>BTHU01000018.1:3537500-4182500 GCA_036184795.1 Tokudaia tokunoshimensis | reverse complement strand
AAGAAGCTGAATTGTTTTGTAAAAAAAAAAGAAGTTATGATAATTAATCTTGCTTGTACTGGGATTTAGAATCATCTTTGAGACAAACCTACAGGCATGTGGGAAAGAGAATTTATGAAGAGTTTTTCCTGAAGATGGAAGACTTATCCTGGGTGTGGTTGGCACCATTTCCTCAGATTGGTCCTAACCTACGCAGAGAGGAGAGAATTAGTGAACACCAGCCTTCTCTTTTCCATTTCCCAACTGTGTACCATGTAACCAGCTGCCTCTTCTTCCTGCTGTCATACTTCTCCTGCCATGATGGACTGTACTATCAAACTGTTTGCCACCACAAGTTCTCTTGCTTTCTAACATTAAAGTCAGATATTTGCTACAGCAACAAAATACTCATCTAATCAAGAGAGTTAGAAGTTATTGCTAGAACAATGGATATTTAGATCTGTCCTCACAGATTATAGATCTATGATCGGTGTTAGTCTTTACTCATTAGCCTTAGAACCTGTGAGTTTCCTAACCTTACCAAGTCTTATTAAAATAGTAAATGCCAGCAGCTTTGCAGAACTACACTGATGATATTGAAGGCACTAGGAAATAGTTTCGGTAAACAGTTGGTAATAAATAGTAGAAAAAAATGAACAATTATTGCTGCATTATCAATGAAAAGACCTGTATGATTAAGCTCATACAAGAATATCTTCATTGGATTCTGTAAACCTCTATGTCACTTAGGTATGAGTCACCTCGGCCACAGGTGACACCCTGCTTTGCTCATTCTTTAAGCTACCCTTTACCTCAACAGGTGGAAGAAGTTAAAAATCATACCTGTATGCTTCTGTATGTCCATTGTTAAATCTTGGCAGACATGTTTCAAGACTTCTAGAGTCTTGTTTTTCTGGGGTGCAGATGAATTTTAAAATAATGACTTCATTCATTTTAGGAAAATGTATACAATATTCTTTCATTCTTTTCATTTTCTTCCCCCGACTCCTCACAGATCCTCTTCTACCCAGCCTCTATCCATCCAACTTCATGTTCCTCTGCCTCTCTCTAGACCCTCCTAAAATCATGGAGTCCAATCTGTGTTGACAGACTGCTTCTAAGCATAGAGCCTGCTCTGGAATGTGGACAATATACAAAGTGTTACTCCATTGAATGAAACTGACATTTCCTCAGCCATCAGCAATCATATGCCAATAGCTCCTTGGTTAGGTGTTGGACTCCACTCCTCTCTTCTGGGTTGAAATTTTGTCTCCCTTGAGTTTGTGCAGATCTTGTATGTACTGTTTCAGTCTCTATGAGTTCATATGTGCATTTTATACATGGAAAACACTTTTTCTTTGAATTCATCAATCACATCTGGATCTAACACTTTTCTATTTCCCCATCCCACAATGATTCCCAAGTCTTGAAAGGACAGGGTGCAATAGTAGATTCCATTTATATCTGAGCAATGTGAGGCCTCTTAACCTTTGAACCTTGGCCAGTTGTTGGGCTCTGTGTTGATCATCTCCTGCTGCATCTAGAAACTTATCTAATGAGGATAAAGAGATGAATGGCTATATATGCATATAAGGTTTTGTCCCTAGAAGTCAACTTAATACTACATGCATTTGGAAAATCTATAATAATCAGTTCTCAAATGGGTTTATAACAAGACTATCCATAGTATCTTGGTGCAATAATAGTGAAAATTATGGGTTTTATCTCATAAAACAGGCCTTAAATCCAATCATAATGTTGTTCCTTCCTCCTATGATATCCATATCACTATTGCTCTAGGAGGCAAATGTTGCCGGATAGGCTACGATTGTTGCTCATAAGATTCATTGCTGGATAATCTGATGATTGTTTTTCTCTTGCTAACCAGTAGAGATGAAGCTTCTAGACGAGTACTAACTAGCTCTATGATGTAAGTATGATATCCTCAGAGACCATGTATTACCATCAAGTTATAGATGATAATAACACCAGCAATAGCCTATAATATTTAGGAAGTCTATAAAATCCCACTGGCCAAGAAGGCAAAAAGAGGCAGCACAATCCCAGCAGTTGGAAATTTACTTAGTAGCATATGGTGTCTTTTTCATATATTGACCCAGATTTTAGGGTGATTCAATTTAAATTTATATATATATATATATATATATATATATATATATATATATATATATATATATACATTTTAGGAAGCTTCTGAAGTAGTACATTTCTATAAGCCTTTTTCAAAAGGCCATTGGTGTTAGTTAATGAAGGTCATAGTGGAGGTGTCATAATTTCCTCCAAATTGATGACTCTCTTCAAATTCTACCACTGGGAATCAGTAAAATCCAATGCCCAAGAGAAAAGGTCTAGAAATTCAGACAGCTATAAATTGTCACTGAATTTGGCACCAAACACAGCAGTATTTCTGCATAATTCTTTTATGCCTGTCATAAGTTTTTGGCATACAATTCTATGCTGCAAAGCATGTCATAAACACAATAATTTATGGTGTGTTTCTACCCACTAATGCGCAGTGTGCACTAAATTTGGGAACAAGCACAATTAGAGTTAGAATCAGTTGTGACATTATTTTTCGAAATGTTTCTATTTAATTTATCTTTTCCTGCAGACTGACATTAATAGCTTTTCATTGAGATGAGAAATCATAATAATTACTTAAGGAGAAAATGACAAAGATAAGTGTTATTCACATAAGGATGCAGAACTAATCAAGAGATTGATTGATGGTTGTCTGCTCTTTTAGACTGATGGATCTGTCAGCATCACCTGAAGAACAAGCAGGAAGTGATCACTGTGGGTCCCTATTTGATTCTTTTCATCACAGTCCTCACCATTTTTGGGTCAGGCAGATTCAACTTTGCATAGTGAAAAGTGCCCAAGCTTCAGATTTGTAATGCTATGGGGAATAATCTTTTTTGAATCACTAACTTCTTCATCAAAATGTCACTTGTGCATTTTCTTGGAATTATAGCACCAAGTATTTCAGAATTCCTGTGAAATTTTATTGTTATGATCAGATTTAAAAATAGTCTCAAGGCTAGGAAGATAGTTCAGTTGGTACTTGCCTTGTATTTATGAAGAACTAAGTTTTAATCCCAGAACCCACACTAAAAAAAAAAGCTTTGTGTTACAAAGTATACTTTTAATCCCAGTGTTAGAGATGCAGAGGGAAGTCGATTCCTGTGGCTGCCAGGACAACTTCTTTGACAAGTTCTAAGCCATTGAGAGACCTTGCCTCAGTAACAAAATAAAACATGTCTCCACACAAATAGCTCCCAAAGAATGATACCCTAAGACTGTCCTCCATATGCACACACATACACTTTTGTATAAACCTGCACACATATGGACACCCATATCCATGTAAACAAATGTACACACTAATAATACAATGATAATAATATCTAGACACATACTATGTTGCTTTGAGTTAGAGTATCCACTACTTGATATATTCATTAACTTAAAACAATGAGTCGCTAAAACAATGGATATATGACCAACTTGTGCCACACACTGTCAATATGTATTAGACCCTTTATTTTAACAGAATTATTAATACTCATTCCTACCATTATAGGTGAGTGATAAATGCAAGCCTCCTCCTCAACTGCTTGAAACTTTTTAGACCAACTTCAGCTCCTCCTCTCAGAACCCTATAGGGATTCCATTAGCAGCTTGTTGCTTTTTGCTTGAAAGATTTGGTAAGGTGAAGTCTGACCCCAACCACGTACTGGGAACTTTTGAGTGATTATCATCAATAGAGCAAGTAACCTGCTCTTGTACCTCAGATTGTTTTGCTAAAGACCAATTAATTAGTTATCTGAACTAAAGTGAGAGGTGGCACTGAGATCCACTGATCCCTCTATAGGACAGAGAGTTGAAACTCTCCACAGTGAAGATGAAGCCATTCTCAGGAGGCCTGGTGGGAAATACCGAGACCTCTTGGAGAAGCAAGGACATATGACAACATAAACCTTAAAGTTTTCCCAATCTTTACACATAAAACCCATTCTCCATGATTTCAGAAATTAATCTGAAGCTGATGCAAAGTTGAATCATTCTCAAGAGAGACTGTTCACTTTTTCGTCTATGTATTGTATGTGGTGCCCTCACGTCTTGGGCTCAACATGAGTCAAGAAATGTATCATTTTGTTAAGAAAGGATTCTCCTTAGAGAAAATGGTAGCTTGATCTCAACAAATAAAACAGTCTTTGCCTTCTTTGTTTTTAGAGCCTTTGTCTCTTTCCCTTCACCCCTGTTTATCCCTGTCTCACCATGGCATAGCCAAGGACTTGATGTTTAGGCTTCACGGCACACTGCTGCTGCTATAGTGCTTCCCTCAAAGTTGTGTATGCTTCATTCCAGCTAAATTCCAAGATTGTCTTGTGTTTCCATGACTCTCAAATGAAAATACTTCAGAAAGTCAAACTGAAAGGGCAGGTGACCATATCTATTTCATCGTCTGTGATGTCTGAGAATCTTCCCTTCATACCAGTACAATTGCAAAACGAACAGAGGTGGGGGTTCAGAACATATTAGATGCATATACCGAAGGTTCTCAATGGGAGACAGTTAAAACAGACCATCATCAAGTGGCCAATGTGTATATTAGGGTAAAAATACAAGGCATAACTATACAGGAGGAGGACAGCGTTTTCTAGAAAACTGACACTTAGGTCTTGATGAAACTGGAAACTAGCCTAATTATTTTATGTACTTGATAAAGAAAGTCGAGTCTTTAAATCTAAATAATTCATTGAGTAATGAATGGTTATGTCCTTTTAACTGTTGCAATAGTTGTTCTTTCCAGGAAATTAATACACAGCTTATTCAATAGTTCTCTGATAACCTACTAGGTTCCAAGTGCTGCTGTTTACTGAACAGATACTGAAGTGTGTAAAACTTTTAGGAAGCAGAGAAGATGTAGGGTAAATCATATCTGGCAACCTAAGGAGATGTAGAGTGACATAGAAGAAAGTTTTGTTAGAAGGACAAAGAAATTCTCCTCAAAACCAGGAACTTTGGACTAAGGAAAAGTCAAGGGAAGGTCTAGGGCTGGGCAATTCTGGCAGAGGGGACTGGAAACCCCTAATCTGGAATGGCATGGTAGCGCCTGTTCATGAGGAAGAAACAGCCTCAGAGCATATACAAAATTTCATAAGGGGGGTGGATTCCAGGGAAAACATCATCAGTGCACCGCCACAGTCATCTGGGAAAGCATCATCACCAGGAACAACTGCAGAGGAAGCCCCACTAGCCAGCATTTTGAAGGGGGAGAACATTGCAGTAAGTGCCTTTAATTAACACCAAAACTGGTGTTTCAGCCTCCAAAGCAGCAAATCCTGTTTCTGCCTGTTTAATCTCTATTAAAGGGGTCACAGATCCCATATTGATTTTTCTGTTTAGAGAAAAGAGAAAAAAGCATGAACTTAATTAGGCTCAATATCCTAATCACAACTTTAAATGGTGGCTTTAACTTTCCAGGGCTCCGAGGTCTGGGGATGTCTTTGTTTCAAGTCGAAGCACAGGGACGTGAGTGAAGGTTTAAAAAGCAAGAGAAGGAAAAAATGAGCAGAAAGCTAATTGATGCACATGGAAGGTGGAGAGATAAAAGAGAAAACCCTCCCCCTTACACACTGGTATCTCCATCAGCAAAGATAACTCTTGTTCAGAGACGAATGAGACCCCTGAGTCTAGAAAGGCAAAGAGGCATGTATCAATTCACCAAAATAGCTTTCACATATAGAAAAGAAGGGATCACCAATGCTAAATCTGTAGATAGAGGAGAACATTAACCTGTGAGCCCCTCAGCAGCCATTCTACTGGGTTGGAAAGCTTACAGAGAATGACACCTGGGATTGTCTACCTTCAACAAAGAAATAAAAGGCAAGTCATTAACACAATTCAAAATAGGAACCTGAGCACAGAGAACACAAGACTTCAGGGCCCCTTAGCAGGATCATGGGAAATAACACCATTTCTGAAGGCTTCATGGAAGTAGGCCATAGTGCATTTACATAGAATTCTCTAGTAGTCAGGATGCTTGATAGAGACATTTTTATACCTTAGCCACAGGTGCTACGACCACTGAGTACTCTAGATGTCCACACTTCATAGAAAGCCAAACTCTAAATTGTTATTTCAGCCCAAGAAAACAGTGTTGTAATAAATTTCTTTGTTCCAGTCTCTGCAACAACTGGAGCATGTACAACCTGATTATGTTAGCCTCTATCAGGAGACTAGAAGGGCAAGCTTCAAGTTAGTATTCTCTGGGGTCATGGATTTACCCTCTGCTTCCTCTTCTCTCCCACTAGGGAGAAAGCAGACCAATAAAACTGTCTTTCTTTCAGTGTTTACTTCATGATGCATTGAAGAAACCAAATATATTAGAATTCATAATGCAAAGGTTTTAGAGTAAAAAAAAAACAACAGAATTATGAGGAAGCACTTACTTTCATATCGCAAAAGATCAGCCTCTGTTCCAGCTGTTTGCGACCCCCGTGAAGATCTAGTTGCACATGGTAAGTCTTTTTACAAATATATTTTTAATTGAACTAGAATTTAAATCATTCCTCCCCACTTCCTCCCTCCAGTCTGTTCTATCTAGATACATTAGCTTGAACTTCTCTCATGCCCAGCCTCAAGTTGGCAGCCTTGTTTTCTTTGATTGATATTTTTAGGGTATATATAGACATGTGTATTTGTATGCATGCACACGTGTACATGTATATGCACAAACATAAGTACAAACTGCTGAATCTGCTTTTGTTTGTGTATATATTGTTTCAAGGCTGACCACTCTGCATTGTAAAACCAATATGGGTGCCCAAATCTTGAGAAGGCTAATTCTCCATCTCCCAGTAGTTATTAGTAGCCTGTATTTCTTTGATTCTGTGAATGTTTCTCCCTTCCGTATTAACATGCTCTTTGATATCACCATTGTTCTGGTCATGCTTATGCAGCAATATCTACTAGCTACTAGTTTGTTTCACTACAAGCTTCCTTATATTCCAGCTGTTAAAATTTCTCCATTTCCATTTCTACCATGTTCCTTGAGTCATATATTTAAGAGTTGTCATGTAGATATATTGGGACCAGGCTCCCCACAATACGTAAAAAAGCTCCTAGGATGGGTGACAATGGACACCAGAGCCCTGCAGTTCACGGAAAATGGGACAGGGATAGCAGAGTGTGGTCAGAAGACTAGAATCTGTTACTTAGAGCAGGAAAGATGACTCAGCATCTAAGAGCATGCACTGTTACTTCAGAAAACCTGAATTAAATTCCCAGAACCTAAATCAGGATTGTAAAATCAATATCTTCACACTCTGAAAGACACAGGATAGAGTTTTCTAAACAATGCTAAGTAAATTATAAAAGCATTATCAGATAAGTAAAATAAATAAGGACTGTGATGGTTTAGATAGGTATGGCCCCATAGACTCATGTGTTTGGATGCTTGGCTCATAGCAAGTGGCACTGTTAGGAGGTGTGGCCTTGTTGGAGGAAGTATGTCATTGTAGGAGCAGGTTTTAAGGTTTCCTATGTTCAGGTTATGCCCAGTGTAGCACACGGTCTCCTTTTGCTGCCTGCAGATCAGGTTGTAGAATTCCCTGTTCCTTCTCCAGCACCATGTCTGCCTGCACACTGCCATGCTTCTGCCCTGATAATAATGGAGTAAATCTCTATAACTGTAAGCTAGCCCCAATTAAATGTTTTCCTTTATAAGAGTTGCGAAGATCATGGTGTCCCTTCACAGAAATAAAAACTTTCATCAAATATGAATGCTGGAACAGAAAAGTAAACAAACTGAAATAATTAAGTGTAATATTTTCTGCAGTGGGCAAGGTAACATAAAATTCAGTTAGGAAGCATTTTAGTGAATTGAAGTGTAAATTCGGAGAAACCTCAAATTGTTATATATAATATATTCAAGTATAACCTGTTATATGTGTGTGTTTCTTAGTTATTTTCTTATTGCTGTGATAAGACATCATGACCAAAGCAACTTATAAACGAAGTCTTTAATTTGGGACTCATCATTCCAGAGGGTTAAAGTCCATGACCATGATGGCCTTGGAGGAGGTAATAGGTGTGACAGCAACCAAGCAGGTATGACGCAAAAGCAGTAGTACATAGCTCAGATCCTGAAACACTATGACAAGGCAGAGAGAAACACACTGGGAATGGCATGGACTTTTGAAACTTTAAAGCCCACAGCAAAGCCACACCTTCTAATACTTTCCAAACAGTTATACTAACTTGGGACAAATATTCAAACATATGAGCCTATGTGCAGAACCTTACTCAACCCACTAGAGTATATGATTAGTATATGGACACATTATATAGCATATACTATACTATAGAAACAAAATACTACAAGTATATATGTTCTGTGCACAATGTTACTATAGTTTTATAGTAATACATGTAATAGTAACATAATAATATACCAAGTTTATGGTATACACAAGCATATATTATGCATAGTTTGTAATATGTATGTGCATGTTCTAGCTACAGATAATGGAACATGCCCAAACACATAAGTGATAAGTGAAAGATAAATAGATGGTAGATAATAGGTAGATAATGAAATATAGATAAATAATAGTTATGATAGAATAAGACAGGTGACATGAAGGAAAATAACACAGAGAAAATGTTTTAGCATCAATACATGCTATTTGTTTGCTGTGATAAACACCATGATGAAATGCAGCCAAGGGAAGAAATGGCTTATTTCTTCTTATAGCTTATATAGCCCATCATACAAAGAAGTCAGAACAAGAACCTGAAGACAGGAACTGAACACGGTAGAAAACTGCTTGCTGTCTTGCTTCTTAGGATTGTTCATCATGCTTTCATATACAACCCAGGATCATCTGCCCAGGGATAGCACTGCCATGCTGGGTTTTTTCACATTAATAATTTTTTAAAGAAAATTACCCACAGAATTGCCAATCTGATGAGGATACTTCCTGAGTTGACATTACTTCTTTCCAGAAGACTCTAGTATGTGTCAAGTTGACAAAAACTAAAGAGCTCACATTCCTACCATAAATGAGCTAGAAATGGAAGAATTTGTCAATAATGTAAGAAAATCAAATTATAATAATGTTTTGAGCAATGAATTCATTGTCTCTGCCTGAAAACTAGCATGAATACACTTGATGAATCTTTTCTTTTTCTTTCTAGCATTAATGATTCTGGTGGGTAGACACCATTAACAAAGGTTCATTTTGAGAACTATCTAGACTAGTAAAATGTACATCTCCAACTTTGCCTATAATAGCGAACCCAGAAGGTGTCAACAAAAGGTAAGATCCCCTCTAGATGTTAATGAAGATTATTATCCTATGTACTAGAAGCCAAGATGGAATATGAGAGTAATCTACACCCTGTTCCCTGTACATAATGAAGTGATCTGCACCACCAAGTTGCAATGGGATGAAACCTCAGAAACTGTGAGCTAAAATAAATATTTCAATCATCCTCTTCAGTCTTTTGGTCATAATTATTGAAACTTCACTAGCATGCCCTGCTTTCACAACTTATAACATTCCTAGCTCATCATCACCTATTTCACTATTCAGCACCTGCTGGACCACTCATGGGTTGAACAGATCTAGCTGAGTCTTATACAGACCTCGAGGATAATCCTGGACAATACATCCATATCTTCCATGTAGGTCGCTAGATCTTCAAGATGTTCAAGAATCATTGAGAACAGAGCCTGGGTTGACTTGACAAATGATGGACCACTGCAGGAGCCCTCTTCCTTTCTTCTGCTCTGTGTTAAAACATTGGAAGGAATGCTGCTACTTTTGCTTTCATGTAGCATACAAAGTTTCCCAAATATATGTCTTACCTGAGTTATAGTTAAGAAAAAACAAGTTCAGCTTGAGTACAAAATATTCTTTAATCTCTTTCCTGCTCATTGTTGAATTTAGAGCCTTATGTTGGGGAAAGAGAAGATGTTAAAGCAGGAGTGTGTGTCACTGCAGGAGTGTGTGTCACTGGAAATTTGGAAAGGGGCGCTCTGATAATAGTGCTATGGAGCTTAGAAAAAACTAGATACCATAATGGTATTTGCAATCTCATTGGCTTGCATTACTTTCAAACTAGGCAGTCTCATACTGCTTAATGGGTAGGTCTGCTTCTATGTTTTTGTTTTCCCTAGGAAGAATTTGGTGTGTGTGTGTGTGTGTGTGTGTGTGTGTGTGTGTGTGTGTGTGTGTGTTGTGTTTAGTCACATGTCGTATATATTACCCTCTTACTCTGCATCTTATTTTTGACATGAGTTTTCCCTGAATCATTTTAGCTAGGCTGGCTGGGCCAGCATACCTTGGGGTTGTTCTGTCTTCTCCCTTCCTATACTCTGTTACAGTTGCATGCCAGCATATAGCTTTTATGAGGATGCTGGAAATCTAAGCTCAAGTCCTAATGCTTGTATGGCAAGCCCAGTACTTACTGAGTCATCTTCCCAGCTCTCAGAGAACCATTTCTAAGAACGTAAAACTTTGCACGTGCTGGTTGGCCATTCAGCAATTGCTTTTTATTGTTGTTCACTTCTTACTCTCTTTATTTTAACCTGGAGAATGAATACATTCAGGAACATAACATGTGTCTCAAAACCATTTCTAACTCATAAGGTATACAAATTTTCTACATGTTAAATTTCTTAAATATTAAATTTCTGACTTGGAATCCTTACCCAAAAGAAAACGAATTTGTAAATGAGAACAACCAAGCAAGGGATGAGGAAGATTACGATAGAAGTTTCCACTGCTATGAAAAGTAAATCGAAATGATGTTGTGGTCTCACCACTGCATACAATGAGGCCAAAAGCACCAGAGTGACAAAAGTTTTTCCCAGCATTCTACAGGCCAAGCCTCTAATGGAAACAGGTCACTGTAGCTACAGTTTCAAAGATGCAGAGCATGAAACCAGAAGTAAAATACCTACTAAAAGTGGAACATGAGTCTTGGGAAAAATGACTCAGTGGGTAAGAGTGCTTTCTGTGGAAGCAAAAGACTTGAGTTTAAATCTCCAGCATGCATACAAAATCCAGGCCTGGCCACTGTGTCTGTAACTCCAGTCTTGGAAAGGATAGAAATTTGTGTATCTTGAGAGCTCATAGCTTAAACAAGTTAGTGAAGTCTGAGCCTCTGCTTCATTGAGAAACCCTGTTACAAAAAATAAGGAGACTGAATGAAACATCTCCTGGAGGTCCTCTTCTGGTATTTGAAGGCACTTGTGGACACACATGCTAGCACACACACACACACACACACACACACACACACACACACACACACACACATATGTATGACTATGAACATGTGACTACATTTGAAACTGATTTCTCCATGTTTAAAAATGAAAGCAATAAAATTTTGATGGCTGAGAGACAATGTCAAACTTCCTGAAGTATCGGAGTCCAACTGTCTTTATGTGCATCTGTCTTCTATGCTTGGTCCAGTTATTTATTTCTCTCCACAGCTTCTTGCTGCCCCTCTTTTACACATCCCATCTCTTCTCTTCCAGAAAACTATTATCTGCTAGGCTGCTCCACTGCAGGCTCCCCTAGACCCTTGTAAAAGAGGTTAAGAAAGAAGGTGAAGTCAGATGACTTTTGATGAAGGACTAGTTACCACATGTAGGCTCTGTGACTTTGGGAGTGACATTTTACTTATTTGTGCCTCATCCTCTTCATAGATTAAGTGTAAAAAATCATAATATCCACTCTGTAGGATTTTTATGAGAATTGAGTTAATGTGTGTTAACACTAGAACTGCCTCTGACACAGAGTAAGTAGTTGGTGTGTCGGTTATGTTTAGTTTCATCCTCAGGTACTCAGGTTAGCCTGGAATGATATTTCCTGGGGAATATGACCATGAACTTGCTCATGCCTCACAATTAGAGGTAGTTATTTCTCAATCTGTCCCTGCATAGTATTGTGACAGTATACTAAATCCACCAAAATTGAGCTCATTGTTACAGAAGCAATCAATTGCTTACATGTTTTCCCTTATTCTGGATTAAAAGTTCATGGCTATAGTCACAGAGATGACTTCATTGGATGTCCAAAATTGAAAGAGAGACACAGATATATTCACCCCCTATCTGAAAACCCTTCTACAATGTTGCTTCTTTGCTTTCCTATTCCTTGTATCTAAGTTGACTTTATGACTTATTTTGCCCAATTAGGAACAAATGATGCTCTGTTCCTCTGTGCCTCCTTAAGCACCAGTCTCAATAGGCTCTGCAACTTCCACGTACTCTCTTCTTTCTTGAGTTTATCATTTCAGCTTGGGATCATTAACTGAAAGATTAGAGAAACACCAGCTAGCATCTGGCACCATATGCTGATCTTTTGAGTCAAGGTACCTCAAACCTTCAGCTCAACCTCCAATAGGAGTGAAGAGAGAAACCACCCAGCAGATCTCAGGCCAAAAGGCACACATAGTCATGTGCAAAGTAAACTACTTTTATGTGACGATACTATAGTGTGGTTTGGCCATTTCTCAGTAATATATAACTTTGCATCCTCAGTACAATATAGAGTAAACCAGATGGGGTGAATAACATAAATTACTAAGGATAAAAATGCTATAGTATAATACTCCAGACTCACAGAATAAAGAAAGTCTGTTCCCAAAACGGCAAGCTCTCTAGCATCCCTATCTGGACTAAAGTGGAGTGACTGGGAAGGGCACAGCCCTGACTGATGAGGACCAAGAAGCTGAGACTGGACTTCAATGCTGGGCATTCATATGCTTACAGCACCTACAGGAGAGACCTGCATAGAATCTAACATGAGCATCTTGCACTTTATTGGTTTCTTCCAGATGCTGCCTACTGTCCAAGAAAGCCTATGAATCTAGAGATTGTAATGCACTGTGCTATTTAATTGTGTTTCTCTGTTTTTTTCTAATTATTATGCATCCATGTCTAATTATAAGACTTTATTAGCAATTCTATATAAAAAAAAAGTGATGTGTCTCCATTGGCCACACAAAGAGACTATTCTGAAATTCAGGCTGTCAGGCCCTGGACTGACACTGATGTGCCATTTTAAATTTACAGAGTGTTGACTTGGACCCCAATGTAAAAACCAAATTATTTTACAAAATACAATTACTGACACGTCTGGCTTATAGTAAAAACATTTTATTACCAACAGGAACACAAAGGCAGTATTCCTGATTAAGCATGTCACACAGTAGCAATTCATTATCTGTTTGTTTAAAAACATATATGGAAAGCTGAGATACAAGTCAGTGGTACAACATGTGCTTAGTGTCTGCTGAAGCAAACGGAAGACTCACTATGCATGGCCTTCCTCAGCAAAATGCATCTAAACACTATTGTCTCTAGTGGCTTTATCATCCACTTATACAGTTAATTTTTATTATGAAATATATTAAAAGATTAAATTAAAAAATTAAAGAAATATATTCATCTCACTTAATTGATTTACATAACTTACCTGCCCTTCTCAGACATGCATGAGAAATAAATACAGGATAAACAAATCCCTGATAAAGTCAGTAGATTAAATACCACTTTCAAAAGCACAGATACTCTTCCCCCTCAACACCTGATGTGTACAGAAATTAGAATATCAATTTCTTTTAATCCCTAAAGTAATTTGTTATGCCTAACAGAAACAGACATTATATGTCAACAACGATCTTTATAATAGTTTCTCAAGTCACAGAAGCAAAGAGTAAGAGGGCTCAGCCAGTAAAGGCTGTTGCAGACAAACCTGACAACCTGAGTTAGACCCTGGGATGCAGTGGAAAAAAAACCCATTTCCTGCAAATTTGTTCTCTCTCTCTCTCTCTCTCTCTCTCTCTCTCTCTCTCTCTCTCTCTCTCTCTCTCTCTCTCTCAAAATTGATTAAAATGTAACTTAAAATTTAAAAACTCCAAATTCAACCTAATAAGAAGTTTCAGAATCACATTTAAAATGAACAAAGAAAAAGATTGTGACAATTTTAAAGGATTAATTAATTTCATGCAAAACATTTAATTGCATAGAGATGTTTCTAACCACTTGAGTCTATAAAATCAAAATAAATTTATTGACTAAATATAAACAAAAGTGCAAACTAAGACAATTTAAAAATGTAGCAGCATCAAGGTACATTATACAGTTCAATATTGGAAGAAGATGCTGTTTTTATATCCTGCTTATGTCCTGTGGGATACATTCAAACATTCTGTCATAATCCTATTAATATAAATGGCCTCTAAGACAATTGCCCCTGAATATTTTTCTCATCACAAGCTTGTGTTCTGAAATCTCAACAGTCTTGGAATCAAAAGTAGCTATCATGCTATTCCAGTAGGTCTATATATCAAAGCTTTTATAGTCATGTCAGAACTTTTAAAAATTAAAACCTTTCATTGTATGATTATCAATTTGTGGAGCTCTCTCTATAAACACCAAGACTTTGGTTGCCAAAGCTTGAGAAATGATCCTTGACATTTCATCCATTGTAAGACATCAGCAATTGCATGAGAAAAAATGGCTGTCTTTGTTATGGAGTTAATCCCTACTTGGGTCTTGACCAGAAGACAAATCAGAACTAGAGAAAGTGAGTCACAAGTTCTATGAAGGAACCCTGCTTGGAATCCACTTTCTGAAGCTGACACCCTCACAAGAGTGTCAGGGAGCCTAATTTATGAGCCTAGATGAACTTCTGGGACCATTTAGAACAGCTGCTAGTCTCCAAATTTCACCAGAGCTACTCAAAGCTCAGGAATTAAAGTGTTGTCTAAGTTTCCCAAAGAAAGCCGTGTGTCCTCACAGTGATTTATACATGAATATCTAGAGCATCACCATACATCAGACTAAAAAATGACCCCCAATCAAAAGGTCCATGGGTTAAGAAACTGATTAGCCAAATGTAGTATATCCATGCAGTAGGATAGTATTCATTTATAAACATGAATAAAAATATTGATATATTCTACATTACAGATGAATTTTGGAAACTTGATTAGAAAAGTGTGCTACCCATAAAAGTATTTTCTATCATTTGTTTCTATTAAAGTTTCTAAAATAAAACATTCATAGTAACAGACAGTAGATTATTAGCATCTAGGAACTAGAGAAATATAATAATTAGGGTGAATCCTGAGTGATGGAGATTGTGAAATTTCTCTGAAATTAAGTACTGTTGAGGGCTGTGCAGATTTCAGAATATGCTAAAATGTTCCAAAGTGCTCAATAATTTAAAGACTAAATTTTATTGTATGCAAGTTATACTTTCCTAAACACATTTTTTTTCTTTTTAACTCGATAGGCAACAAAGGAGGTATTAAAAAATATTCCAGAAATATGAGCAATAATTTCACAAAGAAACTATTTATGGGCCATCGAAACATCAGATATAGGAATCAGCAGGCCCTGCTGGCAGGGTTTATGTGGGGAAAGTTGTATAGAAAACAAAAAGATACCTGGCCACAGATACAGAAGCTGGTTACAAGAGGCTAAGGAAGTGAATCCAGCTATCTAAAGGTACCAATGGAAGGAAACCATTCAGACTGACAGGGAGACGAGTTATCCTAGGAAAGTTCCAGAAGAGTGAGAGACTAAGCAACCCATGTTTCACTAAGTGCTTGTCTGTTGGTTCTTCCCTCTGAATTTCATCTCGCATATCAGAAATTCTTCTGATGCATGATTAAGAATACAGCAAAGGGACCAGCAGAAATAATGGAAACAGGCAACCACAGGAGGTAGGAGGTTTGGGGGGGGAACCTCCGGAATGCAACAGAGACCTGGGAGGAGAGAGTCTCAGGACTCAAAAGGAGGAACTTTAGATGAAATGCCTGACAGTAGGGAGAGGGAACATATAAAGCCCACCTTCAGCAGCAAGATAGGGCATGAAGTACAGGGGGGCAACCCATAGTCACAACGCTGACCCATAATTGTTCTTGTCTGAAAGAATTACAGTGATGGAAATGGAGAGGAACCTGAGGAAAAGAAGGTCCAGCGACAGGCCCAAAGTGGGATCCAGCTCAAGGGAAGGTCCCAAGGCTTGACACTATTATTGAGGCTGTGGAGCTCCCACAATAAGGGACCTAGCATGACCACACTCTGGAAGACCCAACAAGCAGGTAAAAGAGTCATATGCAGATATTTGCACCCAATCAGTGGATAGAAGCAGCTGACCCCTGTTGTTGAATTAGAGAAAGGCTGAAAGAAGCTGAGGAGAAGGGTGACCCTGTAGGAGGACTAGCAGTATCAATTAAACTGGACCTCCGAGATCTCTCAAACACTGGACCACCAACCAGGCAGCATACACCAGCTGATATTAGGCCCCCAACACACACACAACAGAGGACTGCTGGGTCTGGGTTCATTCAGAGGTAAAGCACCTAACCCATAAGAGACTGGAGGCCTCAGGGAGTTTAGAGGTTAGGTGGGGTGAGAGGTGGGGACATCCATGTGGAGACGGGGGTGAGGAGTAGGTATAGGATGTGTAACAGTTGGAGGGTGGATGACACGACAGGGGTGGGAATAAAATATGGAGTGTAAAAAATTAATTAATTAAAAATACAGCAAAGGAAATACACAAAATGGTTTGGTAGGATGAGAGAATGAGACTCCTCACTAAGATTAAAATGTAAAAGGAGCCTCACAGCTACAGTGAGAAACCTCAAAACAGGTGCAGTAGGCAAGATACTGGTGGTTTCATTTGTCAATTACACAAGGAAAATATTTAAATCTTATCTTTCTGTCATTCAGATTATTTTCAGTGAATAGATTCATGTAAGCAAGTTATCGTACTTTTCTTTATGAAGTGGGAAGGAAGGAAGGAAAGAAGGAAGGAAGGAAGGAAGGAAGGAAGGAAGGAAGGAAGAAAGGAAGGAAGGAAGGATGGATGGAAGGAAGGAAGGATAGGACTTTTACCAAAACAATAATAAACTAGGATTCCTTCCCTCCCTCCCTCCTTCCTTCCTTCCTTCCTTCCTTCCTTCTTTCCTCTTTATCCCCCCTGCCTTTCTTTTCCTCTTTCCTTTCTGTATTCTATTTTTCTTTCTTTCTTTCTTTCTTTCTTTCTTTCTTTCTTTCTTTCTTTCTTTCTTTCTTTCCTTTCTTTCCTTCCTTCCTTCCTTCCTTCCTTCCTTCCTTCTCCCTCCCATTCTTCCCTCCTTCTATTTATCTTTCTATTCATCTGTCATCTGTGTGTTTGTCTATCATGCATTATCCATTTAGCTTCCTGTCAGCCATCATCTATACATATAGATATGAGAATAGATATGTGAGAGTACAGAGGGTCCTATGATAATTGTTTCCTGTAATTACCAAGGCAGAGAAGCCCCCTAATCTTTTGTCTCTATACTGGAGAACCAAGTATGTGACCTAGTTCTTACCTGAAGGTTCAAGAACCGGAACTAAAGACGTTCCTCCGAGTCCAATAGTGAAACAAGATGAGGTGACACAGCCCATCTCAGTCATCCCACAACTCCACACTCTCAACCACACTGATCTTGTTCGTAGGCCCTTGATCCTCTTTTCTCCATAGGAGCAAACATCCCAAGCTCACTGCTTATTTACATGGTCCTTGACTCTTGGCCACTTGTGCTCTTCATAGAGATGATTTCAACTATGTAGTTTCCTTTCAAAAGTAGATTCTTGTAACAACTGCTATTACAATAGCAAACTAATGAAAGCAGAAATTCTTAAAACAAATCCATTTCATACAAGGAAAATCAGAAAGACAGAGGTAAGGTAATGTGTTCAATATTATACACTCAATAAGTGAAAACAAAATCTACATTCAGACAAAAATCATCTACCTCCAAAATTATTACTTTTCGTATCTCAGACTATACTCTACAGGCAAGTACTTCAAAACATTGTACACATGTTAAAGATTGCAATTTCAGTATTTTTTCAGAAAGTCATAAATAATGTCAAGTGTGTATGGGTATCAGCCCTCTCAATGTGGAGTGAATAGCAATCTTAACTCTCCAAAGGGTCTGCAGCATATTTGCACATTTGCTATCAGTTCTGTACCTGAATGTCACCAGATTCTTACCTAGTTGTGCAGGTGTGACAGAATGCATTGTGAGGAGTCTTTTAAAATATTTATAGAGATGTAAAGTTTACAAAGAGATTGTTAGAGGTTGTGCATGTTTTTTTTCCTGATGCTCTGTTCACCAATGGTATTCTATTGAAGGGACATTTGATCAACCTTTCTTGCCTTTGTATAGATTTTTCTTGTATTACTGATTATCATGTGACAATGAAATTTAATCTACAATTTCTTCCTTAGACCCACTATTCTGAAAAGTATATTCTAACTTATTTGTGTATATTAAAGCACAGTAACAGGTCTAAAGAGATAGCTCAACAGATAAAGGAATTTTATACCCAAGCCTCACAAGTTGAGTCCAATCCCATAACACACACACACACACACACACACACACACATTCATTTGGAGACTCAAAAGCTTGTGGACCAGCTATATTGGAGTACACAATAGGACTACAAAAGGAACCTTGCCTTTACACATACACATATGCTTACACAGACAATAATAATACATAAATAATAATATATTAAACATATTAATAATAATACATGGGGTAAATTCAAAAGCAAATAAAGAAAAAGAACAAAAGCAAAAACACATTATCAGCAATTTTCAGTGGTTGGTATTGATAACCAAGAGTTTAAGTAATTTGAACTGACAAAATCTGCTTTGGAATCTGCCTCTTCATTATGTTTCCTGCAGAAAACCTTGTACAGAAGAAAGAGAGAATGGGTACCCATTTTTAGAAGTGTCTTCTCCTTATTTTACTTTGCTGTTTTATATAAAAGTTATTTAGGGGCATAAAAATTGGGTCGATCAGTAAAGTGCAGGTTGTAAAAGAATGAGGACCTAGATTGAATCTCAAGAACCTATGTAAACACACACACACACACACACACACACACACACACACTCACATTCACATTCACATTTACACACAAATAGATGTGGAAACACATGATTAATATCTCAGTGCTGTGAGAGGTGGAGACAAACAGATTTTCAGTGCTGCCGGGCCCATCTGGACTATTTAGGATGTTTCAGTGGGAGGTTTTTATGCACTGTGTATTCAGATGCTGACTTCTATGCCCAAATATCTGGTTGCAGTCTGGATGTTGGCATAACCAAGCATTTCCAGTCTCAATGTTATATAAAAAATTTTTTCTACCACCTCTGATTGGTTAGTAAATTGCTAGTTAGCCAATAACTGGGCAGAAGAAGAGAATATGATAAGACTTCCAATCCCAGTCAAGGGTTCCAAAGACAGAGTCAGAGCAGACAACAAGAGACCTTGTAGAGGGATGAGGAGGATTCACCATGAGGTCACAATGAGAGAGCATCATGAGGGCACACATGGACTAGAGTGAGCCAGGGCAGAACCAGATAGAAAGTAATAGGACACATGGCTGGGTACTAGCAGCCTCTCAGAACCTGCCCAGCTGGGTACCAGCCACTTGAAAATAAAACACCAAGTTGCTGTGTCTTTATTTGAAAGCAAAAACAGGCTAGAACAGTCATAGAATGGCCTGCAGTTATTTGGGAGCAAAGGGAATATAAAAATCTCCCCTCAAGAATTATATCCAAAGATAATATCTAAGATTGGCCTGATTTCCACATCTAGGTACATACACCTATACCTGCACACAGAAACCTGCTTATGAACATACATAGATGTATATTCACACATCAAAAACAAAGCAAAAAATACAAGTGTTTCTGGATTTAGACCTACCAATGAGTACTATTTACATAACTTCTAATGGTGGGGTGAACATAGGGCCTCAAGGGGTGCCCTGGCTTAATTGCTAGAACCTAAATAACATGTTCTCATCCATGGTAGGACTTTGCAGATGGGACAAAGCATCTGAGGAAGTCTCCTATGTGCAAGTGTCCACAATGTAACAAGAATCTGATAAGAAAGAGGAAAGTTTCCAACCCACAATAAGACCAAAGATGAATGGTGGGTGGACAGATTTGTGAAAAGGCTATATAGCACAGAGGGTTTCTACAAGATACAGAAGCAAGAAATTAGACTCTTCCTTGGGTCTCCAGAAGATAGCAGCCAGGTCAACACTGGATTCATGGTGCTTAGTCTGACTGTGCTCAAACGACCTTGGCATTTTATCATGCATTTTTCTTGTTTTCAGCTACTCCTATTATGGCAATTTGTCATAACAGCAACAGGAAACAGATATACACTCCTTTGAAAGGTTGCCATTGTCCTTGAAGAGGTATTTGAGGATTTTGTATTCCTAATGAAGAATAGATCTCTCATTCGCCATTGATCTAGGCTGGTAGCATGCCACAGGCTTCAGCTCCTGACAGACCACAGATTACCAGCTCCCAAAAAAATGTGAATCACTTTGTATATGTAGACTCCCATAGTTATGAAAAATGATATGGGATTGGAGGAAACTGAACCCTCCAATTTAACTACTGAAATTCCTTTAGCATAGACTCAGTTTGGATAAAGATGATCTCTATTACCTGTGATAAAGAGAAAATACCATGGGCCAATAAAAGGTTAGTTATTTAATTCAGCTGAAGATTAATAAAAAGGGGATGGTGCTATGTCCCAGTGGTTTGAATAGTGTCATTACTGGCTTGGCCACTTCTTCATTCATTATTCATATTCCTTGAGTTAGTTCTTCAGGAGGGCAAGTGAACAGGGTTCTAACACTCACACCACTTCTAACAGAGTAGCATACAAATCTTCAGGCTGCAGGCAAACTCTTTCTCCCTTCACCCCTCCCTTGTGATAGCTGTGCGAGCTATTCCCAGCCAGGCAATTAACATTTCAGATTCATTTTCTCAACTTCATAAAACCTTTCATTTCTGATCTTTTATTTGGGCCATGTTTTACTTTTCATAATACATTTTTCATAATTTATCATTCATTTACATTTCAATTAAGGATGCTAGCTGTTTGTAAAAGCTACCCTGATGGAGGAGTGTGAAATAAATTATTGAAGTTGCTATAATCTGCACTTCCATTACCACCTCATTTACCCTAATGACACTAAAAAGATTGTCATCTTCAATGTAGCTCATTCCAGTGATAGAAATTCCCTTTGGAGTTTCACACACTGGGGCTGTAGATATTTGCATGTGGTGTTAGATATGCTAATGAGGCAGTTGCTGGCTGGACTTCGCCCAGGGAGTCTTCATCCAGGAGAGACTTGGATAAAAATTAAACTGTATCCAGAGCCTTCCAAGAAGATGCCCCCAGGCTCCGATAATGAACATTTAACAAGAAAGCCACTTGATTAGCATAACATTCTCCAAATTCCCTGGTGATCTTTGGCCCTCATTTCACTCATATTACTTTGTTTAAGTAGGAGAGAAAGGATGTAATGAAGACAATAAGGTGCAAGCTGTACCTGATATATGATAGATAGTTTTATGAAGGCTTGTGAATTTCATCTACCCAGAAAGTGTAGGTCATTGGAGAAAACTGACAAGGAGGCAAATAATTATTGTGTAAAGAGGAAGGATGGAAGAGGAAAACAAGCATTTATTGAGCTCCTAGAGTCTGGAGCAATTTGCAAGTAAATTTTCTTTCAAATAGTTTTATTATTTTTTTAAATATTTCTATTACAAATAAGAACTAACGGTCATTGCAAGTATAGCATGGATCAGAAAGCTACATCTTATTGGCAACCCATTCCTGCTCCCTCTTTATCACTTCAGTATAACCAACCTCAGATGTACCAAGTCGGCTTCACTTCTTATAGATGTTCTAGAGTATGTAGAGTCTACTCTGTTGCTCCAAGTGATAAGGCAAAGGTGTCCTAGACCTAAAACATGGATGTCCCAAGCAATGACTGATGGGAAGTGGAGTACAAACACACCAGCTCCTATCCATAGACATCAAGCTCAATCCCGCCATGTTGACTATTCTGTTCACTGTTTCTTCATAAGAGATGTGTTATTTTTAATTTCTGTTGCTGAGATAAAATACTCTGACAAAAGACACTTAAAGGAAAACTTATTTTTTTTTTCAAATTCATAATTACTGGTGACTGTGTCATCACAAAGAAATCAACAGAGGCAAGAACTTGAGAGAACTGGTTGTATGACATCTCAGTCAAGAGCCAGAAGTGATGACATAATATAAGTATGCCAGCATTCAAGCTTGCTTTCTTCGTTCCTACCTAAGTCAGAGTGCCTTTCCCAGGAAAAGGTGCCATTTACACAGTAGGTGGGTCTTCCCATCTTAGTTATCGTAATCAAGATAAGCTTCATTAGACATGCCTACATGCCAACCGGATCTAGACAAACTTCGTTGAGACTTCCATGCCTGCTGATTCTAGACTGTTCCAAATTGAGAAATAACAATGAATCATTGCAAGAGGTGAGGTTCATTTATACAGAGCATTAATTATGTGACAACTGACTAGATTTGACATTTTTCCTGTTACGGCTTAATTGCAAGGCTTACCACAAAGATACATTCAGTGTCATTGCCCATTCAGTAAACCATTTGAATGAAAACTGCAACCTCTGATCTAACTCTGTGGCCAGGGCCTGTTCATCTGAAACTTGCCATACGGTACCCAAGCAACGACTAAGCTCCCCAAAGACACCAAACTCATACCCCCTAAATATTAACAAATACTTACTGCTTTGTTGGGTTTCTGATTATTTTTGTTTTATGCCTGGATCATACACACACACACACACACACACACTTAGGGAGTTAGGAAGTGTTAAATGTGTTTATTGCTACAAAAAAGCTCCTACTCAGAACCTAGGATTTGACTTATGTTTTTTTGGGGGTGGGGGGGGAAGGGTGGAATGATGCTCTGTGTTGAGCTCAAGCAGAGATCATCCTATATACTAATTTCAGTCTAGACTGTCCCTATAAAACATTGAAAAAAGAGGACACAGGTATTAAAAAGGGCGTAACAAAGGGAATTATACAGGGTGGGTACTGACATTATTCGTGTCCATACTGAATCAATTCAGCAGATGTCTTACACCACAAATTTTGACATCTTGAATTACAAGATAATAAAGTATTATTGTTTTAAGATACATATTGTGCGATAATTTATTGAGCCAGCCCTATGAAAGCAAAACAGATGTCTCTTGTATCAGCCAGGACTCCCCAGAGACACTGAAAGAACAGGACAAAAAGGCACAGATGGTCCTCAGCTTAGGGTATTTTCTTTTCTATAATGCCAAGAAATCAGTGCAGGTTCAATAATATTTTGAATTTTGAAATTTCATTTTTTTTCTCAGTCTAGCAAGAAACAGTAGGCCACAGATCCAAGTCAACCATGCAGCTATGGGTTAAACAACAGTTATTCTACAGCTGCTACATTGCTTTTGTGTGGCATTTGGTAAATGTAGTAAGTATATTGTAATCCACGATACTCTCAGATTATGAAGTGATTACTTGGAAACAACCCTCTGTAGGTCAAGAATGTATGTTTCTATAACCTACTAATGTTATTTATTTGTTCACTATAGAAAGTGATATATTGTTACCTGTACCCTGGACAGCTCTCAGCCCCACTCTACCTGCTCTTGGGGATTGGGGTCAAGTTGGTGCAGAGTCAATGACAGAGACTCGGGGAACAGGCGAGAATGCTGCGGCAAGCTCATCTGAGCACTGCTGCAAGCTCCTTTAATATGCTCTACCTACGCCCCCACTGGTTCCAAGAAAGTATCTATTCTGAACAGCAGTTCCTGATTGGCTGGCATTATTTGCACCAGCAATCCTTGCTCTCTCAGGCAGTCCTCAATTAAGTTTTCCTGCTGGAATGCTGGTGTCACAGGCAGTGCTCAATTAGGACCTCCTGCAGGAGATACTTTTGCAGCTTCCCAGCCCCCAGAGTTTACATAGAGGCAGCCCTGCCCTTCCGGCTACTACATATATATATATATATGTATATATATATATATATATATATATATATATATATATATATATACATATATATATATTAAGTGCAAAGGCTGATATGTCCAATGATCTGACATCTTCAAGTCAGTGATATATCTGAGACAAAGTCTAAAAGTCCAAGAAACCAGCAACACTGATGTTCAAGAGCAGAAAGACACTAATGTATTCGCCCAAATCTTGACATTGACAGAGCATGGAACACTTTCACTATTTTTTTTTCTTCTCTGAAGACCTTTACCAAACTCAAAAGAATGGAACATACTCACCCACATAGTGGATTGTGTCATCTTTATTGAGTTTACTGATTTGAACATTAACTTCTTCTGGAAACACCCGTACATAAGCAGTTAAAATGTGCTTTTCTACATGGCCACCCTCAGTCAAGTCAAGGAGATTAATAAAGTCAGCCTAGCAACTTGTTTTAGATTGCCTCATTTCCACACCAGACCTGTGAGTTCACTCAGTTCTCCTACAAACACGCTGTAAATATAGTTATGAAGTTACCATGTTGGACTACTATTCACCTCTTCATGGATTAATTTTATTCCTTTGCAAAATAGTTTCCTGCTCTTACTAATTCTTACTGGGGAATCTGGTTTCAGTTTATGGATGCATGGTCTTCTTGATTAAAGAATTTAAAAGTAGCATTAAATGGAAGGTTGAGGATCATTTTATAACAGTCTAAGGGGGAAATAAGTCAAATGAAATATCTCAGAATCTGCCAGGAAGATGGAAATGGAGAAGAGGAGATAAAGGTTGCCAGGAAAATGTAGGAAAGGAGAGAGGTCTTTAGAGGAACAGAGAAAGTCTACAGTGATGTGAGAAAACACGTGCTCAGGCTTTCTGTGAACACCCAACAATGAAAGAAAAGGAAAAAAATATTCTTATTGAGTTAGAACTTGAAAAGAACGGAAAAGGTTAGAAGTCAAGGTCTGAACGCAATTGCCTGAAAAGCTTATACAAGGAGAAGTTAATAACTTTAGCAGTTCTTAGAACCCTAATGGGAATTGTATGATCATGGAATGTTAAGTTACAAATGCAGAGAGATTCCAAGCTCCTGTGTCCCAGGCCAAAAGTTTACAACAGAGATCCTCTGTTAGCAACAGAAATAGAAACATCTTATTAAAAGAAAAAAAATACACTCCTGAGAACTAGAGTGGCCTAGGGAGCTGAGGGAAAATGTCCCCAAAAGCCCTGAGCCAAGAGACACTGGAACATTTATAGGTCATTTACATATACACATCTCTCCTACATTGATAGATGGGGGAGGGGTAGCTTCCAGGATCTGTTCATTAGATGAAGCCCAGGTGAGGAAGGACTTGCAGTCTTTCTCTGTCAATTGACATTTTTATGTATTAAATTTGATGGAGTATTTTTGTTTTTCAGTCACAACTACCCTGTCCCATGAACACAACTGTTTAAACTCACTGTATTCTTAGGATTTGGAATTGAGATTTAAAACTAAGCATCTTTTACTGCTAACCAAGGTGAAGCCTTTATAGTAGCTGAATGACTTTCAATAAAAATAACCAGAGACACATTTAAATGAATAATGCTCAATGAATACACATAAACATGTATATTAAGTTTATATAAAGGAATAGAACTGATAACATAAATGTGTGTGCATATTTAGAAATATCAAAAGGAAAAAGTGTATTAGAATGGCTTACGATGTGGTAGGCTTATTCTAGTAATGACCATTTCCGAATGGAAAGGCCAAGAATCCCGTAGTCATTCAGCCCACTCGACTGTATGTCTCAACAGTAGCTGAAGTCCCAGGGAATTCCTAGAGAGCTGCTGGTCTATACTTGAATTCTGAAGAAGTAGGTTCTAACACCAGTGAAGTAATAGTTTAGCAACAGGATTGATGAATGCACCAGCATCAGTGAGAGTAAACAGGCAGAAAGCTTTCTCTCATATCCTTTTAGGTGGGCAGTATTATCAAATGTGACCCATGCTGTGTGAGTCTTCCCACCAGAAATGATCAAATCAAGAATATCACTCACTGTGTGCCCAGATGCTTGGGTTTTAGACTTTAGATGCAGGTAAATTGACAACCAAGATTAGCTATCACAGCATGCAAACACAAATTCCAAAACTGCCATAAGTTCACAGACACAGCACCAAGAGGTTTGGTTTTCATTTGAATGCATAGAGCAGAGGATTAGTACCTATAGTGTGGACATTCAACATACATTTTAAAATTCATTATTTTTACATTAAAATGATACCAGATATTCATTTTCTAGAATATTCTAAACACAGAACACATTACTAAAGAAACAGAAATCCTTATAGTTATGCAACTGTATCAGATCCTATTAAAATCAAATCTCTAGAGTATTTTCCTGGGAAGAAGACTAGATGATAACTTCTCTATCTCATCGGCAAAAGAAGTAGCTACATTTAGATCTTAAGCTTTGACTATGTCATATGTAGAATAAAATAAAACAAATACATATTGCAATATAAAAAAGAGAATGTGATTAGATGGGGATTTTGAATGGACTTTGTACAATTTCATGTTCAAAATGAGACAATTTAGAGTCAAATGAGTATCCGGTGGGGTTGTTATCAGTCAGGTGTTAGAAATCACAGAGAGATTCAACAAAGGATGTGAGCACATTGTAATAAAGCTACAGTAAAAAGTTGTAAGAATTAAAGTAATTCTAAAATATTGTGCTTAGAGATAAATGGGGGCTTTCTGGGACGTTGACATATAACTGGAGTCAGACCTCACTGAAGATGGTGGCATTACCTCCCCACCCCTGATGGCTTTGAAAGACCTGGTTGTCTGGGGGAAGCTATATTCACAGCTCCCACACAAACAGATGGGGGACAGATATAGCAGCATCTAGAGAAAGTGGAGTATGAATGGACAAGATCTCATCACTTGTGATCTTTATCTTTGTGAGGAGGGCTTCATAGGGCAGCCACATAGAAAGGTGTGTGAGTAGATGGAGTCAGGGACAGAAAGTAGAGACAAAAAGACTTGGGGAGCACAATATTAGACCAGGGTGGGCTTGGGAAATCTCACCCTGTTCACAGAAGACTACTTTGTCAGAGAAAGAACTCCTCCCCAGTACCATCAGCAGTGCCCTCACAATCACCACATTGACCATCTGTGCCGCCCTCAGGAAAATCCCTTTCCCCACTTTTTGGTCCTTAGACACCCTTTACTGAGAATGTTTAATATCATGCCACCTTTAAGAGTAAAATTCATAATGGAGTCTGCCCTTTGTCACTGAGAATCAATTGGGAATGGAAATGGAATTAACAGATGGTAAAGAGAAATCTGATGAAGAAAAGAGTGGGGGTTTTGCAAACCAACACTGTGCCCCAGTGACACAGTCAGTGAGAAGAAAGGGCTCCTACAGTCCTCTTAAAGACTGCATTCCCTGTGACCAACTTCCTTCCATCCCAGTGAAATGGATGTATGGGGTGAAAGTGAGGTAGGACAAGGGTTAACAAATGGGAAGCAAGCCAGTAAGCAAAGCAGCAACCCTCTCTGTCTTCTGCATTGGCTCCTACCTCTAGGTTCCTGCCCTATTTGAGTTCCTGTCCTGACTTCCTTCGATGATGAAAAGCAATGTGTTCAGTGATGAACAGTATAAGACCCGCCCCCCAAAAGAAAACCCTTTCTTCCCTAACTTGTTTTGTTGGTTCTGGTGTTTCTTTTTTTTTTTTCTAAGTTTTTTTATTTACATTCCAAATGATTTCCCCTTTCCTGTTTCCTCCCTCCCCGAAAGTCCCATAAGCCCCCTTCCGTCTCTCTGTTCCCCATTCAACCCCCTTTCGCTTCTCTGTCCTGGTATTCCCCTACAGTTTTTCCAGGACCAGGGGTCTCTCCTTCCATCTTCTTGGAAATCTATTGATATGCAAATTGTGTCTAAGGTATTCTGAGATTCTGGGTTTATAGCCACTTATCAGTGACTGCATAGGTCCTGGCGTTTCATAACAGCAATAGAAACTCTAAGACAAGTTGGTGCCAGCATATTAGGGTATTTGCATGACAGACCTAACCATGTTTTAGGGAGGATTGTGGAAGGACTTTGAAACTTTGGACTAAAAATGTCATTGAGAGTTAAGAGCTCAGTGGAATGTTCTGTGGGATCTTGGAAGGTAAGAATGCTGAGAGCAGTTCAGAGGAAAGTGTAAACACTATCAGGGCCATTCGTTATTTTGATTTAAGATTCTGTGATTCTGGTTAGCTGGGGCTGAAGAATGATCTGTGATTAACAAGCTATCAGAACCACTAAAACAAAATTTTGATTTGCTGAGATACATGAGGCTGGTTGGCTGGAGCTAAGGAATTAGTGGTGATTAAGAAGAGAAGGGCCTCACAGAGGTGAAATCTTCTGGGAAGTATTTCCTGAGAGCACAGAGAATCTGTATTTGAGAGGCAGCTAAGATTGTATCTTATGCTGGCAGCTGGACTTGGTGGTAGGAATGATTCACCCAGGTGGTACTTGTTTTGAAGGAGAGAAGCTGAGGCTTGGCTCTGTGAGATGACACAGGATGTCATTGGTGAAGGTGTAAGCTCAGTGGCAGTTTAAGGTCAGGAAGTTAAGAAATTGAGACTTGAAAAAGAACCTATGAGAAGCTATTGGTGAGAGTGAAACCCAGTTGCGGCAGAAGGCCCCACTTTGTGGAGACGCTAGTTCTATGGAATGAAACCAAACATAGCAGCAGCAGTGGAGGCAGCCAGAGACTAGGAAGACAATCTGTGTGCTGCAAAGGGCAGAGCTGAATAAGTTACCCAAGCTCTATGGAAAGGTCCAGAGATTGTGAGTAGATCCTAGTCATTGGTTAGCTGGAATTTGATCACGCTTTACTTTCATTGTGACTGTATGAATTTACTCTCTTGAAGTAAAAAAGTATTTTATTGAAGCCCACAGTTGACTTTGAATTTTAACAGGCCTTTGGCTTTAAAAGAGATAGACTATTTTAAAGGGACTGAAATTTTAGTATGTTTGAATTTGTAGATGTATTTTAAAGTTATTTATGTTTCTATTGTGATAATGTTGGGTTGTATCTTAATAATAATGTGTTTGTGTCAAGTTGACAAGGGGTCAGTTGTACTGGCTGGCTTTGTTTCATTTTGACACAAGCTAGAGTCATCAGAAAGAAAGGAGCCTCAGGTGAGGGAATGCCTCCATGAGATCCAGCTGTAAGGCATTTTCTCAGCTAGTGATCAATGGGGGAGGGCCCAGCCCATGTGGGTGGTGCCATCCCTGGGCTGGTGATCCTGTGTTCTCTAAGAAAGCAGGCTGAGCAATCCAGTGAAGAGCAGCCCTCCACGGCCTCTGCATCAGTTCCTGCATCCAGGATTTTTCTCTGATTGAGTTTCAGACCTGACTTGCATCAATAATGACAGAAATGTGGAAGTATAAGCCAAATAATCCCTTTCCTCCCTAACTTGTCTTTTGGTCATGGTGCTTTGTAGCAGTAATAGAAACCCTAACTAAGACAGACTGGTTCTGAAGATCAGTTAGCTGCAGACTCAACAAGAAGTCTTAGATATACTTAATGTGAGTGAACGTGTGATGTTCAAGTAACTAGGCAAGTGTGCAAAGCACAAGTTCTTGTAGGGCAAATAGTTTGTGCAAATCACTTTTGAAAGTATATTCATCTACCATTGTTGTGGCTTCAAGGTAAAATCAAATCACTATGTTTTCAAAAAACAGACTATAAAGTTATATATTCATTATAGTCTAATGTAAACTATGCACTTAAATTTAGATATGCATATATACATATAGAGGTGGAGAAACATGGAAGTAGGATTAATGCAAGGGAATTTGTGGAGATATTTAGTACTTTATTCATTTTTTACCAGCACTTCAAGTTTCTGTTATTAATAGAAAACTTTTAATTATTCTATAAGTAATACAGGTTTTTTTTATTTGTTAAAATCTGCTACTATATATATATATATATATATATATATATATATATATATATATTTAGTACTATATATATATATATTTATTTAGTAATATATATATATATATATATATATATATATATACCCAAACACTTAAGATAATCTCCTCTATATTACAAGAGTGGCCTTCCAATCAAATTATGGAATCCTCATCAAACTTCCATTCCAACACAAAATCAATCTTCATTCCAAAAAGCAGAAAAGCCCAGGATACCTAAAACAACCCTGACTAATAAAAGATTCATGGAGGTAGCACTAACCCACAATTCAAGTTCTATTTTAGAACTATTGTAATAAAAACAGCATAGTATTGAAATAAAATCAGATACTTTGATGAAAAGAATAGAATTAGAGACATGAACACAAATTCACATACTATAGATACCTGATTCTTGACAAAGAAGTCAAAAATACCCCTAGGAGAAAAGACATCTTCAATAAGCAGGGTTGGTCTCCTGTATGCAGTACTAATATAGAGCCATATCTATTACTCTGCACAAAACTCAATTCCAAATGGACCTAGTACTTCAACTTAAGACTATATATGCTGAGTAAGGAAAACGGAAAAGTAGGAAATAGTTTTGAACTCATAAGCACAGACAAGACTTTCTGAGCAGCAACAATAATGTAGGCATTAAGAACAACAATTAATAAATTGGACCTTATGAAGTTAAAAAAAAAAGACAGGCAAAAGCCCTGCGTAGTCACAATTTCATAAAGTTGCTTTTCCCACAAGTTTTACAGTGAGAAATTGAAGTCACAAGTTTATACAACCTCTTCTCTGAGTCACACAGCTTTAACAGACAAACTATGCATCAGGTCTAGGCAGTTCATCTAAAGTCAGGGATCACAGTGAAATGTTCCCAAAATGTGGAATGCTTTGTTTCAAAGAATAAGGTGTCAACAGAGTCATCAGAACCATCATAGACATTTTATCATTGAAGAAAAATATTAGGTTTTGCCTTTAAATTTCAGACAATAGTCAATATCACAAAGTACAAGAAAACCCCTGCATGTAGAATGGAGTGGGATGGAGAGGAATTGGAGGAAGAAGAGGGCACTGAGAAGGAAGAAGAGAAGGAAGAGGATGAAGAGGAAAAGGAGTAAGAGGAGGAGAATCAGAGGAAGAAGAGAAGAGGCAAAGAGAAGTGAATGTGGGAAAAACAATGCAGAGAGTATGGGGAGAATGGAAGAGAAGGAGAAAAACCAGAGGACAAAAAGAAGGATGAGAGCATGGGGAGAAGAGAACATGGAAAAATCAGGAGCCTGGGATCCGGTCTTGATTATGGGGATATAAAATATATGTTTAAAGCCTTGCTTTGAGCTCACAGATACAAACAGGAATACATAGAAAAACTGTTGGTCTTCTGATATCTCTAATAGATTACAGCCCAATTCACACACTAAAACATTCCTAAGTTAATGGCTATTATCTATCCTCCATATAGCATCTATCTATCTAGCATTAGGATAGCTGTCACCTATCTTAACTGAAAGTACTTCAGTACCAAATCTTTCTCATAAAGCTCAACTGGCATTATAAAAGTCAAATTTCTCCTTCCTGAAAATATATTCATTTTCCTGCCTTTATTGAAATAGTAAAGACTATTTTGATCACTCCAAAGATAAAAAAAAAATAAAAAGATTTTTGAAGCAACAACCTTAATGTGTGTTTCTGTGGCTTCTGTTAAGCAATTGGATCATATTCATAGTAGTTAAGCTAAAAGTGTTTTACCTGTGTGAACCATTATAGCTTTTGCAGACTGCTGTTCAGAAGTCCCTTCAATGTCATCAACACTAATGGTCAGCCTGGGCACCATGAAGAACAGGAAACATGGCACAGATGGGCCTTTTCAGGCTTTGGTTTTCTAAGATATTTTTTGTTTCTGATTTCTACGACACATTTGCCTCTTCATATTGTGTATGCATAATACATATATTTATTGCCTGTAATTATCTTCTAACTCAACCTTAAACCCTAGGAACAACTTCTCCCTCAACAAGCCCATGACTCTTCCTTCTGCTTCCATGGGTACCATGTGAAAATAGATCTCTTTGTCTCAGTCAGAACCTCTCAGAGGACAGCCATGCTAAGCTTCTGTCTACCAGCCCAGCAGGGCATTAGTAATTGTTGAGGTTTGGTACCTGTGCATGGGAAGGACCCTAAGTTGGGGAAGTCTCTGGATGACCTTTGCTTCAGGCTCTGTTTCAGTTTTGTCCCTGCATTTCCTTTAGACAGGAATAATTTGGGCTCAAAACTTTTGAAGATGGGTGGGTGGCCCCATGACTCAAATGGAGGCCATGGCTATCTACTGGAGGTGTTGTCTTTAGGGTCCATTTCCCACTGTTGAGCATTTTGGCTAAGGTCATCCCCATTGGGTCCTGGAAGGCTCTCACATTCCTAGTATCTGGGACTTGCTAGAAGTTCCCCGACCTTCCAGCCCCTACTGCTACATATTTCTATTTATTCTCCTGGCTTTCTGGGCTTCTCTCCTGTCTTCCCACATACCTGATCCTGCCTACCTTTTACCCTTCCCCTCCGCTCTCCCACTCAGGTCCCTCTTTTCCTCTGCCTCTCATGATTATTTAGTTCTGCCTTCTAAGTGGTCTTGAAGTATCCACACTTGGAGACCCCTGTGGAAGAGTTAGGGGAAGGACTGAAGTAATTGAAGAAAAAGTCCATAAAAACAATAGTATCAACTAATCCAGACCCTTCAGAACTCTCAGAGACTAAGCCATCAACCAAAATGGATACAAGGAGCTCATCTGTGGGCCCTGCTACATATGTAGCAGAGTACTACCTTGTCTTGATTCAGTGGGAAAGGATGCACTTAATCCTGTTGAAATGTAATGCCCCAAGGAAGGGGAATGCAAGCTGGGTGAGGCCAGAGTGGGTGGGTAGGCAGAGGAGCACCCTCTGAGAAGCAAAGAGTAGAGAGATGGGGTGAAGAACTTATGGAGGAGGTACCATGAATGGGGAGCAATATTTGGAATGTAAATAAATAAAATAATTAATTGAAAAAAGATTATAAGATCTCCTTGAATTCAGAAATTTATCTCACATACATTTTACTCTCCATCTAATAATTCATTCAGAGAATAATTTGCATCATGGTCTTAAAATTCACAGCATTTTAATACCCCATATTTCCATGAGCCTATACACTCAACTCCTATTCAATCTCTTTATCTAACAATACTTAGCTGGAAAACTGAGAATGCATTGCCCCTGGACACACAACACTGCCTCTTCCTTGTTTCAAGTTTAAAACTGGGACCTGATTATACATAGGAGGAATGCCATCCCTTGCTTCAGATTCACAGGCTATATGCAGCTCACATTAGAGGAGAACATTCCATACTTTGCCTGTGATTTGTACTTCTGACATCTCTCATGGTGTTTATTCACCCTCCAAGCAACAGCACTGCCTCATTCACATTAAATAAATCAGAGGTAAGAGAAGAAAACAAGGGAATTGTTCAGCAGATGGCTCAGAATCCTCAGCTGTATCATTGCCGATCTAGGAGACTAACATTTTTCTACCACAAGTATCAAATTATATGCAAATGAGACTTGAGAGCTCATAAAACACTGTGTATTCTCAGACATAAAGTAAATGTTTTTTCATATATATATATATATATATATATATATATATATATATATATCATTGACAATCAGAATTTGACATGCTTTATAAATAATAATGTTTAATTATTGCAGTCACCAAAAAGGCATAGCTTATTCAAATTGAACTCTGCAACAAGATAAGGGTTGTTTGTTTCCTAAGACTGCTAGAACAGGAAAGATACTAGGTCTGAGAATCTAAGACTTGCTTTCCAGACCTTGGTGTTGTCTTATGTAAGGATCTTTAACTAGTACTATGACATCCATTTTGAAATTGAGACATCTAAGAGGCTGATGAGCCTTCCTTATGTACAATGACACTGGTGCACATAAACTACATAAATGAATAGAATTGTGTAGCTGGTATTTGCTATTGTGTGTGTTCTTCTTTTTTCCACTTTTTATCTCCCCAGCTTCACCCCTCTCATTAGATAGTAGAGAAAGAAAGATACAGTGGGGAGAAAGAGGAAAAGAATTCTGAATCTAATGTATTACTTCTTGTTTCTTTTTTGAACATGATTACTAACAAACTATCATCACTACCACAAAAGCTCCCAGAATTCCAAACATCACACAATTGCAGAAACTATCTGCAACTGGAAAAACCATGCCCCAGATAGAGCATGAGGCAAATCCCAGTCAGCAGCTGAACAGCAGCCCTATATCTCACACCTAGGATTAACACAAAAACATATTCTAAAAAATATTTTTGTGTTTTCTAAATAAACCAAAATCCCAGAATTGTCACTACAAGAATGTATGGTAAAACAAGTAGCCAACATCAAACAAAATGGAGGAAACTTGAAGCGATCCCACTAAAATCAGGAACTAGACAAGGCTGCCCTCTCACTCCATATCTATTCTATATAGTACTTGAAGTTCTAGCTAGAGCAATTACACAACAAAAGGACATCAAAGGGATACAAATTGGAAAGTAAGAACTCAAATTATCACTATTTGCAGATGATATGATAGTATACTTAAGCAACCCAAAAAACTCCACCAGAGAACTCCTACAGCTAATAAACAACTTCAGCAAAGTAGCCAGATATAAAATTAACTCAAACAAATCAGTAGCCTTCCTACACTCAAAGGATAAACAGGCTAAGAAAGAAATTAGGGTAACAACTCCCTTCACAATAGTCACAAACAATATAAAGTATCTTGTGTGACTCTAACCAAACAAGATCTTTATGACAAGAACTTCAAGTCTCTGGAGAAAGAAATCAAAGAAGACCTCAGAAGATGGAAGGATATCCCATGCTCTTGGATTGGCAGGATTAACATAGTAAAAAATGGCTATCTTGCCAAAACCAATGTACAGATTCAATGCAATCCCCATCAAAATTCCAACTCAATTCTTCATAGACTTAGAAAGAGCAATTCTCAAACTCATCTGGAATAACAAAAAATCCAGGGTAGCTAAAACTATTCTCAACACTAAAAGAACTTCTGAGGGAATCAGTATCCTGGACCTCAAGCAGTACTACAGAGCAATAGTGTTAAAAACTGCATGGAATTGGTACAGTGACAGGCAGGTAGATCAGTGGAATAGAACTGAAGACCCAAAAACGAACCCACACACCTATGGTCACTTGATCTTTGAAAAGGAGCTAAAACCATCCAGTAGAAAAAAAAGATAGCCTTTTCAACAAATGGTGCTGGATCAACTGGTGGTTAGCATGGAGAAGAATGCAAATCAATCCATTCTTATCTCCTTGTACTAAGCTCAAGTCCAAGTGGATCAAGGACCTCCACATAAAACCAGACACAGTGAAACTGGGGAAGAGCCTTGAACACGTGGACGCAGGAGAAATTTTCCTGAACAGAACATCAATAGCTTATGCTCTAAGATCAAGAATTGACAAATGGGACCTAATAAAATTACAAAGTTTCTGTAAGGCAAAGGACACTGTCAATAGGACAAAACGGCAACCAACAAACTGGGAAAAGATCTTTACCAACCCTATATCCAACAGAGGGCTAATATCCAATATGTACAAAGAACTCAAGAAGTTAGAATCCAGAGAGACAAATAACCCTATTAAAAAATGGGGTACAGGCCTGGAGAGATGGATCAGCGATTAGGAGCACTGGCTGCTCCTCCAGAGGTCCTGAATTCAATTCCCAGCAACCACATGGTGGCTCACAGCCACCTGTAATGGGATCTGATGCCCTCTTCTGGTGTGTCTGAAGACAGCGACAGCATACTCATCATATATATAAAATAAAAAATAAAAATGTGGTACAGCACTAAACAAAGAATTTTCACCTGAGGAACATCGAATGGCTGAGAAGCACCTAAAGAAATGTTCAACATCCTTAGTCATCAGGGAAATGCAAATCAAAAACAACACTGAGATTTTACCTCACACCAGTCAGAATGCCTAAGATCAAAAACTCAGGAGACAGCAGGTGCTGGCAAGAATGTGGAGAAAGAGGAACACTCCTCCACTGCTGGTGGGATTGCAAGCTGGTACAATCACTCTGGAAATCAGTTTGGCAGTTCCTCAGAAAATTGGGTTTAATATGACCAGAGGACCCTGTTATACCATTCCTGGGCATATACCCAAAGGATTCTCCAGCATGTAATAAGGACACAAGCTCCACTATGTTCATAGCAGTCCTATTTATAATAGCCAGAAGCTGGAAACAACCCACATGTCCCTTGATGGAGGAATGGATACAGAAAATGTAGTATATTTACACAATGAGATACTACTCAGCTATTAAAAACAATGAATTCATGAAATTCTTAGACAAATGGATGGAACTGGAAAATATCATCCTGAGTGCGGTAACCCAATCACAAAAGAACATACATGGTATGCACTCACTGATAACTGGATATTAGCGCAGAAGCTTGGAATACCCAAGACACATTTCATATATCAAATGATGCCCAAGAAGGAAGAAGAATAAAGTATGGATACTGTGGTCCTTCTTAGAAGAGGGAACAAAATACCCACAGAAGGAGATACAGAGACAAAGTGTGGAGAAGAGTCTGAGGGAAAGACCATCCAGAGACTACCCCAACTAGGAATCCATTCCATATACAGTTACAAAACCCAGACACTATTATTGATGCCCACAAGTACTTGCTGACTGGAGCTGGATATATCTGTCACCTGGGAGGCTCTGCTAATACATGACAAATACAGAAGGGGACACTCTCAACCAGCCATTGAACTGAGCACTGGGTTCCCAATGGAGGAGCTAGAGAAAGGACCCAAGGAGCTGAAGGGGTTTGCAGCACTATAGGAGGAACAAAAATATGAACCACCCAGTACTCCCAGAGTTCCCAGAGACAAAATCATCAAGAAAGAGTACACATGGAGTTACCCAGGGTTCCCGACACATAGGCAACAGAGGATGGCCTTGTTGGACATCAAAGGGAGGAGAGACGCTTGGTCCTGGAAAGACTCAATGATATAGTGTAGGGGAATACCAGGACAGGGAAGTGAGACAGGGTTGATTGGGGAACAGAGGGAGGAGAGATGGGTTATGGGATTTTCAATGGAGGGGGGCAACCAGAAAGGGGACATTTGAAATGTAAATAAAGAATATATCTCATTAAAAAAATTAACCTAGCCGGGCGGTGGTGGCGCACGCCTTTAATCCCAGCACTTGGGAGGCAGAAGCAGGTGGATTTCTAAGTTCGAGGCCAGCCTGGTGTACAGAGTGAGTTCCAGGATAGCCAGGGCTACACAGAAAAACCCTGTCTCGAAAAACCAAAAAAAAAAAAAATTAACCTTACCAAACCCCTCCCCCCCCCAAAAAGAAATGTATGGTAGAACTTATTTTTCACTAAAATTTCAAATTAAGTCCAAGAAAGTGGCCTATTGAAGAGCATCTGATGATAGCACACTAGTTCATAATGCCTCAACTTAAGCCCAAATGTCTCTCTGTGCATGTTTGAGACATTCTATTCACTTAAAAGTGTTTCACAGTGTACCTATTATCTCTCCAGTACATTATGGTAACAATAACCAATTCATAAAAGCCTGAGATATCTATATATGTAACCACTTGTTGCCTAGCCAATTCTTTCCAGACTACTGTGCTAAATTCCACTATTTTTTCCTTGTTTCTTCAAGTATCAGGTACTATATTTGAAAAGTATCCCCTGATAATTAATCTCAAGTTATCAACCCATAAGAACCAACTTATGTGGGGAACATAAACAAATTATATACTAATATAAAAGATTTTGGCTGGAAAGTTCACAGGTACCCCATTGCGTTGCTCATGTGTATAGACTTGCTCTATGCTTACTGTTATAATGTAATGTGAACCATAATGTTCACTCAAAAGGGGACTGGTAAGGTTGTTGACCAATTGGTGACAAATGGCTTAATGAATGAATGAAAAAATGAATGGGAAAATATTCCTTTGAAATAAAAAAATAGAGTTATGGGAACATTGGGTATGAGAAACTGTCAGAGAAGGCTTCAGGAAGAAAGCAAGAAAAGTGTGGAGTGATGACAACCATGCCTTAGGACAATTGAATGGGAAAGACTACTTCATTATTGATCTGCCCTGTCTGCTTTATAGACTTTGGAAAAGATAAAAAAAACAAAAGCAAAAACAACAACAACAAACAAAAGTTTTCCTGGTTGAGTTTCTTCTGGTTGTATTCTATAACCATAACAACTAAGTACCTATCTAAACTCTCCCAAGAATTTCCTATCTTTTCTATTCAGGTCCTGAGATGTTCATGAGCAGTGAATTGATGATATGACTTTCTACATCTTCCACACATTGTCTTGTTTTCTGTGGCATTTGAGTCCAGTAGCACTTATATCTCCATGTTAAAGTTACATACCTCCTTTTATCTACAATAAGAGGTTTCCCTAGCCTAGTGTTCTTGCTGGGAGAGTTTGTAAAAATGATCTCACCACCCACCAATCTCCTCCTCCAACCTGGATACTAGGGATACATAGTGATACAAGATTCATCTCTTTGTGTAGACAATACAGATTGTTCCATGCTAACCAATTCTTCCCCATCCTTCAACCAAACCTATTCATAAAATAGTCTCTGTTCAACATTTAATCCTGCCTTCTAACACTAGTTTATTCTCTGACAAATTTTCCTTCAAATAAATTTAACAAGTAAACAAACTCTACAATATCCCAGGATTGTGGCCTAGACTACTTCTAAACTTCTCAGAAGCATCTCCTGATCTCCATCCCTAAATTTTTTACCTTGGAAAAGTTAAATATTGTTTTGGCTGGAGAACTGTAACTGATAAGAAATCACAATTACTACTGTTCTTACAGTCTTTAAATGACTTCCTATTGCCTGGAGGAAAAACTTCAAATCCTTAGCTTGATCTTTAAGTTGTTATCTTCTGACCCTGAGAGCTCTTCTGGATTGTTCCTTACTATCACTTCTTTCTTCCCAATCTATATACCCCATCCTTAGGTCTTAATTGTGGGATATGTTTCTCCTCCTCATATTCCTTCTGATGATTTCTATTAGTCTCTCAGTATTTAGTTATTCTCCAGCACCAAACAAGTCCAGTGTATTAAGGATATCCACAGCATCCTCTAGGAGGACTTAACAGATGACAAGCCTGGGCTTGCAGAGACTGAGGCTTGGCCTCATGTTCCCTTGTCATATGATGCAGGAAACATTTTTCATCTTTATGTTTCAGAATCCTTATCTGTAAAGTGTAAATAATAGTAATAACCACTTAGCAGAAATCTCGTAAGACTGTTAACCTGTATCTATCACACTGAAACTTCGAAAGCGTTGCCACCATTAACAAATTGAACATAACAATGCATCTTATTCTTTTATATTTAAATATTTGTTCCTAACATGTGGAAAGCATGCCACAAGTGAGTTTTAAAAATATGTTGAGAATGTAGTAGTAAGAAGTCATATAGTAATATCAAACTGCAGATGTAATAACATTTATGACAGTTTGAAGACACTGTGGAAAGATAGGCATTCTTTTTTATTGAATAAAATCTTCATTTACATTTCAAATGCTGAAACATTTCCTGGCTTCCCCCCTCCCCGAAAACCCCCAACCCCTCCTCCCACCCCCTGCCTCCAAGTATAAGCCCCTCTACCGGGTCCACTCCTATCCCCCTTCCCTGCCCCTCTATTTCCCTTTGTTGGGGCATCTATTGAGACTTCATCAGACCAAGGACCACTCCTCCCACTGATGCCCAGCAAGGCATTCCTCTGCCATATTTTTGGCTGGAGCCATGTATATCCTTTGGTTGATGGTTTAGACCCTGGGAATCCTGGGGCATCTGGGTGGCCAACATCATCGTTCTTCCCATGGGGCTGTAAACCCCTTCAGCTCCTCAGGACTGCCCTCCAACTCCTCCGTTGGGGACCCCACGCCCAGTCCAATTATTGACTGCTAGCATCTGCCTCTGTATGTGTAAAGCTCTGACAGGGCCCCTCTAGAGACAACCATGACATGCTCCTTTTGGTATGCCCTTCTTGTTGTCCATAATAGCATTGGGGGTTTGGTGACTGTTTATAGGATGAATCCCCAGGTAGGGCAGTCTCTGCGTGGCCTTTCCTTCAGTCTCTGCTCCACACTTTGTCTCCTTTATTGCTCCTGTGAGTATTTTGTTCCCTTTCTCAGATGAACCAAAGAACCTCCACTGCATTCCTCCTTCTTCTTGAGCTTCCTGTGGTCTGTGAATTGTAACTTGTTTATTTTGAGATTTTGGGCTAGCATCCACTTATCAGTGAGTGCATCCCATGTGTGTTCTTTTGTGATTGAGTTGCCTCACTCAGGATGACACTTTCTAGTAATATCCATTTGCCTAAGAATTTCATGAATTCATTGTTTTTAATAGCTGAATAGTACTCCATTGTGTATATATCCCACAATTTCTGTATCCATTCCTCTGTTGAAGGTTATCTGGGTTCTTTCCAGCTTCTGGCTATTATAAATAAGGGTGCTATAACCATAGTGAAGCATGTGTCCTTATTGCATGTTGGAGAATCTTCTGGGTATATGCTCAGGAGTGGTATAACTGGATCCTCAGGTAGTGCTATGTCCAATTTTCTGAGGAACCGCCATAATGATTTCCAGAGTAGTTTTACTAGCTTGTAATCACACCAGCAATGGAGAAATGTTCCTTTTTCCCCACATCCTCTCTAGCATCTGCTGTCCCCTAGGTTTTTGATCTTAGTCATTCTGATTGATGTGAGGTGGAATCTCAGTGTTGTTTTGATTTGCATTTCCCTGATAACTAAGGATGCTGAATATTTCTTTAGGTGCTTCAGAACCATTTGAGTTTCAGTTGAGAATTCCCTGTTTAGCTCTGTACCCCATTTTTAATAGGGTTATTTGACTCTCTGAAGTCTAATTTCTTGAGTTCTTTGTATACATGGGATATTAACCCTCTATTGGATATAGGATTGGTAAAGATCTTTTCCCAATTTGTCGGTTGCTGTTTTGTCCTATTGACAGTCTCCTTTCCATTACAGAAGCTTTGCAGTTTTATGAGGTCCCATTTGTCGATTCATGTTCTTAGAGCATAAGCCATTGGTGTTCTATTCAGGAACTTTTCCCCTGTGCCCATGTGTTCAAGATTCTTCCCCACTTTCTCCTCTATAAGCTTCATTCTTAACCTTGACAATTCATGGTTATTTCTCCCATAAATTCCACTTCATAGTTCAGAGAAAGAAAATTTGCATGTTAAAAATAGTATTTTTTCAAAATACATGACAATTAACTATTCCTTTTGTCTTCTTTTTCTTTTTTTTTATTAGTTCTTTGAGAATGTCATCCAGTACATTTTGATCATATTCACCTATTTCTTCTCCCAAACCCACCCATCCCTTTCCATACCCAACAAACTTTGTGTCCTTTTCTTCCCATCAAGTATTTTATGATGCTCAATTTTGGAGATATGATATATGAGACAGTCTATGACAGCTGTTCATATCAAGGGCTCATACAGCATAGACCCTCTGTGGGACAAGAAAGGGGTTTGATAAAAGGCAGTGAGCGAGCAATAGTACAGATTATAGTTGCACTGCCTTGAAGCTCATAGTCAACACTGTAGTGTACACTTGCTCCAAGCCTGGGTGTTGCCTTTGGAAACATATTTTATCTTATATATTCTGGGTCCTTTAAAGAATTAGAGGAATGAAGTTCCAAAATAAAAATAAAATTCAATCCAAGTAACCCCATTCAAAATAAACAAAAGGAAAATGCAAATACAAGAAGTTCTTGCCATTGGGGTGAGGGGGGAGAGGAATAAGAGACAGGGCATTCATTCTCCCAGCACTATGCTCCACTCTGGCCAATAACGCATATGCCAAACTGCTAGAATGTTTCTCAAAGTAGCTTCTGGAAATAAACTATCATCATTTTGGATATTTTCTATTATTTTCCATTTCTCCCTCCTACTGAACCTAAATAAGACCTTATGTTCTCCTGACAGGAAGGAAAACTGCTTAGGGCCCCGTTTCTCTGAATGGGCAGACAGATACTTAGAACTTGAAAATGACTTCCAGCTCTGGCACAATCATTCCCTACTGTTTAGAGTCTGATCTACACCTGGGGATTAAGGGGAAAGCAGCTCTTTGTCTTTCCCTCAAGGTAAAAAAAAAAAAAGAAATGATCTAATGAAGACACAGACAGCTTAACACGAGTAGAAAAGCACAGTAAGGAGCTTAGAGATCCTCTCTCGGTCAAGTAGGCTTTCGAGATGGAGCTGGTGAAGTATTCAGACATTTTGAGAAGGCTGAAAGGGTGGAATAGCCATTGCAGGAAGTGATGTCAGCACTCCAATGATTGTGCTTTGGAGTTTTGACTACAAAATTAATCATGGTACAAAGCATATAGATGAGAATAAGAACACTTAAAGAGTTAGTACATTGAAAACCATGAGAGCTAAGAAAGTCAAAGCCCTGATTTCATATTTGTATCAGTTCAACACAGCTTTCATAGAGGGCTTACCTGGGGCCTCTATATATCCATATATCATAGTAGATATATGGATATGCTTCTGTCCATGATATAAAAAGTGCAAGTAGTCTCCTGTGAGACAAATTATTAAGCACCCTGCTGGATTCCATCAGGGAGAGCTCAGTCTAGATATGGCATATGAGAACTGAAGCAGATAGAGGGAAGTGCAACAGGAGAGGAGAGGGTAACTGAGGATAACATAAGATGAACCTGGTGCAGGAAAGAATCTGGGAGTACAACACAGCATGGATGAGGCTGGGAAAGGAAGGAATATCAAAAGTTACAATCTCCACTAATCCACAGTGCTAGAAAGCTGGGTGAATGCCAGAGAGCCACACCAGAATGCCAGGGGAGAAATCTCCAGCATTACACCTGTTGCTTTCAAGAAACTTGTCGACTTAGTAGATAAATGAGGGAGGAGCAGAGAATAGTGTCCATGCACTTCCCAGTCCACCACAGGGATTTAATTTTGACCTGTGCACAAAAGTTAAATTATAGAATATAACCTTGTTATCTTTATTTTCACACATCTATGCGTGTGTGTATAGAACTCAAACACAGAGAGGGAGAGGAAGAGGGACAGGGACAGAGACAGAGAGAGAGACAGAGACAGAGATCCTTCTCTTCTGGTGATTTTATTTTACACTTAGTAATTTTAGAAGGTACCATTTTGCCCAATTCTCACTTCTCCATAGGTCAACTTATTTTTGTCACCTACTGTGAATTGCTGGTGTTAGCCTAATGAGTGAGAGATTCTAACGCATGTTCAAGAAAGGCTGGTGCTCCATGTTTTTTGGTTTCTGAGCCTCCATTTCCATCTGTTATATGATTATTATAAAATCAGAAAACATGGATTCTTTTTAATCTGCACTGTCAACTTAACTAGACTTAGGGTCTCCTGGGAGACACACTGTGGGAAGGATATACATGAGGGTGTTTTTGTAGAAGTTTATACCTACTCTGCATGTGGTCAGTGCTATGCAATGGGTTGTGGTCCCAGACATAATACAAAGGATAAAAATCATTTATGACACTATTGCTCTGTAGTACAGCTTGAGGTCCGGGATACTGATTCCCCCAGAGGTTCTTTTACTCTTGAGAATAGTTTTAGCTATTCTGGGTTTTCTGTTATTCCAGATGAATTTTTGAATTGCTCTTTCTAACTCTATGAAGAATTGAGTTGGGATTTTGATGGGGATTGCATTGAATCTGTGTATTACTTTTGGTAAGATGCTCATTTTTACTATATTAATCCTGCCAATCCATGAGCATGGCAGATTTTTCCATCTTCCGAGGTCTTCTTCAATTTCTTTCTTCAGAGACTTGAAGTTCTTGTCATACAGATCTTTCACTTGTTTGGTTAGCGTCACGCCAAGATACTTAATATGGTTTGTGGCTATCGTAAAGGGTATTATTTCTCTTACTTCTTTCTCAGCCTGCTTATCCTTTGAGTATAGGAAGGCTTCTGACTTGCTTGAGTTGATTTTATATCCGGCCACTTTGCTGAAGTCGTTTATCAGCTGTAGGAGTTCTCTGGTGGAGTTCTTTGGGTCGCTTATGTATACTATCATATCGTCTGCAAATAGTGATAGTTTGACTTCTTCCTTTCCAATTTGTATCCCTTTGACCTCTTTTTCTTGTCTAATTGCTCTAGCTAGAACTTCAAGTACTATATTGAAAAGATATGGAGAGAGAGGGCAGCCTTGTCTAGTCCCTGATTTTAGTGGGATTGCTTCAAGTTTCTCTCCGTTTAGATTGATGCTGGCTACTGGTTTGCTGTAAATTGCTTTTACTATGTTTAGATATGGGCCTTGAATTCCTGATCTTTCCAAGACCTTTAGCATGAAAGGATGCTGAATTTTGTCAAATGCTTTCTCAGCATCTAATGAGATGACCATGTGGTTTTTTTCTTTGAGATTGTTTATGTAGTGGATTACATTGATGGATTTCCTTATATTGAACCATCCCTGCATCCCTGGGATGAAGCCTACTTGATCGTGGTGAATGATCGTTTTGATGTGTTCTTGGATTCGGTTGGCAAGAATTTTATTGAGGAATGTAAATTAAAAAAATAAAATAAAATTAAATTAAAAAAAATCATTTATGAGCCGAATTAATTCTCAGTTTATCTCTCTGTTTCCTCACTCAAGACACAGAGTGACTGCTTTCCACCATGCCTTCTCCACCATGCCCTTAGAGCATGCACAAAAACAAACCCTTTCCTTCCTTGAGTTGTTTCTTACCAAGTCTTTAATCACAGTAATGGAGAAAATATTCCACATATTCTGGAATGAAAAATGTATGTGCATTCATATGTAAAGATAGAACAGATACTCAAATGATGGAAATTGTGAATATTTAGATAGAAGAATCTGAAAAAATCTTGAGCCTGGGCATTGGTGGTCCCATAATGGATATTCAACAGAGGATCAGCTTTCACTCCTACACTGCTTTCCTCTTTTTCAGCGTGCATGTAGAGTCAATTCTAACTTAGTGAAAGGTGTTTTGGTTTTACAATTCAGTTTTTCATTTCATTTCTTAGAAGTCGTGTCCATATTCATAACTATCATGTTCATTTCTCACCTTGCCATTTGAAATATATCAAGAAATATCCTTTTCTTGTCTCACACAGGAAGTCATTTACAGCAACCATCCCTGCTGTTTCTTAGAAACTGGTTAGGATTCATGCTTCTGAAACTAAACCAGGAGCACAAGAACTGCCAGGAGACATAGGTCAGGCTGAGGATGCCCTGCTTTGCTTTACAGGAATAATCATAGCCAGTCAGACCCTGAGCTCCTTTGAGTAAGGGACCCTGTGTCTTCCAGGTTCCTATATTTCTTGTATTCTGCTCAGATGTCAACAGCTGTCCTCTGATTAAATATCTCCCAAGTGAAATATTTAATTACAATTCACTAAATACTTAAATAATGCAATCAGTAGATAAGAAACATTTACATGAGAGAGATTGCCTAAATTGTAGGTCTCAAGAATTAGGAACATAAGCTAACACAGGAAGCTAAATGTCAGTTAGTTGTGTTTGACTTAATAGGGTAGTTCTCAAGAGGGATGGAAGTTAGAATACAGAGCAAGTACAGAGACAAAGGATATTCAATGTTCGGCATCAGTTGAACACTTGTTCTGTGTGATGTGGATGTTGTTGCTATAGGTTCATTGTTGAGCAGGAGAAAGAGGCTTCTGTCCTTATAAAGTTTATAGTATGAAGATGCAGCCCAAGGGTAGACCTGGGTGATGGAGTAGGATCCATATGTGTTAGTTCTGTGCTCTCTAAATGCTTAGGTAAGTCACACTGAAATAAGCAGAAATTCTGAAGGCAAGAGCTCATGCTTTCTACACATTATGACTGATTCCTTTTTTCTCAAATAAGGGCCACTGTACTTAACAAGAGACTATTAGGCCAAATGGAGGAGTGCCCATCTATGGGCAGCATGATTTCTCCAAGTGAAGAGAGTGAAATTTCAAAAATAAAAAAAGTGCTTCATTGGATGGGCAAAGCTTTGGAGTTCATTGACATCACTCCCCTCAAAATCTAGATACCAATGTAGAAGGAATTGTAAAAAAAATAAAGCTGGAGAATGGGAAAGTTCTGTGCTACTTAGCATTAGTTGTCACCTTGACACAAACTAGCATCTCTTGGGAAGAAGGAAGCTAAATTGAGGAACTGCTTCCATCAGTTTGACCTGTGGGTGTGCCTGCGGCTCAATGTTATGATTGACAGTTGATGTGGGAGAGCCCAGCCTCTTGCAGGCAAAAGCATCCCTATGAAAGTGGCCTGAACAAAAGGAGTCAGCATTTGTCTCACTAAACACTTATGATATATAAACACTGGAAAGATGTGAAAGAATCCACAGTGCTTATAAAGAAAGGTCTGTTAATTACTTATATTTTTAGAGCATTTTCTGCAAATTTGTTTACTCCATTTCTCGTTCATCCCATGTGTGTGTTATTCTCTATGACAGTCTTTATGCTTACATCTAAGAGACTAGAGTGTGATTCCAAACAGAATTAGAGATAATTCAACACAGAAGATTGAAAACATTTTGGGACTAATCAATACTAGAAGGGCCCTTGCATGAACTGCATTAAAGCCATGATTGTGGATTCAAGTCCAGTCTTCATTCCAGGAACTCATGCAGAGTAGGGCAGAAATCACCTCTTGCCCAAAGAAGAAAGAAAAGCATGCTTCCCATGGAGCTTAGAACTCTCACCATTAGAGCTGGTAAAATAGTCCAGAAATTAAGAGTACTTGCTGTTCTAGCAGAGAATCCAAATTTATTTCCCAACACTCATATCAGGTGAGTCACAGCTACCTGTAACCTCAGTTCTAGGGAATCCCACATACTCTCTGGCCTTCAGAGGCACCTGGCACATGGCATACACTCATGCAGACATACACAGATACAAAAACAAATTAAATAAATATATGTTTTTAAAACTACCACCTCCAAACAGATCCACAGCAGGGACCAAGTTTTTATCACATGGGCCTTTAGGGTGATACTTAAGTTAAGCATGGTGATGAATGACTTGAAGGCCAACCTAGTCTACATAGTGAATTCAAGATCAACATGGAATGGATAGAACAACCCCATTTCAAACAAACAAGCAAACACACAAATGGGGGGAAGGAGCAGAGAGATGGATTAGCAGTTAAGAGCACTTTCAGCTTTTATAGAGGAGACAAGTTAATTCCCCAGACTTCTACTGAAAGGCTCAGAATCTCCTGTAAGTGAGGTTCATGGGATCTGGCACTTTTAGCCTTTGCAGACACAGGCAAGCAAATGCATACACATGCACACACACACACATACACACACACTTATAAATAAATCTTAGAATATTAAGAATAACAATTATGATCACCCACAAACACCAGACATTATTTCTTTTATTTTTTTTTACATTATTTCAAATATTATAAATGTAGTGAATGATTTTATGGTTCTATTATTCCTATTTTTGTTCATGAAGAAACTAGGGGATAAGCAGTTCAGAAAACAGACTGAGTTACATAGAAAAGGTGTGATGCTAAGAACTGAGATCTGCGATAATGAACTTTCAATCAAACTGTCATGGAGTAAATTAACATAACATAAGGAGAGGTCTGTACCCCATCTTTCATTTCACCATGATCTATAGGAACTGGGAGTAGCTCACAGTTGATCTAAGCAATTATACCACCCCTACCACCTCTGCTGAGAACTTTGACTTAATGACTTGTAGCAGGTAGAATCTCTTTCAGCTAGACTTCATCCAAAATCTCACAAGGAGCCACAGAAACTGACACCTTAATACCAAGATATTAGCCTATCTTTTCTTGGCATCTGTATTCTTTTTTTTACCGTCAGAACCACCTCTGCTGGCACACCCCAGTTGTAGTGAAGGCCCTCCATCTGAACATTCTAGCATCTCAGCAGACAGCATGGGTGCTTCACTGCCTAAGGACACCCTAGTGAGAAATAAACACAGTATCCTACAACACAAAATTGTGTGGGCTGGTATCATCCCTCTACATTGCTGAGATCAAACACCTGTTCCCTTGGAAATGACTGTTTTGTAAGTATTAGAAAACAGCAGGTCATTGTTGAGCAACCCTCCACATATATTCATAACATTTTATCATCATCCTGTGCCATATTGCCGCTCTTTCCTCATGGCATTGCCCTCCAGGAGAGAGTGATCTCCCAGCAGCATTTTCACTTCTGAGTACAGAGGTGAGATTTCCACTTTCTCTCCAATAGCTGTCCAGAGGGGAACAGCTAGGAGCTCACAAGGCATATGATCAGTGGAGGATCTGGGACAGGATCCTTCCAGTTGCCATCTGCACCCGGGAGCCAGGCAGCTCCACAGCCATCTGCACACAGATCCCACCAGAAGAGAGTTGGTCTCCCAGGAGTGCTTACAGGCCCACAGGAAGGACAAGCTCCAGCCAGAGACAGCAAGACCAACTAACACCAGAGATAACCAGATGGAGAAAGGCAAGCACAAGAACCCTACCAATAGAAAACAAGGCTACTTGGCAACAGCAGAGGCCAGTTCTCCCACCACAGCAAGTCCTGGATACCCCAACACACAGGAAAAGCAAGAGTTGGATTTAAAATCACATCTCATGATACTGATAGAGGACTTTAAGAAGAACATAAATAACTCCCTTAAAGAAATACAGGAGAACACAGGTAAACAGGTAGAAGTCCTTAAAGAGGAAACACACACACACACACACACACACACACACACCCTTAAAGAATTACAGGAAACACAACCAAACAGGTGAAGGAACTGAACAAAACCATCCAGGATCTAAAAATGGAAGTTGAAACAATAAAGAAATCACAAAGGGAGACAACACTGGAGGCAGAAAACAGTAGTTTCTAGGAAAGAAATCAGGAGTCATAGATGCAAGCATCAACAACAGAATACAAGAGATAGAAGAGAGAATCTCAGGTGCAGAAGATAGCATAGAAAACATTGATACAGAGGTCAAACAAAATGCAAAATAAATGCCAACATTTAATCACCCCACAAAGTGTTTGAAATAAATGTAATTGTATATTGAAAAGGAGAATTCAAGCAATTGCCCAAGTTATACAACTAGAGTACACAGTTGAGCAGGCTCAACCTTGCTTAAACATAATTCTTGAGCCATATTATTAAGGACAATAGATGTTTTGGAATTTGGTACTAAATACTATGGATGTTGAATAACTTTGACTTGTTTCACTCTTCAGTTTGGGTCCTATCTACCATTCAAAACTCAGCTAAAATTTGACAACCACATAGCACATGCTCCAATTCTTTCTTTTGCTTAAGAGTATACAGTCACTGTTGTTACAATATACACTATATGTAGAAGCAAACAGTTTATATTTATAATACGTTTAATTCTAGAAGACATGCAATATGTTTTCTACATTGATGTCTTAAAGCCTTAGGTTGCAATCTATACCAAAGAGCAATGGTTTGGGCAGTGACAACAGACTGTATTGCTCACATTATTTTTTATTAGATATATTATTTATTTACGTTTCAAATGTTGTCCTCTTTCCTGGGACAAAAATCCCATAAGTCATCTCCCCTTCCCCAATCAACCCTCCCTCACTTCCCTGTCCTGGTATTCCTCTACACTAAGGTATCAAGTCTTTCTAGGACCAAGGGCCTCTCCTCCCTGTGGTGTCTAACAAGACCATCCTCTGCTGCCTATGAGTCTGGAGCCATGGGTAACTCCATGTGTACTCTTTGGTTGATAGTTTTGTCCCTGGGAGCTCTGGGAGTCCACTATGTTCATAGCAGCCCTATTTATAATAGCCAGAAGCTGGAAAGAACCCAGATGTCCCTCAATGGAGGAATGGATACAGAAAATGTGGTATATATACACAATGGAGTACTATTCAGCCATTAAAAACAATGAATTCATGAAATTCTTAGACAAATGGATGGAACTGGAAAATATCATCCTGAATAAGGTAACCCAATTACAAAAGAACACACATGGTATGCACTCACTGATAAATGGATATTAGCCCAGAAGCTTAGAATACCCAAGACACATTTCACATATCAAATGATGCCCAAGAAGGAGGAAGAACAAAGTATGGATACTTGGGTCCTTTGTAGAAAAGGGAACAAAATACCCACAGAAGGAGATACAGAGACAAAAGGTGCAACAGAGTATGAGGAAAGACCATCAGAGACTACCCCACCCAGGGATCCATCCCATATTGTTCACATTCTTAAGAAGCTGAAGATCAAAGCACTAACCCTCAGTATGTGGCAGAAGCCAGTTTCTTCATTCAGATGTCTGTCTCCTTGTCTTTAACTCACATGACAAATGAACAAGGGAGCTGTTTCAGATAGCATTTCCTGTCCCCCAATTTTCTGACTTGCATTTCCCTATTCTGGGGAATCGAGCCTTCACAGGACCAATGGCCTCTCCTCTCATTGCTTTCTGAAATGGTCAACTTCTGCTACATATGTAGCTGGAGCCATGGGTCTCTCCATGTGTACTCTTTGGTTGGTGGTTTAGTCCCTGGAGCTCTGGGGGTACTGGTTGGTACATATTAGTGTTCCACCTGCAGGGTTGCAAACCTCTTCAGCTCCTTGGGTCAGTCCTTTCTCTAGCTGCTCTGTTGGGGACCCTATTCTCATTCTATTGGTTGGCTGGGAGCCATGGATGTTTTGATCCACTTTCCAATAAGGTCAGATACCATTTATAAAGACATTAATTTGTGAATAGGGTTCAGCCTCCAGAATGTAATCACTTAGATTAGTAACAGGAAATCCTCACTGGAAACTATTATTTAAAATATGAATATTAGGATATAGACATTCAGCATATTACAATTGATGTTTAACATAACTTAGCATTTTGTAATTCTTCTCTTATCATGTTGCAACATGTATTGAATATTATCTGATACCATCAATTTAATTCATTATTCATCATCTATAGGTATTATATCATATATCATCCAAATTTGGTATATAGTTCAGTAATAAATGTGTATTTATTGGTATATCTTTTCAGTTGTTTTAATATATAAAGCATTGAACTGAAGTTTTTTTTTTAGACTAAAAGCATTATCTGTGTTTTGTGTGCAGATAGTATAATGCAAATTCTTAGAAAAAAGAATTTCTAGGTTCAAAGTGCATGAACACTTGAATTTTATTGTCTGTATTATCACACTATAATTTGAATTCTACCCATTTCTAGACCCATTTCTAGAGTGTGAAATTCGTCATGCCACAGACTCTCAGCAACTGAGTTATAATTTTTAAACTTTCTTTGTCAAATATAGATAAAAATTTTTGCTTTCTTCTGTCCTGGCACACACTGGCATTTCTTTGAGGCAGTTATTCCATGTGTGGATGCTTGGATTACACTGTTTACCTCAAACCTGTGAGTCTATTCAGAGCAGAAATCATACAACTGGTATGTTTTTTAAGAAAGCATTTGGAGATGACTAGCTTCATAGTAGATGTTCAGCAGTTTGCTGAATAAAACTAAAAGTTCCCTGTAGTGACAAAGTTGTTCATTGAACTCTGCAGTGTCTGACCCCCTTTACAAAAGTAAGATATTTATGTTTGCAATGGTCTATATTCAAATCACCCTGTGCCCACTGCTCCCAGCTCTAATTCAGAACCCAGGCTTTTCTGAGAACCAAGGCTCTAAGTGAGCTGTCACCTTGTCTCACCTCACTGAGCAGCTGTAGCCTGCCTCTTCATCAGATTCCAGAAATCACTTCCTTTTTTGAGAGGATAACCCAGAAACTGACTCAACACAGAGATAAGTTCCCTTCGGTGTTTCAGCTTCAAAACCCAGTGATTTCTAACTCCGCACTTGTAATTGAGCCACTTTGCAAGAGCAGGTGAGTGTTAATACTCATTGCCAATGTTACTGTCATCTCTCCAAAGGCACAGCTTGCATCTTACTGGGACTCTAAGTTTTCTGCTGGGAAATTCACCCCAAAGGGCATCTGGATATGCTTCATTGAACTCACCTCAACACTTCAAACCTGTCTCAAAATGTCCCACAGCCTAGAGTTTGTTAAAATGCCACCATTCTTGCCAGAATTATTAATCTATCAATTCACACATTTGTTATAATGATAACTAACATTTATGCAATGTTTACCATCTGCCATGCATTATGACTAAATGACTTACATATGGTAAATTATAAAGTGCTCACCAAAGTACTGGAGGTTTGATAGTATTAGTATCATCCCTCTGCGGTGCCAAAATTGTCAAAAAAGTAGCTAGGATCTTTCTAAGCACAGCTGTAGTGCCGAAGCCAAACCTAGGAGTATTTGACCTCAAGGCCTAAATTTTGAAATATTTCCTTTATTATTGAGAAATTCATATGTGGGTATTATGAAAAATGATGATAATTACTTCCAATTTCCACGTCCAATTTGCCCCATAAACTCTATAACATGTTTTCTTCCCAATTTCATGTCAGCTTTCTTATTGCCCATTACATCTAGAAAGTGCTGACATATGTACAAAGGAACAGAGCTATCCACTGAATTATTACTACACATGGCAACATCCTCAAAAGTGAGTTATTCTCCCTCCCTCCATCCAAAACTACCAACTGCCCATAGCTTCTCAAAAAGAGTCAAGAGTCAAGGCCAGAGATGGTCTACTCATCTGTGTAGGGATTTTTGATGGCTTGATCTTGCTTAGACCTTGAGCAAGTAATCATAGCTTCTGTGTGTTCAAAAGTGTAATAGCCCAGTCATGTTCCGAAGATAGAATTCACAACACTCTTTCCCACTGAGTGCAAAAAAAGAAATAAGAAGAGTACACATCTGCTCCAAAGAGGTTGAGGTCTTTATTATAGATACGAATTTGAGCAGAGGCATCTGGAAGAGTTCAGGGTGAACATGACTGGCAGACTGAGCTGGGCCATGTGAAAAGAAGGAAGGAAGGGAGAGAGGAAAGCAAGGAGCCAAAAAGCCAGCAGTGAGCCAGGAGACAAGGAGATCAGAAGACCAAAAAAAAAAGACAGAGCAGCTTGGGGAAGGGGCTCAGCCCTGGGATGAAGAGTTTGGGGTAGGAAGCAGCATATGTTACTAAGGATGACTCTGTAACTGATAGGAACTGAGGGAGACTGGCATCCAGAGTCCACTATAATATGTTAATAGGCACCTCAGCTATCCATTTGTCTAGGTTTGAAACCTAACAAACACCCTCCAGTTCTTATATTCCTTCAGTTTCCTTCTCCTCATCATCTCTTAAGAGATGTTTTCTGAGCTGTTTGTGTGTTTGTGTGTGTTTGTGTGTGTGTGAGTGTGTGTGTGTGTGTGTGTGTGTGTGTGTATTTGTACATGCCTGTGTGTACCAGGTGTAGGGAGGTATAGATACATTTAGAGCAAAATGCTCAGTATTTTATTCTCATTATCCTCAATACTTTAACCAGCTGTATACTCTGTTAACTGCTATCTACTGACCAAAAAACAAAAAAACAAAAACTTGTTTAACCAAGGTTTGGAACAGCTTTTCTGATGGTATGAACATAAGAACTAGAAGGCCCTTTGACAGCCCAAACCATTTAGCAAAATAACAATAACATGTTCTCTACTAGGGCCCATGACATCTCCTGCCATTGGCTTTTGGCTAAAGTATAATACCCACCCTGAAATTCTCACCTGTAGAGCAAACTTCAAATCCAACTGAAAGTGATTTCTTATCCCCATGATGTTGCACCAGTGGGCACTTTTTGCCTGGCAATTCAGTATTGAAGAACTGGACTCTGATTCATGTAATTATAAGATCAGATTGTCTCAAACTACATGTGACCCAAAGAAATAAACATAACCTTCTAAGGAATCTCACTTTCAAAGGCACAGCTCCTAGCTGCAGAATCTGGGACATTCAGTTTTCCAACTGAATGTAAACTGGGTAATGTCCAAATGTCTCAGACAATTCATGTTTGTCATGAATCTAGAAGGCAGATGTCTTTCAAGTACTTATGTCCTTCCATCTAGGATGCTACAGGCCTTTATAAGCAAGTACTCTTAGAGTAATAAATCATTATTATTACTATTTTAAGACATATTTTTTTTATTTTTGTGCATGTATGTGTTTGTCTTTGTATGCATACATGTATGTATGTGTAGGGGTCCACACAGACCAGAAGAGATCATGAAATCCCCTGGAGCTAATGTTACAGGCATTGTGAGTCACCTGGCATGGATGATGGAAACTAGACTCCAATCTTTTACGTGAGCAACAAGTATTCTTAACTGCTGAGCCATCATTCCAGCCCTGAAATACTGGTAGCAAAATTATTTACTTATGGGCCCTCTCCTAATGATTGAGTGATAGACTTCTCATTTTTCTTGTAATAATGACTACTATATCATTAATATACAGCAATGATTACAATCATTATAGTATACAAGCTGCCAACAAAAATGTAAATATATAGTCAAACTCACTGCTTGCTGGTCTGCTAGGAGCCTATGCAACTGCCACTCTGGATCTTTCTATCCAGAAAGATGTTTCATTCATACTTTCTTGTTTGACTAATTCTTGTGGCATTTCTGCTAGCAGTTTTCTACTTTGGTCTGATCTATGATTAATAGCAGTGTGCCCTTAACATGTCAAAAAGTGAACATTAATGGCACTGGGATTTAGTTACAGAAGCCAAGGTTATGGTTGTTGCTGTTGTGGGTAATTTCCACTCCTAAGTTCATTAAACTCCTGAAAGCAGAAAGGTCAATAGTGATTTATTCCACTGACAGTAAACTCAGCCATGATCATTTACAACACTACTTCTGTCTTGACATATGGAGAGGCTAATAGTTAAACCAAGCTGATTGGGTTAAGGCAGAAAAGCCAAACTTGATATTATATGAGATATTTCCAAGACTCTCCAAATGAAGGGAAAGAACAGAATGAGAGAAATGTGAGAGCAGGCTGCCTTGTTGTAAAACTTTGTGTAAATTTCACTGGTTAAAGAATGCCCTGATAGTCCATTCTGGCACATCTTTTATGGAATTTGGGGAAGAAGTGAACATTTGCATTGGTAAACTGAGCAAATGGGTACCTTTCTCACCAATGTGGATGGTCAACCCACTGAGAGCCCAGTAGAACCATGCTACTAAGAAATGGTAGGTTTTCAGTGCATGGTGGACCTGGGACATTTCTGCTTGTAGACCCCAGGACTTCAACTAGGGACTAGAAATTTAACCTCAGTTCCTACCTGGTTCTGATGCTTTGAAATTTGAATGATGTGATTAGAATGCAAGATTTTTAACTTGCAGATTGCAGAATATATTTCAGAAATCCTCATTGTCCATAACTGCATGATACAATTCTCAGTCTTTTGGTTTTCTCCAACCCCCTTAACACCTCCCTGTCCCTGTCACAACATCTAGAACACTACTGCTTATGATTCAGTGTATGACAATAGCACCCGACTCTATACTCATGGCTTTGACTCAGGATAGTAGACTATATTTAGAAAACAACTTTGACTTAAATAATTAATACAAAGAAATATGGATGCAAAAAATAAGCATCATGTTCACATGCACAATTTTAAGACAGAATAGTCAGGTACACCAAGTGAAGTATACATGAACATTGGCATTGACATTGCTAACAAGTGGGGAAAGAGAGTTTATGTGAGATCTCTCTCTCTCTCTCTCTCTCTCTCTCTCTCTCTCTCTCTCTCTCTCTCTCATACACACACACACACACACACACACACACACACACACACACACACACACACACACACCCCTACCTGGATGACACTTGGCTTCTCTCACTCTGTTTGCCATGACCTATGGTGATCATGCCAAATGGCAGAAAGAACAACTTAGTTTTAAGAAGAGTCAATTCCATATTCTATTAAGTCTTCCAGAGTGGGTTGAATGAAGCCCTCTTTCTCAAATTAATCAAGTCATTATATCTGAGCCATAAATGGAGTAAAAACTTTTAGTCTTGAATCTAGTTTCACAAGAAACTATCTTTTCAGTTTTCACAAACGTATCTATCCTCAAATACTATATGAACATTTTCTTTTATTTTTAACTTTAAAATTTCCCATAGCGTTATAGTTTATATTTGTTTGCATTTCAAATGTTATCCCCTTTCCTGGTTTCCTCTCTGAAAATTTCCTATCCCATCCCCCCTTACCCTGCTTCTATGAGGATGCTCTCCTACCTACCTAAACACTTGTCCCTCGCTACCCTAACATTCCTCTACACTGGGGCATCAAGCCTTCACAGGACCAAGGGCTCCCCTCCCCTTGATGTCAGATGAGTTCCCTTCAGCTCCTTCAGTCCTTCCCCTAACTCCTCCATGGGGTCCCTGTGCTCAGTCCGATGGTTGGCTGTGAGCATCTGCATCTGTATTGGTCAGAATCTGACAGAGCCTCTCAGGAGACAGCTGTGTCAGTGCCAGCAACTTTTTCTTGGCAAAAGCAAGTGTCTGGATTTGGTGTCTGTATGTGGGATGAATCAATCTCCAGGTGGGGCAGTCTCTGGATGGCCTTTCCTTCAGTCTCTGTTCCACTCTTTGTCCCTGTATTTTCTTTAGACAGGAACAACTCTGGGCTAAAATTTTGGAGATGGGTGGATAGCCCTCAACCATACCTAACGTCTGGATATAGACTCCGCAGGTTCTAACTCCCTTTTGTGGGGTATTTCAGCTAATGTCATCCCTGTGGAGTCCTGAGAGGCTCTTGCTTTGCTGGTATCTGGGACTTTCTGGTTGCTACCTCCTGTTCCCCACCCCCATTGCTACGCACCTCTCTTCAATTTCCTGACGCTCGGAGCAACTCCATTTCCTCCCATACCTGATTCTACCCCTCTTTCCCCCCTCCTTTCTTCCTCCCAAGTCCTTCCCACCATCTACTTCCATTGATTATATTGTTCCCCCTTCTAAGTAAAACTGAAGCATCCACCCTTTGGTCTTCCTACCTCTTGAGCGTCATGTGATCCATGAGTTGTATTGTGGGTATTCCATGTTATTTGCCTAATATCCATTTATCAGTGAGTACATACCTTGTGTGGTCTTTTGTGACTGAGTTACCTCACTCAGGATATTTTCTAGATCCATCCATTTGCCTGCGAATTTCGTGAGGTCATTGGTTTTAAAAGCTATATAGTATTCCATTGTGTAAATGAACCATATTTTCTGTATCCATTCCTCTGTTGAGGGACATCTGGGTTGTTTCCAGCTTCTGGATATTATAAATATGGCTCCTATGAACATAGTGGAGCATGTGTCCTTATTACATGTTGGAGCATTTTCTGGGTATATGACCAGGAGTGGTATAGCTGTGTCCTCAGGTTGTGCTATGCCAGGTTTCTGAGGAACCACCAGACTGATTTCCAGAGTGGTTGTACCAGCTTGCAATCTCACCAGCAATGGAGGAGTTTTCCTCTTTCTCCACATTCTTGTCAGCATCTACTGTCACCTGAATTTGTGATTTTAGCCATTCTGACTGGTGTGAGGTGGAATCTCAAGGTCATTTTGATTTGCATTTCCCTAATGACTAAGGATCTTGAACATTTCTTTAGTTTCTTCTCAGCCATTCGAGTTTCCTCAGTTGAGAATTCTCTGTTTAGTTCTGTTCCCCATTTTTTGATAGAGTTATTTAGTTCTCTGGAGTTTAATTTTTTGAGTTCATAAACATTTTTTAAGCTCTGTCCATGTTCTCTCCTCCTTTCTTCCACCATCCTCTCATCTTCTTCCTCATCCTTTTTCTTCCTTCCCTTTTATAATTTCCCTCTTCTCTTCCCTTCTCTTCTCTTCTCTTCTCTTCTCTTCTCTTCTCTTCTCTTCTCTTCTCTTCTCTTCTCTCCCTGCTCTGATCTCTTGCTTTCTCTCCCATATTCCTGCCTGTACCCTTCTCTCCCTCTCCTCTATTACCATATAACAAATTCAATTGGTGTGCACCAAATTATGCTTGTCCTGTACCTTACCCCACACATAATAAATATAAAAGTGAATGAAAAGCATTTTCCTCCAATATTTCAGAAGTTTATGTTCTACTATGAAAAGAAACAGAAAATACCTGAGTACAAAAGGAGACCCCAAAATAAATTCAGACAAATGATATTAGGGCAAGATAAAATTTACACACTTAAAATACATCAAGAACAAACCTAGAAAAACACAGTTTATATGAAGACAGATGGTGGTTCTATTTTTTGTTAAATTAAGTGAGATAGTTTACAAGCTTCCTTCAGGATGACTCAGCAAGAGAAAAGGGAAAGTCAGTATTGATTTACCTTATTTATCATGATGTCAGGTCAAAAGAGATTCCCTCAGTATTGCGAGGAACCCTCATAGAAAAAAGAAGTCTAGTCAGGCATGTATTGTCAAAGACTAAGGTAGGATTTAAAACATTTTGGGGGGGGCAAAACTCACTGGAATGTCAGTAGTTTTTCTGTAACACCTACTGATGTATAACCTCCAAAAAGTCATGTTGTTTTGTTGAACTGAATTTAAAACTTGGCATATGCTTTAAATACTGAAAAATTGCAAATGAGGTAAAAATAAAAATAGATGCTAGGACGAGGTATAACAGGAGTGTAGAGTAATGGGGAGTAGTTTCCCCTTATTTCTTTATTCCTTCAGAAGAAAGTCAGACTAAAACCACAGAACATTCTCCAAGAAAGAGGGATAGAGTGGCCTGTAATTTTGAAGGAAGATTTAAATGTGAAATGGGAAGAATGCAAATGAGCTAGGAATGAAATCATAGATAGCTGGGGCTGAAGTTGGGGGTTTTATGTGTGTTTCAAGGTCCATAAAAGTATTAATGAAATCTGGACCAATCCTTGAGAGAGCATCACCAGCAAACAATGGACACCAGGAAGAGCATGGCAGGACCAAATTTACAACTGATATCTATACATCACATTTGCCATGTGGGTCTATTTATTCACTATAAATTATGAATAGTTACTCAGTAGTCATTTCTTGAGCAAAGAACTCTAAATTTATGATTTTCCAAATGGTTTTGTTACTGGTAGTATATAAAGTACCTGGATATTTTTCTCTTTCTGTTTTTAAAGCTCAGTTAGATTCTGCTAATAAGTCAAATATAGTCCTGTTGTTTTCCCAGTATTAAACTAGTTGATCCGTAGCATCAGAAAAACATAGCTTAGGTAGTTTCAACCATAGAGATATGATTTCTCTGTTTTGGAAGATTGAAGTGTTCACTTAGTAGATACCTTTTTGTTTTGGGTGTATATGTGTATATGTGTAACAACCAGCCATATATTTGTTTTGTGGTATATGCATATACCTCAACATATATGTATATATAAAGTTATACACATACATACAAGCCAGTGTGCACACATACATGCACACATAGTTGTAAAATTCTTTGGGGTCTTGAGGCTTTACACATGACTTAATCCTAACCTCTGCAATGTATGTATTTGCTTTCCTCCAAATACTCTGTTTTCTCTGTTTTTAATAGACTGTTATTCTCAAAGTATTTTGAGACCATTAAAAGACTTTGAAAATGCCTCTTAGAAGCTAATGGAACACAAATATTATTGTCTACTGCTTAATAGCCAGAACTGCGATAATATGCTCAAGTATTATTTCCTCACATCATTACCACTTAATTGAATTAAAGCTAAATTTGTATTTATGCTGTATAATTAAGAATTACAGGTAAGGGACAGAAACCTCCTCACTTGTGGCCATCTGTTTATAAGACAGTAGTAACAGTGCAGTCCCCATGAATCCAGTAGTGAAGACATACATGGCCAATATTAGTGCTGAAGCATAACGAACTGTTCATTGTTGAGGTAAAGCAATAGCTCATTTGTTAATTGGTCGCAGTGTTATCATTGCATAGGTCAACTGTTCTCAACCTGTGAGTCATTATCCCTTTGAGGGTTCAAATGACCCCTTCACAGGGGTGGTCTAAGACCATCTTACATATCAGATATTTATATTATGGTTCATAATGGTAGTAAAATTAGTTATGAAACATCAATGAAAATAATTTTATAGTTGGGGATCACCACAATATGAAGAACTATATGCAAGTGTATAGCAGTAGAAAGGTTAACAACCACTGACCTAGGCCCATATTGAGACAGTTAAGTTTTAGTAGTGGATTTGATGGGATTAGACCCATGTAAGGGATTAGTTGAAATGCAACTCTGTAGAATCTGTGGGAGAGGGCTTGTAGACAATTAGGTGTTGAGGGTTCTGACTTAACAAATGGGTTAATCTATTGATAATTTGAAAAGTGGTACATTTTGGGAGTAGTAAAAGACAATGGTTGGACCTAGTAGAGACAGTAGATCACCAAAGGCTGTGCCCATATAGACTGTATTTTGCCCTTGCCTCTTCATGTCTTCTGTGTTTCGGATTCTTGGTTCCCCTTCACATTAATTGTACTGTTCTGTACATTATCCACAACAGGATGAATACACACCTCTGAATCTCTAAGGCCAAAACAAATCTTACTCTCTCAATTATTCTTTCCATGATTTTAATCATTATTATGCAAGAGTAGCTAACACCCATGTCATCATGAACTTCAGTTGAAATTCATGATCCTGTCAGGAACCACCCCTTTTCAAGTGTTCTCACATATCTATGTCTACAGAATCCATTCACATATGGGACTATGTGTGTCATAGATTGCATGAAGATGTCAGAGGACAACTTGCTGAAGTTGGTTCTCTCCTTCTACAGCATGAGTTCTGAGATCTGATTAAACTCAGACAAGGTTAGAAGCAAGCAACTGTACATTCTCAACCATCATACTAACCCATCATCCTCTCTCTCTCTCTCTCTCTCTCTATATATATATATATATATATATATATATATATATATCCTCTTGATATAGTAGAAGAGCTGAAGATAACTTTCTCAGCCCACTAGTCATACCCAAAATACTCAATATGATCTTCTAATATTCACTACTGTCAAGAACTGTGTGGAGCATGTGAATTTCCAATGGTAGCTCTCTGGAATTCTAGTTGAGGTAAAGCCCTTCTCTTGATCTTTATAACCTATGTGACCTTTATAAATCACTAAGATATAGGGTATTTTTAAATTACTTTATTACTTTTTTTTACTATATTGTGTGTGCATGCATATATGCCCACACCATTAAAACTCCTATCCAGGCCAGAGAACAACATGATGGAGTTGGATCACTTCTTCTATCTGTGCATCCTGGAGGCTGAATTTATAAACTTGGCAGCAGAAGCCTATATTTGTTAAGCCATGTCACCCATCTTATGATGTAGATGTAAACCCAACTTGAAAAGAAAACAACCAATGGCATTTACCTCTTCGAATTACAGGGATGAAATCCTGCATTAAATTATTAGTTTATTTAGTGAGATTGCCAATATTTGAGTGCAGATTCTCTGATAGTCATCATGACAGATATATGTATTAAAGGGAACTGGGATGACTGTGTGAACAGTACAGAACAGAAGACAGGATTCACACTCTTAAGAAATCTAATCTTCTTAAGGGACTAATAGATGTCTGCTGATATGGGTAGTAGTGCGTCATGACTCTTACATGCAACTCAGACAAAAAAGCCTGGAAACATTGCAGAAAATTGTTTCCATTGGTGCAGTTCCAAAAAGCTTCAAGAAGGAGGATGTTCCAATAAATTCTGGAGGATAAATCAAATTTGACAGAGGTAGCCAGGATGGGCACAGTGGGAAAAATGAGCAAACTACACTAAGGCATAGCAGTGTGCAGTGGAAGCTGAGAAAACAGTGATCTATCTGCCAGGCTGATGGCAACATAATCTACATTTAATTAGGGATGCTCTTAAGGCTGAATAGGAGACCAGGGACAAAACAGGGACTCTCAATGGCAAATTATGAAAAACTTTGTCCATCAGGCTGCTTACAGTGAAGAAAATGCCACTTTTGTTCTTGTTCTCCACCTCTACTCCTTCTCCCCCCGCCCCTACAGTGACAGCTGGCTAGAGGTAATTTGTGTACAGGGTCCCATGTCTCATTAGGATTTATTAGTTCAGCCTTTCAGTAGGGTGAGAATATAGTGTGTGCTAGATGGCACACACTCGGAGAATTTACGTTGCACAGCTAAACATCATGTCTGTCTACCTCTTCCCAGTAATCTCCAATAATACCCAAATGGGCCTTTTATTTTAAACATCTGGAGAGCCTTATGGTTGTTGAGAATTAAGGTGCAGAAAGAAGAAAACATCTCAGCCATAAAGTCTGTCGGATAAACAAAGCTTTCTTAGAGCATTAACTCCTTTGCCGAGAAATCTCTGTTCCTCAAAATGCACTTAGTAACTTAACATCTCCATCTCCAGGTACACTTTTCTTTTGCAAATACTCTCTTGGCATTTAATGGGCCTATTAAGGTAGGAAGCTATGAGGTATTAGCATAGAAAGAACATTGCCAAAAGAAAAGATGAAAAAGACCCCCTCACACAAGGCACGCTCTCCTATCTCTTTGTCCCCATCCAGCATTTGCTTTTGTTTTATAACAGAAAAAAATTCCCATTGTGGATGTTAGTAATTTTAGCTAGGTAATAATTCTACTGGTACTGTCATAAACTGCCAAAAGGTGTGTAACTCAGAGGGGGCAACAAGACTAGAATGGGAAATAATCAAGTAGCTTATATTTAATATGCACAGTCATTTAGTAAATAGAGACATCTGTGTTTTAGCTTCTCAGAGGCTTCGCTACTGGTTATTGCCATAGGATGGCAGAGGAGGGTCTTCAGTCATTGAGACCTCTGAGCGATTGCAGTGTTCTACCCTCTGCCAAACGCCCTGTCTGCTTTGAATATTTTGACACATTATACTTCCTCAGTCTCAGGTTTCATGTCTTCTTCAGTGTGAACCTATACGAATACCACCAAATGGCATACACCAATCTAAGGTCTATATTGCTGTAAAGTCACTGTTTCCTTTCAGATTATGTCCATCCTTTTATATATAACCACATTGCCCCTCTGAGGATGTGGGTTAACAGCTGGAGAAGAGGAGGAAAGTCCTGAACTCTTCATTACCTGTTCCTAACACACAGATAGGTATTCAAGTGGCTGGGTCGTGTTCATTTCCTGTTGAAGAATAGCAAACTATCACAATATTTTAAACTGAAGTAGATCATATTACCTCAAAAGTAGTATGCTTTGGGGCTCAGCAGGTTTTCTGCTTTGGGTATTTCAGAGTGTACTGAGGCACTATGTAGGACTTATCCCCATCAGACACTCAACTGGAGATGGATCTTCCACCCTCAAACTGTTGGAAAAAACTCAGTCCCCTGAAGGCAGAAGGCTCATATCAACTTTCCCCTTCAAATCTTACAACAGCAATACTTCAGGGAGAGTACACTGTCAAGCTAGAGCTTCACAGCTTTTGTAGAAATACAAAATCAAACAGTCACAGAATGGCACCTGTCACCATTGCACATTCTAATAGCTGCAAACTTCAAGCTTGACTTCTCTCAAGGGAATTATGTATAAGTCTGAATATTGGGAACTGGATATTCATAAACTTTGTCCATCTTGCTCATGATACAATTGTGTGTATATGTGTGTGTGTCAAGTCCAGCTCCCGCCTGCACAATAGCTGCTTTAAGTTGATATTTTCCTGTTAATTACAGTAGTGTTAAACCTGATGTGGTGTCTGCCTTCTCTTTTAGGTTTTTTTATATGTTAAGCATATTTGCCTTGTAAGTTTTAGGTGTATGAATTCAAATGTATCATGGTAAATAATGCAGCCAAGGTGTTGATCTGGGTAGAGAATCAAACAAACTCCTAATCAAGTTACTCATCTCTGGTCGGAGTGAAATGTTAATATTCCAGCTGAGTTGGTTCAATCAGTTTGGCTAAGGGACCATCCTAAGCAGGCTGCTCACCACTGAAGAGACGAGCAGAATTATTCTTTAAATAGATACTGACCCTCTCAGCAGAATCCTTGCCCCTAGTGTAGGACTGTAGCCACATAGGACCATTTCTCTGATTTATTCAGAAAGTCATAACTGTTCCTTTACTTTTGAAATATCTCTTTCCTAAGCATGCTTTAACACTTTGGGCTTCCCCAACATCTTAGGCTTCCTTGCTCTTTCTGGGAATTCTTCCTCTATCCCATATGGCTGCATAGCCACTGTGTGTCTGATTTACATGATGGATTGACAGGCATAGTTTTGCCCTTTTATTCTCCATTCTCCTACATTGGACAGTAACTGAACTTTATAGCATGCCCTAGGATCACACTGCATCAGACAATCAATAAGGATTTTAATCTCTGGAGTTAAACAAACTATAAAAGGGCATCAGTAAAGATAACTATCTAGACAAGTGCATTTGATTGTCTGTGACTTTGTATTTCTGGTCCCCTTTGTTCCAGATCTTCTGCATCCTTTCAGATTAGGGATGATGCTGCCTAGCTCGTGCACATGAATGAATGTTCCCTGAATCCCCTTTCATTCTTTCAGCTTGCTAGTTTGCTTTCTATTACTGTGGAAAACACCGTGACTGAAGGCCATTTAGGAAGGAAAATGTTTATTTCATCTTACACTTCCAGGTCATAGTCCATCACTGAGGGAAGTCAGAACAAAAAATAGAGACCATGGAGGGATGTTGTTTACTAACTTACCCCATGTCTCAGACTCAGCACACTTTCTTATGTGCCAAGATCCACTTGACTGGTATGATGCCACCCACAGTAAGCTGTGTTCTCTAATATCAATTATCTATCAATGTAATTTCGCATAAATAAGCCAACCAATATGATGGAGACAATTTCTTAATTGTGGTTCCCTCTTTTCTAACTGTAGATTTTGACACGTTGACAATAAAGTCTAACTAGCTATTCTTTTACCTTGCATAACCCCTAATCCTTGTTTTGCTCTTCTCAGTCAATTTTACTTCATATCTCTCATAGGCTTGGCCACATGCAAACCCTAGGCACAATTTTCACTCCATGCTGTTTGCCTAACAGTAAATAACCTGATACAATATGTGTAGCTCCTATACCTTCAAAATGGTGACTCATCTAGGACTTCACATCCTTTAGAGAAAATCCAAAATCTTCTTGAAAAGGGTTGGACTGAGCACTTACTAATCAGCTTCTGGTCCTTACAACTCTTTTAGGTAGAAGCTATAGTTATTAGACTGCATTTCTTTATGTCAAGATCTCAGCTATACACCCATATATCCTGACTTTTTAGAGTAAATATACATTATTATCATGTGTGATATGAGCACATATGATACAGTGCCCATGACCATAAACAACACAGGGATTCATTTAAATTTACCAACATTCCATGCTGTTAGATCAGGCCATATGTTTTCACTGTGACAAGGAACACTTATCACCTCTAAGCTGGGAAGGTAGGAGCCAGGATACATACTTTGATATTCTTCAATAATCTTTAAGAGTATGTTCATAATATGGCATGCTTGGATGGCTCATGACTCCCTGCACAGTAGAAAACATTCTTCAAAGTCTTCTAAATATCATAGGCCTGAGGATAATGAAAAGAGCTTCCTTATACTAAGTCAATGATGTCAATGATGCATAGATAAACAATATTTAAAGGTGAGTGAGGATGTAGTTTGGTTGGTGAGGACATTAATACCATGTGTAAGCTCCTAGATTCCATCCACAGCTTCTCTCTCCACAAGAGGAATATAAAAGACATATAGGAGTAATATTGGAGTAAATAGTCTAACATCTGACTTATCACAGGATAGAAGTAAAATCAAAATGGCCTTGTGGGTGTGCTTTTAAGGAAGGGAAGTTATAAATTTTTATAAAGTGTTTCAAGGGAATACTAGAGTAGGAAATGTTATACTGGAGTAGAGGAGTGAAAAGCAAGGAGTAGTTGTGAGGGGGAGAAATAATGCTAAAGACATTCTTAAATGGTCATATGGGAACCTGACACTGTAAAAGAGCTAAAACAGACTTACTTTATAACATGCCAGCAATGGTCCTACTAAACACCAGAAGCTAACAAATAAAAGGTACCACAGCAGAAATGGGTTAAGTCTTTTGGAATTGTTGGCCAGCAAGGTCCCACAGACACTTGCTCTTGATTATGCACCCCTAAAACTTGACAGTAACAAACTGTTGCTTAAGACAGTACATACTTGAGTCATGGAGAAATCACTTGCAGAGCTTATCCCTACTAGCTACCATTCATCATGCTGGAAATTGCTATGCATGCTAGATGAAAAATCATCTTTCATGGACATCTGTGAATTCTATAAACTACAATAATGAGTAGCATTGAAAGACATGACTCCTGGTGCATACTCCTGGTGGTCAATTTGTAAATATGGCAAAGCATTCTACCTGTGACTGCTGACAAGCCACCAATACTCAGGAATCAGTATCCCATTAATTCAAGACCCAAATCTCCCCTTGACAGCATCTTTTACACACATGGTAGCTTGAAAGATAAATATCCCATATAGGTTCAGATATTTGAACAGTTGATCTTCAATTGATGGTGCAGTTTGGAAAGGTTTAGGAGTTTGGTCTTGCTAAAGGAAGTGAATCAGTAGAGATAGGCTTTGAGAGTTTATAACCTTGATCTAATTTAGTTTGCTTTCTCTGCTTCTGCTCTACATTGCCATTGAGATGTGATCTGTCAGCTCCCTGTCCCTGCCAACATGCCTCCCTCTGGTAGCCATGCCCCCTCATCATAATGGATTTTTATCCCACTGTAACTATAAGTCAAAATAACTTTCCCTTCCTTACATTGCCTTAGGTCATAGTGTTATATCACACACACACACACACACACACACACACACACACACACACACACACACACCTAGATAAACATCTAGAAAGAGAAAGTTACAAAATTATGGTGAATATTTCCTACACACACTATCAACATTCCCATTGAGAACAGGAAGAAAGGAGTTACCATTTTCCTTAGGCTAGTCAGAGAAAAGCTCTGCAATTCTCACAGATCTGAGGAATTATATTCCTGAACATGGATGTGCCCATGTCAAATATTATATACTGACTCGGGTCTTTTTACTCCCCGAATCTCTCCTTTTCCTATTTTTTAGATGTTCATGGTGGACCTTCACACTTATACCAAGAGAAGGTTGTCATTTTTGCAGTATTTTGCTTTTCTAGGATGTGCTCACAATTGTGTCACATCCACACTATCATTATCAGAGTTCGAAGCACCCAGAAGGCGAGTCCCAATTCCTTCTTGTCAAAATTGCAGGTGTTAAACTCATCCTGAATATTTGCATGTAGCCCACTGGTTCACCAGGTAGTTAGACAAGTATCCTTCGAAATGGAGGGATTCATTATTGTAAACAGGTATGATATAACCAAGACACTAGAGGTAGAAGCATAGATAAAGTAGGGAATATTCCCTGACAAGTCTTACCTGCATGGATACAGTTATAAGAATCCTGAGAAATATACCCTCTAGTTATATAAGACAGGTTGATCTAAAACAATATACATACTAAAGTGAATGGAAGAAAGATCATTAGGCCTCAACCCTAAACAAAGTACTATAGGCAAGTATAAAATTCTGAGAGTGGGAAAAACAGTCTTCCCCAGAGGAAAGCACACCAACTGTTGTTTAATACTAAATGGTCAGTACTGAAAACATAAATACAATAACATTATACAAAATGAACCAGTTAGATTTAGGGAAGAAAGTCAGATTTAGGAAAAATTATATATATATATATATATATATATATATATATATATATATACAAAAAAAGAGAGACAGTAAACATAAATTTGAAAGTGCAAGGGGGTATATTTGAGAGATTTAAGGGAGGAAAAGGAAGAATTAAATGATGTAATTTATCATAACCTCAAAATGAAATTAAAATGTTAAATTTTTAAGAAAACAGATAACATTTAATGCTGCCAAGATTTTTTCACTTGGCTAAGTGTTTGGCCCTCCTCATGTTCCCACTCTACACTTACTTGCTGCCTTCTCATCCCTGGCATGCCATAGCTGTAATTCCAGAGACTCAGAGCCTTTGCTTTTAGCCCACAGGCTGCCCATTCAGAGATCTACCATCGCACATCCCTCACCTCTCCGTTACTTGTTTTGTGCCAAATATAACAGGAGAGCAGTTCAACTGAAGGCAAACATGGGAACATGCTTGGATCCATAAGATGCGCACCTACTCGTTTTTTCAATTTTTAATGGCGCTATTATATATTTTTTCAAATGGTCCAACTCATTGCCTACTTCCCTGAAAGACAAGGGCACACTTCCTAAACACAGCCCAAGAAACAATGAAGCTACAACGCCTTTACTCCACCTCCAGTTCTCTAAAATCTTCCTCAAAGCATCTGTAGCTACCTATGCCTAGGTTTTACTGTCCAAATACATCTCTTTCAAAATCCTAACAGAAAGAGTCTCTTCATATCTAATGAGGTAACGGTCCATCTCTAGATTCTACTTGTCCCAGTGTTTTGAATCGACACATGGGGACACCCAAGGAATTGAAAGTCTTTCCCTGTGTCTTAGTTTTGCTGTTGTTGTTGTTGTTGTTTGCTGGCGACAGCATACAATGAAAGGGACTGCCTGCAGTAGGCCAGGATGGAGACATCTCAGTAGCCGAGACAGCTCTTTGTATCCTAACCTTAGCCCTGGACAATGGCTGTATAGATTTCATTTGTGTGTGACTGCTTTTCAGTTGGCCTTGGTGTATATAATTATTCTATTATATCTGACTTTCTTACTTTTTTTCTCTTTCTTTTCTTGTGAATTCTGTGAAACTAGATGTTCCCTGATGTAATGATTCTTAAACAATTAAAAATTTAGACATGGGGCACAGCACAGGATAGTCCTAATGGCCTAGGTACATGCTGTGTGTTCTCATCTTGAAAACAATATAATAACCACACAATGGTAGTTCCAGATTAATGCTTGACTTACAAAGAAAGTTTGAAGAAATTATTAAAAAATAAATTAGAGCCAACATTGGGACCCCAAGAAAGAAAAAAATATTAAAGTTATAAAATAAGTTTTACACAACATTTAAGAGTGGTTTCTAGATAAACAAGTATGGAATATATAGAATCTTATACTAGTAAAACTAAGTCAAAACACTGGGACTCTTAGGATAGTCATTGTGTATAATGTGCAGAAACAGAAAGCTGGAAGAACTACTGAGTTAAGGGTTAACTTGATTCTTTATGACCACTGCCTGACAGTCTTGTCCATGCCATTTATCATTAGAGCTTTACAAAAAAATACAAGTAGCTGGCATCAGAGATCTGAGCTCTAAAGTATAATAAGTTAAAAGTTAAAGTTTAAATAATGATAAGTTTACAATTATTATTACTTTGGCTATAGGCCTGGGAATAGGGAAGCTTGAAACTTTGGGGAACAATTATAATTCTTGATTCTTTGTTGGATGGGGTTATTCTTTTAAATTGGATTTGGCAATGATTATACAATGTCTTTTTTATCTGCTTTTGGAGTATCAATAAAAGATTATGGCAAGAAAAAGACTAGAGAACATGTAGGGCATGAGGAGTATGTGAGGTGAATGTGAAAAGTAAATGAAGAGTGAGAGAGAGCATGAGAAGAGACTGTAAAGAGTGAATAAAGAGAAAATATAAAGTGTGAGTAAAGAGAGGATGTAAAGAATGAGTAAGGACAAAATATAAGGTGTGTATAGAAAGTGTATGTGAGTGAAAAGAGAGTACATGTGGTGTATTGTGAGATGTGTGTGAGATGTGTGTGGCGAGTGTGTGCAAGAGTAAAAGGGGAATGCACAGAGGTGTGTATGAGTGTGAGAGTTCAAGAAAAGCCAAGCGCTCAGAGTCTATACAGCCTCAAGCTATGAGCGAATGAGTGAGTGAGAAAAAGAACAGAAAGTGAGAGAGAACAGAATCTTTAAGCCTTGAAAAATTGCCCGTCAGCTTGTACCCCCCAAAAAACATCTATATATATTTATTACATGCCTTCCAAATATCCCTGCTTCCAGTTGAGAACTCCAAACCTTTGTTGAGACTGGACCACAACAGTAAGTGGAGGCTGACTTGGGGCTCAAACCTCCCTTAGTTCAGATGGCGGGTCCCCTGGAGAGATGTGTCTCCTGCTTCTCTGGGTCCCAGAAACCATTCTTTTCTACAAGGAGCTGCCACAGACATCTGAGATGTCTCCATGCCAGCCTACTGTAGGTAGTTCCTGTCATTGTATGCTGTCCCCAGCAGTTGTTGCTGTTGTTGTTGTTACTTTTGTTGACTTTTTTTTTGGTTTAGTTTGATTTGGTTTTGCTGCTAAGAGGCACCAAGAGCATGGCAATTCTTATAAAAGAAAACATTTAGTTGTCTTACAGTTTCAGAGATTTAATCTGTTATCATCATCGTGGATAACATGAAGCTTAGTGGATTGCAGGCGGGCATGATCCTGGAAAAGGAGCTGAGAGTTCTATATCTTTATCCAAAGGCAGCCGGTGGAGATCATAAGCCACACTGAGCACAGATTGAGCATATATTACCTCGACTCCCATTCCCCCAGTGACATACTTTCTCCAACAAATTCATACCTACTCCACAAGTTAATACCTCCTTTTTTTTATTTTTTTAATTTACATTCCAAATCACTTCCCCTTTCCCGTTTCCTCCCTCCCCGAAAGTCCCATAAGCCCCCTTCCCTCCCTCTTTTCTCCATTCAACCCCCTCTCGTTACTCTGTCCTGGCATTCCCCTACATCCAGTCTTTCCAGGACCAGGGGTCTCTCCTTCCATCTTTTTAGAAATCTATTGATATGCGGATTGTGTCTAGGGTATTCCGAGATTCTGGGTCAATATCCCCTTATCAGTGACTGCATACCATGTGTGTTCTTTTGTGATTGGGTTACCTCACTAAGGATGATATTTTCAAGATCTGACCATTTGCCTAGGAATTTCGTGAATTCATTGTTTTTAATTGCAGAGTAGTATTCCATTGTGTAGATATACCACATCTTCTGAATCCATTCCTCCGTTGAGGGACATCTGGGTTCTTTCCAGCTTCTGGCTATTATAAATAAGGCTGCTATGAACATAGTGGAGCATGTGTCCTTATTGAATGCAGGTAAAGTCTCTGGGTATATGCCCAGGAGTGGTATAGCCGGATCCTCCGGGAGTGTCATGCCCAGTTTTCTGAGGAACCGCCAGACTGCTTTCCAGAGTGGTTGTACCAGCTTGCAATTCCACCAGCAGTGGAGGAGTGTTCCTCTTTCTCCACATCCTCGCCAACAACTGCTGTCTCCTGTGTTTTTGATCTTAGCCATCCTGACTGGTGTGAGATGGAATCTCAGGGTTGTTTTGATTTGCATTTCCCTAATGACTAAGGATGATGAACATCTCTTTAGGTGCTTCTCAGCCATTAGATATTCTTCAGGTGAGAACTCTTTGTGTAGCTCTGTACCCCATTTTTTAATAGGGTTACTTGCCTCTCTGGAGTTTAACTTCTTGAGTTCTTTGTATATATTGGATATTAGCCCTCTGTCGGATGTAAGGTTGGTAAAGATCATTTCCCAGTTAGTTGGTTGCCGCTTTGTCTTTTTGAAAGTTAATACCTCCTAATAGTGTCACTCAATCCCTATGGGATACACATGAGTATACAGGGACCATTCCTATTCAAACCACCACACCTCATATCCCTTTCTTTGTTTCTTGATTCTTATTTCTTTCATTACTCTTGTTTCTTCATTTCCTTCTTTCAGGCATGTTCCATTGTCTCTTTCTCCAGTGCAAGGTCTCTGGAGTCAGATGTCTACTGTTTAAGTTACTTCTCCTGTACCACTTTGTGTATGTTACACCCTTTCCAGGATTGACTAACTGGAAGTGACATGGGGTGAAGAAAGGACAGATAGAAGCATGGTCACACAGACGGGATAAGGTCAGGTTAGCTCTTCTCTCTGTTGTACACCCAAGTCAAGTGAGTAGGCTCAGCTAATTTCGGTAGACACTCTCTACAGGGGAGCAGTTATTAAGCTATAAAGATGAAAGTAATGGCATAAAATTTCTATACATACTATCAATATTTATGCATGTACTAGAGAGAAAGGCTTTTCTATATCTCTGATTCTGGACCCAGGAAGGCTTTTCCACTTTCTTATGGGCCTGAGTTATTGTCCTACTTGATATGTGCCAATGTCAAAAAATACACATTCACTGAGATCTTCACTCACTTCTTACATAATACAGCACATAGACACATTCTGGATAGTCTTCCCAGTGCCTAACTCATATGTGACCTCCACAAGTCCTTCCATTTTCTTAGATTTCTCCCACACCACCAGCCACAGTATCAATGCAGAAGCTTCTCTGTCATAGACACCAGGACATAGTCCAACCCCACTAGATATGCAGTGATATAACTTTGCGATATTGACTCTTGTTTTCTATATATTCTTGGAATTCAAATTGATCAGGAGTAGGTGAAACTTTATGCATACTAATAGACCTAGTAGATTTGGTGTGCATGGATATCTAAAATTTGGATGACTCTTACAGAAGAAAAGTACCTTACAAAAAAGGTAACAAAGAATTTACAAACACAAACAAAGGAAATGACCTTAACAGTGTATTTGGACAGGTTCAGTACCTCCAGTTCCTAGTACCTAAACCCATATTTAGTCAGGGGGCCTAGAAAAATCCTGAATGACTTTCAAATGATTCCCTATTCAGCTTGCCTTTACAATTGTGTTCTATCTCTCATACCCTGTACTTAAAAAACAATTCCTAAAGAATACACTAATGGCTATTGATATCTGGTGTGGGAGGAAAAGTCACATTGATTTATGTGGACAATCTGTAGGTTGTTCATGCTCCCATGCATAATCCCACATCTACGCACATACAGGCAGCACAAAGTGCATATAAACACACACACAAACACACAAATACAACACACACACAGCACACACACACACACACACACACACACACTTAAGGGGAGATTCTGATGCTAACCTGTTCCCCAATTGGTCCTTGATTTGTCAATAAAGAAGACAGGGGACCAATTACTGGGCAGAAGGTACTGGTGGGACTTCTAGGTCCCTGGAGGAAAAGGCAAATGCTTGGAAGGAGAGATGCTTTTTTTGCTATGTTTTGGAGGAAAAGAGACACAATAATCATGTAAGGCCTGTGGTGGGGAGAGCTAAGGCCTGCAGCAAGCAAGCAAAAAGAGAGAGAGAGAGAGAGAGAGAGAGAGAGAGAGAGAGAGAGAGAGAGAGAGAGAGAGAGAGAGAGAGAGAGAGAATGTACAGAAATCTATAAAGAATCAAGATACTACTCAGTATCCTGAAAATTTTGCTGCCCTGCAGCTGCCCCTTCCCTACCAGCGAGCGGCTCCACAGAGGTTATTGTGGGGCCTGCAGCAATAATCCATTGGAGCAATGGAGCAAAGAAGCTGCACCATCCAATTATATGGTCTGTTGTCTCATTTTTCACCCACACTAGCCACACCTGCCTCCCTTCCCTTCCAAGTTTCATGTTATGCTTGCAGACTTATCCTCCCCGCTTCACAGGACAGTTATGACCCATTCTGAGTCACCCCAGAATCACATGAATTTCAGAAGATGACATGACTCACTTCAATTAGGTATTTGGAAATAGTACTCTCCTCAGCCACTATCCATTTCAGTCAATATTTTCACCTGAACTTGGAATAGAAATAATGAGAGTGAATCATGAAAATAGAATTTTGGGAAAGATGAATGACAGTGGCTTCTGGACTTTGCTCCTTGATTTATACCTCAGTGAAGACACACACACACACACACACACACACACACACACATACACACACACACACACTCACACCTATGCACACACATATACATACATGTACTCATACATATGCACACATGTATACATACATATATACACATATGCATACACATATACATACATATACACATACACACATACACATGCACACACACACACACAGTGCACATTTTATACATCATGAAATGAGAACCTAATCTATAGCAATTCACATGTATACATGCCATACATACAAACATCAGGAATCTGACATTTAGTAAGAGCTGTTAACTAATTTCATTGATTTCTATTTGGGCAATATTGTTGTTATGTCAAACAATCTTGAGAGCATATAACATAATAAAACTGAATTTTATGATGTCCATAAGGAACACTGTGTCATAGCAAGGGAAGAAGACACACACTTGGAGGCATTTAATTGAGACTGGAGGTCGTGTCCCCAGCTGAATCAAGCAGAGGCTAGACTAACAAATAGAATCTGTATTAGCAAGTATTGTGAATATGCTTTTATAGAATACACTTGTTAAACAAGTGTTAAAAGAAAATAACAGGGAAGTAGTAAGATAAAACTGTAGAAATAACCTTAAAACCGAGCTGTAATCTTGTAAAGGATGGGACCTGAACTGTGACCCACAGACTCATGCTTAAATGTTTGGTCTCTAGCTGACACTATTTTTGAGGTGGGGCGTAGCTAGACAAAATAGTTTGCTGTGGATCTGACCTTAAGGGTTACATATCCTCCTGGTCCCACTTCCAGCTTGAACATTCTTTCCTTACACACACACACACACACACACACACACACACACACACACACACACACATATATATATATATATATATATATATATAGAGAGAGAGAGAGAGAGAGTATAGATGGGAATCTATCCTAAAGCTTCTGTCATCATGGATGGGGACTAACTGTCAATCAAGGGCCAAAATAAACCCCTCACTTAAGTTGCTTCTGTCAAGTATTTGATAACAGAAATAAGAAAAAGAAAGAAAAAACAAACAAAAGCAAAAACAAAAATCTGTTGTACCTACTAAAGGCTAGGGCCAATAAAGCCACCCAGACTACTACAAAAAGTCTACCTTGCAAAGTAATTTGGGACCATAACTTAAAGGAATGCAGTCCTTGACATCCAAGCCCATACATGTCACTATGACAACATCTAGTTCTGACTTTCCCCATTGTAAACAGCAGTAGGTAATGAGCAGGATAAGTAGAAGACATTTCACAAGACTTCCATAAGAACACAAAATCCCATGAAGTTCCCTGAAAGAAGTTTTCTGAAGATAGATGAGCTCTGCGTAGGTGGCCTGGACATATTAAAACATCAAAGGGAGACTATCATAGTCATATGACTGACAACAGAGCAAAGAGTGATATAAGACAATCTGAGGAAGGTCAGTGAGCACATTGGACATTCCTATTGAATACCAACATGCTGAACTGGAAAAGGATCTACAAGTCTGAATTGCAGGTGTTTCCTTACTAGAGATAATTATTTTAAATATCCTAGATATAGATGATATACACAGGCATGGTACATAGAAAGTGATTCTAGAGGGCATGTAGATTGAAGAGTGAACTTGATAGGTTTGTCCTAAGACATATTAAGACTTAGTGGTTGAGAGAGAAATAATAAATAAGCCAAGAAAAATAAAGATGAAATTGAGAGCAGACTAGAATCCTGCCCAACAAGCCAGCAAGAATATGAAGCAGGAGACTGAACATCGTGAGGAGACTGAATCCTACCAATACATAAACATAGAAATTGAGACACAAGGTGTAATTAGCACAGTATTGAAAACAAGAAACAAAAATCGCAAATTCCTCAGAGAGGTCAGAGAATCCTGTTGTTACTATACAGTATCACATAAACCTCCTGATGGTTTTACTTTGAGTTTAGTCATTTATGGCTGTAAAAGCCATTCTTCACTCACAAGCCAATAAACAATAACAAATAGCCAATAGGATCTTGATATTACAGTTTATTTTCTCAACTTTGGGCTTTAATTAGCTCTATGCCTTAAAGAATCATGAAAATTCATAGAAAACAAGAAATCAATGCCCAAATACAAAACAAGAGGGAGAAAACATGCTATGATATTGGAGGTATATGTTAAAATTTTTCTGCATGTCTGAGGACATAAACCCCAGGAGGGTTTAGGAATTGCTGACTGACATGGTACACACCTGGCTTTACTTTGCAGTGCAGGTGTGCTCATTTGTATAGAAACACATTTTACCCCTCCAAGTCCCCACAGAGCCCAGCACCAGACAAGGTCTACTTGTCTGCTTACTTCCCATAAATTGGTGAAGACATCAGTTTGGAACGTGAGATTTTAAGTCTCTAATTTGATCAGTCTTAATGAATGAAGGGAATACTAGGAACATGAATACGAAGATGCTGAGAGGAAATATCGAGATGACTCAGTTTCATTTTCTTTTCTTTTCTTAGATATTTTCTTTATTTACATTTCAAATGTTATCCCCTTTCCACGTTTCCCCTCAGAAAACCCCCTATCCCATCACCCTCCCCCTCATTAACCCACCTACTCCTACTTCCCTGTCCTGACATTCCCCTACACTGGGGCAATGAGCCTTCAAAGGTCCTTCAAAGGGCCTCGCCTCTCACTGATGACTGACCAGGCCATCCTCTCCAACCCATGTGGCTGGAACCATAGGTCCCTCCGTGTCAACTGACCTCAACTTGCATTGCTCTCTGATGCCTGCAGACACCTTGTGCCCAGTTGCCTCTTGCTCCTGTCACCATAGCTACAGACTTCTCTCCTTGCTTTTCCTGCCATGGTGCCCTGTGCCCTCAAACCTTGATCGGAAATCAAATCTTCCTTTCTTTTTACCAGACATATCGTCAAGCAACGAGAAATGTAACTAACACAATGCCCATAATAAAACAGACAGTATACAAATCATTGTATTGCTTCCCAGAGAACACCAAAAACACTTCCCACAAGTGGGAGAGGGACATGGGCTTCCTGGGAGAATCAGCTTTTGGTGAATGATAAGCATCCTGTAATTTGTGATAATATGGTCTGAAATCTGTACATAGAGAACCCACATTCTGCACCGCTGCAGAGTCTAAGGCAGTGCCATACCTCATCTCTTTCCTCCTTGTCCACACAAGAGTTTTCCAATCAGATAAAGGGAAAAAGCTATGGGTCCCAGAAGAGGCAAACACTTCTCAGTGCATCTAAGCAGGGGTAAGAAGCTCATCATTCAGCACCTGCATCTGCCATGAACTTTGAGGCAGGATAGATTATCTGAGGACTTTCTGAACAAAGCCCTTCAACTGTAAAGATAATTCTAGCATCTATGCCATAAAATTATTGCAATTATTAAATAACCAGATGTGTTAACATACTTAAAACAGTGCTAGAGGCATATGGGACATTAAAATATTAGTGATTCCAAACTGATATTAATAGCCTTGTCAGTTTTCTGTGAGCTAGGTGATCAGCTCCAAGCACCTTGTTGTGAGAGCTCATATGCCCTGCTACAGGTTCTCTCTGCCAGGGGCTTTTCTTTTCTTTTACATTGCTTTTCCTTCTTTTCTTCCTTCCTTCCTTCCTTCCTTCCTTCCTTCCTTCCTTCCTTCCTTCCTTTCTTTCTTTCTTGAATTAAAAATAGATTCGCCTTTTCATACAATACATCGAAACTACAGTTTACCCTCCCTCCACTCCTCTGATCTTCCTCTAACCTCCCTCTTCCCCCAGAACCACTCTCCTCTCCTTCTGTTTTCTGTTCAAAAAAGAGCAAACCTCCAAGAGACAACAGCTAAACAAGGACAAATCAAGGTTAAAAAAACAACCCTAAGGCAAAATCCTTAACAGTAGGAACGGCGTAGTTCTGACTCTTTTGCCCTTGATACTTTTCTCCTCCCTTTGGGATACCTTGATCAGCCAGGGACTTTTCAAAACTGCACAGCCTTCCACCCCCTCTGTACCTGCCTAAGCATTCACAACTGGCATATTATTTCAAAACTTCCCTCAAATCCCTTGCTGATCGTTTCAGATCACCAAACAGGAGGCTTTTTGTGTTAAATTTTCTCTGCCTTCACTTAACATTTAAATCTTTTGTTCATGAGCTTTTCTTCCCACACCTTTTCTTTACTGTGTTGTATCTAAATTAAACCAGTTGCACAAGCTCTCTAGTTCCCCTATCTGTTATAAAGATACGAAGGGCGGTTTATAGCATGGCAGCTATAGACCAGCCTTCTGAGGTATATTCCTTAACATTTAAGCAACAAAAATCTTGTCAGGTTTTCTCTTGGCTCACTTTTTTACTTGGATTGGTTTGGTTGCTTTGGGTTTGTTTTTCCTTTGTTTGAATGTTTGTTTTGTTCTCCTTATATTCAACGTTTTGACTCATAAAACACTTCTTTCCATTACTTTGAGTACAGTCAACAGAGCTAGCCAAATATATAATAGAACATTATGTTAAGACCTAAAGAGATCAAAACAAATTAACACACAATCAGGAATTATGGCTTTGAGATTGCAGCTTAGAGTAAAACAGAAATAGAAGTTGACCCGCCGTGCTTAGCCAATGCTGAATTCTGATCCTGGCCCTAAACCCTCATGCTGTTGCCAATGAGAACAAGTGTACTTCTGTTGGTTAGTTTCAACTGTCAACTTGGCACACCCTAGAGTCAACCTGGAAGAGACTTAAATAGGAATCATCTAGATCAGTTTGGCTTCTGGGAATGTCTGTGGGGGATTGTCTTGATTATTAATTGATGTAGATCCAGCTCATTTTTTTCAGAGAAGTACCATGTCTTGGTTTGGGATATAGACTATATATGAATAAAGTGGACCAGCTAAGCAAAATGCAGTAGGCAAAATGCATCTATTTTTTTTTCTGTTCTTAACTGGGGATGTGAAATGACTGACCAACATTCTCAGCCACAATTGTATCGTGTTTAAATTCATTTTATAAATAGTTACTGTAGAGGATTACTAACTAAAGCTAATCCTTTTCTTATGAGTTCTGGTATATTTTCAAAAATTGCATTATAATGAAGTAAGTAATGCATTTAGATTATGAAATAAAATTTTGAAATAAATAAGGCAAAACCCATAAAGAATACTTTTGATAATGTTATTAAGTTTACATTTATTTATTTGGGGGAAAGTTGTAGCCCAGTGTACATGTAGAAGTCAGAGGTCAACTTGCAAGAGTAAGTTATCTCCCTCTACCATATGGATCCTAGGGATTTGAACTCCAGCCATCAGGCCTGGTGGCAGGGACCATTATCCACAAAGCTATCTAACCAGCCCATGGAGAGTCAATTAATGACAAAACAAGAAAAAGTTAATCCCAAAGAAAGTATTAGAAAAATAATTATGTATTTAGGAGGCTTATAATTAGTCTGTGTTCTCACCTCTCCACATCTATCTAAATAAATCCCTGAGCAATTGCGGGTAAAATTTCAAACAGTAACTCATAGAAAAACAAAGACAATAGAGATGAAAGTTTGCCAAATCTCTCAAGATGGAGCTGGCTATTGTGAATTTTAAAAAGGGGTGAGGGAGGGTCACAAAATTTAAAAAGAACATATTTGAATAAATAAAAGTTCAAACATTTTCTACACAAAGAGTAACTTAAATTAAAGAGGTAAACGTGTTCTAGAATTTTCAGTGAATAATTTCCCCAAAGAGGATCTGTTTCTTTATACAAAGATTTCAAATATTAAATAAAACAGGATCAAGTCCTGGGGGAACAGAGCTTATAAATGTGGAAATGTGTGAAGTTGCTGAACACATTGAAACAATCAAGTTTAATAGTTGTGTGAATTGATAAACTTTATTTAATGCAATGATACTTTATTGCATTAGTGTTCAATTTAGAAATACATCTTCTAGTATACCTATTCCACAGATAAAGCATATCTCTCTTCATTCCATTTCTGCCTAGCAGTTGTGTTTATTAATTACAGCAATGTTCATTGGCAAAATCCACAAAGAAACTAATTATAATACTTGCTTCTATTAAGTCAGAATTTAATAGATTGTACATTTGTTTCTTATGAAATTCAAACATTTCACAAAATATTTGAGAAGAGTCAATTTAAACCTGGTAGAAGCCCCCAAGAATTTATTCAGAGAGATCTCAGCATATGAAATTGTCAGCAAAATATTAAGTTGAGAGAAAAATTGGAAACTCATATGAGTAAAGAAGGAGCAGGTGAAAAGTGTTAACCATCTAAAACCAGCAAGAGGAGACCTCTGTAGGATTAGAGGGAGATAGAAACATGTAAAAGGAAAGAACTTCTGCTTGTAGCATAGGGGCAGTGAGTATAGAGGATGTACCTCATTCTCCATGTGTGTCACTAACATATAGATGCCACATGGAATAATGGTGAGCAGCCATCTACTATAAGCGAGGTTAGGCAGTTATTCCTGGACAGGACCAAGTTATGGTTTGTTTATCTTTTAAGTCTCATATTCCTTTCTTGAAGGAAGCATCAGGATACAGTAAAGAAAGTTCCAGCACTGGTTGTGGTAAAGACAGGAAGACCGTGTAGGGAAGACAAAGAACATGTTAGTGAAGGGAACAGCACCAAGAAGGAAAGAGACCCACACCCTGCAGGTGTGCACTGTTAGGGTGTAAACTCATCATTGGATGCATATGAAGAAACCCTTTAAAGGATGGCAACACCATCCAGAAGGAGCCAAACTGATGGAGCATAATGATCACAGTGGATCACAGAAAAAAAAAGTCTCTGTTCATAGCCAGACCAGAAAATCTTAAAAGCACAGAATAACTAACAAGTGAACTTCAAGAGCATGGAGTAGCTGGCAGGTGATCCCCTTGCTTCAGAAGTGACCAGTAATCAGGCATGGAATCAATACTTTTCTGAGAATGAACAAGAAATCCTTACCAGCAGCACCCTAAAAAAAAATCTTTTCTTTTTTTCCTTTAGGTAAATGTGCTTTAGAAAAAGGTAAAGAATACTTAAAATAGTATGAAAGTGTTTTAATAGTAAGATAAAAATCTAATACAATAAAACAAAAGCTATCTCATTGAAGTTAGACAAGACAGACTGACAGAAGGAAAGTCTAAGAGAAAGAACAAGAATCAGAGACCCATTCATTCCCACACTCAGAAATCACATAAAAGTATTAAATTGGATATATATCAACAGATACATAGATAGATAGATGATAGATAGATAGATAGATGATAGATAGATAGATAGATAGATAGATAGATAGATAGATAGATAGATAACATACAAACACACAGACACACACACAAACACACTAGGCAGATACATGCAGGCCCTGTGCATGCTGCTTCAGTCTCTATGAGTTCATATGAGTTTGATCATTTTGATTTAGAAGGCCTTGTTTTCATGGAGTCCTCCATGCGCACTGGGTTTTACACTCTTCCTTCTTTTCTCAGGGTTACTTGAGCACTAGAGGGGAGGGGGGAATTTGAAATACACATCCCATTTAGGATTGAATGTTCCAAGGTCTCTCACTGTCTGAGTATTGTCTGGCTATGGGTCTTTTTATTTGTTCTCATCTGCTGAAGAAGGAAGCTTCGCTGATGATGGCTGAGCAACTGATTAGTGTATATCTAAAGGACATTAAAAGCTATTCTATTGTTCCTTTCTTAATAAGAGTAGTATTTATTTTTACCCTGGGTACCTGGGCTATCTAGTCTTTGGTTCCTGGTCAGTCAAGAAGTGTCAGGTATGAGTTCTATTTCATGGAGTTAAATAAACATTGACTGGTTACTCCCACAGAGAGATCAGCATGATGAAACAGGTGACCCATAATTGGAAGAACAAGATAACTGAGATTCACGTAGATGCTATAGATAACAGTAGATAAGCACATTAAGATGCCTATTGAAAGACTCGGGTAGGGACATATGAGAATGAAATCTAATTTCTCAGGATGAAGCTACATTGGATGAGATTAAGGATAGGTTAAAATCTTCAGAAAATATGCATTCTTTACCTTTAAGTCAAAACAGTAAGAACCATTCAAAGGAAATGCAGACAGAACATACACCGATAGTAATAAGTCAATAAGCAGAAAATCATTGTGTTCCAATGCTTTCAAGTGATTCAAATGTGAATTTGAATGACGGCTCCCAAGAAATGAAAGAAAAAGGTCAGAAAACAATATTGGAGAAAACAAGGATTATTTTTTTTTGATAATTTGCTAGTTAGCATAAATTCCCAAAGACAATATGCTCAGAAATTGAAACAAAAGAAGAATGCTGCTATCTATCACAATCACACTCCCATTAATCACAATTATAAAAGCAACTAGAGAAAGAAATCCATTACAGACAGAAAACAAAACTCTTGGGATGACACTCATTCAGAAAAAGAACAGAGAAAATAACATAGCAGAACACTGGTCACTATGATGGGAAAGGGACAGGGGAGGGACACACACACACAGAGAGAGAGAGAAAATGAGAGAGAGAGAGAGTGTGTGTTCACTTGAAATCTAAATGCCTGGTGAGAATATTTTTATTAAAGTTAACATCACAACAAGAACATAGTTAAAGAAAGAATTTCAACAATATACTCTCCAGATTGACAGGAACAGATTCCTACATAGGATGTATATCCAACAGAATTGTGTGCTTCACAAAGAAATGCAAGGCATTAAAGATAATAAATACTAGACAAATATGTAAAATCAATTCCTGTGGCTTAAATACCATTAAGAGACAATTTTTTCCTTGGAAAAATAAGTTAAATCTGAATGGGGTTTATCACGTGGAAGATTGAATTCTAATCAAACCATCAACAGAAGCAAAAGAATTGATGAGAGGAAAAATGGAAACCTGATGCTTTCAGGATATTTCATTTTGAATTAAATGGTATATCACTGAAATAAAATGATGATAAATTAAATATTTATAACATAAAATCAAAGGGAAGGGATGAAATAACAAAGTACAGATTGACAGGTAACAGTTCAATGAGATAAACTCAAACAAGAAACGAGAATACAATCCATTCAGGATGCAGACAACAGTTAACAAACTGGAAATAAACAGGGACATGTGCAAAACGACTAGTTACAGAAAAGAAACAAATTTGAGAAAATGAAGGTTTACAATGAAGATAAAATTCTAGGTGTATCAAAACATGGACGTTTCAGGCAGACCCAAACATATGACATAAATGTGCATTGTCAACAACGGGAGTACATAAAGCCCAGACACAAATGCATGACATGACTAAGATTTGTAGTGACCAGACCAAACAGAGGTGGGTTATAAATTTTATGTTAGGAAATATATATTGCTTACAAAGAACAAACTAATAATAAGCTGAGAAGTTAGAAAAAACTGAAAATATGAAATATTTGTGCAGCTAAGTCCCCAGTTTCTGAAATATTTACACAATAACAAACATTTGAACCTGATAGAAAAGAAAGTGGGGAACAGTCTGGAACTCATATGAGAGTTTTTGCCTTGTCTTACTGTATCTTGTTTTGTCATGTTTGATTTTGTCTCTTGGAGGCCTGCTTTTTTCTGAAGGAAGATAGAAGTAAAGTAAATCTGAGGGAGATGGGACATGAGCAGAACTGGGAGAAATTGAGGGAGGGGAAACTGTGCTTAGGACATATATGAGAGAAGAATCTATTTTCAATTTAAAAATGTGGGGCACAGATACAAATAGACAATTCTTAATGGATGAAACTCAAATGGCCATGAAACACTCTGAGAAATGTTCAACATGCTTATCAACAGAGAAATGCAAATCAACACCACTCTAAGATTTCATCTTAACCTGTCAGATTAACTAAGATCAATAAAACAAGTGATAACTCATGTTGGCAAGGATGTGAATTAAGCAAAACACTCATTCATTGCTGATGAGAGTGCAAACTTGCATAGCTAGTATGGAAATCAGTGTGTCAGTTCTGTGGGAACCTGAAAATCTATGTACTTCAAATTCTAACTATACCACTCTTAGGTATATACTCAAAGGACATTTCATCCTATTTTAATGACGCTTGCTCAAACACGTTCATTGCTGCTCTATTCTAGCCAGAAATGGGAAATAACCTATATGTCCCTAAACAAAGAAATGGATAAAGAAAACATGGTACATTTACATGATTACTCAGCCACTAAAAAAAGAAAATCATGAAATTTGTATGTAAATGGATGGAACCAGAAAAATTCTTCATGAGTGAGGTTACCCAGACCTATAATGTATGCTCTTATGTGTGGATATTGGATATTAAGTGAATGAGAATCAGGCTACAATTGAAACAACCATGAAAGATATATATAGTACAAGGGACTAAGGAGTTACTGATAGGTCTACATAGGAAAGGGAAATAGAATAGACAGTTATGGATGGATGGGAGATCCTGTAACAGGAGTATCATGTGCAGAGGAGAAAAGAAGACAAGTCTAGGTATAGAATATGGGCCATTTGAAAGGTAATATGGAAGCCTAATGCAGTAGAAACTTCCTAAAGCATACATATATGAAGGTAATCTAAATAAAATTGCCAAATAATGTGGGAGACAGATTTCCAACAGGATATCTCTTGTTAAATCCATCTTCCAATACAGGGCTTCAGTTACATCTAATTGAGGTGTTGGTTAAAAAGGTTCCATGAGAATTCTCAAACAACCCATGCCAAGGCTATAGGTTGCTCTCCACAAATGGACGTCATATACCCATTGCTAAAGAAAACACCTACACAACTCACTTAACATGAAGTCAAGCTGGTGACTACATAGAGTCTTCAACTCTATTTACTAGCATGTTTAGTACAGCAAGTACTCTGTACATTTCCTAAGGGGAAAAAAAAACATACCAACACAGCCATAAAACCTTCAATCTACAATGGAGCCCTACCTACAAGATATGCTAGTTCACTTGTGGTACAAAGTTTATGGGAGTAACCAACAAATATCTGATTTGACTAAAGGTCCACTCCACAAGATGGACCCTCATACCCAACATAGCTTGGATGGCCAAGAAACAGAGATTAGATAGCCAGAGACCTAGGATAAAATAAAACTCTGCTGTTCTAAAATAGAGTAATAAAATGACTCCTAGTGATTATACTCATAGATCAGTGCCTTGCTCAACAGAGAAGCTTCTTCCTGTAGAAGATGGGAAGAAATCCAGACAGAGATCCACAGTCAGATAAATAGAGACCTTGGAACATTGTACCATAAATAAGATGTCTCCATCATACCTCTACTTTCACGGCTCAGGGAAACATGTAGAAGAGGAGGAAGAAAGAGTGACCTTTGGGTATGTATTATGACTTAGTGTTTTTATAGGATTCCTGAGCATGTAAGTGGGTGGATATCTGTGTCTGTATCTGCTTCTAGTGATATTTCTTGGGCTTTATTCCTTTTGCTTGCGCTAATCTGATGTATTATTTTTTCTTTGTTTTATTTTACTTTATTTTTATCATTGGCTTTTAGAAGCCTGTTCATTTTCTAATGAGAGACAGAAAGGATCTGGTTGGAAAGGGAGGTAAGAAGAAACTGGGAGAGTTACACGAAGGAGGGAACATAATCTGAATATGTTATTTGAGGGATAAAAAAGCTGTTTTCAATAGAAGGAAAATAAGAAATATGTATTCATAAGCAAAATATTTAGGAGTGTATTTCTTTTTTATTGAATATATTCTTCATTTACATTTAAATTTTATACCCCTTCCAAGTTTCCCCCCTCCCCAAGAACCCCCAACCCATCCTCCCACTTCCTGCCTCCAAGAATATGCTCCTCCACCCAACCCACTCCCATGATCCCCACTCGATTTCCCCACACTAGGGCCTCTATTGAGCCTTCACAGGACCAAAGACCTCTCCTCACACTGATGCCCAACAAGGCATTCCTCTGCCAATCTTTTGAATGGAACCACATGTGCCCCTTGGTTGATGGCTTAGTCCCTGGGAGCCCTGGAGTGTCTGGTTGGCAGACATTGTCATTCTTCCCATGGGGCTGCAATTCCTCCCCCCCACTCCAGCTTGCCCTCCAACTCCTCTATAATAAACCCCACACTCAGACCAATGTTTAGCTGCTATTATTCACCTCTGAATCTGTAAGGCTCTGGCAGGCTCCCTCCAAAAGACAACCATAACTGGCTCCTTTATGGAACACACTTCTTGTCATCCATAGTAGTTTCAGGGTTTGGCGACTGTTTATAGGATAAATCCCCATGTAGGACAGTCTCTGGGTGGCTTTTCCTTTAGTCTCTGCTCCATTCTTTGTCTCTAGAGTTGTTTCTGCGATTATTTTGTTCCCTTTCTCAGAGGAACCAAATCACCCCCACTTTGGTCTACCTTCTTCATGATCTTCCTGTGGTCTGTGAATTGTAACATGTTTATTTTGAGTTTTTGGGCTAATATCCACTTATCAGCGAGTGCATACCATGTGTGTTCTTTTGTGATTGGGTTACTTCACTCAGGATGATACTTTCTAGTTTCATCCATTTGCCTAAGAATTTCATGAATTCATTGTTTTTAATAGCTGAATAGTACTCCATTGTGTATATATCCCACAATTTCTGTATCCATTCCTCTGTTGAAGGTTATCTGGGTTCTTTCCAGCTTCTGGCTATTATAAATAAGGGTGCTATGAACATAGTGAAGCATGTGTCCTTATTGCATGTTGGAGCATCTTCTGAGTATGCCAGAACTTGATCCTCAGGTAGTACAATGTCCAATTTTCTGAGGAACTGCCATACTGATTTCCAAAGTAGTTTTACTTCTTGAGTTCTTTGTATATATTGGATATTAGTCCTCTGTCAGATGTAGGGTTGGTAAAGATCATTTCCCACTTAGTTGGTTGCCACTTTGTCTTTTTGATAGTGTCTTTTGCGTTGCAAAAACTTTGCGATTTAATGAGGTCCCATTTGTCAATTCTTGATCTTAGAGCATAAGCTATTGGTGTTCTCTTCAGGAAATTCTCCCCTGTGCCCATATTTACAATCCCACCAGCAATGGAGAAGTGTTCCTTTTTCCCCACATCCTCTCTAACATCTGCTGTCCCCTAAATTTTTGATCTTAGTCATTCTAACTGGTGTGAAGTGGAATCTCAGTGTTGTTTTTGATTTGCATTTCCCTGATAACTAAGGATGCTGAATATTTCTTTAGGTGCTTCAGAGCCATTCGAGTTTCAGTTGAGAATTCCCTGTTTAGCTCTATACCCCATTTTTAATAGGGTTATTTGACTCTCTGAAGTCTAATTTCTTGAGTTCTTTGTATACATTGGATATTAGCCCTTTATCGGATGTAGAATTGGTAAAGATCTTTTCCCAATTTGTTGGTTGCCGTTTTGTTCTATTGACAGTGTCCTTTGCCTTACAAAAACTTTGCAGTTTTATGAGGTTCCATTTGTTGATTCTTGTTCTTAGAGCATAAGCCATTGGTATTCTAGTCAGGAAATTTTCCCCTGTGTTCAAGGTTCTTCCCCACTTTCTCCTCTATAAGCTTCAGTGTATCAGGTTTTATGTGGAGGTCGTTGATCTACTTGGACATGAGCTTTGCACAAGGACATAAGAATGGGTCAATCTGCATTTTTCTGCATGCTGACCTCCAGTTTATCTAGCATCATTTGTTAAAAATGCTGTCTTTTTTCCACTGAATGTTTTTAGCTTCTTTGTCAAATATCAAGTGACCCTGGGTGAGTGGGTTCATATCTGGGTCTTCAATTCTATTCCATTGATCTTCCTGCCTGTCTCCATACCAATACCATAAAGCTTTTATTACTATTGCTCTGTAGTAGAGCTTGAGGTCAGGGATGGTGATTCCCCCAGTACATCTTTTGTTTTGAAGAATAGTTTTCACTATCCTGGGTTTTTTTTTTTTTTTTGTTATTCCAAATGAATTTGCAGATTGCTCTTTCTATCTCTATGAAGAATTGATTTGGAATTTTGATGGGGATTGCATTGAATCTGTAGATTGCTTTTGGCAAGATAGCCATTTTTACTGTATTAATCCTTCCAATCCATGAGCATGGGAGATCCTTCCATCTTCTGAGATCTATGACTTCTTTCTTCAGAGGCTTGAAGTTCTTGTCATACAGATCTTTCACTTGCTTGGTTAGAGTCACACCAAGCTATGTAATACTATTTGTGACTATTGTAAAGGGTGTCATTTCCCTAATTTCTTTCTCAGCTTGTTTATCCTTTAAGTAGAGGTAGGCTACTGATTTGTTTGAGTTAATTTTATATCCAGCCACTTTGCTGAAGTTGTTTATCAACTTTAGGAGTTCTCTGGTGGAATTTTTGGGGTCGCTTAAGTATATGATCATATCATCTGCAAATAGTGATACTTTGATTTCTTCCCTTCCAACTTGTATACCTTTGACCTCCTTTTGTTGTCTAATTGCTCTGGCTAAGACTTCAAGTACTATATTGGATAGATAGAGAGAGAGTGGGCAACCTTGTCTGGTCCCCAATTTTAGTGGGATTGCTTCAAATTTCTCTCCATTTAGTTTGATGTTAGCTACTGGTTTACAGTATATTTCTTTCACTATGTTTAGGTATGGGTCCTGAATTCCTGATCTCTCCAAGACTTTTATCATGAAGGGATGCTGAATATTGTCAAATGCTTTTTCAGCATCTAATGAAATGACCATGTGTTTTTTTCTTTGAGTTTGTTAATGTAGTGGATTACATTGATGGATTTTCATATATTGAACCATCCCTGCATCTCTGGGATGAAGTCTACTTGATCGTGGTGAATTATTGTTTTGATGCATTCTTGGATTCAGTTGGCCAGAATTTTGTTGAGAACTTTTGCATCAATGTTCTTAAGGGAAATTGGTCTGAAGTTTTCTTTCCTTGTTTGGTCTTTGTTTGGTTGAGGTATAAGCATTATTGTGGCTTCAAAGAATGAATTGGGTAGTGTTCCTTGAGTTTCTATTTTGTGGAATAGTTTGAAGAGTACTGGTATTAGCTCTTCTTTGAAGAACTGATAGAATTCCCCACTAAACCCATCTGGTCCTGGGATTTTTTTTGTTGGAAGACTATTAACCACTGCTTCTATTTCATCAGGACTTATGGGACTATTTAGATTATCTGATCCTGTTTTAACATTGGCAACTGGTATGTATCTAGAAAATTGTCCATTTCGTCCAGATTTTCCAATTTTGTTGAGTAGGATCTGATTATTTTTTGAATTTCCAGTTTCTGTTGTTATGTCTCCCTTTTCCTTTCTGATTTTATTAATTTGGGTAGTGCCTCTGTGTCCTGTGGTTAGTGTGGCTAAGGGTTTATCTATCTTGTTGATTTTCTCAAAGAACCAGCTCCTGGTTTTGTTGATTCTTTGTATGGTTCTTTTTGTTTCTATTTGGTTGTTTTCGGCCCTGAGTTTAATTATTTCCTGCCGTCTACTCCTCTTGGGTGCATTCGCTTCTTTTTGTTCTAGAGCTTTCAGGGGTGTTGTCAAGCTGCTAGTGAAGCTCTCTCCAATTTTTTTTTGGAGGCACTAAGAGCTATGAGTTTTCCTCTTAGCACTGCTTTCAATGTGTCCCATAAGTTTTGGTATGATGTGTCCTCATTTTCATTAAATTCTAAAAAGTCTTTAATTTCTTTCTTTATTTCTTCCTTGACCAAGCTGTCATTGAGAAGAGTATTGTTCAAAGTCCACGTGCATGTGTGTTTTCCATTGTTTTTGTTTGAACTCAAGACCAGCCTTAGGCCATTGTGATCTGATAGAGTGCATGGAATTATTTCAGTATTCCTGTATCTGTTAAGGCCTATTTTGTGACCAATTATATGGTCAGTTTTGGAGAAGGTACCATGAGGTGCTGAGAAGAAGGTGTATTCTTCTGCTTGAGGATGGAATGTTCTTTAAATATCTGTTAGGTCATTTGGTTCATAACTTTAGTTAGTTTCTGTTTCCATGATTTGTCCATTGTTGAGAGTGGAGTGTTGACATCTCCCACTATAATTGTGTGGGGTACAATGTGCGCCTTGAGTTTTAGTAAGGTTTCCTTTATGAATGTGGGTGCCCTTCCATTTGGAGCATAGATGTTCAGAATTGAGAGTTCATCTCGGTAGATTTTTCCTTTGACAAGTATGAAGTGTCCCATCTTCTCTTTTTTGACAACTTTTTGTTGAAAGCCGATTTTATCTGATATAAGTATGACCACTCTAGCTTGCTTCTTGGGACCATTTGCTTGGAAAATATTTTTCCAACCTTTGACTCTGAGGAAATGAGTGTCTTTGTCACTGAGGTGGGTTTCTTGTATGAAGCAAAATGTTGCATCCTGTTTATGTATCCAGTCTCTTAGTCTATGTCTTTTTATTGGGGAATTGAATCCATTGATGTTAAGAGATTTTAAGAAATAGTGATTGTTGCTTTCTGTTATTTTCATTGTTAAAGGTGGAATTATGTTTGTGTGGCTATCTTCTTTTGGGTTTGTTGAAAGAATATTATTTTATTGCTTTTTCTAGGGTGTAGTTTCCCGCCTTGTGTTGGTATTTTCCACCCATTATCCTTTGAAGGGCTGGGTTTGTAGAAAGATATTGTGTATATTTGGTTCTGTCATGGAATATGTTGTTTTCTCCATCTATGATAATTGATAGTTTTTCTGGGTATAGTAGCCTGGCCTGACATTTAAGTTGTCTTAGGGTCTTTATGACATCTGCTCAGGATCTTCTAGCCTTCATAGTTTCTGGTGAGAAGTCCAGTGTAATTCTGATAGGTTTTCCTTTATATGTTACTTGATCTTTTTCCCTTACTGCTTTTAATATTCTTTCTTTGTTTAGTGCATTTGGTGTTTTGATTGTTATGCGTCGGGAGGAGTTTCTGTTCTGATCTAGTCTATTTGGAGTTCTGTAGGCTTCTTGTATGTTCATGGGCATCTCTTTCTTTAGGTTAGGGAAGTTTCCTTCAATAATTTTGTGGAAGATATTTACTGACCCTTTAAGTTGTAAATCCTTGCTCTCTTCTATACCTATGATCCTTAGGTTTGGTGTTCTCATTGTGTCCTGGATTTCCTGGATGTTTTGGGTTACAAGTTTTTTGCATTTCACATTTTCTTTGACTGTTGAGTCAATGTTTTCTATGGTATCTTCAGCACCTGATAATCTTTCTTCTATCTCTTGTATTCTGTTGTTGATGCTTGCATCTATGACTCCTGAATTCTTTCCAAGGTTTTCTATCTCCAGAGATTTCTCACTTTGTGATTGCTTTATTGTTTCTGCTTCCATTTGTAGGTCCCGGATAGCTTTGTTCAGATCCTTCACTTGTTTGTTTGTTTTCCTGAAATTCTTTAAGGAATTTTTGTGTTTCCTCTTTAAGGACTTCTACTTGTTGACCCATGTTCTCCTGTGTTTCTTTAAGTGGTTTTTGTGTTTCTTCTTTAAGGGTTTCAACCTGTTGACCCATGTTCTCCTATGTTTCTTTAAGGGATTTTTGTGTTTCCTCTTTAAGGACTTTTACCTGTTGACCCATGCTCTCCTGTTATTCCCTAAGGGATTTTTTGTGTTTGATTTTTAAGAGCTTCTACCTGTTGGCCCATGTTGTCCTGTATTTCTTTTTTCTTTTTTTGTTTATTTATTTATTTAATTTTATTTTTTTAATTTACATTCCAAATCACTTCCCCTTTCCCGTTTCCTCCCTCCCCGAAAGTCCCATAAGCCCCCTTCCCTCCCTCTTTTCTCCATTCAACCCCCTCTCATTACTCTGTCCTGGCATTCCCCTACATCCAGTCTTTCCAGGACCAGGGGTCTCTCCTTCCATCTTTTTAGAAATCTATTGATATGCAGATTGTGTCTAGGGTATTCCGAGATTCTGGGTCAATATCCCCTTATCAGTGACTGCATACCATGTGTGTTCTTTTGTGATTGGGTTACCTCACTAAGGATGATATTTTCAAGATCTGACCATTTGCCTAGGAATTTCGTGAATTCATTGTTTTTAATTGCAGAGTAGTATTCCATTGTGTAGATATACCACATCTTCTGAATCCATTCCTCCGTTGAAGGACATCTGGGTTCTTTTCAGCTTCTGGCTATTATAAATAAGGCTTCTATGAACATAGTGGAGCATGTGTCCTTTCTTTAAGGGATTTTTGTGATTCCTCTTTAAGGGCTTCTACCTTTTGACTCATGTTCTCTAGTATTTCTTTAAGAGAGTTATTTATGTCCTTCTTGAAGTCTTCTATAAACATCATGAGATGTGATTTTATTTTATTTTTTTAAGAGTATATTAGGGTAGTTTAACTCAATGAAGGGAGCAGTATAGACAGAATTATAAAAAACTTTACAGCACAGTTGAAAGAATAAAGTTAATTTGTAGAAACTAAAATTAGTGAAACATCCTAGAATAAGCTCAGTTGACCACAGACTGAGCCATGCTCACTGTTGCTCCTTCTATACCATGACAGACAAATTTCTCTGGAATCATGAGCCCAAGCAAAACTTTCATCCTGTAAAAATAATTCTTTTTTTTTTTTTCAAGAAGATGGAAGGAGAGACCCCTGGTCCTGGAAAGACTGGATGTAGGGGAATACCAGGACAGAGAAGCAAGAGGGGGTTGAATGGGGAACAGGGGGAGGGAAGAGGGCTTATGGGACTTTTGGGGGGGGAGGAAATGGGAAAGGGGAAATCATTTGGAATGTAAATAAAAAAAATATAGAAAATAAAAAAATGAGATGTGATTTTAAATCAAGCTCTTGCTTTTCCGGTGTGTTAGGGTATCCAGGATTTGCTCTTGTGGGAGAACTGGATTCGGATGATGCCATGTTGCCTTGCTTTCTGTTAGTATTGATCTTGTGTTTGCCTCTTGCCATCTAGTTTTCTCTGATGTTAGCTGGTCTTGTTGTCTCTGATTTGGCTTATCTGTCTTGTAAGCCTGTATATATGAACTCCTGGGATTCTCGTTCTCTCTGTGCACAGAGATAAGTAGGCTCTACTGGGAGACCAGCTCTCCTGTGCTGCCAGGCCTCTCTGCACTCCAAATGACCTAAGTGCAGCTAATTCTCTAGGAAGTATCAGGAGATGGTGTCTTCTCTGTGGCAGATCTTCTGAAATTCTGCCACAGCAGAAAGAGCAAATGCCCTGTGTGCAGCTGGTTCTCTAGGAAGTATCAGGAGAGGTGTCTTCACTGCAGCAGACCTGGCAAGATTCTGCCACAGCAGAAAGGGCAAATGCTCTGAGTGGCAGGTTCTCTAGGAAGTATCAGGAGATGGAATCTTCACTACCCCAGAACTGGCAAGTTTCAACTGCTCTTAGTGGCAGGTTCTCTAGGAAGTATCAGGGGATGGAATCTTCACTGCAGCAGAGCTGGCAAGGTTCACCTGTCCTGAGTTGTTGGTTCACAACTGCCCTGAGTGGCTGGTTCTCTAGGAAGTATCAAGAGATGGAATCTTCATGGCAGCAGAGCTGGCAAGGTTCTGTCCCAGCAGAAGGGCAGACGATGGTGGCAGGGGGAAAAGGCTCAGAAGGGATTGCTATTCGGAAGACGAGTGTGTTTCTTTTCAATAAAGTGTGAGTCACATATCAAGATAAATCCTATGTATTCAGGGACATAAAATAGTGCTTAATGAATTTAAGTGACTATGGATAGAACAATAGAGTTTAAACACAAATCAGTAACCAAAGTTCCTCACAAGATCTTGAAATATTTTAGAACACACAGCGTTTCTTGAAATAGCATATGGGTCAAAGTTTGAAGAAATAAAATGGAAAGTATTTTGAATAAATTGAAAGGTAAGCATCTCATGTCAAAATGTCTGAGCAACCTCTGAACACCACTTTGGGGAGAGCTGTTTTCTGGTGCTGTGTTATACTGGTTAAGAGGAAAAAGAGATGAAATCACTTTACATCCAGAGAAATTTGAAGTAAAGAAAGAAAAACCCAAGACCAGTACCTAAAAGGAATATTAAAGTTAAGACTGAAAGTAACAAATAGCAAACAAAAGAGTTGTTTTGAATCACCAAGAATACTAGTTCTTCAAATATGTAAAAGAATCCAGAATCTTGTAATAATCCAGAGAAGTAAAAATACTCCAGCATCAGTCACCAGCATCATGACTAAGCAAGGAGACACAACTACAGGCTTAGCAACTATTAAAGCAGTAATAAAAAAGAAAGTGGATAGAAAAATTATGCCAATAAATTCAACAAATAAGTACGGGCATCTTTGTTACCTTGAGAATGGTCAAACTTATTCAAGAAAAAAAGTACTATATATATTTAAATAAATTGATTTTAAAGTTTATAACATTCCAACAAATACCTCTATAGTACTTCTTGATTTCATATCTACCTAACAAAAAAAACATAAAATCAATGATGCACAAGCACTTTCCAGAAACTCGATGATTAAGGGCCTTTCACAATTTGTAAGACTTGTATGCCCTTATTCCAATCAAGTCAGACATTATAAGAAAAATACACATGCAGAGGATAAACATGTGAGAACATTCAACAATCCCATTTTTAAAACACTAAGAATCTAAGCCATACAAGGGAACTTCCTTGAGAAAAGGACTTGAAATAAAAGCAGACCTGAGGCTGGAGACGTGGCTCTACAAATAAAAGTGTGCACTGCTCTTGTAGAGAACCAGGCCTTGGCTCCCAGTATTCATACCTGGAAGCTCCTAACCACCTGTAATTCCAGCTTGTGGGTATCAACACCCTCTTCTGTACTCTAAGTGCACCTGTATATGGATGTACACAAAGGCCCATATACACATAATTTTAAAAGCAACATGAATCCTTAAAAAACAAAACCTGGAGTTACATCGTATTTCAAAAAAACAGAAACCAAAGACCTTTTAACTCTTGTTCTAAATGATCCAAGGGAAAGTAGCTTTACTGTCATTACTTAATGCATTTTCAACACAGTGGCAATCATGCCATGAATTATGAATAGAATCTGTGTCTTAAATATGTATTGTTCACAGTCAACAATAGAATTAATTGCCCTTAATTTAATTAATTTTATGTAAATGCCAATTAATCAAAAACACATGCTTAAGGATTGATAAAAATAATTATTCAATGAATTAAGTTTTTAATACCATCAAAATACTTTGGTACACAAAACTGGAAAAAAAAAAACCTACAGTCCTGCAGTGTCAGAAAGCTTATGGCATAATGAGGCAACCAGACACTGTGCCATCATCTGTTTGGAAAGGACACCAGTGCAGTAATACCTTCTGTAGTGTTGGTTTACTTCCAATGATATTAATTTCAAAGTGCTTTATGTTCATGGGCAGTACAAATGTGGCATGTTAAATATATTAAATATAGAGGGGGTGACTGCTGTAAACTTTCAACACAGTCAGTAATTTCTCAAGAGCTGTTCTCCGTACTCCTACATGGACAGATGAGCTCACAATGACCTGGAAAGTTTTCTTTGTCCGTGATTGAGAAGAATGTTTATAGTCACAAGAGAGCACCTGGTTCTTTTTCAGCTTAATGGTACATTAATCCCTGAAGCAAAGGTGGAGCTTCAGTTAACCATCTGGATGCATCCCATTGGTTCTCTCAGCATGGTCACATCACACTAACCCTGTCATTTAACATGGCTCTGTACTGCTGGGCACACAAAGTCTACTGCCAGGACGACTTGAAATGCAATGAAACAGATACATTTCAGGAATGACCTTGAAGTAAAAGAATCCCAGATCACTGTCATACTGCTTCCTCAGAATTCACTAGCAGGCAGGAGGAAATAAGAAATTCTATTCTCCATGTTGGGAGAATCCTTCATATTCCCATTATCATTCCTTAACTAATTTTTAAATAATTCAAAACGTACTCATCCAAAACTGGCTGATAATCTCTAGTGTCTCCAGCAGACCTCCAGTAATAGCTCCAATGAGGAAATCTATCCTGCATTGAATGTTTTTCTTAGGACCTTCCCTACTTGGAAACACTGGAAATGTTAGGCTTTATATCAGTTGGATCTCTTTTTAGTGCCCATCTCTAGAATCAAGTCTTCTTTTCTTGTATCTGCACTCTATATCCACAATGTTCCTAATAATACATTCTTCCAGGGACTGGGGATGTAGCTTATTTGAGATAGTTCTCACTTATTTGCAATAGTTCTCACTTAAAAATACACAAAGCTTTGGATTTAATCTCAAGCATCACATTTGCATAATAAGGAGAACATACCTATGATTACAAAGCAAGGTGGCAAAAGACAGGGTGATCAGAAATTCAAGTATATCCTGGAGATGCCAGCCAGGGATTCATGAGACTTTAACTCAAAAATGCATATGCTATATGATAGTCATTTTTAAGTGCTTAAGAGAATTTGATACATTATTTGATATTTACCTCAACACTAGCCAAGCTCTTCAGTGTTATGTAATAGTTTGGTTATGTAATGACCCCATAGCCTTGTGCATTGAGTAATTGGTCCTTTCTACTTCCTGCTATGCATCATCATTCCTGGCCAGCCATGAAGTGTGCAGTTCTTCTCCACCACACACTCCTGCTACCATGAGATGTTCTGCTCAAGCACATGGGGCCAAATGATCCTAAACAGGACCCTCTGAAACCATGAGCTGAAATAAATAAACAAACCATTCCTTACAATGTTTCTGCTTTAGAGTAAAAAAAAAAATGCCTTTGACCCTTTACCATAAACTCTGTGGCTCAAACAATAAATATTGAGAGCTTAGAAGTGCCAAAATTGTGGAGCCAGGAAGGAGTTTCCTCTTGTCTTGCAAATATACACCACCTTGCTTGGGAAAAGACTGGAGAAGGGGGTCATTCTCAGATACTTTTTTCAAGGATCCTAAACTCATCATGAGGGCTCATAGTTATGACATTATTATACCTACCAAAGGCTTTGTTTCCCAAAACTGTAACATTAGAGTGAGAACTTCAGTAGATCATGGGAAAGAACAGAGTTTAGTACACAAACTTGCCCTTCCTCATATAAAACAAATGAAGCAAAGAACATGCCAGAACTACACACAAACATGTTAAGGAGTAACTAGTATTGACCCAAAGTTATTTTCATGTCTCCCTGTAATAAGATTCTCATCCTTTTAAAAGCATTTTATTAAAAATTCTCATTCATATCCCTTTTACAAGTCATTGTATTAATCTTCTAAACCTAAGTCATTTGTCATCTAATCTTGGCCTTTTCATTTACTGACTGGCATAGCTATCTGAGCATCATCTGGTAGTGTAACCAGTAAGATTCACTTTGCTCATACAATGCAGAACACTCCTGTGGCTGTTTAGGAATGGATGTGATGACACTACTCTTTAAAATTAACCATATATTTGAAAAGTGGGTGTATAATTTTCAACTTCTTATAGAGGAGAAACTGCATGAGTTAATCTTTTTTGTGTTAAGCCTAAGGGTACTTAATATATAGGGCGATTCATTTTTAGTGGAAGGGTGAACCGGATAAGAGCCGAGTCCTCGGTCAGTTGTCATGAAGTGAAATAACACTTTGGTCTTTATTTAGCATTTATCTTCAACATGGTCTTTCTGGGTATTTGTATAATGAAGAAAATATTTTTATTGTGAGATATGAATCTTCTTTTGCTACATGTAGTAAAAGCTTTGTATAAATCAATGGAATGTATCTGAAGTATTTTCTGGTTAGTTTGTATTTCCTTTTTGTTGTTTAAATCTGTTTAGTTAGTTTTATTGTATTTTTTCCTCTCTTCTCTGAAGGTCCCCTACTTCCCTTTTCTAAGTCTTAGTTGCTATAAAGATCGAAGTTGAAATTCTGCTCATAAATGTAGTTGTCCAATAGGACAAAGTACTGTGTGTTTTCCAGGAGGAAGTCTGTTTTTGCAGATACTTCCTGTGCTCAGACTTAATTTCTACGAGTTATAAGCATAAGGGTTTTCCTACTTGATGTGGACATAGGCAATCCTCTGTAGAAAATCTTTACAGGATGATTTTGCATAGTCATTTAGTGTTGAGGAGTATATTATCAATCATGATAGGCCCATTGTCTTACGAACTATACAGAATGGTAGTTTTAAGCAGTAGTGAAGTTTTTGGCCTCCTGCATGTAAGTACTTATATAATGGTTAACAAATGTTCATTAGTCATCGTTAGTGTTTGATAATCCAGGACATCAACACTTTTTTTTCCGGTGGGGAGAAATTTTAATTTGAAAAACAGGTATCAAATTAGCCCACACAAGAAAGGATGGGGACATCATTAGCTTCCTTATTTTTATTTATTAATTTATTTTTGCTATGTCACTCACAGATTCATGTGAACACAGATGAGCGTACAGATTCAAATCTGCCTTGGAGGGAGGGAGGTAGGGGGAGGGAGGGAGGAAGGGGGAGGGAGGGAGGGAGGGAGGGGGGAGGGGGAGAGAGAGAGAGAGAGCGCGCGCAAATCTGCTATTGTATCTTGGGGTCCTATAAAGCTTTTATCTGTTCAGTTTACGTTTTTTTAATCAAATAATAGTTTATATAATTACCTTTGATTTGTGGGGTTTTTGAGTGTCTGGTAAACGTGATTTTCTTAAAATATAAAAAATACTTAAAGTAACCTTGATGAGATAGGTGAGGGTATCTATGTCTTCTGGTGGCAAAAGGACTTTGAGGTAGTTAACATCAAGTTGAACTCTGTATTAGTCAGTTTGTATTCAAGGTCTGTAAGGGTTAGCTTTTGTCGGCTTAACATGAGCTAGAGACAACTGTAAAGAGGGAACCTCAATTGAGGGGTTTCCTCCGTCAGATTGACCTGTGGACATATCTGTGGAATGTTTTCTTGATTGACATGGGAAAGCCATTCCATTGTGGCATCCCTGGCAAGCAGTCCTGGGTTGGATCAGAATGGTAGCTGGGTAAGAACACAAAGAGTGGAGTCAAAAAGCAGTGTTCTGCCATACTCTCTGCTGGGGTTCCGGCCTCTTGGAAAGATAAGATGATAAGATAAAATAAACTCTTTCCAAAGTTAAAAAAAAAAAAGTAACTAACACAGTGTGTCCCTCACTACTTCCCTAATCTCAAGTATTCCTACAAGTATGCTATCTCCATAGTGTACCTACAAAACAATCACTCCTCTAGTACAAGGGAGCATGTCCTTCACTTGAGTGCAAAGCCAGTGAAAACAGCCTTAAATAACAGATTTATTACCCACAACTGTAGTCTTAAATTTTTCAAAACCTACTTTTAATAAGGGTTCTTAAGTGCTTTAACCTCCCTTCTAGCCCACTACCAACCAAAGGAAGTGAGAAAGAAAGGTCATTTTGATACAGGGCAAATGGACCTCTTTAAAAATAGTTCTTTGGAACAAATCCAATCTGTGTTGTCAGGATATGTACCAGCAGTCCAATTTGTGTCAGGAAAGCAAACACAAATCAGCAGTGATGGCACAACCCAGCAGAATTAGCCAGGCCGCCACCAAATCGGTACCAGTAAGCAAGAGCAACCAGGACCTGCAGAGTTGCCAGTTCTCTGCCATGTCTCCTTCAAGGAAATGAAAATCAGTAAAGGCAAAACCTCAAGACCAGCAATGTGTTGCAAAGCTAGCTATGCAAGCTGTCACTGTCCATTGACTCCTATTTATACTCCCTTCAAACATGTGTCCTCATGTAGGTCTTGCCTCTGTAAAATACCAAGGAGTTTGCTTTCTCAAAACTCCATGTTAGTCTGTATCAGCTGACATCACTCTGCCAGTCAGCACAAAGGTGGAAGCAGCAAGAAGCATCCAGAACACCTCTAGAAGCTTTTTGGTGTTTCTTTCTATGAAATCAAGACAAACAATAACCAGCAAGGAATACCAAGGTGTACTAATACCATCCAGCATTGTCCACCCTCTGTTGGGTCCTTCTTAACATCATGTGACCTTTCACATGTTTGCTTTAGCAAAGCATCCATTCACCTGTGTCTGCTTCAGCAAAATGTTCCTTATTGTGTCTGTATTAATAAAACATCCTTTCACCTGTCTGTGAGAGACCAGATATTGGGTTCAGACTCCATCTTAGAGAACCTGACCTAAGGTTGAACTCAAGCCTCATATTAACAGGCCAGTATGTAGCACCAGTTTCCAGGTTACCTCCCAACACAACCTGAGTCTAGAACCAGTTTCTAAGTTATTCCCCAATAAATCTGCACCTCTAGGTTACAAGCCTGCCCCTGACACTTAATTTCCTAACAACCACCAATCAGGAGGAAAGCAGAAGTTAAGTTTATGGTTTGGCTCCCAGCACCAGCCAATTATGTTTAAGGCCACAATAGTCCCCTGACTAGATGTTCACCAGGCTAGATACCCTCTTCTTGTCTCCAAACATGCTCACCTAAAACTAGACTCGGGGCTCTGGCTTCCCATCTTGCTGTGTCGGGGCTGGCAGGGGGCCCAAGCTTGAGCTTGTAATAGACTCTAATGAGATTACATTGGAATTGGCTTCTTGGTGGTATTTTGGGGTTCATGATCACTTCCTGGAACAACATCTGCTTCAGGAAAACACTCCTTCATGTGTCTGCCCAGCCAAACACTATCCAACACACCTGACTTTCCAAAGATACCGTAAGTTTCCACTTCTACCCAATAGATATGGAGAGCATGAGGGCTACATGTGTGTGTGTGTGTGTGTGTGTGTGTGTGTGTGTGTGTGTGTGTGTGTGTGTGTGTGTATGTGTGTGTGTGTGTTACAGCCTATGCCCTCCTCAACAAAGCAGATTTTGCTTGCAATGGTCACATGTATTTGGATAAAAAAGCATTTTAGGAAAGGTGCATTTCTTAGCTCAGTTTAAGATGTTCATTTCTGAGATTTCTCAGTTTAAGGTGACAGTTCAAGAAGAAAAGATGGCGTGTGGACTCTTCTGGGCCTGGTTCCCTTTAGGTCACTGAACACATATGGCAGATGGGAAGGCTTCTGGGCATATTGAATATTTTTCTTTAAAAAGAACCAGTTTTAGTGAAATGAAAGGGTCACTTTGAAAGTGTTAATACAAGGCTTTTCATGGAAGGCACAGACCTCACCTATCATAATACTGTAATGCTTTGCATCCTGTATCATGACATACATTATGCCAACATTTACAAACACTTGCCTAATGGAACAAGGCTTCTATGCCCAAGGAAGAAGATCTAATGGCTGAGAAGCACCTAAAGAGATGTTCATCATCCTTAGTCATTAGGGAAATGCAAATCAAAACAACCCTGAGATTCCATCTCACACCAGTCAGGATGGCTAAGATCAAAAACACAGGAGACAGCAGTTGTTGGCGAGGATGTGGAGAAAGAGGAACACTCCTCCACTGCTGGTGGAATTGCAGGCTGGTACAACCACTCTGGAAAGCAGTCTGGCGGCTCCTCAGAAAACTGGGCATGACACTTCCGGAGGATCCGGCTATACCACTCCTGGGCATATACCCAGAGACTTTACCTGCATGCAATAAGGACACATGCTCCACTATATTCATAGCAGCCTTATTTATAATAGCCAGAAGCTGGAAAGAACCCAGATGTCCCTCAACGGAGGAATGGATTCAGAAGATGTGGTATATTTACACAATGGAATACTACTCTGCAATTAAAAACAATGAATTCACGAAATTCCTAGGCAAATGGTCAGAACTTGAAAATATCATCCTTAGTGAGGTAACCCAATCACAAAAGATCACACATGGTATGAAGTCACTGATAAGGGGATATTGACCCAGAATCTCAGAATACCCTAGACACAATCAGCATATCAATAGATTTCTAAAAAGATGGAAGGAGAGACCCCTGGTCCTGGAAAGACTGGATGTAGGGGAACGCCAGGACAGAGTAATGAGAGGGGGTTGAACGGAGAAAAGAGGGAGGGAAGGGGGCTTATGGGACTTTCGGGGAGGGAGGAAACGGGAAAGGGGAAGTGATTTGGAATGTAAATTAAAAAAACAAAATAAAATTAAATTAAAAAAAAAAAAGAAAATAATAAAGTGCATCTTGGTCTTCTCTATTCAATACTATGCAGAGAAAGTCTTGGTTTCGTTTTGTTTTCTCTCAGTGAGATTTTTTACCTCTTTCTATTGACTATTTCATGATTCAGTCACAGGACATTTGCTGAGAAATTAATAATATGTCACAACAGTGAAGCTGCTTGCCTTTCATGTATACATTTTTATATCATTCTCTTTGTAACTTGATAGCTTCAACATTACTGTTTTATAGATCAAAACAACATCCAACACAGATATTTTATAAACTGCATGGCAAGCATCATGTACAAAACAAGGACAGTAAAACTGAATCCAGAAGCTTACAAATCTACTATAAATTCACAATAACAAGTTAACCCAGAGTGTATTAACTGTAAATATTTTACCACATGATGTTCCAGTGGTCTTAAATACCTCCAAATGTGCATGTTTGTTTGTGTAGTCAGATTTAAAAATTCACATGACTAAGTGAGATTTATCCATTATCCATTTTATGTCTTTATCATTCTTTTTCTGAAATAGAAATACAAGCAATAAACTTATTTCTCTTCATTATTGGATTATATTGGAGATAGATTTTAAAGTGTTGAAAATTAAAGAAAGGATAATTTACCTTTTCTTTTACTTTTAGAGAATGAAAGAATAACATAGAAATAAAGATGAATGGCATCATCAGCAAATACCCATAACCCAGTCACAGATTTTCCAGCTACTGAGACAATGCCATCAAACCATATGGAAATTAATATGCCTTTATTTGCCAGGCAGTGGTAGTGCATGTCTTTAATCCCAGCACTTGGGAGGCAGAGGCAGGAGGATTTCTGAGTTTGAGGCCAGCCTGGTCTACAGAGTGAGTTCCAGGACAGCCAGGGCTACACAGAGAAACCCTGTCTGGAAAATCAACAACAACAAAAAAGACAATATGCCTTCATTCTTGATCATTATGAGGCAAGCATTGACTATGAATCCAACTTCCTTGAGAAAATGTGTGTGAGAAACTGAGGTGGAACAATTTCAGGATTTAGGAGACTATGCCTAGCAAGTAATTTAAGTTCTCAAAGCCCCCATTCCCAATCTGGCAAAATAGAAATTACTTTTACTTAGTGTAAGGATATGGTGGAAATCACATTTGAAAAGCAAATATAAAGGGCCGGAGAGATGGCTCAGTAGTTAAGAGCACCGGCTGCTCTTCCGAAGGTCCTGAGTTCAAGTCCCAGCAACCACTTGGTGGCTCACAACCTTCTGTAATGAGATCTGACACCCTCTTCTGGTGTGTCTGAAGACAGCGACAGTTTACTTAGATATAATAATAAAGATATAAATCTTTAAAAAAAAAAGAAAAGCAAATATATAATGCCAGGAAGCAACTTCTCAGCAATATAATTTCCCCTCCTCCTGTGGACATATAATTTTAAAGGAAAAGGTGGAAAAAAAATCATATTTCTTTACTTAGATGATAATATACTAAATTTGTAGATTTTTTTTATTTTTGCAAAAGATGGAAATCAGAACATTCATGTTTAGGATATTCTCTTCTCTGAACTATCCTGATTAAATTTATTTTCAAAATTGGAATGAATAAATCATACGTTAGTTTGAATTTGTGATATTTAAATGGGCATTAATGTAGTCTGTTCTCTTCTCCTTATTTCTTGAGGTGAAAAAGAGGTCCTCCTGCCACCTGTAGCAGCCCCCTTCCTGGACCCAGGCCTTACTATCTTTTTTTTTAATTTGTTTCTCAAGAGCTAAGTGGAACCCAAAGGCCAAAGCCAAGCTGTGCAGATGCCCTGAGCGTGACTGCATCCTTTGTCTCCAAATTCAATCCATTATCCAATCCAACTAATTATTTCTGGAGGGAAGGGGAAGTGACTTCTTTTACTCCCTTCAGAAGGCCTAATGGTATACATCTGAGGTCTTGTGACTAAATTCTCAATCATCCTAAGTGAAGGAGAGACATAAGTGTCAAAGAGGTACTAATTCATGGGGCACGTTTAAAAAAAATATGTCCCCTTTCCTAATCAGTATTTCGATTGCACTTTGCTTGTTCACATTTGTCAATTCTTTTTCTTTTTTACATGTGATCAGGATCAGAAACTTTAGGAGTGGGAGAACTAGTGGTGAGAATTCCTGCTCAGTACAGAGTAAAATCTGAAACAATGAAGGATAGAGCTAGTTTGAAGAATGAATTAATACTTGAAGTTGTTAATAGAATGTGTCATAATCATAGATGTAATAGTCAAACTCTCATTGCAATGGCAGTGGGCATTTCCACTTTATTTTCATTCATGTTTTATTTAATTTTTGACCATTTTATATGAGTACACAAATACTCAAGTACATATAGATGCAGTTTACTGAGTGCATTTAATGTTTATTTCTACATGTTTCTAGGGCTGACTCTTTGGTATTGGATACAACATCACAGGCCTATCCTATAAGAAAACTGATTTACCTCTCCTCAGACATTGACTGGATGTAACTCTTTATCTAGAAGTGGTACTTTGTGAATTTTCCCTTCCATTTTTGCATGCCAACTCTTGTCATCAATATGGAAGTCTTGTTAGGAGAACATATCATTGAGATTTCATTGGTAGAGTTTCCTTTTCCTTCTGGAAAACACTTTCTCATAGCAGGTATCCTGGTCCTCTGACTCTGACAATCTTTCTGCTTCCTCTCCTGAAATGTTTCCTGAGACTTAGGTATAGAGTTAAGTTATAGCTGAAGCAATTGGGACAAGGAACCCCAAGGATACTCAATATTCTTTATATCTTGACCAGTTGTGGATCTCTATAATATTTATCACTAGCAAAAAGAAGTTTTTTTTTTTGGTGAGAGGCAATAACTTCTCTGTAGGTAGAAGGTAAACATCAGTAGTAGGTTGACCTTTTGTGTCCATGACCTTCCAGGCATGGGTACTTGGATTTCTTGTCTGAAAGTTAATGTTCTTCGCATTTCAATAAATACAAAAAGTGTACTAAGCTTTAGAATATGAACAAAACAATAAAACACCACTTCCTCTTATTGTTTAAAACTTAGAAGGGCATTAAGTTCTCAGAATGAAGAAGCTATTACTTTATTGCAACATCTGTGGGTGTTACTAATTGGATGCAGGAATAGAGATGCCCTAAATCCTACAGTTTTCAAGGGTGTCCCTCACAAAATGCATGAATCCATTGAAAATTGCCTTTTCTTAGAATCTTTTAAAGTTTCTTTATAGGGCCCCAGAAGGTAAAAGCAACTGCCATTCTTATTATAGTAGAATCTAATAAATAATCATGATATATGTAAAAGTGCCATATAATTAAGTAAAAATAATCAAAGTCTGAATGACCCTAAAAATCCAAATGTGGATTCTGAATCCTCTTTGACACCCTGAAAATATATTCACGCATTCTCTGCTCTTTGTGGTTTACAGCTGTGAGCTGTGAAAGAAAAATCTTCATTTACCATAATGCTGGGAAATGTGAAATGTGAAAGTAATGACGAAATTAAGAAAGAATCGTATCTGTTTCCAAGACAAATCAGCCCATAATAATTCCCTCCTTTGTCAGCCGAGATTTGAAAAGAAAAGAAAAAAATTCCTGGAGAGTTCACATCCTTGTGACATGGAACCTTCATTATGATATTCACAGATATTTTCCCATCTATTTTTCAGTATTTCTCAATAGAATCAGGCTGTTGCAAATTTGAGTGTATTCATGCAGTTTTCAAGGTACATCCTTGAAAACTGTAAGATTTGGGGCATCTCTATTCCTGAATTCAATTAGTAACACCCACAGATAACACGATAAAGTAATAGCTTCTTCATTCTGAGAAGGTAATGTCCTTCAAGCCTTTTTTCTGTATGTTTCATAGATTTACATGTCTTAGGATTCTTTCTGTGCACATTATAATTCTTGTTGCTATCATAAACAGGAGCCTGTATATGGTTTCTTCCTCTGTCTTCCTTTGTTTATCTTCTCCTCCTCCCTCCGTCTCTTCCCTTTCTGCCCTCTTCCCCTCCTCCCTCTCATTCTACCCCTTTGTTTTACAAGCAAATTTCACTTTCTCATATATGTCTTTGTTTTTATGTGTGTTTGCATGTCTTTCTGAGTGTGCACATGTGTATGCCCATGTACCTATAAAGGGCAGGGATTGATTTCAAATATGTTTCTCTAATGCTCTCCACCTTACCTTTTTGAGAAAGACATTTTCATTCCACCTGGAGCTCACAGATATGCTAGATTGGGTGACTGCCATGTTTAAGGAACTTCCTGTCTTTGTTTCCCATGCCCTAGTGCTGAGGTTACAGAAATACACCATCAAGCATGGCATGTATTGGGTTCTGGTGATTCAAACTCATTTCCTCAAGCTTATATAGCAAGCACTATACTCAGTGAGTTATCACTCCTCCAGATCCTCATTTGAATTTGCAGTTGAGGTTTTACTAGCCACCTGAAATTTTGTCTGTTAAACTATGTATCTAGGAAACTTATTGAATACTATTGTTTATCAGAAACTATATTTTCTTTGGCATTTTCTCTCTAAATGTATTTGTATCTGCATGGGTCACTCTTGTTTATCATAACCTATATATTCTTTTGCATTTTCTCTATATATGTATTTGTATCTGCATGGGTCATGCAGCTCTTGCATTGCCATGGGATAAAAGTATGAAGATGAAAAAGGTATTAGGCTTGTCTGCCTGTGGCTGTGCACAAACACTTTGGATGGAAGGTTACAGTATAGAAAATATGTCCACCCCTTGACAGCTAGAAAGTAGAAGCGTTACCAAAAGGGTGTAAAGGCAACCATGATTGTTTGAGTGACTTAACTCAAGGCTGAGCATGCCCCATTACTCCTTCAGGCCCCTCCCATTAGCTGTACCAGATAAAGACCAAACCTTCAGTCCAGGAACATATGAGGGTTATTTCTCATTCAAATCACAGCACTGCAAGAACTAAAAGGCCAGTTTTAAGCTGTTTTCCTTTTCTCCAATTATGTTTATTTTCCATTTCAATAGGTTGGACTTCTCAATGGCATGGAGTAAAGAAAATGGTTAGCATAGAGATCTTCCCACTTATCAGGCTGTATCCTTTACATCATAGATAAAAATTCAACCTTCCCAAATCACATTTCTGTAGCCCTTCAAATGATGCTAGGCTGATAAAGTGAGTTCTACCTGGAAGGAGGGTGAGAAGCCATTGTGTTCTCATAGATAGTCCTGGTGCTGATGAAATAACCATGAGCAGAGGTACTTGAACCAGATTATAAGAATCATGTTCTTTTCACTATGGTGGGTGTCTCAAAGGAAAGAACTTTAAAGAGTGGAAGCGATCTTAGAAGTAATGTGTTCTGAGGTCATCTAGACAGGAAGCAACACTGCCAGGATCAGAGTCCAGCTCTCTCAAGGCTACTTCAGTGCAGCCGAAGCCCCAACAGAGCTTCCCTCCCCATGGGCACTGAGACTCCCCTTCAGAACCAAGGTCACTAGGCAGGACTCATGCTCCCCTGCAAACTCATTAGAGCACTCAGGCTACCAACAACTCTCTTTGATTTCTGAAACCCAAGAACTACCAAATGAACTGCTTTGAAGTTTGGTTTCCACCTTCCTTTGAAAGGGATGATTTAAGTGGAGTGACTTGGATCAAGGAGGTCAGAAGGGAGACTGAAGCACACTCTTTAGTGACAAGCTTCTGGAGACAGAAGTGAAATTGCTTCTACTGGAAAAAGATGTGAGGTATGGGCCAACCTTATCTGGAAGGCATTCACCAAAGAATGCTGCTATTTTAAAGTAGGGAGATATGCCTTTAAAGAAAAATAAAATATAATTAAATCTCTTCCCTCCTTCCTGTCCACTCTCCAAACTTTTCCATGTCCCATCTCTGCAATTCTTCCCATGTCCCACAATGCACTCTCAGATTAATGATCTTTTTATATTATTGTTGTTGTTGTTGTTGTTATTTTCTGTTGTTAAATAATTTATTTTAAATAGAATTTAAATAAAATCCATTTATTTTTCTTTATTGGAGAGAAAATATAGGAAGGAATGCCTGTTAATTAGGGAGATCATGGCAGCCTCAGTATTTCCCTTTAATGCACTAGATGTCGAGTTTCAGTGTTGACTTCATTTTTTCTAAGTCTGCTGAAAATAACATTTTTTTTCATTTTTTATTGGTTATTTTATTTATTTACATTTAGAATATAATCCCCCTTCCCAGTTTCCCCTCCACAAACACCCTATCCTATCCCCCTCCCCCTGCCTCTATGAAGATGCTCCCTTGCCCACCCATCCCTTCCTGCCACAACACCCTAACATTCCCCTACCCTGGGAGCCTCCACAGGACCAAGGGGCTCCCCGCCCAGAGGTGCTCAATAAAGGAATCCTCTGGTACATATGCAGCTGGAGCCATAGATCCCTTCATGTGTGGTCTTTGATTGGTGGTTTAGTCCCTGGGAACTCTGGGGAGTCTCGTTGGTTAACATTTCAAAACTGTCATCAAATAAGAGTATTCATTTACTAAGGAAATTATAAGTTAAAATCTATTCAGAATTCATTCAGTGACTACGAAAGAAAAAGTACAACATGCTTAAACTGTCTGTTATTGTGTATAAAAATGAAAATATAAACACAAATGGATTTTCAAGTAGGATTATAAAAAGTGAAAATTTAACACAAATGACTATATATGGCATAATTCTGTGTATATGTTCTAGGTTTCCAAATAACAGATATGTATTTTATTAGATATTTGCCTTATTTACATTTGAAAAGGTATCCCCTTTCCTCATTACCCTTCCTCAAACCCTCTATCCCAACCCCCTTCCCCTGCTTACAACGCCCCCCGACACACACACACATACTTTTCTGACCTAGCATTCCCCTACACTGGGGCATAGTGCCTTCACAAGACGAATGGCCTCTCCTCTCACTGATTTCAGAAAAGGTCATCCTCTGCTACATATGTAGCTGGAGCCATGGGTCTCTCCATGTGTATATATTTTGGGTGGTGGTTTAGACCCTGGGAGCTCTGGGGGGTACTGGTTGGTACATATTATTGTTCCTCCTATGGGGCTACAAACCTCTTCAGCTCCTTGAGTCCTTCTCTTGCTGCTCCATTGGGGACCCTATGCTCAGTCTATTGGTTGGCTGTGAGCCATGGGTATTTTGATCCCCCTTCTAAGAAGTATCAAACTATCCACATTTTGGTCTTCCTTCTTCTTGAGCTTCATGTGGTCTGGGAGTTGTATCTTGGGTATTCCGGGCTTTTGGGGTAATATCTACTTATCAGTGAATGCATACCATGTGTGTTCTTTTGTGGTTGAGTTACTTCACTCAGGATGGTATTTTCTAGTTCCATCCATTTGCCTAAGAATTTCATGAATTCACTGCTTTTAATAGCTGAGTAGTATTCTGTTATGTAAATGTAGCACATTTTCTGTATAAATAAGGCTGCTCCTTATTTATAAAAGCCAGAAGCTGGAAAGAACCCAGATGTCCCTCAACAGAGGAATGGATACACAAAAGAACACACATGGTATGCAGTCACTGATAAGGGGATATTAACCCAGAAACTTGTAATACCCAAGACACAAATCACATATCAATTGATTTCCAAGAATTGGAAGGAGAGACCCCTGGTCCTGGAAAGACTGGATGTAGGAGAATACCAGGACAGAGAAGCGAGAGGGGGTTGAATGGGGAACAGGGGGGAGGGAAGAGGGCTTATGGGACTTTCGGGGAGGAAGGAACCGGGAAAGGGGAAATCATTGGGAATATAAATAAAAAAATATAGAAAATTAAAAAAAAAGAAAAAAAAAGAAAATCACAGCTCATGATGCTGATAAAGGACTTCAAGAAGGACATAAATAACTCCCTTAAAGAAATACAGGAAATCACAACCAAACAGGTGAAGGAATTGAACAAACCCATCCAGTATCTAAAAATGGAAGTAGAAACAATAAAGAAATCACAAAGGGAAGCAACTATGGAAATAGAAAACCTAGGAAAGAAGTTAGAAGCCATAGATACAAGCATCAACAACAGAATACAAGAGATAGAAGAGAAAATCTCAGGTGCAGAAGATACCATGGAAAACATTGACACAACAGTAAAAAAAAAAAAATGCATAATGCAAAAAGCTCCTAACCCAAAACATCCAGGAAATCTAGGACACAATGAGAAGACCAAACCTAAGATTTACAGGTAAAAAAGAGATTGAAGATTTCCAGCTTAAAGGGTCAGTAAATGTCTTTAACAAAATTACAGAAGAAAACTTCCCTAACCTAAAGAAAGAGATGCCTATGAACATACTAGAAGCCTACAGAACTCCAAAGAGATTGGAATGGAAATTCCTCCCACCACATAATAATCAAAACACCAAAGAACCAAACATAGAAAAAGCTCAAATAACTTATAAAGGCAGACTGATCAGAATTATATCAGACTTCATGCCAGAGAAGATGAAAGCTAGAAGATCCTGGGCAGATGTCATACAGAGCCTAAGGGAACACAAATGCCAATCCAGGTTACTATACCCAGCAAAAATCTCAATTACCATAGATGGAGAAACCAAGGTATTCCATGTCAAAAACAAATTTACACAATATTTTTCCACAAATCCAGCACTTCAGAGGATAATGAATGGAAAACACCAACAAAAGGAGGGAAACTACACCCGAGAAAAACCAAGAAAATAATCGTCTTTTAACAAACCAAAAAGAAGAGAGCCTCACAAACATAACTCCACCTCTAATAACAAAAATGATAGGAAGCAACAAACACTTTTCCTTAATATCTCTTAATACCAATGGACTCAATTCTCCAATAAAAGGACACATACTAACAGACTGGATATATAGACAGGACACAACAATTTGACACATGCATGAAACTCACATCAGGCACAAAGACAGACACTACTTCAGAGTAAAAGGCTGGAAAACAATTTTCCAAGTAAATGGTCCCAAGATGTAAGCTGGTGTAGCCATTCTAATATCAAATAAAATCAACTTTTAACCTAAAGTAATCAAGAAAGATAAGGAAGGACACTTCATACTCATCAAAGGAAAAATCTACCAAGATCAACTCTCAATGAACATCTATGCTCCAAATGCAAGGGCTTTCCACATTCATAAAAGAAACTTTACTAAAGTTCAAAGCACACATTGCACTTCACACAATAAAATTGGGAGACTTCAACACCCCACTCTCATCAATGGACAGATAATGGAAAGAGAAACTAAACAGAGACACAGTGAAGCTAACAGAAGTTATGAACCAAATGGATTTAACAGATATCTATAGAACATTTTATCATAGAAAAAGAATATGCCTTCTTCTCAGCACCTCAGGGCTGAAATCAATCAAGTAGAAACAAAAAGAACTATACAAAGAATCAACCAAACCAGGAGCTGGTTCTTTGAAAAAAACCAACAAGATAGATAAACACTTAGCCAAACTAACCAGAGGGCACAGAGGCCATATCCAAATGAGCAAAATCAGAAATGAAAAGGGAGATATAATAACAACAGATACTGAGGAAATACAAAAAAATTCATCAGATCCTACTACAAAAGCCTATACTCAACAAAACTGAAAAATCTAAATGAAATGGACACTTTTCTAGACAGATACCAGGTACCAAAGTTAAATAAGGATCAGAAATGATTTAAACAATCCCATAACCCCTAAAGAAATAGAAGCAGTCATTAATAGTCTCCCAACCAAAAAAAGCCCAGGACCAGATGGGTTTAATGTAGATTTCTATTAGACATTCAAAGAAGACCTAATATCAATACTATTCAAACTATCCCACAAAATAGAAACAGAAGGAATACTACCCAACTATGATGCCACAATTATCCTGATACCTAAACCACACAAAGACTCAAAAAAAAAAAGAGAACTTTAGACCAATTTCCCTTATGAATATCAATTCCAAAATAATCAATAAAATTCTTGCCAACTGAATCCAAGAATATATCAAAACGGTCATCCACCAAGATCAAGTAGTCTCATCCCACAGATGCAGTGATGGTTCAATATATGGAAATCCATCAATGTAATCCACTATATAAACAAACTCAAAGAAAAAAAAAACACATGATCCTTTCTTTAGATGCTGAGAAATCATTTGACAAAATCCAACACCCCTTCATGATAAACATCTTGGAAAGATCAGGAATTCAAGGCCCATACCTAAACATAGCAAACCAGTAGCCAACATCAAGCTAAATTGAGAGAAACTTGAAGCAATCCCAGTGAATTCCGGAACGAGACCCAGAAATGAATCCACACTCCTATGGTCACTTGATCTTTGACAAAGGGGCTAAAAACATCCAGTGGAAAAAAGATAGCCTTTTCAACAAATGGTGCTGGTTCAACTGGAGGTCAGTATGCAGAAGAATGCAAATCGATCCATTCTTATCTCCTTGTACTAAGCTCAATTTCAAGTGGATCAAGGATCTCCACATAAAACCAGACACACTGAAACTAATAGAAAAGAAACTAGGGAAGAGTCTTGAACATATAGTCACAGGGGAAAATTTCCTGAACAGAACACCAATAACTTATGCTCAAAGATCAAGAATAGACAAATGGGACCTCATAAAATTGCAAAGTTTCTGTAAGGCAAAGGACACTGTCAAAAGGACAAAGCGGCAGCCAATTATCTGGGAAAACATCTTTACCAACCCTACATCCTACAGAGGGCTAATATCCAATATATACAAAGAACTCAAGAAGTTAGACTCCAGAGAGCCAAATAACCCTATTAAAAAATGGGGTACAGAGCTAAACAAAGAGTTCTCACCTAAAGAATATCTAATGGCTGAGAAGCACCTAAAGAGATGTTCATCATCCTTAGTCATTAGGGAAATGCAAATCAAAACAACCCTGAGATTCCACCTCACACCAGTCAGAATGGCTAAAATCAAAAACACAGGAGACAGCAGGTGTTGTCAAGGATGTGGAGAAAGAGGAACACTCCTCCACTGCTGGTGGGATTGCAAGCTGGTACAACCACTCTGGAAAGCAGTTTGGCCCTTCCTCAGAAAATTGGACATAGTACTATCTGAGGACCCAGCTATATAACTCCTGGACATATACCCAGAGGCTTCCCCAGCATGCAATAAGGACACATGCTCCACTATGATTTTAAATTCAAAGCTTGCTTTTCCGGTGTGTTGTAGTATCCAGGACTTGCTCTTGTGGGAGAACTGGGTTCAGATGGTGTCGTGTTGCCTTGGTTTTTGTTGGTAACCATGTTTATATGTTAATTATAACCTGAATATCTGTTCTTTGAAGGCTAAACTTAATATACTCTGTCTATGGTTAATAATAACTAAAGTTAACAAATGATGAACTTTTGTTGTCCTGGAAAGTATGCTGAGGGTATCACATGTATTAGTTCATTCGTTGTTCACACCACATCTAGAGAGGGCCACTGTCCATCATTTTACATGTGTAGAAACAGTCTCAGGAAAGCGATGAAAGGAGCTCAAAGTTAGACTCCAAAAGTTGCATTTTTCAAGGGAGAATACTGAGCTCAGAGACATCAACAGGGACTGTTCCAAATATGTATGATGGACAGATGGTCAAGTTAAGACTCAAGCCATATATGCTTGGCTCCGATGACCCTCCTCCTCTGGAGATTATCAAAACTCAATAAGGCCTAGATATGTTCATCTGGAATGAAATAAATTATTTGTTTCCACAAGGAAAGTGACAGCAGGTGATGAACTACAATGCACATGAATAGTAAATCTTACAAGAAGTGGGTTCATATCTGGGATAAGAGGCCAAATGTCAGGCCCTGAAAGAAGAGAAATAGTTATAGGAAGCTCCAGGACAATTTCACTGATTCATTTTCATATGTTAACAATATCTGTTCCCCTCTGCTTCAACAGACAATAGCTAGATCAGAGTGTCTAAAGATGGAAGATCAGTGTGGACACTGTCATTAAGGATGCTTTGGAAACTACATAGCAGACAAAGGTAGCAGCCTCATCCCTAGAAAATGTAAAACAGAGTTTACTTTAAAACGAGGGTAGCTAATGCTGAATTCTGTGCTCAAGTTTTGTAGCTTTCTTTCACTGGACAAATGAGACCTGGTTGATCGTAATGGAAAGCAACAGGAATGCTTTGTCTATTAGCTAGACACCAAAGGCTGTGTGCTATTTCTGTGGACTTCTACAGATGCACATGAAAGAAATGCCCTGCAGGATGAACAATAAGAATCAAGAGGTTTTAGCAAGATGTGAGCAAGCTGGGTGCGAGGCTAGCACAATGTCCGTTGTATAACTCAGTACAGACATGTAGTAGTTTCACTGGTAATCATGGCTGATGTAGGGCACACACTGTGAGGCAAGAAAGGAATATGCAGGGATTTTTCTTACAAACCTGAAAGAAAAAGAAAAGCAAACCCATTCTCTCTTGTTAAAGAGATGCAGGAGGAGAAATCAGCGGGGCAAATGTGCCCAGGCATAAGAAGAAATCTATTGCTTGGCTGAGGAGAATAATTAGATTGGCAGGATTGTTTCCAGGCTCGCAGCATCCGAAAGGAAGTGGAAAGTTGTGCTTCTTGACCACAGCCTAGAATCTGCTTCCAATGGACTCCAGATCTCTAATGGCTTCCCCACCTAACAGCTTTCAGTGCTCAGGATGAAATACAAATCTTCCTGGGGAGTTGATGACTTGGGCATAAAGACTTTATCACATGTTAAAATTGTATTCAAAGTTATGCATAGATCAAGACTTTATAACAGTTAAAGTTGTATTCAAAGTTATGCATGTACAGGAATGTACACTTTTCGTGGAGGAACAAATTTCAATGATTTCCTGCATTTCTTGAAGGAGACCAAGCTCCCAAATGCTTGCAAACACTACACCTTAACTCGTTACCAAACATTAATGATTATAATGTTGTTTCCACTTCCCTGACCATGGTTTGTTAAAATTTGCACTCTCACCCAGCAGTGTGCCAATTACTTTCAGCTGACCACAGAACCAGCAGGTCCAAGCTTTCTAGATGCTTTGTAGCATAGAGGTTCATGAAAGTTCAGAGTTATCTCTATTCCCTCTGATGCCCATCTGCATTTCTCTTCCTGCCCTTTGCCTTTATATAAAGCTTCACAAGAGTGTGTCGTTCTTTGGAGTCTGATGAGATCTTTCAGATACCTAATAGAGAAAGTCTTTGGAGAGTTTTTCTTGTAATTCCCAGCCTTGGATCAGCTTTGAACATAGAGAGTTAGTACACAGGATAATGAGTCATGAGGTGTTTTAAGAAGAGAAGTTGGCCATTTAGGAGTCAGGTCTATGGCTTGTGAGGACACGCTTAGAGAGTGTTAATGAAGATAGATGATTGCAGTATAGGGTAGACGTTAACCGACTAGCTAAGCCAGGGACAGCCAGCCAGGGCTACTGCTTCACATTTACTTTTGTGAGTGCATATTTATGTGCAGATAAAGTATAGACTTACAATAGATAGTATACAACATTGTTAGAGATTGGTTCTAATGCTTTGACTCGATCGGGAATCTGCATGTCCAAACATTAAAGGTCCTTGTCTTCAACTGGTTTTTGATGATCGATAAAGATGCCAGCAGCTAATGGTTGAGCATAAGGAGACAGGGCGGGATCCTTAGAGTTGTGCAGGCTAGGATCCATTGGGGGAGGACAAGGAGAGATCGCCATGAAGCAATGTGATTTAGAGGATCATGGGAGCTTCAAGAGATAAAGCCAACCGGCCATGTGAAATTTTGGTCACTTCCCCAATTGGGCCTGATGTAGCAGGAAAAGTTTTAGGAGTACCCACCCTTTGAGGTACCCACGGCATTTTAAAATTAACTGGTGTGTGTGTGGGTGTGTGTGTGTGTGTGTGTAAAATTCATAGACAATACTAAAATGTAGTAAGTAGAATTCCATTCCCATCTAGTAAGTAAGTTTCTCTTTTTGAGACAATCAATATTTCCAGGTGACCATGCTTTACTCTAGAGAGGAGCCAGTAGATACAGTTAGTTTCCATTCTAAGAGAGACTATATAACTTGGCAAACACTGACTATTAATATATAGACTCACAAATTCAATAATAGAGCATCAGTCACCACTTGTAGTATGTCCATCTATTCAAGGTTAAAAGCTCAGGCAAAAGAATTAAGTTCCTTTCCCAAAAGGTAACTAGTTGAGAGAAAAACTTTGTCTCTAAACTTCCCTTACTAATCTCTGTCTAGAATCCAGTCTTAAAGGGAAAGAGTTGTAAATTACATTTCTTCCTTCCATTTTGTAAGAGGGGTTATGTCATAACACATAAAAGGGAAAAAATAAGGCCACACTCCAGCAAGTTAAAATAGCTGATGGGGCTTCTATAAAGGAAGACAAGATGTACAATGGATGGAGACTCTAGAAGAATCTGTCGCCATTGGAGCAAAAGTACCTTACCAGTCTTTGGGAATAATGACTAAGTTTCTGACTAGGATTCTACTTCACTGATCATTACACAGTTCACATGTATAATTATGCTTACTTCGTAGCACATGGAGTACCCCTTTCATATGGACACATCTTGTCAAACTTTAGGGTGCATGTTGAGCTAATGTTAGATAAATTTAACAGGATTGTCATGGCATGATACATAGGCTACAGATACAGGTGTGGAAGGATTCCTATTTTGCTTTCTCAGCCATTCTTTGTAGGAGTTAGTCATAATGACTTCCTTATCAGTTTCCTCAAGTGAAAGTTGGGAGTGAGCAATCATAGTGCTGATCACAAATACTGTAATAGTTCTCAATGTGGACACATTTAAGAAGCCTTAAGTTTGATCCCAGTGTTGAGGAAGAAGGAAGATTAAAGATGAACACTGCTTTCTCAAGAGTCAGACAAGAAAATAGTGTTTCATAACAAAAGCCACCACTATAGAGCAAAGAAGAGCTGTTGTTATGGAAGCAGAAGAGGCCCTTGATTCAGACTCTTAGTTCAGTTACACAAGGGGGTAGGTATGATCTAATAGTTTGTTTAAAATGCCAGTCCATATACACATTCCAGGGGAAAGTACACACATGTCACTGCAGCTCACCAATTCTGCAACAATGAAAAATTAAGTTGTTAGAAGACCCTTGGTATACAATGTTTAATTCAGGATGCTTTGGCTTTTTCCTGAGTTTGATCTTTTTGTTTGCTTCCTTGCTTGTTTTTGTCATCATTAGTTTTTTCAAATTAATATTTTACTTCCTTTACATGACAATTGCATCTTCCCCTGCCTCCTTTCCTCCTAGTCCTCCTCCCACATCCTCCCAACCTCCTAGATTCCTCAGAAAAGGAGAAGCCTCCCATTTATATCAACCCACCTTGGCATATCAAATTGCAGTAAGACTAGGTACATCTCCTATTGTGGCTAGACAAGGTAGTCCAGTTAGAGCAATGGGATCCAAATGCAGACAACAGAGTCAAAGACAGGCCCTGTTCTTGCTGTTAATGACCCCACCTGAAGACCAAGCTACACAATTGTTACATATGTGCTGAGTGCCTAGGTCCTCATGCATGCTCTCTGGTTACTGGTCAGACTCTGTGGACCCCTATGGGCCCAGGTTAATTGATTTTGTAGATTTTCTTGACCTCTCTGGCTCCATCAATCCTTCCTCCCCACAAGCCCCTCCTTTTTATGTTTGACTGTGATTCTATGCATCTCTTTCTGAAGCCTCTCTGGTGGTGATTATGCTAGGTTCCTGTTTATATGTATAGCAGAACATCATTAACAATGTCATGGGTAGGCTCTCTCTCATGGCATGGGTCTCAAGCTGGGCCAGTCATTGGTTGTTCATTCCCTCAATTTCTGTTCCATCTTTATCCCTACACAACTTTTAGGCAGGACAAATTGTGGTTTTAATGTTTTGTGACTGAGTTGGTGTCCAGTCCCTCCTTTTGAAGCCTATTCTGGTTATAGGAGATGGCCCCTTCAGGTTGTATACCCCCCATTGCTAGGAGTCTCATCTATGTGTCAGACTCATAGATTCCTGGGAGTTACCATTGTTCTAGCCTTCTAGCTTTTCCCAGAAATACTCCCCATCCCCACTGATTTGAGTTCTCTCTCCAAGTAACCTCTCCCTTCATCCTTCTGCCACTTGAGTCCTCCTGCTTGTCTCCCCACCCTGTCTCCTGTACCGCATCAAGTTCCCTCCCTCCATTCCCTTCTCGGTGAAGTTCACCCCATGACAACCCCTCCTTGTTACTTAGCTTCTTTGGGTCTGTGACTCATAAAATGATCTTTACTAATAAAATGTATCTTCCAAAAAATAGAAGTCAATTTCTGTGATTAAGGATCTTCTGACTAAATCCCCTGTACATACAAGGTTTCTTTGGTTAGAAACTGCTTAGCATTGGAGGCCTGCCACTCATCTAGCCCTACTCCTTCCAAACTGTCCAGAAATCAACCTACTCAAGGACCTGGAAAAAGGAGAATCAATGACAGAGTGTGAAAGCCAATACAAGTTGTCCCTGATGACTACTAAGGTGTTTTGCACCAATGTGCTTGGACTCTTCCCAACACCTGTACCAGTATATTTGTGTTTTCGGTTCCTACCTGAAACATATCTGTGTATGACAATCTCAGTGTTGTATTTATTATAGGGACAATAGATGAGGACTTTATTTAATTTGTTTCTATTTTTTTTATAAATTTTATTTTCTAAGTTTTTTTTATTTACATTCCAAATCATTTCCCCTTTCCCGTTTCCTCCCTCCCCGAAAGTCCCATAAGCCCCCTTCCCTCCCTCTTTTTTAATTTGTTTCTTTTTCTTTTATGTATAGTAGTCTTCAGAGTATCTGAGAAACACATTAAAATGAAAACTGAGATCTGACAGAAATGGTAGAAGCTTTATATTGATGGATGAGTTGAATTTCCCAAGTCCTTACTCTTGACTGGGACAGATGAATCCTCTGTTATGTTGTAGAGTCAACAGAAATCTGTAGGTAATTTCCCAATTTTGTAACCATTTAATTTAATATTTATACCAATAAAGATATGGGAGGAATAAACTGAGGTAAAAACCTGTTAGCTCAGGGAGATACCTTTATTTTCTTAACTACATACAAAATATCTATTTACAATCCTGACTCTTCAACCAAACTGCTAGCTCTTTAGAAATCTTTGTGTCATTCTACCTCTCTCTCGAGCTCCTTCAAACCCAAGAGGGCTCCTTAGCTCTCTATCCTAAAATAATGCTTCACCCGTGTCCTGCCAGATGCTTCTCTGTTGTTCCTGCAAGCACAAATAGAAAGTCCCTATCTTTTTACTTGGAGCTCCTTCTATAGGGGCTCTTTCAAGTTTTAAAGGGGGTGGCTGCAGACATCAGTAGGGCTGAATTATTTCACTTTTACATGAAGTAGCTGGAGGCTACTGAACTGATTTTGCCTAGTTTCACAGAACAAAGAACACAAGACCTTTCCCAAGCTACTTGCCTTAAAATAGGCAGGAACTTTCCATTCCTTATCATTCTTATCTATGGAGGCTTTTTGAAGCATTCCCAAACTGCATCTCTTCGGGAGACACTTAATTGCCTTTAAGCTTTTATATTTTGCTAACAATTAGGTTTTCTACATGCAATAATCGAATATCCTACAACACCATTTTACAGAAAAGGTATGTGCTGCTTTAGTCATTCATGTTAAATTGTTATAAGCATCTTTGGTCCCCAAATGTAGCCTGGATTAGTTGAGTAATAAACTGCTTTTCCTCTCAGGAGCAGAAGAGATTTAACAGCTCACTCTTCTGTATCTGTGTTATGTAAGGCATACAGAGTCCTTTCTCTATCCACCATATTCTTTTCAAATGCTCTATAAAAGCTATCAGCCCGCCAACTAACTTTCAATTTCTTTCTTTCCTTCCTTCTTTCTTTGCTGCTTTCTTTCTCTTTCTTTATTCCTTCCTTCCTCCATTCCTTTCTTTTGTAAGAGTCTGTGATTCCTTGAAAAATGATACCTAGGACTCAAATAGTATGCAAAGCAAAGAACATTTTATTCTGCAGAAGTCCAGCATGCTGATGTCTACCATTTACCAAGATGGAGATGCCCAGGTGAGCTCTAAGGCATTTTGAAGCAATTTAGGGGAATTCCAGGGAGGAGTATGTGACCTTTATCTTAATTGGTTGGCTCTATCTCTAGGGACATTCCAGCACCATTGCTGGGGTTAGGGAGCTGGGCGATGTTGCTGGGAAAGTCTGGAAACTGTTACTGAGAAAGTCTGGAAACTGGTGCTGACTCACTGCTTTTGCCTCATGCCAGAAAGTAAATTCTAATAGCATAAATATCTGCCCAGCTCTGGTGCTGTTTAAGGCTTGTTATAGATATAAAGGTTTGTGTGTGTGTGTGTGTGTGTGTGTGTGTGTGTGTGTGTGTGTGTGTGTGTTCTCTGAAAATTAAATGGTCAAAGATGGGGTAGAAACCCTGGGTTGGGAGTAAAATTTTCTACAAGAAACGGCTATGTAAAATCTGAAAATATTGGATTGATGTTAAAAATCAAGGTTTAGGATAAGGGAGGAGCTTCAAGTATGTCATGCATGGAAAGAGCACCTTGTTTGTTCATGATGATAGTAGACCAAACTAATGAACTGTAAAGCAGCTTAATTAGATGTTTCCCCTTATAAGAGTTACCTTGGTTATGGTATCTCATCATAGCAATAAAACCCTAAGACAAAAGTTGATAGTAAAGACTGGGGTATTGCTATGATATGCCTAGCCATGTTTTTGTTTGGAAAATTTGGGACTTTGTGTTAGGAAAGCAATGGAATGCTTTAAGTGGTGCTTAATGGGCCAAACTTGTAGGAATATGGAAGACAGTGGTGCTGAGAGTAATTTGAATGCGCATATGGCTAAAGATGTTTCAGAGGTGAAGAATTTTAGTATGTTGCCTAGAAACTGTTTTTGTAATATTTGACAAAGAATGTGACCAGGTTTTACCCTTGTCCAAAAGTCTGCCTGAGGCTTTAGTGAAGAGTTTTGGGGTTAATTCCTTTGGCAGAAGAAATCTCAAAACAGCTTAGTATTGACTCTGTCCTCTGGTTATTAGTGTTCATTCTTATGAAGATCTATAATGAAAAACAAGCAATCTTAGTAAGGAAAACTACACAGTATAAAGTTCAATGATAAAAGGAGCACCAGGAATTGGAATGGAGCTGAATTCTGCATTCAATGAGATAAACAGATAAAAGAAAATCCAGATGTTAAATGGAGTAAAAGAAGAGATGACTTCAGGGGAAGACCCACTCAGCTAAGGTTCCAACTTAATAAAAGGAATTAATGAAGGGACAGTTTAGGGCAAGGCATGGTGGTACCGCAGCCCTCAGGAAATATAGGCAAGAAGATCTCAGAGTTTAAGGCCAGGCTGATCCATAGAGAGAGGTTCAGAATAACCAAGTGCAAGCAGTGAAGGAAACCATCAAAAACAGAAAGCTGGTGAAGATGTCGTTGAATGAGGAGGTCATGTTGTAGCTCCAGCAAGAAGCAGAACTTTGTTCTAGCTTTAGAGTCAAGGATAGAAGAAATGGGTTATAGAATCTCCTTCATGACTAAGGAGAGCCACTGAGGCCAGGCATGTGTCAGGTCTGTTCCTACATGGAGGTCTAGACAGGCCATTTTATGAAACTGTGAGGATGAAACCTGGATTGCCTTGGAGATTTCAAGATGTTGATAATATCAGAGCTGTGGTATATCTGCCAAGGAGAGTTTCTAACAGGGAGTGTAACCAGCCCACAAGAGAGAACTGAATTGAAGCCAACAAATCTAAAAAGAGTTAGAGATCTAAAGAGTGATTTGACATCAGATATAAAAATGCAGTGTTTGGAATGTACCCACCTGACTTTTGGTCTTTTTTTGTTTTTGTTTTTGTTTGGTCCGGTATTTCCTTACTATTCTCCCTTTTGGAATGTTCATTTATATCCTGTGCCATTTTTATTTTTATTTTACAGGGGGTTACAGTTAAGAGATTGCCATAAGTCTCAGAAGAAACATTGGAGATTTTTAACAGTGATGAGAATCATATAGTATGTGGGGACTTTTGAAATTGGACTGATGCAGTTTTTCTTTATGATATGGCAACATTATGATATGGCTTTATGATATGTGGTCAGGGAGTGACATGTGGTTGTTTGAAAGAAGATTCCCCCCATAGGACCATAGGGAGTGACACTAAAAGGAGTTGTGGCCTTGTTGGGGTAGGTGTGGCACTATTGGAGGAAGTGTGGCTCAGTTTTCTTCCTGTGACCTGTAGATGAAGACATAAAACTCTCAGCTACCTCATTTGCACCAAGTCTGCTTGCATACTGCCATGCATCCCATGATAATAATGGACTAATCCTCTGAGCTGTAAGCTAGCCCCAATTAACTGTTTTCCTTTATAAGTGTTACCATGGCCGTGTTGTGTCTTCACAACAAGAAAATCAAAACTAAAACAGATACCTATGAACCAAATCAACTGTGGCACAATAACTCTAAGGGTATATAGTACTGGTATGTATGCCTTGGCATTGAACAATAGCTCTCTCTTTGTATTTAGCACCAACTCAACAAGATGAAGACTATGTCATGTACTGGAAACTTAGTTAACTGCTCAATCCTAGTGAAGTCATTGTTATTGGAAGAGAATCTGCAACCACTAATTTGTTAAGCTATAAAAATATCTAACTACATTCTAAGTATTTGCTCTTATACCCATAGATAAGTGTAGTCCTCACCCCTCATCAAAGAAACTTTTCTTTGCAACAGATGGAGACCACTATAGAAAACCACCATCATCCATGCTTTTCAAACTCCAATACAGCCTCAGCCTAAAATAATTCCCTAGGTCTATATAATCTTCTGAGCTCTACCAGCCCAATTATCTCAAGTTATTCTCTCTTAATTCTTCATTAAAGAGTGTTTCTTCCTAGTATTTTCAGAAAAACATTTCCACCATCAGATTATCTATTGTGACTCAATTGTAAAACTACACAACACCCTCATGGTAGCTTATGATCATCTGTAACTCCAGACCCAAGAGATTAAACATCCTCTTCTGTCCACTTTGGGCACTGCATACACACGGTGCACAGACACACATGCAAGAAAAACTTACACACAAAAAATTTAAAAACAAAGAATTAAAAATACAGATATACAAACATTCCTTCGGTAAATAACTTTACATGTTTAAGTGAACTTGAACTGTGTTTTTAAATATCATGCACATTAAATTTATTGCCAGCAAACAAAGCCTTTTCTTCATTAACCCATGATTTAATATTTTTCAAATGTTTGGACACTCAGCCCAAAGAAACTAACACCTGATATAAAAATTAACAATTATTTTATAATGGATTGAGCTGAATTTTTTTCTCATAAGATTTCTAAGTGTTGTTTCAGAGGAAAAGAAAATGTAAATTTTATGAAATTCAGTCTGGAGGCTTTTATTCAAACACAAACTGGTGACACATGAATCTTTTTGGATGAATTCTTATCTAACTGCATTGGCCTTCTAAATTATCCGCATAGGGCGATGTCTTGATTACGACAAAGTCTCTGGGATGAAGAAGGCTAAGCAGAGTGTCTGGATTATCTCCTGCTTCTGACAGATTTACCTTGCTAAATAAACAATACCAGGAAGAGTCTTGGTTATTTTTAATGAACAGATTTAACACAAATAAAAGCCAAAGATAAACACAGATCCTAAGCTAGACAGGGGGTATAGTCATCTAACTAACCTCAACACTGGGGAGGCAGAGGCAGGAGGACCCTGAATTCATGACAACTAGGAGATGTATATTGAGGATCTCTATTCAAACACAGTAAAACAGTAATAATCAAATAGGAACGGAAAGTCCACAGACTTGGCCCAGTTACTCTCAGCTGTCCCTGGTGATGCAGACCTCAGAGATTGTCTGCAACCATCAGGCCATAAAGGCCACTGGAAAGGGGCACTGTCCTTGTTTAACATCAGTGGCTAACATGCCTTTAGGACGTTAGGAAAATTAGGCATAACTGTCCTAGTCATCTTTACTAGTTTCTTTTCAAAATAAATTTATATTTCCTTTTCATACTAGAATTTTAAAAATTCTAGTCTTGCTTCCATGATAGTGTGATTTCACTTGCCCTTCCTTTTGGGATCACTACCTCAGAAATGCACAAGACTTCAATAAGTACTTTCCTAAACCAAAGGACATTGTTTCTTTCTTTGTTTTTAACAAATATCAAAATAGGATTACCTCAAACAAAGTAGTTAAAATTATCTATTTAGGAGGAGAAAGAGGAGAAATGGGAAAATAAGGCATGATTGACCAAAATGTATCGTACATGTGTATAGACAGATATATTATCATGGAACCTAGAAACCTTTATAATTAGTATGCACTAAAAATGCTTTTATTTATTTTAATTAAATGTATTATGCCTGTTACACATGTGTATAATGCATTTGAATTACTCAGATGCCCAACGTACCCTGTTTTATTTCTCTGCCACATCTGACAACCCTCTCCTCCTTACACCTCCCTTTACTCACTTTCATGATCTGAATGTGTGTGTGTGTATGTGTGTGTGTGTGTGTGTGTGTGTTTGTTTGTGTGTGTGTGTGTGTGTGTGTGTGAGAGAGAGAGAGAGAGAGAGAGAGAGAGAGAGAGAGAGAGAGAGAGAGAGGAGGGAGAGAGGGAGAGAAGGAGAGAGAAGGAAGGGGAGGAAGGGAGTGAGGGGGCAGGGGGAGGGGAGATGGAGGGAGGGAGAGAGAGAGAGAAAGAATTTATCCAGGACTGTCTATGTAACATAGCTTTGGAATTGAAGCTGAGTGGACCCACCAGTGGGAACAAAACTACAAACAATGATTCCCTTTGTGACCCTTTGCCCACCCATGGCTTACAGTTAACAAGCTCAGGCCTGTGCTTGTACCTGTTGGGATCCAGGAATCGCCTCACAAATCACATGACCACAGATCTCACTTAGACAGGGATAGTCTGTAGAGCATATGCCCCAGGACGGATCAACCAGAGCCACTGTCCAGATTTGGAAACTGAACTGTGACCTGAATTAAGATCCTTAAGGGTTTTTAAGCCCCCAAACCACAGCATTATTTGCCAAGTTATTTCACCTATCAGGATTTAGGGATAGGGGGATTTCCTTAGGTACATGTCTTTGTTGTACATTTATATTTTCATCTATGGCAGGAGATTTGCTTTTCCTAATATTCATGTCTTAACTTGTCTACCAGGATGCCAGTTACACATATATGTGTCTCTTTTTGCCAAGTAGATTGCCAGTTTCCAGGGAGTCTTTAGAACTTAAACTTTATTCAACCACTACCCAAAATGAAAGTCCTATTCCAAGTAGTTTCTTATATCAACACAGGAGACTCTCTTATGTTTGGATTCACCACAGGGGCAGCTTATACCATAAAAGCTCATGCACAGTACAAGAAGTGATGTTGGCTGGTTGGCTCTAGTCCAAGCTTATTGTGGGTAACTATACCAAACATTTCTACTGACTTCTGTCATGATTGTTTTCCAAGGGCACAGAACAGAACAGAATATCTAATCAACTTAACATTAGAAAGGTTCCTAGTAACAACAGAAACATGAGAAATTTTCCTTATAATTGCAAGCTAACCAAATAACTGTTACTTAGTCTTTAACAATTTTCCATCTAGGCCTTAATATTTTACCTAGTCCCTAACAGTACTCAGAGCTGCTCTGAATCACCAATTGCAATGACTATCATGCCCAGCAAAAAAGTATTTCATAGTTCTTCTTATCTTCAGTTCTACATCCTTTATGATCCCGCTTTCGTAATATTCTATGAGACTTAGGGGTGATGATATAATGGCTTGATTATGTCTATGCTCCCCACTATCACTAATTTCCATCACTCTGAGCAGTTATAGGTCTCTACACTCACTACTATTCACCTGTGAATGTTTTTCATTAAGTCTCTTACTATCAGAGTGAGGATTAAAAATGTAACATGTCTTTTTAATGCCAGGGACCTCTATCCTCTGATTCAAAGCTAAGTATCCCCTGATAGTCCTCTTTTTATCATTGGGACATTATGGGACAGAATGCATGTGATAATTAGGTTTCGTTGTCAATTTGGTTTGACTTAGAATCACCCAGATGTGTGAAGTTTATTTCCATTGAAGTTTAACTAAATGAAAAAAATCCATACCATAGGTGGCTACCACCTTCATTAGGATAGTGTGGTAGTTTGAATGAGAATGTCCTCATAGGATAAAATGTTTGAATACATGGTTGCCAGCTGGTGTTACTGTTTGTGTAAATTTTGGAGGTTATGATCTTCCTGGATGAAGTATGCCTCTAGGGGAGAGCCCTGAGATTTCAAAGTGCTATTCCCAATTGGCTTTCTCACTGCTTGTTCATTCAATTAAAGATGTGAGCTCACAGATGTAGTTCCTTCTTGTTCCACAATTCCTTGCCATGATAGACTCTTATCCCCCTGAAACCATAAATACGAGTAAAATAGTTTTTTTTATAAGTTATCTTAATCTTGGTGTTTTACCACAACAATAGAAAAGTAATTAATACAGATGGAGTCCCAGATGGAATAGAAATACATTTTTAAAATTTCACCAGAATACTGGCATTGCCCATGCTCTGCTTCCTGATCTACTCTGATATGAAGCAAACCAGCTGCCATGAACCTCACACACATTGCCCTCCTTGCCAAGTTGTCCAATCCAGAGTTGCTTCTAAAAGGTATTCAATTGCAACGATGGAAAAGTAACTCCCTTTACACACATATACTTAAAAGGCTGCATTGGGAAGTTATATAAGACAGGATGAATCAAACTATCTTAGAATATATTTCCTATAGAAGGTTGCTCCTCATTAGTGAAGAAAAGCACAAACTTACAATATGAAACAGATTCTAACTTTCTGACATTGATACATATTTTTACCTACCATGATTCAAACTCTGGTAACCCTGATCCTAGGTCTGCACATCTGGATGAGGTATGACACCTTAATCTTTGGCCTTCTTGATGAGAAATGTCAAAATCTTGGAAGGATTCATAATTTCTCCCTGACAAGAATAAAATGATCCACAGAAAAGGCTGCAGAGGACTTTGGGCATGGAAATCAGTCAGCTTTGACATGAAAGTCATGATTGACTAAATAAGGAGCACTTAGTGTGGTTTCATGTTCACAGGAGGAGATGTAGAAGAGTTGCTGCTCATTTTTCAGTGATCTACCATTACCCATCCTCAGAATTCATATCTCAGACTTCTACGGCTCATGCTGGGGCACCAGACATGCTAAAAAGCCAACAAAGAATACAAAACGAATTTCACAAAATTTCCAGAGCAAAGGAGAGACGCCAAGAGAAGACAACTGACTTTTGAAGGACAGGCTACCAGCAGTGTTCCATTGTTCTCTTTTTAGAAGTGTTTCTTTAATTCCTATAATAAACTCTCTCCCAATGACATGTACATTTTTATCATCAAAAACCCACTGGAAAAGGTTTTCCAATTTGTATACATTTACTAGACACCTAAATGTATAGAATAAAAGTGTATACTATTTTAAATATTTTTATGTATAGATCTTGACTTCTAACTAAAAGATACATGTTTTTGAATTGTCTCTATTATTTTAAATTCCTGTTGGATCACAAACATTGGAAATGAGAAATCCTCACCTTTCATTTTAAGTATTCTTCTCATTGGAAACTACTATATTAAATGCATTAACCCTAATGACTTTTGGTAAATATTGATTGAATCTAATTAAAATGAAGTATAGCCTTTCTTGCTGTGTGAATTCAGAATTAAAGGCAGTGACCTGCACAGTGAAGTCACAGAGCTTAGAGACAGATCCTGAGGACAGCAAATGCTATCCATGGTGAAATGACAATTGGGTGGTTTCCTAACCTAGAGCACAAAACTGGGAATCAAATGGGAATAACACATGAGCATGAATCTCTGGGTTTCTGCAATTTCTGTCTTTATTATATTATAGCCGTGAGTTATGTGGATAAACTATGGTTGTGTCTTCCTTCCTGTGTTCAGGACAGCCTATTGCCTATTCCACCAAACTCTACTTCTCACCTGTGTCTAATACTGACTCACTCCGAGTTCTTTTTTAATTTTCTTCTGCTGTTTCCTCCACATTTTTCCTTTTATTGGATATTTTCTTTATTTACATTTCAAATGTTATCCCCTTTCCAGGTCTCCCCTCCAGAAACCCCATATACCATCACCATCCCCCTGCCTCCATGAGGGTGGTCCCCACTCACTCACTCACTCACTCACTCCTACCTTGCTGCTCTGGTATTTCCCTACACTGGAGCATCGAACCCTCTCAGGTCCAAGGGCCTCTCCCCCCACTGATGTTCAATAAGGCAATCCTCTACTATATATGCAGATGGAGCCATGGGTTCTTCCATGTGTACTCTGTGGTTGGTGATCCAGTCCCAAGAGCTCCAGGGGTCTGGCCAGTTGACGCTGTTGCTCTTCCCCCCATGGGGCTGCAAACCCCCTCAGCTCCATCAGTCCCTTCTCCAACTCCTCCATTGGGGACCCTGCACTATGACCAATGGTTAGCTGTGAGCAGCTACCTCTGTATTTGTCAGGCTGTAGCAGAGACTCTCGGGAGACAGCTATATCAGGCTCCCATCAGCAAGTACTTCCCAGCATCAACAATATCCTCCGGGTTTGGCGACTGTATATGGGATGGATCCCCAGGTGGGGCAATCTCTGCATGGCCTTTCCTTCAGTCTCTGCTCCGTACTTTGTCTCCATAATTCCTCCTGTTAGTATTTTGTTTCCTCTTCTAAGAAACATTGAAGCATCCACACTTTGGTCTTCCTTCTTCTTGAGCTTCATACTGTTTCTTCTCACTTGCTTCCTTCCAGCATTCTTTACTCACAATGAAACCTAAAACTTATTATTGTCATTACAACAAAAAAGGTAAAAAATGTTTTCCCACAGGACTCCCCCTAAAAGAGCAGCTCATCACCACTCTTTTGCATTAATGCAACATGACAGTGACAGACCATTCCTATAGTTTGGGCCTCCCTCATACCACCAAATATGTGTGCATGCTGATTCCACAAACAAGATTCTTCTGTCATGTCACCAGGGGACAATAGAATCTCTTCAGTAGATCTATCTGCTATTTGATCAGGAAGCTCCAGGGATACAGCTTTCATGTTAAGGTGGGCCTTTTTCTAATACGACTCTCTTTAAGATGACTATTCTCCTGTTTGTAATCTCTACAAACTTGGTTAACCACGTTAAACTTTGGTGCTTCGGTCTTCATCACTGCCTTATATCTGATGAGAAAACACTTGTTAACATAGTCTTAAAAAAGTGTATAAAGTAGGTCCAAGATACCATAATGTTTACTAATCCCTTGAGCACTAGGTTGGTTTCCTGGCCATCCTGCCTCCAGCTATTATTCTTACACAGTACTTCTTGACTCGTCTTCTTAATTCACCTCCTGCCTTCGGAACAATGGATTACAGTGGCTGCCAAGCAAACACAACCAAAATGTTAAAAAAGACAATACAAATTCTATAAGTAGCATGCTTTCTTTTATTCTTTGATTTTAATTTTGCCATGCCAAGACAGTTTAACAAAATATTATTTTGTCAAATAATGGTAGATTAGTTGTCATCACTTTAATGACAATGAAAACAATAAGAATGTTCTAGGCTCAAGAAAGAAAAATAGGGCCAAGGAGCAATAGCTATAAAACAAGCAGTTCTTTCTTCCCTCTTCTTCTTTTTCTGGTCATCGAGAGCTATTCCTTGACCCTAGAGCTATGTATAAAAATAATAGAAAGAGGAAACAAAAGTTTCTATGCAGAGATTTGTGGACAGACATTTGGGAAGCGATAGGTATCGTGGAGCATAATGTAAAGGACCTTCAATATGAAGAATAGTGGAATGTTTGAATGTCTGATGACATTATTGCTTGTGTAGCAATGTGCATGTTAGACATGAGTTACATATCATGCCTTCACCCCCTTTTTTGAAGGATTTTGGAAACTATGGTAAGTGTTAAGAGAATGAGAGCAAGCTACAGGGCATTTGAGAAGTAAATGATTCATGCAATCTGGAGAGCAGAGGGAGGAGTCAAGGATGATTCCCAAGTTTCTGTTTTGTGTGGAGGATGGATAATAGTGTTGTTGTAAAGAATCTATTACACAAGAGGGGAAGATTTAGGAGGAAACATAGTGAGTGCCTGGAGAGTAATTATATTGAAATATTTTGTTCCACAAATATCAAATGTAACACCAACTCAGTGTTTCTCAGCCCTGAAGCAGGAGAAATTTCACCCTTGTGGGACACTGAACCATCTGTAATATTTTGCCTGGACAGAGTACTTCTAACATCTAGTAGGAGAAAGTTAGAAACCAAAGATGCTGTGAAAAAGCCTAGCAGTGCTGGTTGTTTTTATGGTTTATGGTTTTTTGGTTTTTTTTGGGGGGGGTTGGGTTTTTTTGGTTTTTTTTTGTTTGTTTGGTTGTTTGTTTTGTCAGATTGACACAAACTTATATATATCAGGGAAGAGGGAATTTTGAGTGAAGTAATACCTCACAATCAGTTTGGCATGAAGAGAAGTCTATGTGGTAGTTTTTGATTAATAGTTGGTAAGTGAGGGCCCAGGACACATAAGATGGAGTCACTTCTGGGCAAGTAATGTTGGTTCCTATAAGAAAGCCTGCCATGGGGAGCTGGCCAGTACACAGCGTACCTCCTATGGCCTCTTCATTATTTCCTGTCTCCAGGTTCCTGTCTTATATTCCTGTACTTCCATGACTTCTTAGATGATGAGCTGCAATAAAGAACTATAAGCTGGATAAGCCTTTTCACCCCCAAACTTGTTTTGGTCATTATGTTTCCTAACAGCAATAGAAACCATAACTAAAGTACTATGTGTGAAATCCAATAGTGTAGAGGAGGAGAACGTTTCAGCCATTGTTGAATGAGACACCTGGAAGGATAATGTCTTTGGGTCAATTACACCTCATCCAAATCTCACTTCTCCAACCGTTTGTTGTGTCACCATTTAGTCTCTCATTAGAGACTAAAATTATATATTTGGAAAATTGGAAAGAATTCCCATGTTGAAAATCCCCCATGAAATGTTGCATATTGCACAGGCAGGTGCATAATGAACCATTAACAAATGCTTCCTCTCCTTATCTATATCTAAAATAAATAATGGCATTAATAAAATGAGGCCACAAAATATAGAAAACTTAACAATTCTTATTATTTGATGTTGTTTCTATTTCAGTAGCATTTTCTCTCACATAAAAAAAAATCTGTGAGTTTAGGAACAAATTTCAATTTCTGTTAAAAATCAAATCTACTTCTGATGTTTCCAGGCCTCCTAACTAAAGTTCATGCTTTTCTTCATGATCAGTACTTGAGTGTGGTTGTATCTCTTCTTTTGTATCTACAGCTCCATCTCACAAATCCTCGAGATTTAATCATACTTTAAATTCATTTTGTAAGTTATTTTGGAAACAGACACACAGGTAGTTCAAACTCCTGCTGCCATTTACCAAGTCAGAGATTACAGCTGTACAAAACCACAGGAAGCTCAAAGCTCATCTTAAATGTAAAACATCTTCACATTATGCCTTCAGTAAAATAATTATTAACTTCTTTGATTTACAAAGAAGACATATTTTCATATGTCTTATTGTTAGACCCTATGGAATTTGTTTTCCCACCTCATTCTCATTACTATGCCTCTCACTACTTTTCTGCTTTCTGTATCTCTAGCTATTTCAAAGAAAGTAAGAACTATGTAGGAAAAATTGGTTCACCCTTTTCTACAATGTTATCTCCAGGGGTAGTTTCTGTTCCTGTCTCCATAATGCTCTAGTAAAAGCTATTGGATGGTTGAACTTTAGATTATGTTTTCTTATTAGGTTTTTATTTAAATATTTGCATTTTCTAGACTAAATACATCTACTGTGATCCATTTACAGATGATATATGTTTTGAGTCTTCACTTCTGGGATGATCCTTTTCCTAGGAACACCCTTTTTCTTCTTTGCATAAAAGGCTCCATTCCCAGAGAAAGGACAGGGGTGGAGAAGAGTGACTACATTGTTGTACTTAATTTCTTCTTTCTTCAGTGGTAAGACTCAGTAAATTATCATGAGATTCTATGTTTAAAATTAAAAAAAAAATGAGTCATTCAGTTTCAGAAGAACTGGATTCATCAGTGCCGTCTGGGATGTGCCATCTATACCTGAAAGAGTGTCACCTTTTAGAGAGTGAATTGGATTCAGAAGCCACATTTGGACACACTTTAGATACTTAGCACACTTGTTTTAAAAGATGGGGATGCTTCCAAGTAATTATGATGAAAATACACTAAGTGTGACAAATGTGTTAGAAATTAAACTAAGGTTATTCTCATTAGCCAGAATTCTGTGCATGCCTCCTAAATATCCATTTTTAAGACTTTGAAGATAATCATGGATCCTCATGTCTCATTACACCTTTCTTATCAACAACATAACTGAAATTCTGTTTCAGAGAATGTTGGTAGACTTCCATGTTCTTTCCGTGCTATACTGTAACATCTTAATAATAGAAAAAAAATCTATTATTCTTTATATTCACACTTTCAGACATATTCAACATCTCTTGTCAATATTCAACAAGTAACTATCTGTTAAATAAATGTATTAATACTTTTAATGGTGTATGACTCTGTGTGTGTGTATGCGCACTTGTGGAGGCCAAAAGAGGTTATCAGATACCTGGGAGCTAGAATTACAGGTGCTGTGAGTTACTGTAGGTTGTTACTGGGTGCCAAACTTGGGATTTTGGAAGTGAAGCATATTCTTTTAACTACTGAGTCATCATTACAGTCATAGTAGGTTAGATCATAATTCTATATCTCTGTCCCTTCCCCAGTTGGTACCTAATGTACTTAAGTATTCTCATAGATGAATATGTGAGAGCCTTTTGTTCTAGACTGGACACATATATTCAGGTATCACCTCATACTTAACCTGACAGTCATTGTCGATACCCATTTCCAGTTTTCCTGGGGACTTGAAAGCACAACAGTACTGAAAATGACAAGCAACCTAATAAAATGTCTAATCATCATAGTAACTTGGCTCCAAATGTACTTTCCATACGCACCAGATTCAGCCATGTGAGATTTGCTCCTGTTTATGCAGAGTTAGGACATTAATAAATTGTATCATCATTTATAAGCAACAGAGACCAAGGCCATGATAATCTCTGTTTAAATGTTTTTATATTATAGCTAGAGAGGTGGCTTAGCAGTTAAGAGCACTGGCTACTCTTCCAGAGGACTCTGGTTTAATTTCCCATATGTAGGTTCACAATCGTCTTTAACACCTGTCTCTCAGGATATGATAACTCTTCTGACTTTTGGGGAGCATCAGGCCATACATATAAAACTAAAACAAAAAACTCCTAATAAAATTATTTACTTATTAAAATTAGAGGAGAATGAGTGTTGCTCTGCTTGCTTAGCTACACCAACTGAGAAATTTATCTTCTTCATTGTATGTGAGAAAATGTCAAACTCAGGATGAGTTTATTTATGAGGCCACAATTGTACCACATAGGTACATTGTTTTTTTTTAATTAGATATTTTCTTTATTTACATTTCAAATGTTATCCTCTTTCCTCATTCCCCAGCCTCCACTGAAAACCCCCTATCCCATCCTCCCTCCCCCTGTTCACCAACCCACCTACTCCTGCCTTTCTGTCCTGACATTCCCCTACATTGGGGCATCAATCCTCCACAGGACCAAGGTCCTCTCCTCTCATTGTTGTCCAACAAGATCATTCTCTGCTACATATGTGGCTGGAGACATGGGTCCCTCCATGTGTACTCTTTGGTTGGTGGTTCAGTCCCTGGTAGCTCTGGGGTTACAGGTTAGTTAATATTGATGTTCCTCCTATGAGACTGCAAACCCCTTCAGCTCCTTGGGTCCTTTTTCTAGCTCTTCCATTGGGGACCCTGTGCTCAGTCCAATGATTGGCAGAGAGCATCCACCCCTGTATTTGTCAAGCACTGGCAGAGCCTCTTAGAAGACAGTTATATCATTGTTTTGTATGGGAGTCACTATCTTTATCTTTGGACATTGTATCTACATTGTGTATACAAAGGTAATATAGTATTAAGGAACTAACAAGAGTGAGAGTACCTGGGAATATAAAGATGCATCCTATTGAGTCACATGAAATAGTCTTAAAAGCTTAGAACTCTCAAAAATACAATTACAGGGAGAGACACAGGGGGGTTGTCTTTGAAGAGGAGATAGAAAACATAACCTGATTATGATGGACACCCTTGTAAGAAAAGGCCAATAAGTTTGCTTACTCTAGAGCCTCTAGAAAAGACTCCATTTTGGCTCACACTGTGAGTTTAAGTTCAGAAGACCCTGTCAAAATTCTGACCTAATAAACTTCTAGATGGTATGCTATATTCTTTTAAACTACTAAGTGTGGCCTGTTGGTTCCAGACAATATAAACCTAATGTAGATACATAAAGGGCAGTATAGGGGACTACATGTGTGGCATGTAGGATGTTTGGCAGAGAACAAAGTCTTTGTCAGTACTTTTTTTTCCATTATGAAATGATGGTCCAATATATGAGAATGCTCATCCTCACACAGTAAGAAGAACGGGATGTGGATGGATGGTTCCTATAGCGAACCAAGGAAAGGAAACCCATGAGACTCAGAGTAAGATAGGGACTGAACATTTTTTTTTAAGGCTCAGAATCACAGAAAGAAATCTAGAGCTCTTGGGTAAGATGGGAAGTGAGCTCTTGGGCCTCAGAATCATGGAGGGCAACTAAGAGTCCTTAGGTAAGCAGAAGAGTATGCTAACATAGGTCAGAACCATCTAGAACAGCCTGTGCAGCCAAGAAGATGTAGCATGAGCTCACTGTATGTCTGCATCCTAGATCAAATCAGTTGGCACATAGTAAGCACTTTTCTTCATAATCAGATTTACATATTTTGGGGGGTTAGCATGTATTAACTCAACTTGTTCATGAGATAGTGATATCTCCATACACATACATATAGAATGCACCGAACTGTGGAAGGAAATCTATGTGGACATTATATAATGAAGGGAATGTAAAACTATCAGAATCAAGTCCATGAGATGTCCATAAAAAACCATCTGTATTATTTTAAGATTAAAATATAGTGTGGTTATACCTGGAAAAATACATTTTTTTTCCAGGAACCTAAGTTATTTCAGAAATGAACACTTGGGACTATGAGCAGGTGAAGGCTTTGTCTCAGGTCATGGAACAACTAGTGAGACAGAAGCCATGACCATCCTGAGTCCTACTCTGCTATGGACTATAAAGAGTCTGCACTGTAAGCTACAGATCCAGGGGGGAATTAAAGACATTTCTGTACATACCACAGGAGAAGATTAGGACAACAAAGCAGTGATTTGTATATAATAGAAGCCACGTGCTAACAACCACACAGCCAGCTCAGGATGTCTGATTCCATCATCTAACCTCTTAGGAACAGGCCTCATTTTGGTGGATGGGGCATCTAAAAACCTGTATAAGGGATCATCCTTATTAAGGGCACATTGCCATTCAAGGGAAAGTAGACATGGAATTCAGTTAATGTCATATAGGAGGGAACAAAAAAAAATACAGGCTCAAAACCTGAAAAACAATATTTCCATCTAGACTCAACAACAGCCTTCATAATGTTACAGCTCAATAAAGAAATGTTACCTCAGGGATCTTTCAGATTCTCATTATAAAATCACTAGTAAGGCATAGTAAAGGGGTGTTGTGTAAAGCTATTGTAGGGATTTATAAGTTAAATAATCAAATCATATTTCATAAGCACACAGGATTCCATGAATCTATATTTGTTTAAATATTTCTCACCATTGTGTAGCTTTTTTAAAAATGAATTTTTTCCTAAATTCTGTCAAAAACACTTGATTGTAAAAACAGTGTTATACCAGAAATCAATGATGCATATACATTCCACAGACTAGTTTCTTCTAGCTTCAAAAGAAGGACTTAATGAAGATGAAAATGAAATCTTAATGTACACTCAAACTCTCTCACCAACAGCTTCTTTTGGGACTGCTTTACAGTATGCAGAGCCTGGTTTCTCGCCACAGAACCCTAGGCTCTGTGATCGTGGGCAAAGAGCGCCACCTTATGGGTATCTGTGAAACTTGATTTTCTCTCTCTCTCTCTCTCTCTCTCTCTCTCTCTCTCTCTCTCTCTCTCTCTCTCTCTCTCTGCAACTAGATACCATTTTAACCCTTCTCTGCTTGGCATAGAGGTTAGCCCAAAATTAAACCAACCCCGAATTGCCCTTCTTGAATTCAAGCATTAAAACATCCCATTGGGAAGCTGAACACATAAATGATGTACAAAAAAGAGCAGAATGGTCTCCGGTCCCGAGTCTGCCAGCTTATCTCACAAGACCTACACTGGAAACACCTGAAATAAGGGGAGAACTGGAGATAGTCTGACGAAGGCTTCCTGGAGGAGGAAGCAAACCACAGTAATAACAAGCAACATGTACAGGTATGACATGGCTTCCTTCTGAATGTTTACCGACTTAATGCTCAGAAAACAGGGAAAGCTAGCCTCCAACTCCTGAAAGACTGGATCCCAAATCCTAACTCTCAGCTGCAAGTGCTGTGAGAACCATCTCAATAGCAGTTTGCAGTTTAGATGTGTTAAAGTGAGCTTTAGAAATGCTAAAATCCTAATTGTCTAATCTCCTAGGAAGGAAATTTCTTTCATTTAGTAGATTCACAGCCAATGGAAAGGATAGTTAAGGTGAGTTATCACAAATGGCAGGTGAAGCAGTGAAAATCTCGGGGGTGGGGGGAATGTACAACAAGAAAAATTAAGACTGCAAAAGAAGAAGTAAGTTAACGGAAATGGTGGCTATATTTACATTTCAAATGTTATCCCCTTTCCTCAATCTGATACAAATAATAATAAAAGAGGGGGATTATGGAACACAGTCCAAGATTGGAGTAGTGTGAGGATAATTCTGAATGTTAGTGACAACACTCTAAGAAAACAAGACAAGAGTATTAGTACTTGAGTTTCTTTAAAATATGGAGTTGTACTGGGCGTGTGTTTTAAGGTGTGAGTGAGTTAACTTCAGATTACTCATGATTACTTGCTGATGTTACTCAAATATGTTTGTGTATGGATATGTTTTATATTCTTCTCCTCAATTGTTTGATGCTTTGAATAAAGTTGGCTACTTTATGACAAAAAAAAAGAAAAAAAGAAAAATAGATCGTGGCATGGTGGCTAAAGGGTTACTGTGCCTCTAGAATCTGCAGATAGAGATGGGGAGGATAGTGAGAGGCATATTGTACAGAACGATAAACTCCATGCTACACAGGAAAGAGGAGAATGTCCACCACAGAGGGATTCAGGAATGAATACTAGCTTTCAACTTGCCAAGTTCTGTGACCTAACAGGTCACATTCATAAATTGAACATCCCAAATTAACTTCAGATGATGATATTCTGTAATTGGGGAAGTCTTTGTATTCTGCACATATTGTCAAAGAAGGCACTCAGAGAAGAAGCAGAGGAAACAGAAGTGGGAGTCAGACGATTTAGATAGAAATTCCCAGCCCAAGAACATTGTTTTTTTTTTTTTCCCTTTGGTTTTCGAGGCAGGGTTTCTCTGTGTAGCCCTGGCTATCCTGGATCTCACTCTGTAGACCAGGCTAGCCTCGAACTCAGAAATCCGCCTGCCTCTGCCTCCCAAGTGCTGGGATTAAAGGCGTGCGCCACCACAGCCTGGTGCCCAAGAACATTGTAAAAATGACAAATAGACCACAAAATTTGTGTCAGGAGATTAGCACAAGGTCATCTATGTTTCCTAAAGAGTTCCAAACACATGAGTATCCGTTAATTGTTCAGAGTACAGAAGTGGAAATCCAGGCAGAACACACTCTACATTCTATTTATGTAAACTATTAGCATGGGAAATATCTCTTACACCATCAATAGTCATATGATTGTCTTAAGAGTCAGATGACTCCAAGGTATGACCATTGTATGAGGTGAAATTAATATGCTATCATAAATGAGAATGTTATGATGGATAAAATGTGGTATAGAGAGAAATGAGGTCAAAGTCCTCTCCTGCGAGAGTGCTGCACCATTAGGAGGAATCATGGCATGACAGAGAAGGAAGGTATTCTCGAAGAAGTTTGGAGAAAAGGGCACGCTTCCTACAGCTGTGCAATGAATGGAGGATACCCAAAGTCAGTGTCACAGTGTGGAGGAAAGCTTGGTGCAAGTATACAAAGAGCAGAAAGTACGACTCAGAGTATGTGGGCTTTCTGTTTAAACATGGTCCATTATCTGGCCATAGAATAACTCAGATGTTACCTTGGGAAGTGGGCATGTCAAAAACACAAAGGGAAATGGTGCCAATAACTTTAGAACTATGAAAGTCTTTCTGACTTATTCACACAGATGAAAAAAAAAACTGGCATAAATCTTAAAGCTAGTTCTGTCCACTTTTATCATATTTTCAAGTAGGTGCATGATGCTGAAGCCACCAGAAGAGGAAGGATTTTTTTTTTGTCCTTTATAAATTATCAGGAGTTCACAGAGCTGAGTGCCAACCTAGATGATGGAGTGCTCACGAACCACGACTGACTCAGCTGCACACAATAGATGGTGTTTGAATGAGTTGTGCATCATCTGTAAAAGCAGAAGCGCCTAATTAGTCTCAGCCTCTTAGCTAACAAAACCTTCTGGTTCTGAAGCCAGCAAAGTGGCTAATGTGTTACTATTATGAAAGTATTAAGTAAGGTGTGTTGATCATCATTATCCTCACACATTGGCATATACAGTAGCTGTGCATGGGGATATTGTCTTTCACTGAAATACAGTGAAGTATGTTTAGGTGACTAGTTATAAAAGCGAGATGGATAACCATCCATTATACATCTGATGGCATACATGCGCCTAAAGTAAATAAACATAAAATAGCCATATAAGAGTTTCCTTTAGTGTCTTCTTCCAGGGATACTATGAGCTAGTGAAGAAAATATATTTCTAGATTATGGCACTTAAGCTAGGTAAATTTCATACATGTTTTCCCAAAACATGTTAATAGTATAAACACTGAAAACAGGAATTCTGCTTAAAAGATTCTGAATCCACATAGATAACTAGTATTTCGTGAATAAGTGGGTGAGTGGCCATTTTAAATATGCAAAAGGAATGAATGGCTCTTTTCATATATGCTGTCACCACACCCACTACTCCTCTACCTACAAATACAGAGCTTTTGGAGTTTACATTTTCTGGGAACCATGAGACCAAATCTTATTTGGATTCTGTCACTTTCACTTTAAAACATCTGCATTTCCAGGATACAATGATAAACATCTGTAAACCCAACACTTGGGATCCTAACACAGGAGGAATACAGCCTCAGAGCACAACCTTGTCTGAAGAACAAAGATTAAAACTAACGAAAAACAATAGATTGATAAAATGTCTCTGTCTGGTTTTAAACCTGAGAGTTCCGTTACCAAATGAGTTTCATAGCATTTAAATGACAGCACTCAGCTGCAAAGATTAAAGATGTTGCTTTTGGGAGCTGCTGGTGAGAAACAAGTTTCAGATTGATGACAAGGTGGGGAAAACCCTGCCCTGTTCATGGACAATCTCTGTCTCCTGAAACTCCTTTTCATTTCATTTTGAGTGGCATCCTCAACTGGTCTCATATAAAAAAAGCAAGCAAAACAAAAAAGTAACAATCTAGACTTTTAAAATGCATTATTAACACAAACTAATTGCATATATATATATACTTATACATATATACTTAATAAATATATATATATTAAGTACTTATATATAAGTACTTATGGACATATATTATATATAAGTACTTATGGACATATATATTATATGTCCATAAGTACTTATATACTTATATGTACATATATACTTATGTACATATGAGGTAAATAAGTTCATATGATGCTGAAGGAGACCTTGACAGTGGCACATGACTGTGCTATGTTGGGGAAAATATTTCACCTCTGAGTTCAAGTTTTCACTGCTTAACAATAATGATTAATGTAAACATTATATATATGTCACAATAGAAGGGAAAGCCAGAAAAATTGAATTAGTAATTGCTTGGCAAAATATTTAGTAGAAGTTGGCACAGTCACCTCAAAATAGTAGAAATTAATTGAGATATTGTTTCACAAAACTGTGACATGAAGTTGGGTGGATGATACAACTTAAACAATGCTAATGATCCTATAAATGGCAAAACACACATATACCAATATGAATAGCTTGTCATGAGTTCTGTATGAATGCTGCCATCCCCAAAGGAATCAGCAGGATGAAGACACTGTGTTTAAAAGCCCTTTAGATAAAGTAAAACAGATTTGTTAAAAGGTTGCTAAGATGTCTCAGTGAATAGAAGTGCTTGCTAAATAAGCCAGGAAACATGAGCTCAATCTTTGAAAAAGCACATAAAAATGAAATAAGAGAATAAATTTTACAGAATTGTCCTCTAACCTCCACACAACTGTATGGTATGCTCCAGTCCCATACACATCAATAATGTTTTTTTAAACAGAATAAATTGAAGAAGAAAAGTAAATTTGAGAATGATAGGCAATAAGGAGCAGGGATGAAAAAAAAGAAATAAAATGAAAACATTAACTGAATAGCAGACTAAATCCTAAATTATCAGTTTACATTATATATAATAACCAAATAAATCAAGGTATAAGAAGTACAGTGTAGAACCACAAAAGCATTGGATAATAGTTTTTATTTATTACATATCATATACTTCTGTATACTATATATACATATACAATATTACATATGTATTATTATATAATATACATATTTATATCATATATTATATTTTTAAAACCCATTCAAATACAATAGTAGTTAAAATTTAAATAGGGAAAATATATTTCACACATATATTTGCTTATTTATCTAAGTAAATAAGCAAATTAGTGTCAGATATAGTATACTTCAGAGCAAACATGATTACCAGGAACAATGAAGACATATTCCATAAATGATTAAAAGATCAAAACATACTATAAATGAACAGTTCTGAACACAAACATACTTAGCTAAAATATTAATACATCAAACAAGGACAGAAGCTATTAAAAAAGGAACAGAAAAATCTGCTATGTTCGATAGATTTTCTAAATTCTCTTTTGTTCAATAACTAATATATTTTATCAAAAACAACCACCCACAATCATGTGTATCTTTTCACTATTATAGTGCTGTTACTATGTGTATTTCAAAAAACACCAAAGCCATCTTTTAAGTGTGCAATCCCATGATCTTTAGTGTATACAAGGCACCATGCAATTATTGTCACATTCTAATTTTAAAACAATGTTGTCATTTGAAAGAAAATTACAAAAAAAATTATCAAAAACATTGAGCTACTTTATGGTTTCTACCATCACACCAGTGATTGAAATTCAGCAACTTGGTTGCTGGTTTCCCAGTAGTTTTGTTTGCCAATATTGAACACAGAGTATAAATGTATCAAAGCACGGAGTCTTTTACAACTTTGTTTCCAAGATGTATCATGTGTTTGGATTTTACTTCTCTTCTAGATATATAGTATTCTAGTATATGAAGAAGGAATATTCCAGCTATCCATTCTTTGAAGAGGAGTCATTGTCTTTTTCTAACTCTTTAGGCACTGGAATAATGGTGTCATAGACCTCTGTGTGCACATGCTTTTATGTCCCTGCCTTGTCATTTTGACTAAATGCCTGAGTAAGGGTTGAACTAATAGGTCATATGATAATTTCTATGTTTTTGAACTTGTTTGTTTGATTTGGTTTTATTTAGTTGTTGATCTAGAGTTTTTCTTCATGCACATGATCTTATAATAAGACCACAGAGAATCTTCTAGATACATTCATCCAAATCCTATTAGCCAGTTGAACCCCAAAATAGCTATTAATGGAACACAATACAAAGCTATAGACTTATATATAGAATGGAGATCTGTTTTTGTTGGTGTTGGTGTTGGTGGTGGCGGTGGTGGTGTTTTTTTTTTTTTTTTGCATTTTTATAGCTTGACTGTGTAGCTGAAATATGATACTATAGAAAACAACATCATGTTATAATTTCAGAAGGTTTAAATCCCTTGAAGACTTTAAAAAGGCCCACTAAGAATAACTATGCTGTAGTCCTTATAAGCCCAACAATTCTTTCTTGAAAACATACCTGTGTACATTATATGAGGATAAGGCTTCCCAGTCCTCAGGCAGCACTATAAAGTGCATGTAGCAAACTCAGAGCCACCAAATAAAACAAAAGAGGCAAAATAAATAAATTTAAAATAAATCATTAAGGTCTCCGAAAATTAAAGTATACCATGAAGGAAAGTCCTGCTTGTTAACCTGACATGCTAATTGCCATCGACAAGCCTGTGTTAAAATCACAACTAACAAAATACTCAAAAGTTACTCTTCCACTTTCAAGCTATGTCAGCCCACATCCACTCTTCCCTTGTCTTGCTCCTACAATTGAAATCCTGGAACAATATAAACATAGGGAGATGGGAAAACTGAAGGAAAGAGCTGTAATATATGGAAGCCATGACCCTTGGAAGCTGAGTAATAGCACAGTAGTGATGTCTCTGTGTATGTGCCACTGTGCAGACTGGACAAGTGACAGTGGTTTATGCTGACCCAAATCAGTAGCAGGCATACAGAGTGCATGTTTTTGACCCCCTCTAACAGACACACACACACACACACAAACACACACACACACACACACACACACACACACGAGACAAAATAGCATCAATCCAATGAACATTTTCATACTCATGTCCTCAAAACTGATCCTAGTTAAACCCAGTAAGTCATAAAGCCAAACAAAAATAAAACATGAAAGTGGATGGAGTGGGGACTTGGTGTAAAGAAGGATGGAGACTATGGGAGATGGACAAGGGAGGATGGAGGGATGAACATGACCAGAATGTACTATGTGCATGAATGAAATTGTAAAGGAGTGAACAGATAAGAAGAATCCAGTCAAGCTGAAAGAAATGCTAGTGCTCTCTTTGTCCCATTGATAGCACTAGCAAACACTGCTGCTCAACAAAGGTACACACACACTCACACACTCACACACATACACATGCACACACACACACAGATGTATGCACATATGTACACCCCACACATACAGAGACATGTATGCCCATATGCCTACACACATGTATGTATGCACATACATGCTAATATGCCCACACCCATGCACACATGCACACATGCACACACACATATGAACACATGCAGAAAATCAACAATTAGAAACATTCTTGTTCTTCTATTGGAGACAATAATTATGGGTGAATCTTTAACTTTCTTTTCAAAGAAGAAGCACTATGAAACAGTGCTAATGGTATTGAACATTAAAACTAACCTTTAATCTTCTACCTCCCAGAAGCAGAATGAATTCTGGTTCCCTAGATGAGGTTGTGGAGCAAATGAGGCACTGATTTTCATTCTCCACCCAGGAGAAGGAGACTATGCTGTTAGTTCTCTTCCAGAGTTGTTAATATGACACAGTTGTAAACTATGGTTTTAGCTCCCACTACCAGCTATAAGATCTAATAAGGCAGTGTGAGACAAGACAGACCACACACACACACACACACACACACACACAAAGGAGAGTATGTAGGGAAATGCCCCATTCACCCATTCGTTTTCAGTGAAACCAACTAAGATAGTTAGGCTGCCCATCTTCACAAGCACTTGAACCAGTCTTTTACTTCCCTTCATTTACTATCTTCGGATACACCATCTAATCCGACACGCTCTAGCAGAGCAAGGAGACAATAGTAGTCAATGTGAACAGAAAGATGTGTGTGGAAAATAAGATGCATCTAATGTCTAACCACTGTGAGCTATGAAAAAGGATTAGTTTTGACAGGCTTGTATGGGTGGATTCTGGTAAAAGAGAAGGGGAGAAAGGTTAAATTTAACAAAATTCATTGAGCAAGAAAGAAAACAACCTATAACTGAACAGCATTCTGCATCTACTACGTACCCAAGTTTTGTTTATAGTCATAGGAAAAGAAATGGCACACAGAAGCCACCTGGTTAGCTGGAAACAGCATTGTCATTAGATAGATAAGACCTCATCAGTGATTGTCTAAAGGTGGGATGCTGCGATTGATTGAAACTCAGCTAGTTGCTAGTTAAAAGAGCACTATTTTTCAACATTAAGCTAGGATTCACTTTACTCTGTAGCATCCAAGTGCTGGAGTCAAGAGAGAGCAAATATTTTTCGGTGTAATCATTACTGGAAATGTAATCATTTAACTAGACACATTATGACACATTAACCTGAGGAATAAATATCCTATCAAAGTGGTTAAATGAGATACAGAGAGTTTCATAGTGTAATAGGCAAAATGTAATAATCAAAATAAAAATAGCCTTTACACTAATAATCTGAGAAGTCAAACTTGAATGACAATAGTTTATTACCAGAAGAAATACAGAATTAAATATGATATTGAAATTGTCTGCCATGTGTTTCAAAGCAGTTATCATAACAATAATTCAAAAAATGTAAAACTGCGAAATCACCTCAAAGATACACAAAATTTTTCCAAAGCTTAAAATAGAAATTATAGGATTAAAGAAGATAAAAATTTGTAGGATGGGTCTATAATAGATGGAGATGAAAGATAAAATTGGTGAACTTGGGGACAGATCAATGGATTTTACAAACTCTCAACAATGCAGAGAAAATAAAGCACAAGTCAATTGAACAGAGTCTATGGGACACATAGAACAATTACAAAACCTATCATGTGTGACATTCAAATGTCAGGCAGAGAGAAAGAGAATAGGACTGAAAAAAATGTTTAGTAAACAATGACTTCGCACTTCAAATTCTTGCCAAAAAATATAAATCTACAGATTCAGAAGCTGGTAAAAGAAATAAGATAAACACAAAGAAATTGTGCCAATGTACTTCATAATTCAACTTCTGAATACAGAAACAAAGAAAAATACCACTAAACACAGTCAGAAAGTAATGATGAGTTTAGTGGGAAATTCAAAGTCAGGCAATTTCCACATCAGTGTCTTCCTGTTTCTGTGATAAAGCTCTTGATAAGAACAACTTAAAGGATGGCCCATAGTTCACAGGTACTTAATCATGGCAGAGGTATCTTGATGAGAGGGGCTTACAGCAGCTGATCACATTGCATCTGCTGACAGGAAGCAGATATCAACCAATGCCTATGCACAGCTGGATTTCTCCTTTTTATTTACTGTACAATCTTTGGGATCTATTTGTGTGCCTGTATTCAGAAGGGGTCTTTCACCTCAATTGTATATATCTTCACAGAGCTACATCTTTCAGGTGATTCTTGATCTTTTGAAGTTGAATTTAAATGTTAACAATCACAACAAATTCCTAAATTAAATGATGAACTCTCAACTGTGTATCCTACAAGTCAGTGACAGTAAAGAAAGGAAGACATTCTCAGGTAAAGATAAACTGAGACTGATATTCTAGCAAGTCAACCCATAAAGAATGACTAGTATTCAAAAGAATATGGCCCAGAAAAGAATTTCAAACATCAGAAGGAGTAAACTTCAATGTAATCAGCCATACTTTACTTTATGTTTCTTTAATCTTAGTTCCTAAAGCAAAAAGTCATGCCATCATGATACTTTATATATATGTATATATATATATATATATATATATATATATATATATATATATATTAACATAAATTTTCTTTTAAGTAAAGATGCTGAAGCTTTCTAGGCAAAGTTTTATACTCTCAAAATGTTGAAATGCCAACCTCTTAGTAAGTACCCATGATAAATGTGTGAAACAATATATCTTTTCATTTGTCTACCGTAATTTTGTGTGTGTGTGTGTGTGTGTGTGTGTGTGTGACAGCTTGACTTATTAATTATGCTGATCTATTATGAATAAATAGGCAATGTTATACAGTTTAAATTTCTAGAAAAAAGAATAGAGAAGGGAAGTATGCAGGAAAAGGGGGAAGAATTGGGAAAATTAAGAAAGGGTTAACTCCCACAAGTGAGTGTGCGGAAGTTGGCCCCATCACTCATCAGCCCTGAGGTGACTTAGGCTGGGGGTAATGTCCTCTACCACCTTGCTCCTCACCATGACACTTGCAGTAGTCTGGAGAGCTGGCCTCAAAGTCATGAGAACAGGAGAGTTATCTTTGTCCCTCACTGGCTGTAGCACTCAGGAGAGCAGCTCTTACACCTGACTGGGCATCACAGTGGAGCTGGCCCTGATGGTGAAGGCAGAGGTGAGCTGTCCCTGATGGTATGAGAGCAGGAAAGCCAGCCCAGTCTCTCACATTCTGCAGCACTTGGGAGAGTGAGCCCCATATCTGGACAGGGTAGGAGAGAGGAGCTGGATATGGATGTGTAGATGAGGGAGAGCCAGCAGGTTGACCAGCTCAGCTATCACCAAGGCTCAGATCCAGGGCTTTGGATTGGCCCACCCAAAAATGTATATCATCTGCAAATTGTGGAAGCATGTGAAATGGTCCATCCTGCTGATCTAAAATGTCAGGATCTTTATGATACAGGGCAGCAACAGGATAACAGGGAAGGGTCCCTGTGAGGATCCAACTGATGATGTCACAGAAGCCAGAGATCTTGAGCCAGAACAATGACTCATTGCAATGAAGATTTATAAGACACAGTGTGTGGACAAAAAGTAAACTGTCGGATGCACAGATGCTTACATGATGAGATGTTTTCCATGCTTTTGATTTATTTTCTTTTTGTTTGTGTGGTTTTTTTATTTTCTTTTGTGTAGAATATGATGGCAGAAGGTGGATATGAGGGGACAGACAGAGTGGATGGAGAGGAATGGGACTGAGGTGCATAATGCAAAACTCATGAAAAATCAAAAAAAATTAAAGAGGGGTTATGAAAGTGGTAGGGAAGATAAAGTATAGGTCTTAGGTGCAAAGGAACCTGAATTAGGATGACTCAGAGACTTGGGGTAGAACAAAGCATAACTGACAAAAGAATGTCTATGAAACAATTCCTAATGATATTCTTCTATACTCATAGATCAGTTCCTAGCTAGCACAAATGGCATCAGAGAGGCTTCTTCTAGCAGTTGATGCAGAGAAGTAAAGACCCATTGTTTGGCAGAGGTCAAGAAACCCTTTGAAGGAAGGAGATGACTTTAGGATCCATAAAAGGTGGAGAAATCAGGAAAACACGGTACACAGAATGAACTAAGTAGTGTTCATAGGGGCTCACAAAGCCTGCGTGGATCTGTATTAGGTCCTCTGCAAATATACTGCAGTTGTTTAGCTTGGGGTGTTTGTAAGACTCTTAACAGTGGAAGAGGAAGTGTCTTTGACTCTCTTGCCTGCTCTTCAGACCATTTTGCTCCTAATAGTTTGCCTCATTCAGTCTTTCTTTTTTCGTATTTTTTTTATTGACATTCCGAATGATTTCCCCTTTCCCGATTCCTCCCTCCCCAAAAGTCCCATAAGACCTCTTCCCTCTCCCTGTTCCCCATTCAACCCCCTCTCACTTCTCTGTCCTGGTATTCCCCTACATACAATCTTTCCAGGACCAGGGGTCTCTCCTTTCATCTTCTTGGAAATCTATTGATATGTGAATTGTGTCTTGGGTATTCCGAGATTCTGGGTTAATATCCCCTTATCAGTGACTACATACCATGTGTGTTCCTTTGCGATTGGGTTACCTCACTAAGGATGATATTTTCAAGTTCTGACCATTTGCCTAAGAATTTCGTAAATTCATTGTTTTTAATTGCAGAGTAGTATTCCATTGTGTAAATATACCACATCTTCTGAATCCATTCCTCCATTGAGGGATATCTGGGTTCTTTCCAGCTTCTGGCTATTATAAATAAGGCTGCTATGAACATAGTGGAGCATGTGTCCTTATTGCATGCAGGGGAAGCCACTGGGTATATGCCCAGGAGTGGTATAACAGGATCCTCTGGAAGTGTCATGCCCAGTTTTCTTAGGAACCGCCAGACTGCTTTCCAGAGTGGTTGTACCAGCTTGCAATTCCACCAGCAGTGAGGAGTATTCCTCTTTCTCCACATCCTCGCCAACAATGGCTGTCTCCTGTGTTTTTGATTGTAGCCATTCTGACTGGTGTGAGGTGGAATCTCAGGGTTGTTTTGATTTGTATTTCCCTAATGACTAAGGATGTTGAACATTTTTTTAGGTGCTTCTCAGCCATTAGATATTCTTCAGGTGAGAATTCTTTGTTTAGCTCTGTACCCCATTTTTAATAGGGTTATTGGCTCTCTGGAGTCTAACTTCTTGAGTTCTTTGTATATATTGGCAAATCAGTAGCCTTCCTATACTCAAAGGATAAGCAGGCTGAGAAAGTAATAAGAGAAATGATACCCTTCACAATAGCCACAAACAATATAAAGTATCTTGGTGTGAATCTAACCAAACAAGTGAAAGATCTGTATGACAAGAACTTCAAGTCTCTGAAGAAAGAAATTGAAGAAGACCTCAGAAGATGGAAAAATCTTCCATGCTCATGAATTGGCAGGATTAATATAGTAAAAATGACCATCTTGCCAAAAGCAATATACAGATTCAATGTTATCCCCATCAAAATCCCAACTCAATTCTTCATAGAGTTAGAAAGAGCAATTCAAAAATTCATCTGGAATAACAGAAACCCCAGGATAGCTAAAACTATTCTCAAGAGTAAAAGAACTTCTAGGGGAATCAGTATCCCAGACCTCAAGCTGTACTACAGAGCAATAGTGTTAAAAACTGCATGGTATTGGTACAGTGACAGGCATGTAGATCAATGGAACAGAATTGAAGACCCAGAAATGAATCCGCACTCCTATGATCACTTGATCTTTGACAAAGGAGCTAAAACCATCCAGTGGAAAAAAGATAGCCTTTTCAACAAATGGTGCTGGTTCAACTGGAGGTCAACATGCAGAAGAATGCAAATCGATCCATTCTTATCTCCTTATACCAAGCTCAATTCCAAGTGGATTAAGGAACTCCACATAAAACCAGATACACTGAAACTAATAGAAAGGAAACTAGGGAAGAACCTTGAACATATGGGCACAGGGGAGAATTTCCTGAACAGAACACCAATTGCTTATGCTCTAAGGTCAAGAATTGACAAATGGGACCTCACAAAATTACAAAGTTTCTGTAAGGCAAAGGACACTGTCAAAAGGACAAAATGGCAACCAACAACCTGGGAAAAGATCTTTACCAATCCTACATCCGACAGATGGCTAATATCCAATATATACAAAGAACTCATTCAGTCTTGATATGAGGGTTTGTACCTGGTCTTATTTTATCTTACAGTGTTCAGTTGATATCACTGGGAAGCCTGCTCTTTTCTGAAGGAAAATGTAGGAGGAGTGGATCTAAGGTAGAGGGGAAGTGGAAGAGGGGACTGGGAAGAGTAGATGGAGGAGAGGCTGTAGTGATATCCTGTATGAGAGAAATATAAATTTAAAAAGAAAGAAAGAAAGAAGAAAGAAAGAAAGAAAGAAAGAAAGAAAGAAAGAAAGAAAGAAAGAAAGAAAGGTAGAAAGAAAGAAAGTGAGGAGGATAAATTGTAGGTCAAAGGTGTTGTGGGTTGGTGTCCCAGTCCCACCACTGAAAGCCTTGCCTGGATACAGAAGATATCTGTATATTCATGCTCCATATCCCCCATTACTGGGAGTTACCCTCATAGATTCCAGGGTGTTTCCACTACACTATTTCCCCAAGTATCCCCTAGAAATGAAACTCCATTCTAGTCTTCTCTTCCCGTACTCTCTCCCTCCATCCCTACCCCACCTGAGTGTTCATGTTCCCATCCCCACATGGCCCCAGTCAACCCACAAAATCTATTCTATTTCCCCTTCCTAGGAAGATTCATTTGCACCTCCCCCATGAACCCTCCTTGTTATTTACCCTCTCTGGGGCTGTGAATTGTTGCATGATTATCCTTAATAGCCAATGTCCACTTATAATTGAGTATATACCATGCGTGTCTTTCTAAGTCTTTCTGAGGCATTCAGGATGACATTTTCTAGTTCTAACCATTTATCTGAAATTTTATGGCCAAGTAATACTCCATGGTGTAAATGTACTGCATTTTCTTTATCTATTCTTTGGTTGAGAGACATCTATGTTGCTTCTAGTTTCTGGCTATAATGAATAAAACTGCTATGCCTGCATGGGTCTGAGCTAGGTCCTCTGCATATCTGTTATGACTGAGTAGTTTCACGTTCTTGTCAGACTCCTAACAGTGGGATTAAGAGGGGTATCTCTGATTCTTTTGCACCTTCTTGGGACCTCTTTCCTCATACTGAGTTGCCTTGTACAGCCTTGATATGAGAGTTTGTGCCTAGTCTCATTGCATATTCATTGTATGTCATATTCAGTTGATATCACTGGGAGGCCAGCTCTTTTCTAAAGGGAAATCAAAGAGAAATGGGTCTAGGGGAAAAGGGGAGGTGTGTGTGTGTGTGTGTGTGTGTGTTGTGTATGGACTTGGTGGAGTGGAGGGACAGGTCTATTGGATAGAGGTCAGGATCTATTATATAAGAGAAGATTTCAACTTAAAAAGAGAGAGAAGAGAGAGAGAGAGAGAGAGAGAGAGAGAGAGAGAGAGAGAGAGAGAGAGGAGGGATAAGAAATGATTGAGGTGAAAGCAGAGGAGCAGGTTTAGTGAAAGTTAAAGAAGATGAGAAAGGACTGTGGCTAAAAGGATTGTGTGGGAGGCTGATGTAACAAGAGAAAGATGGAGGCCACAGATAGACACTTCTCACACCAATAACCCAGCTTTCTGAAAAACCAAGACCATGGTAACTATTATAACACTTCTGAAAATGGAAAAAGAAAAAAGAAAAGAAAAAGAAAAAATACAGTTTGTTCCTATTACATCTCCACACAACACCTCACAGGAGGAAACTGACACAGGCTCCCAGTGTGGTCTCTCCACCTTCAAAGTTGCTTTCATCACTGTTCTGCCCCTACCCTGCTTCCTGTCTCATTCACAACAAAATTATGACCTGAATTTCCTGGAGCCAAGTCTCCTATGCAATTAATAGGAAAAAGATACAACAATAACAACCTTCCTGTGGGGAAATAAAAACAAAATCAAGGCTGATCTGTTAGAAGAGGAATACAAACGGAGCCCAGGATTTGATAACCACAAGGAAACGTTTGCATAATGAGGAATATATGAACTGAAAGACAAGGGAAACTTAGAGACCCAAGCATGCACCTGAATTCATTAAACAATGTGCTCCATGGGAAAAATGCTAATTCCAGTATTTTCACTCAAAACAATGAAGAAAGAGCACTGCATTTTAAGAATCTATACAATGTGAATGTCTATGAAGGCCATTACTTTTCAGACAAAACTGACATTGACCACTTTCGCCCATGGGAAACAGGCTCTTATATGGGGTGTGTCACCATCCAGCTTCCTTGGGCCTTGAATGCAGCCAAACTAGTGTATCCATGAGCTCTCGATTTACTGAGAGACCCTTTCTGAAAATGTAAGGTGTTGATTGATGAAGAAAAACAGCTGAAACTGACCTCTGGTCTGCACACATGTATGTACATAGATGTACATGCACAAATGGACATGTACACATACGTAAAAGGACATAAATGATGTTCCAGATTTGAATTTATTTCAGATATTTAAAATATGGCTCAGAGGATGAAGATGCCTATCACTAAGTCTAATAATTGCTTCATCTTCAGAATCCAAATGATAAAAGGAATCAACTCAGTTATTTTCTGGCCTTTATATATGTATGCTGGCATGTTTAAAAATTGTGATATACATAAATTAAACATGGATCAATGCAAACTACTCTATTGAAAAATAAGTCTTGGAGCCTACCAGCTTACCTTTGGCGACCTCTGTTCCGGTAGACTGCACTGAGGAGACAGGTACCCAGGTTCTCCCCAATATAACATCGCTTGGGACACTGCCTGTTGGGGCTTCCGTCTGCTCCCAAGAATGGGACAGCGCTGTGGTCGTCTGGGCTCCAGCTCTGCTGTGGGCCATGCCCTCTGCAGGGTGAACTGCGCCGCAGAGGGAGTGCAGAGTGCACTCCGCCATCTTTGCACCAGTGGCCAGGTAGTTGGGACCACCAGGTTAAGAGACAGGCAAGCATAATATCGCTTTGGTCTCAGGCAGCTTCTGCGTACCCTGCTCCCAAGAGCTGGGCAGATCTGCAGTAACCAGCACGCCAGCTCTGCTGTAGGACTTTTGACTTGCAGACGGACGCCCCCCCCCCCCTGCCCTGGAGAGATCACAAACCCCTGCACAGGGCAGGAGCCTACCAGCTTCCGTTTGGCGACCTCTGCTCCAGGAATCCACTACGCTGATCCTTTGGATGTGCAGGGACTCCCCAATATAACATCACTTGGGGCAAGGCACATCAGGGCTCCAAAGTCACTCAGGAGCAGGGCAGGCCCCAGAAATCGGTGCCAGGGGAATCCTGGTAATCCAGGGGGTCCAGAAATAGCTTTGAAGGCTCACAGGAGGTCCAACCAACAGCCAGTGACAGCAGGACCAACTAACACCAGAGGTAACCAGATGGCAAAAGGCAAATGTAGGAACGTTACTAACAGAAATCAAAGTAATATGGCAACATCTGAACACAACTCTCCAACAGCAGCAAGTCCTGGATACCCCAACACACCCGAAAGACAAGATCTGGATTTAAAATCACTTCTCATGATGCTATTAGAGGATCACAAGAAGGACACAAATAAATCTAACAAAGAATTACAGGAGACCATGAATCAATGGTTAGAAGCCTTTACAAAGGAAACACAAAAATCGCTTAGAGAAATGCAGGAGAACATGGATCAACAGATGGAGGCCCACAAGGAGACAACACAAAAATCGCTTAAAGAAATGAATCAACGGGTAGATGCACTTTCAAAGGAATCACAAAAATTGCATAAAGAAATGCAGAAGAATATGGGTCAACAGACGGATGCCCATAGGAAGGCAACACAAAAAGTGCTTAAAGAAATGAATGAATGGATAGATGCCCTTACAGAGGAAAAACGAGAACTGCTTAAAGAAATGCAGGAGACTATGGATCAACAGATGAAATCCCATGAGGAGGAAACACAAAAATCGCTCAGAGAAATGCAGGAGAACGTGGGTCAACAGGCAGAAATCCTGAAAGAGGTAATGCAAAAATACCTTAAAGTACTACAGGAAAATACAAACAAACAAGTGAAGGATCTCAGCAAATCCATCCAGGAACTAAAAAAGGAAGTAGAAACAACTAAGAAATCACAAAGGGAGACAACTTTGGAGATAGAAAACCTTGGGAAGAAATCAGGAGTCATAGATGCAAACATCAACAATAGAATACAAGAGATGGAAGAAAGAATCTCAGGTGCTGAAGATTCCATAGAAAGCATCGACTCAACAGTCAAAGAAAATGCAAAATGCAAAAAACGTGTAACCCAAAACATCCAGGAAATCCAGGACACAATGAGAAGACCAAACCTAAGGATTATAGGTATAGATGAGAGTGAAGATTTGCAACTAAAAGGGCCAGTAAACCTCTTCAACAAAATTATGAAGGAAAACTTCCCTAACCTAAAGAGAGAGATGCCGATGAACGTACAAGAAGCCTACAGAACTCCAAACAGACTGGACCAGAACAGAAATACCTCCCGTTACATAATAATCAAAACATCAAATGTAGTAAACAAAGAAAGAATATTAAAAGCAGTAAGAGAAAAGGGCCAAGTAACATACAAAGGAAGACCTATCCGAATCACATCAGATATCTCACCAGAGACTATGAAAGCCAGAGGAATGAAGGAGAACATGGATCAACAGATGGAGGCCCACAAGGAGACAACACAAAAATCGCTTAAAGAAATGAATCAACGGGTAGATGCACTTTCAAAGGAATCACAAAAATTGCATAAAGAAATGCAGAAGAATATGGGTCAACAGATGGCTGCCCATAGGGAGGCAACACAAAAAGTGCTTAAAGAAATGAATCAACAGATAGATGCCCTTATAAAGTAAATAGGAGAAGTGCTTAAAGAAATGCAGGAGACTATGGATCAACAGATGAAATCCCATGAGGAGGAAACACAAAAATCGCTTAGAGAAATACGAGGAGAACTTGGGTCAACAGGCAGAAATCCTGAAAGAGGTAATGCAAAAATACCTTAAAGAAATACAGGAAAATACAAACAAACAAGTGAAGGATCTCAGCAAATCCATCCAGGAACTAAAAAAGGAAGTAGAAACAACTAAGAAATCACAAAGGGAGACAACTTTGGAGATAGAAAACCATGGGAAAAATCAGGAGTCATAGATGCAAACATCAACAATAGAATACAAGAGATGGAAGAAAGAATCTCAGGTGCTGAAGATACCATAGAAAGCATCGACTCAACAGTCAAAGAAAATGCAAAATGCAAAAAACGTGTAACCCAAAACATCCAGGAAATCCAGGACACAATGAGAAGACCAAACCTAAGGATTATAGGTATAGATGAGAGTGAAGATTTGCAACTTAAAGGGCCAGTAAACATCTTCAACAAAATTATGGAGGAAAACTTCCCTAACCTAAAGAGAGAGATGCTGATGAACGTACAAGAAGCCTACAGAACTCAAAACAGACTGGACCAGAACAGAAATACCTCCCGTCACATAATAATCAAAACACCAAATATACTAAACAAAGAAAGAATATTAAAAGCCGTAAGAGAAAAGGGCCAAGTAACATACAAAGGAAGACCTATCCGAATCACATCAGACTTCTCACCAGAGACTATGAAAGCCAGAAGATCCTGGGTAGATCTCATGCAGACACTAAGAGAGCACAAATGCCAGCCTAGACTACTATACCCAGCAAAACTCTCAATCACCATAGATGGAGAGACCAAGATATTCCATGATAAAACCAAATTTTCACAATATCTTTCCACAAACCCTGCCCTGCAAAGGATAATAGGTGGAAACCGCCAATACAGGGAGAGAAACAACACCCTGGAAAAAATGAGATAGTAACCTTCTTGCTTCAAACCCAAAAGTAGATAACCACTCAAACATAAAGATAGCATCAAGAATGGCAGGTGGCAATAATCACTATGCCTTAATCTCTCTTAATATCAATGGTCTCAATTCCCCAATGAAGAGACATAGACTAGCAGACTGGATACGTAAACAAGACCCAGCATTTTGCTGCATGCAGGAAACGTACCTCAGTGTCAAAGACAAACACTACCTCAGAGTAAAAGGCTGGAAAACAATTTTACAAGCAAATGGCCCCAAGAAACGAGCCGGAATAGCCATCCTAATATCAGATAAAATTGATTTTCAACCTAAAGTCATCAAAAAAGACACAGAAGGACACTATATACTGATCAAGGGGAAAGTCCACCAAGAAGAACTCTCAATTCTGAATATCTATGCTCCAAATGCAAGGGCACCCTCATTCGTAAAAGAAACTTTACTAAAGCTCAAAGCACACATCGCACCGCACACAATAATAGTGGGTGACTTCAACACCCCTCTCTCTGAAATGGATCGTTCAGGAAAGCAGAAACTAAACAGGGACACAGTGAATCTAATTGAAGCCTTGGACCAAATGGAACTAACAGATTATATATATATATATATGTAGAACATTTCATCCTAGAGCTAAAGAATATACCTTCTTCTCAGCACCTCATGGTACCTTCTCCAAAATTGACCATATAATTGGTCACAAATCAGACCTCAACAGATATAAGAAGATAGAACTAATCCCATGCCTCCTATCAGATCACTATAGAATAAGGGTGGTCTTCAATGGCAACAAAAACAACAGAAAACCCACATACACATGGAGACTGAAGAATGCTCTACTCAATGATAACTTGTTCAAGGTGGAAATAAAGAAAGATATCAAAGATTTTTTGAAATTTAATGAAAATAAAGGCACAACATACCCTAATTTATGGGACACAATGAAAGCAGTGCTAAGAGGAAAATTCATAGCCCTGAGTGCCGCCAAAAAGAAATGGGAGACAGCATATACTAACAGTTTAATGGCACACCTGAAAGCCCTGGAACCAAAAGAAGCAAATACACCAAAGAGGAGTAGAAGACAGGAAATCATCAAACTCAGGGCTGAAATCAATCAAGTAGAAACAAATAAAACCATACAAAGAATCAGCAAAACGAGGAGTTGGTTCTTTGAGAAAATCAACAAGATAGATAAGCCCTTAGCCAGACTAACCAGAGGGCACAGAGACAGTATCCAAATTAATAAAATCAGAAACAAAAAGGGAGAGATAACAACAGAAACTGAGGAAATTCAAAAAATCATCAGATCCCACTACAAAAGCCTGTATTCAACACAACTAGAAAATCTGGAAGAAATGGACAATTTCCTAGACAGATACCAAATACCAAAATTAAATCAGGATCAAATAGACCATCTAAATCGTCCTATAACCCCTGAAGAAATAGAAGCGGTCATTGGAAGTCTTCGAACCAAAAAAAGCACAGGTCCAGACGGTTTTAGTGCAGAATTCTATCAGACCTTCAAAGAAGACCTAACACCAATACTCTTCAAATTGTTCCACAAAATAGAAACAGAAGGAACACTACCCAACTCGTTCTATGAAGCCACAATTACGCTGATACCAAAATCACACAAAGATCCGACAAAGAAAGAGAATCTCAGGCCAATCTCTCTTATGAATAACGATGCAAAAATACTCAGTAAAATTCTTGCCAACCAAATCCAAGAACACATCAAAACGATCATTCACCATGATCAAGTAGGCTTCATCCCAGGGATGCAGGGATGGTTCAATATAAGGAAATCCATCAATGTATTCCACTATATAAACAATCTCAAAGAAAAAAACCACATGGTCATCTCATTAGATGCTGAGAAAGCATTTGACAAAATTCAGAGTCCTTTCATGCTAAAGGTCTTGGAAAGATCAGGAATTCGAGGCCCATATCTAAACATAGTAAAAGCAATTTATAGCAAATTGGTAGCCAACATCAATCTAAATGGAGAGAAACTTGAAGCAATCCCACTAAAATCAGGGACTAGACAAGGCTGCCCTCTCTCTCCATATCTTTTCAATATAGTTCTTGAAGTTCTAGCTAGAGCAATTAGACAACAAAAAGAGGTCAAAGGGATACAAATTGGAAAGGAAGAAGTCAAACTATCACTATTTGCAGATGATATGATAGTATACTTAAGCGACCCAAAGAACTCAACCAGAGAACTCCTACAGCTGATAAACAACTTCAGCAAAGTGGCCAGATATAAAATCAACTCAAGCAAGTCAGTAGCCTTCCTATACTCAAATGATAAGCAGGCTGAGAAAGAAGTAATAGAAATGATACCCTTCACAATAGCCACAAACCATATAAAGTATCTTGGTGTGACTCTAACCAAACAAGTGAAAGATCTATATGACAAGAACTTCAAGTCTCTGAAGAAAGAAATTGAAGAAGACCTCAGAAGATGGAAAAATCTGCCATGCTCATGGATTGGCAGGATTAATATAGTAAAAATGACCATCTTGCCAAAAGCAATATACAGATTCAATGCAATCCCCATCAAAATCCCAACTCAATTCTTCATAGAGTTAAAAAGAGCAATTCAAAAATTCATCTGGAATAACAGAAAACCCAGGATAGCTAAAACTATTCTCAAGAGTAAAAGAACCTCTGGGGGAATCAGTATCCCGGACCTCAAGCTGTACTACAGAGCAATAGTGTTTAAAACTGCATGGTATTGGTACAGTGACAGGCACGTAGATCAATGGAACAGAATTGAAGACCCAGAAATGAATCCACACTCCTATGGTCACTTGATCTTTGACAAAGGAGCTAAAACCATCCAGTGGAAAAAAGATAGCCTTTTAACAAATAGTGCTGGCTCAACTGGAGGTCACCATGCAGAAGAATGCAAATTGACCCATTCTTATCTCCTTGCACTAAGCTCAATTCCAAGTGGATCAAGGTCCTCCACATAAAACCAGACACACTGAAACTAATAGAAAGGAAACTAGGGAAGAACCTTGAACATATGGTCACAGGGGAGAATTTCCTGAATAGAACTCCAATAGCTTATGCTCTAAGATCAAGATTTGACAAATGGGACCTCATTAAATTACAAAGATTTTGCAAGGCAAAAGACACTGTCAAAAAGACAAAGCGGCAACCAACTAACTGGGAAATGATCTTTACCAACCCTACATCCAACAGAGGGCTAATATCCAATCTATACAAAGAACTCAAGAAGTTAAACTCCAGAGAGGCAAGTAACCCTATTAAAAAATGGGGTACAGAGCTAAACAAAGAGTTCTCACCTGAAGAATATCTAATGGCTGAGAAGCACCTAAAGAGATGTTCATCATCCTTAGTCATTAGGGAAATGCAAATCAAAACAACCCTGAGATTCCATTTCACACCAGTCAGAATGGCTAAGATCAAAAACACAGGAGACAGCAGTTGTTGGCGAGGATGTGGAGAAAGAGGAACACTCCTCCACTGCTAGTGGAATTGCAAGCTGGTACAACCACTCTGGAAAACAGTCTGGCGGTTCCTCAGAAAACTGGGCATGACACTCTCAGAGGATCCGGCTATACCACTCCTGGGCATATACCCAGAGGCTTTACCTGCATGCAATAAGGACACATGCTCCACTATGTTCATAGCAGCCTTATTTATAATAGCTAGAAGCTGGAAAGAACCCAGATGTCCCTCAACGGAAGAATGGATTCAGAAGATGTGGTATATTTACACAAAGGAATACTACTCTGCAATTAAAAACCATGAATTCACGAAATTCTTAGGCAAATGGTCAGAACTTGAAAATATCATCCTTAGTGAGGTAACCCAATCACAAAAGAACACACGTAGTCTGCAGTCACTGATAAGGGGATATTAACCCAGAATCTCGGAATACCCTAGACACAATTCACATATCAATAGATTTCCAAGAAGATGGAAGGAGAGACTCGTGGTCCTGGAAAGACTGGATGTCGGGGAATGCCAAGACAGAGAAGCGAGAGGGGGTTGAATGGGGAAAAGAGGGAGGGAAGGGGGCTTATGGGACTTTCGGGGAGGGAGGAAACGGGAAAGGGGAAATGATTTGGAATGTAAATAATAAAAACTTAGAAAATAATATAATATTAAAAAAAAGAAAAATAAGTCTTATGATAAACTGATTAAGGAAAGAATTTGGTAAAATTCTAATGCTCATAATAAAAAATATTAAGCAAGTTTGGACTATAGGTAAATTATATAAATTTCTTATTGGAAATATACAAAACTCTATACTTTTTTGCATAGAATTTTTATTGGTTATTTTATTTATATTTCAAATGGTATCCCCTTTCCCAGTTTCTCCTCTGCAAACCCCATTCCCCTTCCCACTGCCCTATGCTTCCATGAGGGAGCTTCCCCCCCCCCCCACTCCTGCCTCACATCCCTAGCGTTCCCCTACATTGGGATATCCATCCAGTCTCCACAGGAACAAGGGCCCCCTCTCCCATTGGTGCCAGATAAGTCAGTCCTCTGCTATAAAAGTAACTGGAGTCATGGGTTCCTCCATGTATACTCTCTGGTTGGTGGTTTAGTCCCTGGGAGCTCTGGTGGGTTTGATTGGTTGATGATGTTGTTCTTCCTATGGGGTTGCAAAACCCCTTCAGCTTCTTCATTCCTTTCCCTAACTCTTCCATTGCTCAGTCCGGTGGCTATGAGCATTCACAACTGTATTGGTCAGGCTCTGGGGCAGAGCCTCTAAGGGGACAGTCATACCAGACTCCTATTAGCAAGCTCGTTTTAGTATCAGCAATAGTGTCTGGGTTTGGTGTCTGCAGATAGGATGGATCACTAGGTGGGGCAGTCTTTGCATGGCCTTTCATTCAGCGTCTGCTCCACTCTATGTCCCTGCATTTCCTTTAGACAGGAACAATTCTGTGTTAATATTTTTGAGATGGATGGGTGGCCCCATCCCTCAACCAGGGCCGTGCCTAACCTCTGGATATGGTCTCTACAGGTTCTCTCTTCCCTTTGTTGTGTATTTCAGCTAATGACATCTCTACTGGGTCCTGGGAGCCTCTTGCTTCCTGGCATCTGGGACTTTCTAGTAGCTAGTGGTGATACCCAGTCCCCCATCCCCCACTTCTTCACACCTCCTTTCTATTTCCTGACCCTCAGTACTTTGCCCTGTCTCCTCCCTCACTTGATCCTGACCCCCTTTTTCCCTCCCTCTTCCTCTGACTCCCAGGTCCTGCCTTTCCTCTACCTCCCATGATTATTATGTTCCGCCTTCTAAGTAGGACTGAAGCACCCACAATACTTAAAGACTACACACTGAATGGGTTGAGAATAAAACAATGGCACTGCCCAATTACTCTAATGCACTATGTGGTTAAGCCTGACAAATATAATGATCTGAGCAGGCAGGATTTTTGTGCAGTTCTACAGGGTCTCCTGTGTGCAGTTTTGTGTGCAGTTCAGAGTCTCCTATCCTGGTTTCATCAGGGAGAGATCACCACAGGAAGGTACTACTGTCTTCTTAAAAGTTTTCCTCACTTCTCTCCAGAATTGATAAAAATTATTTGAGATACATAACACATATATTCATTGAAATTGAGATATATATTAACTTAGGTATATGAAAACTGTTTACTGGTTTAAAGTCAAGTAGATGTGGATTTTGTGGAAAACAAAATCATGACTGCTGACAAATCACTTCATTAAATCTATTTTATTTAGAGGTTCTGCATTCATGTTCTCAAGATACTTAGCATTTGCTGTTACTCGCTAGAGATCCCAATCTAGCAGCAAATAGCAGGAAGAAAATAGATTATGTGATCTTCTGGGGGCTTCCCATGAAACCTGAATTCTACTATATGCCTGAAGAATGTTGTCTAATTCCAGTTTGTTGAATACAAATCACTATTGTGATAAGTCATTGCATACTTATTTTTTTTGCATACTTATTTTTTATGAATGGAAATACTCTTTCATGGAAGGAAGATGGAGGCCCACAGAAATCATAAGATTATTGCAAAATGCCATAAGTCCCTCTCTGGTTTTAAGACTATTTTAGGGTGGGGAAGAGATTCTAGTGAAGCTGCCTGAAACTTGTGCAGAGAATTTGAGTCACAGGTTTTGTGAGTCATTACTAATGCTGGAGTAGACATTTGCATGATTCAGCTGTCCAAGTCCTCCAAACTCTGTGGGTAATTCCAAATAAAGTCACTAGTCCATACAACTGACATTGAGTGGAGCTGATATTTTGTCTGTCTTTGAAGCTCTTCTTGTGGTGAATAAATATTGGTGAATTAATCTTCATGAGCTCCCATACAACACCATCTTACTAATGAAGTAGCCACAACAAGGAGGAATGTAAAACTCTAACAAGGGATGGTAAGGTGGCTCAGCATGTAAAGCAGAGAGTTGACACTCATAAGCTGTCCTTAGACCTGTACACATATACCACGGTGTATGCATATGAGATTGCATAAGCACACACTAAATAAATAAATAAATAAATAAATAAATGTAACAATAATTAGTTTAAAATGTTAGTAAAATGTAGAATTCAGATCATTGTAAGAATGGATTTGAAACTGTGCTGTTCATGTTTTAAAATGTTTTGCCTTATAACTGTGATATCATATCTCTTGAATAAAGAAGTCCCTTTGTGGCAGGATTTTCTCTGTCCAATTACATTAAAATATTAGCGCAGCAGGAGGCCTGTGATTGGACAAGTAAAAGGGAGGCGGAGCTAAGAGTTGCAGAGAGAGAGAGAGAGAGAGAGAGAGAGAGAGAGAGAGAGAGAGAGAGACTCAGGAGAGAGGGGGAGGAGGGGGAGGAAGCAAGATGTACAACGGACAGGATGATTCAGAAAAGGGATATCAAGCACTGGAGGGGTTTGGTCTGGTACTGCTATGTATTTGAATGTTAAAATATGGTCCCACAAGATCTGGTTGCCCTCAAAGAGAAAATTCTCAAGTACATCAGCTTTTGTTGTGGGAACCTTGCTCTCCAAGTTAATTGATCAATAAAAGGCTAAAACCTGTGATTGGGCTATAGATAGAGGTAGGTGGGTTTCCAGTTACCTGGCTGGGGGTGACAGAGGGGGCAAAAGAAGAGGAAAGGACAAAGAGAGAGAAGGAAGCCTCTCTCTGTGAGAGGAGATGGACCATAAACATGTGGCCAGGAAAAACAGCAACAAGGACACATGACTAGGATCCAAGTTAGAATAGCTCCAAAACACACCCAATCTAGGCTTGCAGCTTGTAAATAAAATGCCTGGATTTGGTGTCTTTTATACAGGCTAGGTAAAATATTTAATTCTTTTTACAAAGCACCATGTAGGCATGTACAGAATACCTGGGATTCTGTTCCCCCAAAGACAGGAATGCACACAAAAAAAGAGGGTGGAATGCAAATCAAAAGAACCAGACTTCACTGTTCACAACAGAAAGCTTCTGCTCCTTCCTCATATAACTCTTCAATTTACAAGGATGCAGAGAATTCAGTGCTTCCTTCTCTCTGTTTTCATCCTCTTAACATCTTATTATGTGGAACTTATAACATGTAATCACACATAAAGAATAGACAAACAAAAATCCACATCTCTATCAAGATGCCAATCTTTAAAAGATTCCCTAGTATTTAATAATGCAAATTAACATGCTCCAAATGCAAATTACAATGCCTCCAGTAAAGTTAGCGAATATCTGAGTGGGGGATAGGAGGCAGCCAGCCTCTGAGTGCTTTCCATATGGAAACAAGTACATCAAGGGCCAGTCTCATCCCAGACACCTCCTGAGAAAGAAGGGAAGGCTGATGTTTTTGAAACAGATGTTCCTTGGCATTCAGAACTCCCACATCACTTTGAATGGGCTCCAAGATCGTCATTATGCACAGGTTTTAATTATAGTTATAAAGTACAAACTCTTAGAGCTTCTTCTCAAATCCCACACATCGATTATATTTTTCAAAAAGGTACCAGAAGTGTCTCATTCTTCAGTTTTATTTTCTCTACTGTGGAATGATACAACAGGCTTCCCACTGATAGCAACATGCCTGTGCCCTAAGCATCACAGCTCACATGATAATCATGTCTGGACTTCTCTAAAGCTCCTCATAGGGTCATCATTAAGGGAACTAGGGACAGAAGGTTGAATGAAAGTATAAGATCTAGGGGAGAACTACAACTTGGAACTTGAGCACCAGAGCAACTAGTAGATGTGAGATTATAGCACAATGAAATCTACGTGAGCATACCTTCATTGTAACGTCTATAGTCTTTGCTAATGGGAAACCTTTCTTCACCATGTTTATGACTCATGTCAGGGGACTTATTTATTGCATCACCCCTACTCACTGAGAAAAGTATTACAATAGTTACATTAAAAGCACTCCAGTACTTAGCCAAATTTAAAATCAGGAAACATCTTCACATTTGGGTTAGCAGTTACCTGGTATCCTTCACAAACAACAGATCTAAAGTTTAGATCAGTAGAAGCATTTTGAGACACTACTCCCATTTCAAGGTATTTTAATAGAGTCTGATCTGTAACCAGGGAAAAGGTAGCCCAGAACCTATATTGATTAACCTTATATTGTACAGGGCAGGCATTAAAGGGAGCATGAGCCAGGTCTGGAGTTTGCCCATAGGATATAGTGATGCTTTGCACAGTATATCAATGGAACTCCCAAAGCTTTGGACGAATGGGACACTTCTGCTGGTTCAGGTCTTGAGTCTAGTTTTGGAGAACAGATATTATTTTCCCAAGCAGGAAGGGTCAGAATAGGCAGGCATTATGCATGGAAGCATCTTTAGAGGTGAGACATATGAAATGGAGTCAAATGTAGGTTCTAAGGCTTTGGGAAATGCTTTGCATTTTGTACAAAGAGAGAGTGGAAAAATGAATGAATGGGTATGTCACTTGAACCGTACTGTATCATCTTGATTGTCCCACACAAGCTCTCACCACTTTTTCTGGGAGTCAGCTTCCTGGGCAGTCATCCTGACCTGGACACATGTCCCATTCTGATACATCAACTCTAGATTGTGAAGACCCACACCAAACCCCAAGTATGATATATTTTTTTTTTTTTGGTTTTTCGAGACAGGGTTTCTCTGTGTAGCCCTGGCTGTCCTGGAACTCACTTTGTAGACCAGGCTGGCCTCGAACTCAGAAATCCTCCTGCCTCTGCCTCCCAAGTGCTGGGATTAAAGGCGTGCGCCACCACCGCCCGGCCCCAAGTATGATCTTTATTAGCTCCTATTCATTACTAATTATGTCTAAAGAACCTGTGTGTGACTCATTCCTCACTTTCTCTCTTATGGATCCATTGTCCAACCTCTAGAATATTGTCAATGAGCTCTCTCTTTTCAGCAGAGGTGGTTATTTTTTTTTGGTGTTTTTGTTTTTGTTTTGCTTTTTCATCTGACAGAAAACTATACACATCCTTTGTTCCTTGAGTGGATAGTTTTACCATTCACCTAAAACAATCTCACATTCCTATTACCATTTAGCTAATGGAATATTGGTGCAGATTTAACATGTTCGACATGTTTTCTCCAAACCCTGTCTTTGCTGTTATCATATCCTAAATCCATGCCCAATCAGCCCGGTAACAGCTATCCCTCCATTAACAGTGGTTTCCACCCTCTTGAGTCGTGCATGGGAATTAATTTCTGTGCCAACCATTCTAAATATATATCATACCAATTCCACATGACCAATTCTTCCCATATAGCTCTCTGCATTTTAGGGAAAACAGTAAGCACAGGAAAATGACCATTTGTTAATTCTTATTATTATTGGCTGATGGGTTTGATGACTTAGAATCTAAAAGTTCAGCAACATGTCCAGAAGTGTTGAACTAATAACTTCTAAATAACAGATCAAAACTGTGCTCAGTGCTAGTGAGAACCTCCGTTGCACATGGTACTTGCCTGGTATGTGCAGGGACTGAGTTTGTGTTCTAACATTAGCAAAACAAACAAGCTACCAAACAAACAAATAAATACATGCTTACATAAATGTTAGTACAAAGGAGGCCGCCTTCCCTTTGCTCTTTGCTTCTATTTGACCATATTACCTCTTTGAAATGTCTAACTAAAGAAAAACAACTGAAAAAGTAATTCTTGCCATAGAAGTTGTTCAACATTCTTGTCTACGTTTAGGGATGGCGTAAAAGTAACAGAATTTGCACCTTTTCAAAAATGCCAGTTGGAAAACTCTGAGTTTCATTTAACTGATTCATTTGGTGTTTGTTGAGAATTGTGCCTCCCCTATCTATTTAGTCATTCATTACCATAATGCTGGAGTCCGCAATAGCTGCAAGTGGGGCTTCTCTCCTTGGCATTTATACTTCACACAAAATCCCAGCTCACTTTTAATAGAGCAACATAAGAAATTAAGAGACAGCATCTGAACAGAAGTATTTTTGTATTTAAGAATCAGATATTCCCATTTGCACCCTGAGATTCTGTGTTCATTTTTCCCTTGCATGATGGTGTTCTTCCTACTTTTAACAAGTATAATATCCACATTTTTTTAAACAGTGATGTCCATCCTGTGATCACCCATCTATGTATAATGCATAAGGCACCATTTTTTGAGGTGGGGGTTAGGGAAGTTGCCTCTCAACTCCAACATTAATATGATTTGTGAATAATATGATATCTAATGACAGCATTTCTGGCAGTTCCTGGTGATTGGTTTGTCCTGGATGTACATTAGCCTAGTCTGTTTCCTGAATACTGCCTATATTGGGCAATGTGAATTTTACATCTTGAAAATAAGCTCCTTGTTTCAGTCGTATATTGTCCATGACTATATCAAGGGCAGTGTCTTGAATGTATCTGTAATTATGTACAAAGATCATTGACATTGGGCTGACCAGCTGCTCTGAGGGAAGGCGGTACATAGCACAGAGCTAACTGCATACATAGATGAATGTTAAAAGAGGCCAGCAGATGCTTTCAAAAGCAAATGTGTCCATCTGAAAGTGTGATAAATTGGCTCACTCACTGTTCTTTCCCATGCTTACTTGGTATGCAAAAGAATGAAAGCTAAAGGCTACATTTCCCAGATTTTATAATGATAAAATAGTATCTTAAGAGGTATCAATACTTCTTATCTAGTTGTCTGTCTAAAGCTCTTTACTCACTTCCTGCTCTTACATATTCATTGTTGAAACTCTGGAATATTCTGCCCGAATCACGTTTTCATAGCAATTGCTCTACTAAACCCATGTAAAGTTTGATGTGAAATCCACTCAGGAGGAAAGAGTTAGGATAAGAAAGCATGCATTTTACTTAGAAATATTGTGGTCATGTCAGCATAGTTCATGATATTGAATGTGAGGCGGAATTTGATTCTCCCATTTCCTGACAATAGTTCATTGGATAGAGCTCTCTGCCTGCTATCCTTAAAGCCATTCCAGAACTCTCAAACTATAGTCTGCTCTTGCAGCCTTCCAAGAGATTTAAGATATCATTGCACATCATTAAATTCCTTTCTACTTACTCATGAAGGTGGCTGATGCTTATAGTGCAACCAGTGACAAAACTCAGATTTTACTGAGTCAAAGGAAAAATAAAATGTTTCCTTTAATGGAAATTTTGAAGGATGCAGGCAGGTACAGATGTAAAAGAAGAAAATGGGCTTTGAGCTGTGAGAGTTTTTTTTCTCAACCTTCAACTCTAAAAATTGGACACATAGATAAAGTTAAGAATATGGGTGACAAATCAATGTGGTCATAGGTTTTGTGAAATAACACTGATGGTAGGCAAGTTCTGAGCTTGAAGATATGCAAAGAGTACATAGTTACTCACATTATTAGGTACAGTGTACTAGTACCATAAAACTGTGGAAACAACTCCCCATGTACCATAGGGAACACCCACATAAACATGAACATCATGCCCTTAAACTGTGACCCAGAGGCACTGTGGTCAACTTTCTTGTCCACTTTGAGTCTTCTCATTTTAATGGGATGGTGGATGTTGGTTTTCTAAGTAAAGGCATAAAGAGCAGTTGAAGAAAATTGTAGGTTTAGTTGCAGAGTGAAAAAGAAGAGAGCATGAAGCCCTCTGCAGGCTTCTTTAATACTCATCTTTCGCTAGCTAAGGGAATTTTTCTTGAGCATTGTTTGAGGTCAAGTTTCTTCCCATGAGAGCTGCTCAGAAAGCTAAAAATGATGAGTGATGTAAAGAAAGCCTAGTTTCATTAGGTAAACATTTCTTTTAAATTCCTTTAGGATTTCCTAGGTACATGGACTTCAAAACACTTTCCCAAATAGTTTCAGTCCTTGGTGGCTTTCCATGAATAACTAAATAAATTCTACAAAATTTACTGGAACAAATTATATTATCCTCCTTAATCATATTCAGTAGAAAGAATTCTAACCTCGTTTCAAAATATGCCCTCAATTCAGCCTTTGCCCATATATTTCTTCCCCAGGACCTCCAGTATTCTTAGAGAAAAATTAGCCACTCTTTTGGAGTGCATATTTTCAAAGACAAGTGAATGTTCAGCTCATCTTTGTTCTTAATGCCATGCCCATTTGCATAAATTTTTGATAGAAATTTCTGGAGTCTGTTCTACTTGTTGGATTATTAGCAGAAGTAGTATATGATAATTCCCAGATTTTCTTACATGCTCTGACCTTGTAAAAGTCCATGACTGGATTGGGAGGGGTCAAATAAAATAGAGCAGAACCTGCAGTTGTCATTTTGCTAAATGGACCTCTGTCTGTATGTCTTCTAAATATTTATGCTCACATACACAGACCTTGGATACTCTCAACCTTGCTCAAAGAGGCTTCATCTTGCGGTGGGCTGAAGTTAATGTACATGATAGTTTGTATATGCTCATCCCAGGGAGTGGCACTATTAGAAGGTGTGGCCTTGTTTTAGGAAGTGTGTCACTATGCGGATGGTCTTGGAGATCTTCTTCCTAGTTGCCTAAGCATGCCCAGTCTGTTCCTGGCTTCCTTTGGATAAAGATGTAGAACCCTCAGCTCCTCCTGCACCATGCCAACCTAGATACTGCCATGTTTCTGCCTTGATGACAAAGGACTGAACCTCTGAACCTGTAAGCCAGCCCCAGTTAAATGTTGTCTTTTATAAAACTTGCATTGGTCATGGTGTCTGTTCACAGCAGTAAAACCCTAACTAGGACAATGTAGAAATGTTTAACTCATCTAGTGCTGAGAATAAGAGACAATGGAATACCTATTATTACCAAGGCTCTGAATTCCTTGCTACAAAGGCAGCAGAAAGAATGCAAGAGCTTGAAGATCACTCAAGAGGTTCAGATGCTGTTCTGGACATGATGTGGTTATGGCATAAACTGACAGCAGCTATAATTACCTGAACAAGGTCAAGGTAGCAGAAATTTCAACAGGATGAAGCAGATGATTCCCAGGCTTTACCTTACTGAACAGATATTTAAGCATTTGATAGTTTCTGGGGAAGGGAGAATCACTTGGTTGTATTTGAAGATGTGGCCACTGGTAGATTTTCATGTTCCAGTGGATGGCTCCATACATATGCCTACATGGATAGCATTAACTGATCTTAGTGAATTATCAAAAAAATTAAAGATGTAAAGCAAGGGTTATGTGTTCTGGGGATATTAGAAGAATAATAGGGGGTTAAATATGCTCACATTGTACTTGTGTAGAATCAGCAAGAATAAAGAAAAAACTTTAACGCCAACAACTTTAATGAAGAAGGGTAAGTTTTAAATTATACCCTGTGAGGTCAGCATAATGTGGCTGGGATATATGGAAGTACGAATGGCCTATTCTGTCACAGGAGCAGGACACACCCCTGATGGAGCAGGGTATGTTATCCACATTGAGAACACAGAGAGTGATGAATGACAGGGCTCAGCCTGTATCTTCATTATTGCATTTCTTTTCAATCCAGGACCCCAAAACATGGGATGGTACCGGCAATATTTAAGAGTGATTTTTCTCCCATAAAGCAAACTTCCATTTTTAAGAAAAAGAAAAAAGAAAGCTTTTTATTCTGAGGGGGAAACACTCCCAAAGGTGTGTCATCTTGGAGTTTCTCAATCCAATTCTCTTGACAATGAAGATGAAATCACACATAGATGAAGGGAGTCACACACATGACTTCCCTCACATTTGATTCATGTGCAAGCACACAAGTGTTTATAAGAATGCTTGGACATTACAGTTTTATGGTGGAGGACAGGAAGAAAAGTTTTGAATGGTCTTTTAGAAAGATGAAAAGGAGGGAGAGAATGAGAGAGAGAGAGAGAGTCTGGTGTTCCATGGGGCCTGCAAGCAACCCCTCCAATTAGCTGCCAAGCACGGCTAAAATGGCTTCTCCATGCCCTGCAGAACAATCCATTTGTTAAGAAAAAAAAAAAAAACATGCTCAGTGAGTTTTTATTTCAATAAAATTGAAATTTATTGAGCAAATCATAGCCAGTAATTTTCAGTCCATTCAGCTATTTTCCTCTGAGAAATCCTGTTCTGTAGTCCTTTAAAAATGATCAACCCTGAAAAGAGTTGAATCAAGGCAAATAAATTATCTACAATAAGCCCAAACGGCCCTTTACCAAAAACTCTGTTAAAACAAAGACATTGTATCTGAGCTTTAGTGACCATCCACAGAGCGTACTTCATTCTTTTACATCCTTCTTACTAAAGGCAAGCTGGTACAACCTCAATAGCACCAAGAGAAGATTTGAAAATGAGGAATTTTACCCAGAGAAAATAAGAAGTGGATTCCAATACCATGGAGTGTATAATTCCCCCACTCCCCAGAAGACCTCTCTGTCAACAGAGCTTCAAAATACATGAACCAACTGACACTATAAAAGAAAAAAAATGAAAAACACACTCACAATTGTGGATGAAAGTTCAACACCTCTGTTTCAAGTCATCACTGGAGCAAATCAAAGAAAATTATTAGAATATAGAACATAATGTTTCACCAGCCTCCCTTATTAGAGGTTCAGGGAGCACACAGCCACATAAATGTTTTCTTGTGGCAAAATACCAGCTGGTGGAAAAGTATATATATTTTTATTAGCATGGAGCTGAAGAAGTGGCTGATAACAGAAATATAACTATAAGGAAATTTCTCAAGTGTGTGGAAACTAAACAGAAAATATAAATAACTAATAGATAAAATACTAAGTGAAAAGTGACATAAAATGTAATTAAAATATGATACAGTAAATGTCGGATCCAGCTAAAAGAGCATCTAAAGGGATGTTGGTGGTTTTCAGATGAATGCTTTAAGTTGCTAGCTAAAGAAAAGAACTATAAACTCCAAATGCATCACATTGGAAAATAAATGAGACAAAGTCACAATACATGAAATTACAAAGACAAAACTAGAGAAAGTTAAAGGCAGCAAAGTTGATTCTTTCAAAAATGTAAAATAAATTATAAACTTCTAAAGCAGACTGATATAAAGAAGACATAGGGTTCTAAGTAGATGAAGGGATTCTCCATTATCTACACAGACTTGGCAATTTAATAAACAACATAACAAGAAAAGAGACATAATGAGCAATCTAGTTTAAATAAACCAATCCCTTAAACTATGTAAACTACAAATTCTTAATCAAAAATAAAAGCCTATAGAGTACATAACATTTATGAAAGTAACTGACTTCACAGTTAAAAATGTGTCAGTAAACTAATTTGAAATCAATATTCTAACAAGGTATTCTGTTTCTAGATTTCCACAAGCCATTATAATGATAATATTCACATGTATGTATACATACCTATGCATATATGTTTGTATATGAATATTCATTAAAAATTTTTAAACAGGTAAGTAAACAGCTTTATATAACAATTTTAAAAATATAATAAAGAGAATTAGACTCTCAGGAAATGCATATATTAAGAAACTTATCTAAGTACACAATAGTAATTCTAAGAACAGGTAGCTGTACCCATACACCCATCCAGATTTGGGCAAGGGGATGTAACATGAATATTAGGACATCTGAGTTTTCTTTTTCTATAGGAAATAAGAAAATAAAAGTAATTATCTAGCTCATATGGTAAGAGAAAGAAAAACAGTTGGTGACTAAAATTGAAAAAAGCATTTGTGAAAATCTTCTTCAAGGTGTAATGTGACCAGACAATAGCATGGCCCTGGATGTAGTGTGGTAGAAGACAGGAGATGAGGAAGAAAGGGAGTAAGGAAGGGAGGGAAGGAGGAGACAGGAAGGGGACGAGAGAGGAAGGGGGAGGGAAGGCTAAAGAACAGGAGCTTGAAAGGGAAATTAGCAACATATGAAATATATTAACCAATAACTCAAAAGTTAAAATGTTCATAAATGAAATATAAAGTCTATATGCAAGTGACATAGAAGTGAGATAAATACTTCTTAACAAATTTAAGTTTAGTATGGATTGTTAACTACAAGAAAAAACAAACGCAAGCTTTGGAATAAACAAAATTTTTGAAAATTAATCTTCAGATCATGGTAGTAGATGGAGGAAAGAAATCTTAATGGTAAAATCTACACCAATATAGAAAGTAAAATGAAAACAAAATGGTAGAAGTGGACCCCCTTAGTGACTATCACACACCAAAAGCTTATAATCAACGCAAAGATCACAGGGTTAAAAATGGAGGAAAGTGAAGGGTTAATGTAATTATAATCTCAAAAATAAAAGCAAAAACATTTGGTTAGGAGAGATGTAATCATAATTTAAACATGAGATCATTGCAATCCTAGAAGGCATATTAAATATAATTGATGAGCCTTTGGACTTAATAGAAAAATTTAGCAAAGATACTGAGTGTAGAACAATAAACAATTCAACTATATGTCAACATTTCAGAAAGTTATTTCAATAAACAACTTTATTTACAATTTACTTATTCATTTTACAGACTATAGTGTTACATTATACCATTTCAAACTTACCTACACAGGCTTGGATCACTTCTATCTCCACCACCCACTCCCATCTTGTCTGATTCCTCCCATTAAATATTTGTAATGACATCCCTTCACCTTCAAGACTCTTGCATTTCCACTTTTCATGTGTCAGACAAGAATGTGTTACTCATCTTTTTAAGACTGGCTTTACTTTACCTGCCATCACAATCTATTTCCCATTTACTTTCTTGCATAGAACAAAATAAGTTTTCTTTAGAGCTGAATGTAATTCCATTGTGTGTTCATGACTTGTCTTTAAGCACATGTCTGTTAGTGGGACTGAGTCTTTTATATTGTCAATGGGGTAATGACACAGACATGCAAATATCATTAATAAATCTTGATTTTTTAAAAAAATCTGTTGAACATTATACAGAAATGGTATAACTTGGTTATTTGTCACTTGTATTGAGAATATTTTAAAGAATTTCCATGCTGACAGAACTAATTTCCACTCACAATATCAGTAAGTAAAGTTCCCTCCCCCCATATTCAATCCAACATTCAGAGTTACTTGCTTTCTTGTTAATAGCCAATGGCAAGGGTAAAATGGAACCTCAATATTATCATGGTGAACATTGTATTTCCTCACTGTAATCTTGCATGCTAACTTGCAATTTTGACAGTTGAAGACATTAAAATCATAAATTTATTGACAATTTACATCTCACTTTAGAGTGTCTGTTCAGTTTATTTCCCCTTTATTGATAAGATTATTTGTTCTTTGTAGATAGTTCATTATTTACTCAGCACTGATTCTATTCTAGATGTAAGTCACATGTCATATAAATAGCTGGCAAAGATTTCTTCTCATTTTGTAATCTGACTCTGTTTAACATTTTCTGTTTTAAAAAAGATTTCCTTTTAATTTTCATTTGTGTGTATGCATGTGTGTAACTTCATGCTCTTCTGAGATAGTATTTCTCCCAGGTTCCTGTTCAATTCCAGGCATTGGTAACATTTAATCTGTATATCACCTACGGTAATATGACCATTTAAAAATTAGTGCTTCGCGTTTACTAACAAAGACTTAAAACTAAGAAGTCTTTCTTTCCATTTTCTCCTGTCTTCTTTAATGTCCTTAGCTCTCTAGAGTTTTCATGGTTCAGGTACTTGATATAATTGGCTGAATGCATAACCAGCCCTTCCCCTCATCCCTTTTTATTTTTGAGATAATTTTCTTGACATTCTTGTGAATTCATTATTGATACCTGACAGTTTATGCATGCTAATTTTGCATCATCTCTACTTTGATGGTGACTATTTATCTTGAAACATCTTCTGGAGACCTTAGGGCCTTTAAACAATAAGATTGTACAGTATGCAAACAGAATTTCTTTCCATTCCAGTTTGTACCCATTTTGCTTCCTTTTCTTACTGCTCTAGCTATGATTTCAAATCCTGTGTTGAATAAAAGTGGACAGTGTGTTTCACCTTAACTCCTTTCCCCATCTCTTGCAATGTTGGGTAACAATGTTAGTTAACTAACCTGTTTTTGTATCAGGACAATACCAATTTTGTGGAATGATGTTCTGTTCCTTTGAGTTTTATGCTATAGTTTAAGGAATATGATGTGTAATATGCAATGTTAGAAACTCTTGTTTTTATTATTTTTTCTTTTTTCTTTTTTATCTTTTTAATTTATTTAAATTTCAAGTGTTATCCCCTTACCCCAGTTCCCCCCTCCCAGAAACCCCCTATCCCATCCCCACTTCCCATGCTTCTATGAGGGTGTTCCTCCATCCACCCCCTCACACACACTTCTGCCTCCCTGCCTTCGATTCTCCTACACTGAAGCATCTATTGACCCTGCATAGGAACAAGGACCTCTCCTCCCATTGATGCCTGATAAGGCTGTCCTCTGCTACATATGCACCCAGAGCCACGTGTACTCCTTGGTTGGTGGCTTATTCCCTGGGAGCTCTGACTCTTGTTTTAAAAACAAATCTAAATTCAGTACTTTTGGAGTTATCTGGGCTCTGTGTACTGTTTGCTGTTGCACTTCTGGGCCCTTCCATATCACCCTCTTCTCCTAGCAATCACACTGTTAATATTTTAAGTTTGTAAATAATGCAAGGAAGTTTCATGTGTCTCTAATTTACCACAGTCTCTTTCTTTCAGCTTATCATTTTAAATGATATAAAAATGTTCAACAGTGAGTCTACTGAAAGTCAATGAATTCCACTGCACAAAAAAATAAATAAATGGGAAGAAGGAACATTTACTATAACATAATGAGCAGAGGAACACAGCCAGCAGTGGACTTGAGAATCACCTGTATAAAGCACCTAGTTTGCCCAACTTGAATCATAGATTCATGGCAACTATGTTCAATTTACCAAAGCTTATTTTGTTTAGTCTTCGATTGTAGACTCTAAACTGTACACCAAAGTGAAAAGTAAACACAAAACCTAGGAATGTTCAGACAAGAACAAAGCTGAGTGATTCATTAGTTTATAGAAAGACTTATTACAGAGCAACAGTAATTATAACATTTTAATTTCAACAGGAGCTGGAATCAGCAGAAAAGAACAGCACTCAGAGACAAACTAACACGTGTGTCATTACCTGCCTCCTGGAGAAGATGACCTTTTGAATACTTGGGAAAGAGTGGATATTTCCATCAAATTATGCTGTCATAGAATGCTCTGGTGAAGGAAAAATTATTATGAATTATTTAATTTGATACAAAGTTTAAAGTCTCTATAAAATTGACAGCATAATTTTGGAAGGAAACAGTGAAATGTCTTAATAATATTGGGGCAAGAAAAAGAATTACCAAATAGGATATAATTGGTGAGTATGTAATGGTATATACCTAAAACTACAACAGTCTTGAACAGTCTTGAGTTTGAAATAGGAAGAAGATGAATTCCTGAGTTATAAAGAAAGACCTACCCAGTATTAAAAAAAACAAAAAGTCAGAGAAGGCTGGGAGGTTGCTCAGTTGTTAAAGACACAATGATCATGCAGAGAACCTTGGTTCAACTCCCAGTACCCATGTTAGGGTAAAATGGTCCAAGTACATTATTTATTTACTGTTATCTAAAATCATTCATATGAAACCTCATACCATATACAATGACTTTACATTAATAAGTTGTAGGGGTTTTTTCTCTTTGGAACATTTTCTACATGTATACAGTGTGTTGGGATTACATGCACCCATTATTCTCTTTCTCTCAGTCCCCTACCACTCCCAACTAGTTTCCATGCTACTTTCAATTCTTCCTCTTGTGTGAAGGTTGTGCACAGGGAACATTGGCTGCCAAGTGTTCATGGTTGCAAATGCTCCATCATAAAACAGCCCTTCACTGAGTCTGTGGTAAGAGATCTTTTTATACATATTTTAAATATGATGCAAAGTTGCTTTCTGATAGTTCCCTTTAATTGTCATGTTGACATAATCTGAAATCATCCTGAAAAGGGGTCTCAATATAGGCTTGTATAGAACAAGTTGGTCTGTGTGCATGTCTGTGGGAGATTGTCTTGATTACATTCATAAATGTGGAGAGATCCAGCCCACCATGACTTGGTTTGAGTATTGGATTGTAAAAGAGTACAGAAGGATCCTGCTTGCGTTTATTCTCTCTGTCCTTGATTATGGATGTGATGTAATTAGCTGCTTCAAGTTACCACCTTGACATTCCTGTAATGTTGGACTTATACAAGTAAGCCAAGTAAACATTTTTCCATTAAAGTTGCTTCATTCCGGGTAACTCATCTTAGCCCTAAAAAAATGAAAACAGGACATTGCTTCACAGTAGTCCACAAAGTTAAATCAGCTTTGAGCAGTTATTAGATCAAGGCTTAAATTTAAAATAACAAAAACTAAGCTTTGATGTTTTAGATTTTCCTCTCTGGGCTTGTGATTATAGGCAAGTCACTTACTATCACCGACATTGTGCTTTATCTGTATGTGGGACCTGAAAATGATGTCCATGTCAAACTATTATGCAAAGAATTAAAAGTAAACATATTTTACTGATTTTGTGTGTCAACTTGACACAGCCTGGAGTTATCACAGAGAAAGGAGCTTCCCTTGAGGAAATGCCTCTATGAGATACAGCTTTAAGGCATTTTCTCAATTAGTGATCAAGGGTGGGAGGGCCCACTAGAGGGCCCATTGTGGCTGGTGCCATTACTAAGCTGGTAGTCCTGGGTTCTATAAAAAAGCAAGCTGAGCTAGTCAGGGGAAGCAAGCCAGTAAGCAGCATTCCTCCATGGCTTCTGCATCTAGTCCTGACTCTGTCCTAAATCTTCTGCATCTAGTCCCTACCCTGTGTGAGTTCCTATCCTGACTTCCTTTGGTGATTAGCAGTAATGTGGAAGAGTAAACTGAATAAACCCTTTCTTCCTCAACTTGCTTCTTAGTCATGATGTTTTGTGCAGGAATAGAAATCTGACTAAGACAAATTGGTACCAGCATAGTGTGGTATTCCTGTGACAACCTGACCATGGTTTGGAGAGGACTATGGAAGGACTTTGGAACTTTGGGCTTCTAGCCATTTGGTGTTAAGAGCTCTGTGGGATGTTCTGTAGGAGCTTGGAAAATAATGTTGAGAACAGTGCAAATGATGGAGGCCTGACTTGTGAAATTTCAGAGGGAAGATTAAGGACTCTTATCAGGGCCTTTGCTGTTTTAATTGTGAAGATTCTGTGGTTTTCGATAGCTGGGACCGGAGAATCTGCTGTGATTAACAAGACACCAGAACTAACAAAGTGAAACCTTTACATTACTGGGACTATTGATGCTGGTTAGCTGGACCTAAGAAATTAGTGGTGATTAAGAAGAGACCAGATTCACTGAGGTGAAATCTAGAAAGTATTTTCTGAGCACAAAGAGGCTGTATGCTAGAGATAACAAAGGTTGGACCTCGTGCTGCAGCAGCAGGACTTGGTAATGTGTAAGAGTCACCCAGGTGGTACTGGTTTTGAATGCATGAAGGGGTCCTGACGAGAAACTGAGACTCAACACTGTGAGAGACCATGGAAGGCCATTGGTGAAGGTGCAGCCTCAGGCCCAGGAGTGAAGGGGTCATGCAAAGGAGTTGAGGCTTGGCACCATGAAGAGAGCCTATGAGAGGCTATTGGTGAATACTAGTTGCAGCAGTATTTTGGAGATGCCAGTACCATGAAATGACCACCAAGAACACCAGCAGCAGTGGAGTACAGGTAGCAGGAGACTAGAAGACAAGCTGTGTGCTACTAAGGGCAGAGCTAGAGAAGTGACCCAAGCCCATGGAGGAGCCCGTGAGTGGATTTTGCTTTTGATCATATTTGTGCTCTGATATTTTTCCCTCTTGAAGTAAATTATTTTAGAGGAGCCCACAGTTAAGATACTTTGAATTGTAAAATGACTTCGAATTTTAAAAGATGTTGGATATTTTAAAGGGAGTGAAATTTTAATATGTAAAGACTGTGTGACTTTTAAAGTTATTTAGATCTTGGGAATGAATGAAAAAGTAAGAATTGAGGCTTAATAGTGATGCATTTGTGTGTCGAGTTAACAAGGGGTCAATTGTACTGGCTGGTTTTGTGTATCAACTTGACACAACCTGGAGTTATCATAGAGAAACGAACCTCCCTTGATGAAATTCCTCCATGAGATCCAGTTGTAAGGCATTTTCTCAATTAGTGATCAAGAGTAGGAGGGCCTGTAGTGGCAGGGAAGTGTTAGTGATCCCCCAATAAAACAGATGTAACTCACAGCAGGGCCTTTATTCTATTAGAGTTAGCTCACCCCACCCCCACCCCCACCCCCAAAGCATCACCATCATGCAGGATTTTTTTGGGGGGGGGAGGGAGGTGCTGAATGTTTATCGGGTCAAGGCTTTATAGTAAGCACTAAGCAGGGAGTACATGTGAAAACATATAATTGGAAAATTACTGTGACCTTTAACATAATTGGCTGATGCTGTTAGTCATCTCATAAACTTAGTTTCTGCTCCCCTCTGCATTGGTGTCATTAGGCAGGAGGGGGGTGACTTGTAACCTGGGAGTGAAGATTTGTTGGGGGACTAACCTGGAGACACTGGTCTTGTTGAGGGTGTGACCTGGAAAAGCAGTTTTTGTTGAGGATTAGCCTAGAGACTGGAGCTAGGCTCGTTTTGTTGTGGGGCAACTTGGAAACTGATGCTAGGTACCAGCCTGTCAGTTTACCTGAATTCAAACTTAAGTCTGGTTCTCTAAAATAGAGTCTGAACTTACAAGATTTGGCATCTCATTCCCCGCTTTCTCTTGTAACTAGAAGTCCCAATCATGGGACTTCCTGAAGCTTTATGAAAACAGTTAGTAATAGGTCTATGTCTTTATGATGTCTCTGGGGGTATGAGTAGGGGCCCATCAGTGGGAGACAGGAAGGAGTCTTGGGGCTGAATTTTCCTCTTGCTGGCCAGGTTCATCTTCAACTGTAAATGTATGTGCTGCAGATCCACGCTGCAACTCTGTAGCACAGGGACCCTTTAAGCAAGGCTCTAGTGATCTCTTGACTAGGGCCCAATCTCCAGGATAAAGTTGGTAGAGCTCTGGAGGTGGACCTGTTTTGTAGAAAGCATGAAGTTTAAGTCAAACATGTTTGTGTACCCATTTGACACCCTTAAAATTGTGTAACAATTAGTAATCATCTGTTTCTGTAATAAGTTCTGTCAGTAGGCGAACCAAGCCTAACTTTAAAAGGGGTGAGTCCCTTCTGGTACTCTATAAAGGATGAAGGGGAGAAAAGTCAACCAGTCACTATCAGTCTCTAAGATAAATTTAGTTAAGGTCTCTATTAGGGTTTTGTTTTAGGGTTCTACCTGTCCTGAACTCTGGGGTCTGTAAGCACAATGAAGTTTCCAATCAATCCCCAGAATATTAGCTAATTTCTAACTTACCTGGGATACAAATGTAGGTCCATTGTCTGACCCTATAAACTTAGAAAAAGCATACCTTGGAAGAATTTCTTTGCTACTGTCTCCACAGTCTCATGTTTAGTTGGGAAAGTCTCAGTCCATCCTGAAAATATTTACATCTGAATTTTCTTGCTTTTATCTCCTTGAAATCTGTTAGTCTAATTCCTGATAGATTCCTGGCTTGGTGCTTCAGCATTGAGTACCAGGGTTCTTCTAATTGGCAACTGCATCAGTCAATTGACAGGACTGACCATTTTTAGCAATTTTAGCTGTTTTTGAATTGGCATCTCTAATTTTGATGTGGGACTAGCAGACTAAGTCCTGCATTCTCTGGGATCCCATGTATGAAGAACAATGGATCTTTTTCCATATGCTTATACCCATTTTCTCTGGTATAATTAGTTTGCGGTCAGCTGTTCTCTGTCATCTCTTATGATATTGAGACATGACAGATTTTTAGACCAGATTACATCTTCTGTATGATCAGAGAGTGTGGGATCTCATGGCTCTAGGGCAGTCAAGAACATGAGGGGCCCAATTTCTAGGGCTACCCATTGGGTGTCGTGTTGCCCTCTGGGATAGGGTATAGTCCTTCCTTCTGCCATCAGAAAGCCTCTCTATATATAAATAGGCCCACGGATACAAGTGGTAGCAAAGGCAAAAGGCTATCTGTGTCTCTTGTCTTTTCTCAGCTCTAACACCTTGGTCAGAGTTGCCAGATCAGCTTTCTGGACTGACATTCCTGCCAGGTGTGGCGCTGCCCACATGATTTCAGTGTTTAGGACCACCACTGCTCCAGCATACCTCCATCCATCTTGAATGAGGCTGTTGCTGTTGGTGACCCATGTTACCTCTCCATCCATCTGAGCAGTTACACAGAGGCCCATTGATCAAGGTCAGGGTCAGGCAGCAGGACAGCTGAAAAGCTATCCTAGGGGCATTCAACAGGAGAGGCTGCTGATAAGTCATTCTTATATCATCTTTAACCAGGAGGCTGTTGTCGCACCGATGTGTAAACAGGGGGTGAGGTGGAGTACGCAGCTTCTGCCAATTGTTAAGAGATTGAATCTGAGTATCAATCCCCCGGGTCTGGGGAGGTCACCTGTAGTTGACTGAATAAGACCTTTTCAGCAGAGGCTTAATAGTCTAAAATTTTTAGGACCTCTAAGAGGTCTTGAGTTTTTGTTTTGTTTCTGTTGCCACTGAGAAGTTATCAACAAAAAAGCTAGTGGATTTCCCTTCTGCTTTTAGGGTTACCCTGGTCTTGGGAAGGGGACATGTTTGATCTTCAGGGACACCCTTACCTCCTTCTTCTGAAGATATCTGTTTCAGGCATCTTCTACAATCTTTTGGTTTGGCCATGGCAGCCAACAGGATCATTGCCAGGTCTCACATCACCATCATGCAGGATGGTTTTGGTGGTGGGGGAGCCCGAATGTCTATGGGGCAAGGCTTTATAATAAGCAGTAAGCAGGGAGTAGCATGTGCAAGCATTTATTGGAAATCTACTGTGGCCTTTAACATAATTGGCTTGTGCTGTTAGTCATATCATAAACTTAATTTCTGCTCCTCTCTGCATTGGTGGTCATTAGGCAGAGGGTGGGCTTATACCCTGAGGGTGCAGATTTATTGGAGGAATAACCTGGAGACACTGGTCTTCTTGAGGGTGTAACCTGGAAATGCTGGTCTTGTTGAGGGTGTAACCTGGAAATGCTGGTCTTGTTGAGGGTGTAACCGAGAAATGCTGGTCTTGTTGGGGATTAGCCTAGCAACTTTGGCTAGGCTCAGGTTTTGTTGGGGGCACCTTGGAAATTAAAGCTAGGTACTAGCCTGTTAGTTTACCTGAATTCAAACTTAGGTCAGGTTCTCTGAAATGGAGTCTGAACTTAGAAGATTTGGCATCTCATCCCTGTTGTGGCTGGTGCCATCCCTGGGCTGATAGTCCTGGGTTCTCTAAAACAGCAAGCTGAGCAAGCCAGAGGAAGCAAGCCAGTAAGCAGCATTCCTCCATGGCTTCTGCATCTAGTCCTGACTCCAAGTTCCTACCCTGTGTGAGTTCCTGTCCTGACTTCCTTTGGTGATTAACAGCAATGCGGAAGAGTGAGCTGAATAAACCCTTTCTTCCCCATCTTGCTTCTTAGTCATGATGTTTTGTGCAGGAATAGAAAACATGACTAAGACACATATTTAAGGCTAATGTCACTTAGCACAGCATATGACACTAAACACTCATGTGTTTGTTACATGTTATTTAGTTAACAGAGAGTATTCATGATGTCTAGAATGTAGCAAGCAATAAGTGCTCATATTTTGATAGTCATTGGTGACTATCAAAAGTAAACCTGATGGCAGTTAGCCCAAAGCCTAGCACACTGCAATCACCACATAGAGCACTAAAATTCTAAAGAAAAGGAGGCCTTCACTTGAGCCTATGGTTACTTGTAGCTGTGAATTTCCTGGTTTCCAAAAAGACCTGGAACATGTAATGAGAAGTAAGCACAGCCCTTTGGTTATCAGTGAAGTATGATGACCATGTTGATAATAACTAAAAATTGCAATTAGAAATATTTCTTCCCATTGCCTATGAGTACCATCAGGCTGGTTTCACTACAAGAGTCTTGGGCCATTTTCAATCTGTGCCTCATTAGATAGATGCAGCTTGTATACCCTACAGAAGTATTTGGAAAAATAAGTGTTGTAGAAAGGAGGCATCTTATCCCCTACTGATCTTGTCCACTGTCTAAATGTCTGCTCTACAAATACAAGGGAGATACCCAAGTGTGCTTTGAAATTCTGAATCATTACACAAAATTGTCCTTTTCGTAGATTACATGTGAGAAGAGACCTAGGTGATGTTTGATTTGATATTACATTTTAATTTTTTTCTCTTTCTAAAGGAGTGTATCCTTACTTTTCTATAACCTGGTTAGACACTAGGATGATTGAATGACTTCTGTGCTCTGGTCAAATGAGATTTACTTTGGTCCTGAACAGAAGAGATGTAGGAGATACCTCCCTTGCACTGCCATTAATTATCTCAGCACTCCTGATTAGCCTTGACTTATCCTGTTTCAATTTTAGAGGAAATGGAAACTAAAAGTTAGCTATGAGAATTAGATGAAATCCAGGCATAGACTGTGTGTTTCCTCTTTCAGTCTCTAATCTTTTTCAACAGACAACACATCCAAAAAGTATATTCCATTTCTAGATGTGCAGAGGAATGAAATACAACTATCTGGATCAAGTCCCAAAACGTTTTTATAGCATAGTGAGAATTAACTTCATCTCACTAGAATAGCTGTTAATCCCAGGCTATATCTCCTTGTGATTGTTGTTAGTATTATTGTCTCCATAGGATCTGGAATCACATAGGAGACAAACTTGTGTGCACATTTTTGAGATGGCTTCTAGATTGCATTAATTGAGGCAGTAAGATTTATCAGAATGTTTATTTAAACCTGAAAATCTATATCTGTGTAATAACTCCAGATTAAAATATTTTTAAGAATTAAAAATATGCAAGAGTCTGTTCTACCTAAGGTACAACTAGCACACGAGTTCAGCTGGCATCAGAATCATCAAGCCAACAGCAGGAATAGCCGATGGCTAGAGGGCAGCATAAGAATCCAATAAACAAGAGTGAGAGTAACATGATTCCACCAGAGCCAAGTGATACTACTCCAGCAAGATGTGGATATTCTAGCACAGCTGACACACAGGAAGATGACCTTGAATCCAATCTTATAAATATGATAGAGGCTTTAAAGAGGAAATAAATAAATCTCTTAAAGAAATACAGGCAAATACAAACAGGTGAAGGAAATGAATAAAACTGTTCACGAACTGAAAATAGAAATAGAAGGAATAAAGAAAACACAAACTGGGGCAATCCTGGAAATGGAAAACCGAGGAAAGGGAACAGGAACTACAGATGAAATACAGAATACAGTAGATGAATCTCAAGCATAGAAAATACAATGGAAGAAATTGATATATTGGTCAGATAGTATGCCAAATCTAAAAAGTTTATGACAGAAAATTTGTGACACTATATAAAAAAAATAAGACTAATAGGAATGGAAGAAGAAGAAGTTTCTCAGCACAAAGGCTCAGAAATTACCTTTAACAAAATTATAGAAGAAAATTTTCCCAAAGTAAAAGATGACTATAAAAGTACAGGAAGCTTTCAGAACACCAAATAGATTTGACTAAAAAATATGTCCACCACATAATCAAAACATGAAATGTACAGAACAAAGAAAGAATATTAAAATCTGCAAGGGAAAAAGGCCAAGTAACATATAAAGACAGGCCTATTAGAATTACATGTGACTTCTCTACAGGCTTTAAAATCAGAAGGCCGGGGCATACATCTTTCAGACCCTAAAAGGACAAAGATGTCCAGTGGGTATTTTTGCAAATAGTTTTTTTGGGAGAGTTGCAGGGAGCAGTCAGCCCTTTCTAATCTGATTTTGTTGAGATTTTGCTAGCAGCAAGGGTCTTTCTTATACTGAGGTTATCTGATTTCCAACTAGATTTATCTGCCAGGTTATAAAGGAGATCAACATGAAGTTGGCTCCAGTGGAAAGCTATGCGATACTATGTTGAACAGTTACTACTGGTTGACATTAGGATAAAGACAGAGATGAAATGGAGGTAAGATGGAGATAAAGATAGAGACACACATCCTAGTTATAAGGGAATCCTGAAAGCCATGGATAATTTCATATCCTTTTAACCTTTGCCTTTTAGTTCTTCTGATTGATGCTTTGTATTGCCTCTTTGTAGAAAGAGGCCCCATTGAGGAGTAATTGTTGTGGCCATTATAGACCTTTGAAATGGTCTTGATGGAGGTAGGCTTTCAAAGTTTTATGGGTGTATCTACAAAGCGTTTCTGTTTTTCACTTCTCTTATGCTTTCTACTTGAAATGTGGAATTTCATTCAAAACACAGTGAGGTATAACACTTTCTGAGGCCCAGAACTTGCAATGTTTGTGCCCTTGGTTCTCACAAATCTCAACAAATAATCTTGCTTTCAAAAGAAGAGAAAAGAGTGAGCCTAAAGATGGAGGGGAGGGGAGCTTCTCCAGAAAATGTGAACCAACAAACATTAGTTTAGTTTTCCCAGAGAACAGAAGTGAATTTGTGAATTGTTAGTACCACATAGAAATATATGGAACAATGTTTTTACACCACTTGATGAGTACAAACTTTTAGCTGATGCTTGGTCCATCAAATCACTCAGTTGTAACACAGCAGTGGTTCTCTATGGGTTTATTTTGTCCTCTGGATATATTTGGTAATGACTGGAGATATCTTTGTCATTGCACCTAGGTGAGGCATTACTTTTGACATCTATTGGGTATAGGGCAGGGATGTTCTAACAGTCTTCCAGTGCATAGGGCTTTTCTTCCAGGAAAGAGTCAATGAGCCATATCTGCTCATTTTGCAAAAACTAAATGTGCCAATCATAGAGAATGATATCTAAACCAAAATCTGTCACTGTGATTGGCCTTCTGTACCAACTATATTTACCATCTTGCCTTTGTATATGTTGTTTTTCAACCCCATTGCTCGGCTTTCTCTAAAGTCCAGAACATTATGATTAGGTAAATTTCATTAGATAAGAATATTCTTTCTGGCTGGTTCTCTGCTGTATCCTGGGGTACCCAATAGATAATTGTAGAGTGAATAAGTGTTTGAGTGAGTTGCAACCCCTTCTATGGACCTTTCATTTTCATCTCTGGATCCCTGGATCCAATCAAACCCTTGTCACTTACCACTGGAGACTTGTGAAAGCAGCTTTCTTTCTTCCACACAGAGGGCTGAACACCAGTAGCTCCATTTCCTCTAACTTACTCCTTCCCTTTATTTGTATCACACAGCACTGTTATTTTATCTTCCCATATACCCAACTACTTTATAAAACCCCAAGCCCCTTTAAATCAGGGGTTATACATTATGCAATATCCCCAGAACTTTTCATAGCACATCCTAGAGAACATGTTATTAACAAGGTAAATCTGAATGAACTGATGAATGACTTCATGAATGCCTAACTCATGACTAAGCAATAAGAGAACATGGTTCTATGAGTACTTTAGTCACTCATATTTAGTTATTTAATGAACAGAACCCACTACTCAGCATCTGCTTTCCCTGTATGATCATGTCTCAACTCCTCATATTCAAGTGTATGAATGAGCTCTTGTGATGTGACCTACACAATGGTGCCTACTGCAGACATAAGCAGGTTTTTAACAACAGAAATGCCATTTACTGTAGAATTGTAAGGACTAAAGGCATGGACATCATGTTCAGAAATGTATTGGAGCAGTTGCTAAGTTCCACGCTTTCCTCAGAGAAGATTTCCTTCTTTGGGGGAAGAAGAGTTGAGAGTGACATTTAGGCAGTCATGGAGATAGGTGGTCATATTTCCTGTTTGCATTTGATAGAATTTAACATGGAGTCCCATATAGGGTAGCTGGGCTGGAAGTCAACAGGAAAGGATCTGAGTAAAGATCAGTCAGGTAATGAAGTCAGAGAATTTATCTAATTTGAGACACAAACAGGTTTCTTTCATGCTTTTATTGCTGAGCCAGCTGAGAGTACCTGGAGTCTCTTACTGAATGTCCTAGTTAGGTTTCTGTTTCTATAATAAGCATCATAACAAAATCTGCTTGAGGAAGAAAGGATTTATTTCATCCTTTACTTCTAGGTACTACTTAGCAAAGGGAGGTCAAGGCAGAAACCTGGATGAGATACCATGGAGGAATGTTGCTAACTGGTTTGCTGCCATATTCATATTTAGTTGCCATTCTTATGCAGTCCAGATCTACCAGATTAGTGATTGTGTCTCACACAATGGGATGGGCCCTCCTACATCAGGGAGTGACAAGGAAAATATCTCACAGAAATGCCCACAGGCAAATCTGAGGAAGGCAGTTCTTTAACTAAGATTCCATTTTCCTGATTTTGTCAGCAAAATTAGCCTTAATTAGTTTGAAACAAACAAAATTAGCCTTCTCACTGAAAAAAATATCCACAGCCACAGTTTGTGGGAGTGTTCAAGTAAAGAATGCTAGCACAGGAATGTCTTAAATGACTTAGATGACTTAAATGATTCAATAACTTTTTGTAATTTCTATTTAGAAATTTCTATTTAGGAATGTCTGTGATTTCTGTTTAGAAAATTCTGTTGAGAAATTACGGAAAAATGGTCTCTGGTATTGCAAAAGTACTTGCACCTGTATGACTTTAGAAAAGAAGATGTTCATGGTCAGGATCTCAGATGCTTCCATGAGCCAAGGAGGAAAGAAAGACTCTTCTCTGGACATGATGGATAGTGGTCCACAGAGTTATGACAGTACTTCCCTCTTTGCTCAGGAATCCAATCTAGGAGTGGCCTTAAGGAAAAACTCACTCATTTATCATATTCTCTGAGGATGGACCACAGTGTTTGAAACATTCAGTGGAAACATTCATTCTAATGTTTTTAGCTAGCTCAGACTTCTTGATAGAATTTGAACCTCGCAGTTCAAAGAGTTTATAAACTCATAACCTTCTGACCCTAAGTTCCTAAAGTGCTTGTCTCATGGTACATTTCATCTTTAAAATCTTCACTGGTAGTTGGATAAATAAATATTTACTATATCTAATGTACAAATGACCTCTGTGAACAACCTTGAGTCACCTGAGAAGATAGTCTCATTTGAAGGATTACCCAAGTAAGATTGACCTACAGAAATGTCTTTGGAAGAGTTGTAGTTTTAGTATTAGTGTAAGTATTAGTATTAGTATTATTTGATGTAGGAGATTTCAGCTCACTTTGGTTGGCATCATTCCCTGGGAAGGGGCTTGTACTAATAGGAACACTAGGTTAGCATGGTCTGTATGTGAGCCAGCATACAAAGTTTTTCCATGGTTTCTGCTTCCAACTGTTGCTTAAGTTCTTGCCATGACTTCACTCCATTATGGACCTGGAAGTAGAAATTACAAAACCTTCCACCCAAGTTGCTTTTAGACAGAGTGTTTCATCACAGCAACAGAAAGGAAACTAGACCACCCATCCACATGGATGCTTCCTTAAATATATTTAAGATATCCTCACATTGGACTGCCTTTTCCATATAGCAGTGTAAGAGATGCATGTCCTAGAAACCCCTGATACTTAACTCATGACCTCTCTTTGAAGTAAGGTGGAGTTCCCATTCAGCCCACAATAACCTAGAACTTACTATGTAGCCAAGAACTTCTTTGAACTATGATCCCCTTTTCTCTACCTTGTGTTGAAATTATAACTAAACACTACCACATCTGCTTTGATGTATTTCTGAAGATCAAACCCAGGATCTTGTACTTGTTAGGTAAGTGCTCTGCCAGCTAATATGAAGACCATTCAAAGGGAGTTTGTTTTTCCCTTTCTCCTCCCAGTACATCACTCATCTTTTCCTCCTCTTTCCTATACCTTATTAAAAGCTTTTTATTAAATAATATATTTTAGCCCCCTCTTTCTAGATTCATGGCAGCTCTTTGATTGGTCTTATTTTTATACACTCTCTGAATTAATTCTGAGTGTACTTTCCCTTCAGCATAGGATGCTCTTGTACCAACTAAGATGACTTTTCCCTGCTTTAATCAGCATGGACTCATCTTTAAGCTGTTGAGCATTTGCACTACATATTGGATGATAGTTGTATGCCTCCTCTTACCAGTCAGTACCTTCCCTTCCCTAACTGGTATTGCTATCACAGGTTAGTAATGTTGTGGGTTTATATTTATTTTCCTTTAGCAGGTCCTTCTGAATTAGAAACCCTTTCTCTGATGACTCTAGAGAACAATGAAGTCCTGTAAATATGCATTATTCCATCCCCCTGGAGCTGCAGTAGCATTATTTTAAATATTTTATTGCTAGGAAAATCTCTCTCATATATCAGATTTTTAAGGAAATGTTTGGCCAGAGTTTAAGGCCATTCATAGGCCCTTTGTGTTGTAACCAGGAATAATTCATAAAAGAAAAATTTATTCCCGCTTATAGTTTTGAAGTTCCAAAGCTGAGACTCATCTGGTAGGGACATTGTTGCTGGTAGAGTCACAAAGTAATACAGGACATTGCAGGATAAGAGACAAGGAAAACATTTACATCTCATTTGTCCTTCAACCTCTTCTTATATCTGCATTCAGTCAACCTGATAGTCCTACCTAATTCCAACCACCTCCCTATCTCGCTCTATTGCCATAATTTGCTTAAGTTTTCATCTTCCTAATGCCTCACACGAGATTTTCAGTTCAACATCTAAAGGCTTGGAAAATTCAAAAAACACATCCAAACCATCAGAAGACAGATCTAGTTTGACTCTTCCATAGGAACACTTGCACACTGAATTTAGACATCCTTTGACAAGTACTCCAAAGTAGGTAGGCTAGGAAAGAGATCAGTGAGTGTTTTGCCTTAACTAGCTAGGGTCATACCTGGATTCACTCGTGGATTAATGGGTTATTGTGCAAGTGGCTTTGTTACAAAAAAGCAATGGGGAGCCCACTGGAAAATCATTCTTAAGTAAGAAATGCTACATTGCATTTTTTTTCTTGAAAATGTTAGACATTTTTATAAAATATAAAATATGAAATGAACATTTTACAAATGCAAGGATTGAACTTTTCCCCTGTGACATTCTGAGTCCAGCATTTATTTTCAAATATCTGGCCTCATTGTTATTGCTGAAAAAAAAAGTCAGACTGAAGAGAGTGGTTTGTTGAGGCTAGGTTAGGGGGCAGAGGAAAAGGAGAGAATTGGCCAAAGTCTTCTCATCTCTTTTATTGGAAAATACATGACAGCAGGCCTGAGGGTAGTAAAAAGCTAAGCAAACATCATGCTGAGCCTGTAATCCTGAAACTTAATGACTTGTGATTCTGAGACTACAACATGGATTCTCATATCCAAAGGGCAGAAAGGAGCCTGGTGATTAAAATATGAAGAAGAAAAAAAACACCACTCTTCAGTCAGGTGTGGGTTTCATTTATTTACTTGTTTATTATGTTTTTTAATATACAAGATGGAAGAAAATACATTTTGGTGAAGAAATTTATGAAAACCCTGCCTATCATGGGACTTCCCAGTCATGAAGGAGGAGGTGCGAAATCCAGGCTAAGACAGTCAGTGAGCACCAACCACAGGCATCAATGGCTATAGGGATCTAACATGAGCAATGTTTCCTTGACTTTCACAGAGTTTCACAGGGAGCTGTATCCTGAAGCTTCTGAGCTACCTCTCCTGAAACTTGTTTTTTGTTGTTGCTGTTATTGTTTGCTTTGTTTTGCTTTCTCATTAGTTACCTACTGATTAAGTAAATATTTTAAGGGGAACATTTAAGCTTTGAAGATGCTGAGATTTTCGTATAAAAAGGAACAAAGGATCTGCCTTCTGCAAGTGGCCAAGATTAAAGCTTATTCAGTACTTGGTTGTCAGCACAACTGTTCGGTAGATGTACCACTTCTAATGTTTTCTACCTCTATTTGTTGTATTCTTTCGAGCTCTGTTGAGTATCCAGGAATCACATTGCAAGATCTGCCTCCTTGTGGATCTATTGCCCATAGTAGCAGTACATTCCCTCTTCTAGTGAGGATACTGTATTTATGATGGTTTTCATGTTTACTTCCGGACATTACATAGCCCAAACTAACTCATCTTCAAAGGCACAAAACATTCTGAGCCAATCTCCAGACCAACATTCTGACACATCTGTACCTTTGTAAGGCTCCTTTCTCCATGTCTGCTCACCCTTTATCCATCCTTCATCTGGAAATCTCCTGGATCTTTGTCAACAACCCTACAAAGCTCCATGCCAGCAAATACATTCCATCACCCACGTGTCTGAGAATTGTCACATGTCTTCAAAGTGCCTGTGTTCCTGAAGTCCATGGCACATTACACAACCTTGTGTAATCTGTGAGGCTGAGTATATCTCAGTCTTAGTAGGAAAGCACACATTTACAGAGTCTTTCAAGAAGCAAGAATGGCAAAGCTTTACAGATTAAGGATTCTAGGAATTTGCAGAGGCAGAGGATAGTAGCTCAAGATGCTCTGGAGACTTTGGAATAAGTTGTAAGTTTTCTAATTCTCGTGTTAGAGACTCCAGGCTCAGTGGCATGGGGAATGAAAGCAAAGGAGAAGATTACTTTCTTGTTTTACAATCAGACTTCATGCCAGCTGATACCTGTTCTGCCTCAGTGGAAATAAATGCAGAAATAAGACATCCAAAGCTTTCCCTAAGGTTTACACAAAATAGTACTTGCTTCAATATTCTTAGAAGTGAAAATTTAAATAGGGGAGATTTAGGGAATGATTTTACCTTCCTAGCTTATTTCTATGCAGATTTTTTTCCGTTTCTTTTTATTCTCCACCCCTTTCTATGTTCCAGGAACAATGAGTTTGGGCAGTTTGAGAAAAGTGAAGGATAACAGGGTCCAGGTTCCTCTAGTTATACAGAAGAAATTTGAATCTGCCTGGCATCTTGTTCATACAGTCACTGCCACTGTTGTACATGCAAGTGAAGTAGAAAGCTGATCAGCATCTATTACATTCTCAGTAAAGGCCTAACCACTGCCACAGTTTGACAGTTCTAATCATCTAATAGGGAGAAAGACTGTATCTTAATATGGAATACCTGCTTCAGTGATATTAATAGGACCAATGAAAGGTATAATACACCACAGAGAATAATGAGGGAGAAATAATTCTAACTGAAAAGTTAACCAAAAAAGTAGGAGTGTTAATAGGAAAACCACCATTTTTCTTTAGCGTTCGTGGTTGTCACCATTATACAATGCCTCATTAGGATAAAAGCTGCAGGGAGTCTGGTATCGTGCCCATTTAGGCTGCTGATTATGAATGGGTAAGTGTTTGAATCAGAATCCAGAACATTACTGGGATGCAACACCTATTTATTATATGAAATAATGAATGAATCCCAACTAATCTCATTAGAAGTCTACCTTTACCTCGACTGGTAGGAATCCTTTGAAGTGAAATGAACTGATACCTTCACTATTAGTCAGTTTTATATCATGACAACTACATACCTAAAAGATAACTTTAAAAGTAGAACTTCTGAGGTGTCACTCTAGCACAGTGGGGAGTGTGTGGCAGAGAAATATCAACAAGAAAGGAGGGAGCATGTACATTTGTAGGCTCCCCCCGCCCCTGTTTTCTTCTATCTGGAGCCCAGACTCTTGGATGTTGCTGACCTCATTTAAGGCAGGTCTTCTTAATTAAAATCACAGGCTTCCTGAGAAATGTGCTTTACTTGTCTCGCAGGCATGCTTTCCTTCCCAACAAGATTAGCAATCACATCATCCTTTAGGGATACATAGGTATAATTTCCTGATAGGACTATGGTCGATCTAACAACAACAAGCCAGCCTCTATAAGGAAAAGCATATGATTGATACATGTGTTCCTTCTAGCTCAGATTATGGCTTTCATTAAATACTTCTGAGTCAGTCTGTGGCTTGAATTAGAATGCATTCATTATGCCAGAAACAGCTGCACATCCTCAGCAGTCATGAGCCATTACAAATCTAACTGACCTCCCTACCCCTAATCATCTAATAGGGAGAAAGAATGTATCTTAATAAATGAACAAAGCTTCAATGATATTATTAGGACCAATGATAAACTCTTTGTTTTTAAAAGCTAAATATCGTTTTATCCTTGCCTTGTACCGATTTAGCAGGATACTGCATTTCCTGGGAACATTTTTGCTAGTTTCCAAGCTTGGAGAGCCCTCTGCAGGTCATGGTTGGCGATGCCTCTGATACCTGCATGGTTCTAGGCATATGAAGTCCAGAGAAACTACTGCTGGTGTGGTGTACTTAATGCTCATAGGTGTGAGTTTTCCTGTAGTGAGGGAAAGTTGGCTTATGAGAGTGCATTGGAATTAATCCTTATGCAAGAACATCGCTAGTTACAAATGTCCTGGCAACTCTGAGTGCTTAACAGAAAGACAATGCTTAAGGCTTTCTGGTGGGCTTGGGGATTTCTTATTCAGAATGCATTATGCCTCAAATATAAAACAGATAGAAACTCACACATCTGCTGACCCAATTTTCATTAGGGGCCTATTGCACAACCTGACACAAGAATTCAAAAGTCAAAGTCGTCCTCAAAACAGACCCTGTGACTTGATGAAGGTGGCAGTCTAGTGAGGAAAGAGGATCTGTTAGATGAATGAATGAAATAGGTAACAAACTGTACCATGGTAAACGCTGAGGAAAAAAAACTGTAGGAGATGGAGACTTTCCAGAACATGGGTAAGAAACCATGAAATTTGTGAACAGGTGCTCAAGAAAGGTTTTGGTGAGCTTTTGACTTTGTAAAGATATCCAAGTGAATGGTAGAAAGGAAGTCCTCAGCTACCAGGGGACACAATACTAGGAAGAGGGAATGCATGTTCAGAGGCCCCAGGGCATAGCATACCTGTGGACTCAGGTACAGCTACAAAGAGGCCTGCATGAGGAGCAGAAGAAAACAAAGAAGAAAGTTGGAGGCATGTAGAGGTAGGGGAGGAGATTGATGGGAAAGCTGAGAAGGCTTCAGAAGCAGCAAAAAATTGCATGCGATCATGGAGATGAAGAACTCATTCAGTGTGGACTCAAACAAGTTGCTTGACTATAGTCCAATGAGCAATGCCTTTCCTAATTGCATCTATATCTACCTCTAGTTACCATAACTTTAAATTGACTAAAGGATTTAGGAAATAATTCTGTCTCAGAAAAAAATTGTGAAAATGCTTCCATGGTTCTCACTGTCTGCCTCTCTGCAACGGAGGTACTATTTATAGAGACATGCATCATTCCATCTCCAGTAGCTAGAAGAGACTGGAGATGAACTGATGGGTGAGACACGGGGCCTCTCTGCTTCTCATTGGCTCACTGAGTCCATCTTTTGGGAACTGGGATCCAGGAGAGGTGAAGGAGGCAGTCACCAACCCTTGGGAAACAGACTCCTGAGACCAGCATGGAGGTGCATATCTAGTGTATCGTACAGCAGTAAGCGTTTTGTTGTTCTTGCTGGTGTTGTTTGCTTGCTTGCTTGTTTGCATTTTTTGTTGTGTAATACAACATTTGGACTAATGGGGAATAGTCAGGAGCTCTGGAGTAGCCAATTATCCCATTGTCACTATGGGGAGGTGCCAGGATGCTAGCACTCAAGGAGACTTCTATAAAGATGGGGGAAACAGTCACAGCCCCGTTCTGGGCCCATTCTGAGGTTCTTCTAGTTTCCTAGGATCCCATATCGTGTGTCAAGCAAGACATAGGTGTAGCATGAATTTAAAAATAAAATTAATCCACACTACACCAGCAGGCCCTAGCAGGCTGGCCAGCCAAACACTGACGGTCATAGCCTGACTGTTCTCATCTAGTGGAGACTCTCTGACTCAGAGCTCCAAAATCTCTCCTGCCAGCTCGCGAAGCTCCCATAATGGGTCACTACCAGGCCAGTCCCACTCTTCCAAATTCCCACGGTCTTTTAGGGTGCACTTTTGCAAACCCACACTTTGCTGCTGTGCCTTTCTCTCTGGAACCCAGTTGACTTGCAGAGTGAAGGAAAACACCACCCAAACTTAGTTCAGGATCAACAGGTAATTTGGTCGCTGGGCACAACAACTAGAATCCTAATCTTGTAAACCATATTAAATAACAATTCGGTGGTGAATCCTGGCAGATTCACCATCTAAACCAGGGACTACTTGTAGCTACATCTTGTCCTCCCACTGTTCTTGTCCAAAAGCCAGAATCTCTCTCCTGTCTCTTCTCTTACCCTCTGGGAACTCATACTGTTAGGGCAAGTTGGCAGCCTCCATCATTGTCCACCAGGCCCCACCCTGCAGTGTCAGTACTCACATGTCTCACGGAATTTGAGATCCTAGTCAAGAATGCATAGGATTGTCATTTGTTACCTGAGATTATAAACCATGGTGACTTTCATAGATTTTTGTACAACTTCAGGTTCAAGAGATCCTTAGAATGTTTGAATGAGATAACAGCTAGATATGTCTTGACTTTGTCCAATTTGGGGAACAGGGAACTATGGGGGAAAAAGAAAAGAAAGGAGGTGGGCAGGGGCATCGCATGGATCTCACTTGGGCAGAGGCAGCGGGCACATCCCGCATGGGAGAGACATAGACAGGACGTGCGTGCCTCACCGCAATAGTGAGTGTTCACACTGCCAGAGTATAGAGCACAGGGCTGTTCGGCTAGCAGGCAGACAGGAGATCTGCTCAGGAGGAGGTGCCATTCTGGCGTGGACCTCCCAGTACCTGTGGGCCGTTTGGCTGAGATGCTGTTGCTGCTGAGATGTGAGGTGGCCTGGCTGACACTCATCTTTCCATGGTGGTTGCGAACACTGAGGCTTGCTCCGTGCCGCGAATTTAATAAGAAATGGCTCATAGCTTTGATGCTTTATTATTAAGAAAATAGAAAGAGAAAAGGAGATAGAAAAATAAAGAGAAAGGAAAAAGTAGATAAGAAAAAGCCATGACCACGTGGAAAGGGGAGAAAACAGAGAGACAGAGAGATGAGAGAGAGATAAGGAAAAGGGGCAGGTGAGAGAGAGAGAGAGAGAGAGAGAGAGAGAGAGAGAGAGAGAGAGAGAGAGAGAGAGAGCAAGCAGAGGGGCTCCATTTATAGTGAATCCGATTACCTGGCTGTTGCCAGGTACCCGAGGGGCGGGGAAAGCCTGGCTACAAGTGACTGATGGCCACAGGATTATGGAGTTGGCCTTGTTTCACACCAAGGTCCCACAGGGATCCATTGTTCATCTTTCCAGAATCTTAGCTTCATTCTCTCTAAATATGGGGGATAATGTCTGCATCCTTGTCTGGAGCAATACATATAAAACATCTTTGGAAACAAAACCATAAAACATTCAGAGTGCAGGATTACTCTGATAGTTTAAGCCTATACCTATCTGTCTCACTGCATTTTGAAATGGCATTTGGAACCTGGCATGATGCTGATGTAGATTCTGTGGAATCTCATGAGAGACCCAGCATGATCTCCCACATGCTTTTATGGAGATATCATTAAGAACCTGGGAAGTTATGAGTGTGATTCCTACCCCTGGGTTGTAGTTATTAATTTTAGGGCAGCTGTGTCTGAGGTATCCCTTGCTCTCTTTGCCAACACTGTCTGACTTAGCTCTCTGCTGACCATGGCTGGGTTTCCCCTGCAAATAGTATTGTTAGTGTCCAAGAATCACTGAAGAACCCCAGACTCATATAGTATGCAAAGCCAAAGAGAGTTTATTCTCCAGAAATTATCAACACGAAAGGGTCAACCATTCTTCAAAATGTCAATCCTCTGAGGCGATCACAAGTCCCCCTTTTATGTGGAGCCAGGGGGATTTTCCACAAGGGTTAGGTAACCTATAATATGATTTGTAGGGTGCAAAGCCATGACATTAGTACGATGTTGATTGACTGCTATGTTAGTTTCTCCATATCTGGTGAGACCTTGGAGAATTTCAGAAACCAGCTCTGTTCTGGCCTTGTTATCTGCTCTGACCAGGAGTCCCAGGAGCTGACTCAGCTCTCGAGCTACCCTTCCTAGTTCAGGATCCTCATTGACTAAAGATTCACTTTCAATGGTTCCTTCTGAGGAGCCCAGTCTGCTGGGAATTAAAAAATGTTATTCCCTAGGCTTTTGGACCTTTTGAGATATGTTGCTATAATCTTTTTTGTAATTTTCAATACATTGGTTTGTCATAAGTCAGTTTATGTAAGCTCCTCCGACTCTTGATTTTATCTCCTCTATCATCTACCATTCTCTCTTGCTCATCCTCTGGCACTTCCCCATTAGGATCCTAGTATTGAAGAATAACATACCGATCTAGGTCATAGAACCTCTGTCTTTACCTCAGCTGTTCACCTGTGGTTCTCTGAGCTGAGATGGAGATGTTATGGGCAAGAGGCATGGACAGTATGCCAAGGCTATTGCTATGAGTAATTTCTCTTAGAAATGGAACTTCTCTGCTGGCCTTCAGTAGGGTAAGAAACAGTAGATAGCCTTGATACTACCACATGGTGCATTCAATAATCACCAACCAGGGACCAGAGGCACTGCTACAGGGAGTCCTATAACCATCTCTGAACATGAAATTTTCTGCACAAATGAGTTATTTGAACAGAGATGTAAATACCAGAATCTTCAGTAACTAGATGCCATGTCCTATTTCCCAGCCAGATCCTCCTGGGGGCCAACTAGCAGATTTCTTAAATGTATTACCAGCCACACTGGAATACCCCAAGTTTTTTGTACGGTAGGTATCCCCAGTAGCATCCATGCTGCACATGTTTTTTGAACAACTATGAGAAGAAATTCTTCACCTTTAAAATGATGTACATTTTAAATGGCCATCTGTTAAAGGCTTAGCCACCCATCTTTGGGATTATTTGAGAAGTGATAAAGCTTTCTGCAGATGAGGATTAGTGGAAGAAATCTATTTAGGTCACTATATAATATTTAAATTTTATATCTTAAAATATTAATAATATAACAGTGAAAGTGACTATTAGAGTACCAGTTGCCCTTCTTTCTGCAAGGGTGAATTCCTTTGCTCCACCACATAATATCACCAGAGTCTCGAAGCAGTCAGGCAAGGGGGCCATAGACTCAAACACCTGAAACTGAACCATAGTAAAGCTTTTCCTCATTTTAAGCTGAATGTTTCCAGTTCTTTGTTATAGCATTGTAATGTTGACTTACGCAAAGTCCATCTATACTCCCAAAGAGTAGCTATCACATTAATATAGCTCATAGACACAAGTTCTGGTAAAAGAGTTAAGGGGTTTATTATTGTTATTTGATTATCATTTGTACACATCACATGTTACACAAAATGCCAACCAAGAAGCAAATGTAGAAAAATAGTGAAACTTATTGGCACTAATGACTGAGTTATAACTAAGGATTTTTTGTGTTACAGACAATTTGCAATGTTGTTTAGGAAATTGATTGTTCTATATTTTTTTTTCAGCAGAGTAAATATGAGTTAGAAATCACAGTGGCATCAGGCTATACATACAAGTCCCCTCTTTGAGACCATGACAAAATACCTTACCTCTCTTCATCATCTGAAAGTAGGTAACATTTACAAAAATAAATAAAAGTTGAAATAAGTAATCTCATAGCCTTATCTTATGTTGTCAGTGAACATTAGTCCAAAGCAGTTCCTTGTCTGAGCATGGCCATGCTTGTGGAAGCCATTATGTGCCTCTTATTTGCTCACACAACTATATTTATCTTCTAAGTAGAAAAGAAGCAAAAGCATCCCTTAGAGTCTTTAGATCATCCAAAGACTATACACTGCAAACACCTATTATACTTCTGGCAGGAAGAGCTCTTTGGCAAACTGGATTTTAACATGGACCATTCACCTCTTAAAAATCTCATACCTTGACTGTGATGAAGGAATGCTGTGTGCAAGGAAGCATTGCAATCCTACCTGAGAGGTAGAGTTGACATCTCTGTGACATCTCCTAGATGATCAGTCATCTGTATCCAGACCCACATAGGCCACTTAAAGCCCAAGATTAGGAGTACGGTCCAATGTTAGATCCACAGGATCATAGTCTCATTTTCCCCTTAGCACTCTTAGTTTAGTCCATCCCAGGCTAATCTTGTAGCCATATTTTCCTCCCACCAGATTAAAGAAAGCATCCTAACACAATACTTTCTATAGCCAACTATATTTAACAAAGAACTAAGGAACTATCAAATAAATGATGTTACTAAGAGAAATATATTTGAGAGTGAATTATGGGGAAATAATGGGTAAAAGTCATAGACTTTTTAGCAAGACATAGAAAATGATTATGACTACATGAGCAATGATTTTCAGATGCAAAATAATACAATTTTTTCCTTTGTGTGTACGTGTGTATGTATGTATATAAATATACATACATATATATGCATGCAGAGAGACTTATGCACCTTATTGAATTTTCTTGGGGTATGAAAATGAGAAAAATTGTTTTCCATATGTAATAATTTAGCCTTGAGCTAAAAGACATTTAAAAATATCTCTGCAGTTGGGATTAGTATAAAGGAATCACATTTACAGATTTCAGTTTCCAAATACTCTAGATGTTATTCTTTTTCCCAATATGTGTCAAAATTACAAACTTTCCTCAACTTTTAGTAATGGCTGATGATATACCCTGAGTAGAAAAATTATAAAAAATATAATCAATCACACACTGAATTAAGAACCTACAAATGTACAGGGTAGAAACACTGGGGAGTTAAGATGGAATATTTCAACTGATAAAAACCTAAGCCTAAAGTTTCAGACATGGGACTGTCCCTCAAGCCATCCTATAAATTATGTTAAAGTCACATAGCACATTTCTGATTCGAAAAAAATGCCCCCCTCAGTAACCTTTTTGCTACAAAATATTTCCAAGCTTCCCCAGATCTCCAAATTCCTAATCTAGCAATTTCTGTTGCAGATTCATTTCTCCTGTCTTATCTGTTTCTGAATTGTTTTCCAATACTCATTTTCAAAACCTGTTTAATAAGTGAGAAGATAGACTCTTCTCATGACACAGAACTCTATTATAATTTATTATCTCATGATGCTACTGTTCCTGTGAATTCTGAAGCATGGAGCCTTGACATACCCAGTACTGAGTTGTTCCTACATCAATTTCAGTTGCTCTGGATGAGATTAAAACTTGAAGAAAAAATCATGGGCTTTCAAAAAAAATGATCTTTTGCAAACCAAACATTTCATAAAACTACCCATGTCTCCTCCCTATTCTGTTCCAAGCAAGGGGTTGAGCCTCAGGTTTTCATGAATTGATTATACATAGTGCTTGCCCCAAGGTACATAAGGGAAATATATTAATGGGATGGAAATCTCAAGTGTGGATGAATTTATAACACCAAGCTAATGACAATATATTGGGGCTTGGATTTATTATGCAGAGGGATATCTCTTCTGTGAATAGTTGAGTGGTGGTTCAAGCCCCTTTGTAAAAGGACTTGTTATGTGGATGAATACATATCTACTAGCCTGGGATGTGAATGACCAAAAGCACAAATGTTATGGTTTCAGGAATGGTATTTTTAAGTAGAAGGAGAAAAGACAACCTGGAGACAGAGAGATGGATCAACACAGATGATGTGCCAATAATGAAACACTCCAACTATCCCCAGCTGCTCTCACTACAATGATTTGTGATACCACCTTTGTTAATGACAAATATTTTCCATGTCATCTAACTTGTTAGTTAGATAGATGTTTTTAAAAGAATCACCCAAGGTTGTGCATGACTTAGAAGTAGTCTGGTTTTGATTTTTCTTAACTATGTCTTTTCCCATTGACTCTGGATTAAAGGTACCATAGCCAAAGAATAGAATGAAGGCTCAGTGTTCATGCCTTAACTCCAGAATACTTAACTTCACCCCCCAATATAGTTTGAACATGCAACACTGCATGATAACAGCATGACTGGGTTCTGGACCTTCTCCACAGAAAGGAATTCTGTGTGTAGTAATGCAGAGCTAGTCAAAAGCCAATGTCAGGAGAGGTCATGGGCACTAGGATAGAATCTACATCTTTATTTTAGTAAATGATCATATTTTCCAAATTGCCTTCTAAATATTTATGTCTATACCCATAGGCAGGGGCTGGTCTCAATATCAGTCAGAGAGGCTTCCTTTTGCAGTGGGTAGCAGTCAGAGTACCCAACCAAAATGGAATATTTATATCAATACTCTACCCTGACCAGGATTAAGGGCATTGCAGAACTGCATGGAAACAAGAATATAAGGGCTGGGGAATAGGAAGAATGTTGTGAAATGTTGTCTTCGGGATATATCATGTTCATGTGTTCACATCAATTATGGTCATTTCCACAAGACCTACATAATATAAAGCCATCCAAACCTCTCACTTACATGGAGAAAATTGATGTCTTAGCCCCACTCTTTACCAAGGAGCTACTAGAAGTTTCTAACTTCTTGAGGAAGGGATATTTCTTCTTCTGTAAGTGTATGACTACTCATGAGTTTCCCCTGGATGGCTGCGCATTCAGGCATATATGGGCACTACTATTACTGTACTTAATGAGGTTAGGAGGAGATGAAGTAAAAGGAGGAGATAAGTGTAAAAGGGGATTGGGGAATGGGATATGGTCATGTTTCATTGTATGCAAATATGAAATTCTTAAAGAATTGATAAAAGAAAGAATCTATTTTTTTTTCAAACAGCTATTCCATGTTTTCGTCTTACTCTGTCAGGTGTCATCTTCTCAGGTTACTCATTAGGAAATACAGCAGATATTTCTGCTATATATCTCCAAAGGAAAAGCTCAGTAATGAGTGGTGGGTAAAACATGGCTGTGGCAGGGGTGAGGGATCAAGAGTCTTTAATACAGGCATAGGAGAGGGGTATGATAACAGAAAGGGGCAGGCTTGACACCTGGGCATCTCATTTCCAAGTAGAATCTCTCCTTCCAGACACGGAAGTAATGGTAACTTTCTCCTGATATGAGAAGAAAACATTGCATGAATGGAAAATTCACACATGAATTCACAGCATGAATGGAGAATTCCCACACCTTCTTTGGTCACTATTACTCAGATTCTCCATGTGCCCTTTAATGTGCCTGCTCATCTTTATACACATCCCTCCCTGTCCCTTAATTTCTTTGGTTATTCTCTTCCCTTTGTTAGAGATTACCTCAAACAGACCTACGCTTTGTTCAGCCTTCATATTAAGGCTCAAACATCAAATGTCCTCTCAGGGAAGAATTCCTAAGAGCAGGCACCTTTCTGGTGTAGGCAAGAGTCCTGCCTCTGGGCACTTACAATAGCTCTCCAGTATCTGTAGGGCCCCAACCTTAATTTTCACTGTTTTTTGCTAAGCCAAGAGCTGACAGATTTACCAGTGAATCTCAGCACAGAGATGACTCTTATACATATGTATTTAGTTGGAGGATGCCATTAGAAAGTGAGCAATGATATCTAGGTATGTGGATAAGTGGGTCTGCTCCTTATAGTCTCACTTTCAAGGATATCTGCTTGCTTTTTCTGAGACAATGGAGATCAAAATTCTACAACACCTTGCTCCTGGTCATAGCTCTAGCATAGCTCTTCTTGAAAAGATCATAATAAAAAGGTTTGTTCTTCCTGAGTTCCCAAGAACTATACTTCACATGTTGCCTGTGGGCTTCTGTCTAAAGCTCACAAAGTCATGAAATTATAGATGTTTGTAAGACATGTTTCTTCTTTCATTCTTCCCCATGTTCTCAGCACTGTACCTGATTTCTGCTGTCACTGATTCCATACTGCTTTAGGTTTCTATCTCTTTCTCTGAATTTGGTTCACAAGCAACAAATTCCAAATAATCTCGAGGTTAGTAATGTTTATTTCTGACTAGTTTGGGGAAACTACCAATCATACAAAAAAACCCAAAAATAGAACTGAGGATGGAAACATACTGGATCATTACCTTGGCAGGCATTTTGTTTATCATTTTATAACCAATAATAGAATGTCCATGTTTACAGTATACATATATTATTTATGTATATTGATATATTATATTATATATAGCTTTTAATAGAAAGAGACATAAAAAAGCCTTTTCAAATGAGGCATGACACTCAATACTTAACACTCTTATTTACAATACATGAGTAGACTTTCTACATGATGATAATGGATTCTCAGAGGCCAGATAGGGCTTACAAAGACAGCAGGACACCTAAAAGAGGTGTGCCATGCAGCTGGACAGTTATTGCCTTTAGTTCTCACTATGTCCAGACAGCATATTGAAGTTAAAAATGGCGTCTGATTATTGAAAAAGACAATGATCATCAAATTCATTCTGGCTCCATAAATACTATATGGTCTTTCAAATGACAAAGGGTGGAGAAATGCTGCAGATGAGGGTTAGAAACACAACACGAAACAGGCATATCAGACCAGACAGGCAGGGCTCCACACATAGCCAAAAAAAAAAAAATAATTTGCTACAGTATGACCATGCTGCTCTAAGTAGCAGCACTTGCTGGAGTCAGAATATCCTGGGTTGTATGACTAGGAAATAAACTGTTCTCCACAAAACAAAGTCAACATGTCAGTGCCACTGAGTAGGTAGAGTCTGTGCCAAACCCTGACTCAGGATTCTCAGGAAAATGCCCAATGATAAATGCATGCAGTAAGACCAGGATATAAAGAAATGCAGAAATGATCCATGGAGAACCTTGACCTCACTGTAGGGAGGTCTACCTCTGCAAAGCTGTCAGTTCCCTCACAATATCACAAGTTCACTGTCCTGCAAACTACTAGTCTGGATGCATTTCTCATGGTCTGAATTTACTGCATATATGTGGGTTTATGGTTGTCACATGCACCCATGCTCCCATGGCTTTCTTCTCATGGGATCAGTGAGCAAGGTTTCTATACAGTGCAGGGTACTTCTGCAAAAATTATGGGCTTTATCTCCAGTGTGATCATCTGTGCTCACCTGGTTCATGCATTGCTTCTATACAGCTAAATTTTCCTCTTTCTGCCTTTTAGCCTACATAGTGAATAGACTTAGGGACCATTTTAAATATCCTGGATATTTTTATAACTTCTGCACTAGTCACTTACCAATAAGACTTTAAGTCAGGTCTTCAATCTGGCTTCTGTTTTCCATTCTGATCTTACTTTTGTCTTTGCTATCTGTTAGTTTCTACAAATGTGGTCTTTCCTAGCCCTTTAATTTCCTAAGGCATAAAGACATCACTATTGAAAGATAGCAGCACCCTTCCTAGAGCTCCCCTGAGGTTCTTCATCCAGCATGCCTCTCTTAGGATGCCTTTTTCCTTCTAAGGAGAGGAGCAGCAGCTGGCGATGTTAATGGTTTTGATTTTTTTGCTCTTGCATTCAAGGCTAATCCAGCATTTCTTTGGAAGTGCATCAGCAGGAGTTTCACACATGAATACATTCATCTGACTGCCTCCTTCTGCTAGGGAGAGTTTCTCTCAGTCTTCCCCACTTCAGAAAGGAATTTAAGCATTCAAAGAAAAAATTGCGGACTGAACTATGCATAGAAAAAGTTTAAGGAAGTAGGTGGAGCAATGAGTTTAATATGCTCCCTACAGCTCTTTCTGTCTATACCAAACCTGTATTTATTGACCGTGCTACCTTTAGCACTCTTTTCCCTAAGTCACCCTACCTACTGCTGCTAGAAGATAAGATGTGGATTTATCACGCTTGCTTTTGTCCCTTCTTTAGAAAATACAGAGAGGATGGGAACATGAACAGAATAATTTTTTGATCAAATAGTATGTTTGATCTACTAAGGGTTCTATTTACAGGAAGATGCCTCACTTCCACACAGAAGTTAACCTGAGTTCTGAAATGTTTGTGTGCACTTAATTGGATCAACACATGATAAAGCTATGACTTAGTGACAAATTGGGAAACTCTAGTTAAGTTGAACCAATTCCCTTGAGCCAGAGTAGTTATAAATCCGGGCTCACCAATGGCAAGTTTCTGTTTCGTATTTTCTTATATTATCCCTAGAAGCGTCTTGAATGAGACTCTAGGAAGCTAGACAAATTCCAGAAAACATTGTTATCTTTTGCACTGTTTGTTCAGCTTCCCCAGTGTCTCAAATACAAGCATCTCTAGTGTCCAGTCCCAGTCCAGCTTCATCCCTCTACACCCTCCATTCTCCTTCTACTCCACTTTGGAACACAGAGGTGTGGAAAAGCATGGCCTAGCTAAGAACTCAACTGATCTTAAATAGCTCTTGCTAGTCACTCCAGATGCTCCCTGGAAGCTACTACTTGAAATAGTTGAGTCCTGCCACCAAGAAAAACTTCTCAAGGAAGAGTTCCGAGTCCAGCACGGCTATATGAGCTGCACGGCCAATCAGGGTGTTGGCAGTGTTGGGTAGAGCATGGAACACATTATGTCTGATCAAAGTGCAGTCCTTGGCTTCTACCAGAGGGCCCAGGAGGTTGTTAATCATTTCTGCATACACTGGCCCTGGAGAGAGGAAAACAAAGAAAGGAAATAAGAGTGGAATTTAGCAGTATCATCTAGAGACCAACTCTGTTTGTGTGGGGGGCAGAACCTTTTATAGTGGGCTGGGGGATAGGTTGGGAACAGTGACATAGTGGACTGGTGTCAGAAGCTACAGCACAAAGAAGATTCCTAGAGGAATGGTTTCTCTCAAGAAAAAATGGTAATAAGAGGAAGAAAGACTCAAGAAATTGTCAACCGGGATTTGGCTTCTGCTTTCGAAGACCATGGGGGCTAGATCCATATGTATATAAGTCATGAAAGCAGACATTACTATTCACCATTTGTTTAAGACAAACAGTACTTCACTACCTCAATTCTGACAGAAATAAGGGGACAATGCAGTTTTGTGGCTATTAAGTTACTTTATTTTTAAAAATTAAAGGTCTTAGTTGATGGTGCTTTTATTTTAAAAGTGACTCAGTTGCAGATTTGCTTTAGATAGTAGGGACATAGAGGCATTCTGTAACAGAAATCATTGAGCAATGAGCAATATGTACACCAGAGTCTACAGTTCACATCTCCTCCATCTGCTTTCTTTCTGAAGCATCTTCATGACAAACTTAAACCATACAGAATTGGTTCTCAACCTGTGTGTCATAACTTTGGTGGGAGGATTGAAGGACCCTTTCACAAGGGTCATCAAAGACCATCTGTATATTGATATTTACATTACAATTCATAACAGTAGCAAAATTAGAGTTAGAAAGTAGTAATGAAAATAATTTTATGGTTGGAGTTATCAGAACACAGGGGACCGTATTAAGGGGCTGTAGCATTAGGAAAGTTGAGAACCACCTACATACAGGAACAACTGCTGGGATAATCTTGCTGGCCAAAGTGGCTTGTTGACTCAGTGGTGAAGGTGGTAACCACAAGCTAAGACATATCTTCCTACCATTGGGTCTTCAAGGTTTTATGGTAAGCACTTTAGCCACCAAACCATCATCGAAGCCCTGGAAATCTACCACTTGTCAATTGACACATGGTTACAAAGAGAACAGAAGAAAATGGAGAGGAGGTAAGGGGGAGTGGAGGAAGAATTGTTATGATCACAATTGGATAAAGTAGGTTTGATTTTTACAAATACTCTATGAATTGGTACTTTTATTGATTGTTTGTTCAGTTTTGTGTGTGTGTATGTGTGTGTGTGTGTGTGTGATGTGTGTTCATGTGTGTTAAAACTAGAATTACAGGTAGTCAGTACCTACCTGATATGTGTACTGTCATAGAACTCAGGTCTTGTGCAAGAGCAGTACATGCTCTTAATCACTTAGCTATCTCTCCAAATTTTTGGAAAGGTTTATTTTTAATAGTTTTCTATTTTTAATAATAATTTTCTGGTTATATGGGGTATCAGAGGCAGCAAGATCTATAAATTCAAGGCCAGTCTTATCTACAGGCCATCTAGGGCCACATAGTGAGAGACTCTGTCTTTAAAAACAAATGAGTAAACAACATAAAAAAATCTTTCTGTGACATGCTTGGACTACTTTCTAGAACACTATGTATGAATGTAAAAACCACAGTCCTATTTTCTGCACTAAATCACTAGGTAAAATTCCATCCATGTCCCTGTTAGGTTTTTGTGGGTTTCAAAAGAAACTTTGAATGTTTACATGAGCAACTAGACCTCTGACAGACTAAAAAGAAAAAAAAATGAATATAACAAAAAAAAACCACACTTGCTTTGATACAGCAAAATATATGTATAAACTAATCAATGAAAGGAAACAAGAAATGTTAGCCCATCTCCTGGTCCTGATTGCTTAGGAAACTGGACACCCTAGTCAGTTGCCGTCTCCATGGAACCCCAATAAACTCCACCCCTTGCCTCATTTCCTGCCCATGAATGTATTACACACTATTTATTTACTTTCTTTATCCACTGATCTTTGTTCTCAGCACTCCTGCTTCTCTAGCACTCTACTTGGAAAATAAACCCATAGAGTTCATAGAGGGCATAGAGGACATAGAGGGCAGAGCCCATTTCCCAAGTCTGTATTCATTCTATTTTTCATGGACAACACACAAACAGAGCTTACCATTTCCAGGCATCTGACAAGCAAATGGCTGCTCATATCACATGAATAAAATAAATCTGTACTGTTAAAAAGAATGTGTGTGTGTGTGTGTGTGTGTGTGTGCCCAGACTGTGTCCTCCTACCACTATTCCATTCTAGCATCAGTGCAGCAGTGTGCTAAACTGAGTAAGAGCCCAACTGTTGCTAATAAATGTACTCAGGATTTCATAAATGTACTTTCACTTTGAAAATTAGAAAGTCTGTGTCAAGAGGAACTAACTGTAGCTTACCTGTGTGTCTATCCTTGAGGGCGGTTTTACACATTTCAATCCTGGCTGAATGAAATGGCACATAGCGGTCTTGGGGAGAAGCAACCAGAACAACGTTTTTAAAATACTGCAGCCCTGTAACAAGAAGGAAGGTGAACACTTTCTACCCAGGCCCTTTACACTGACATAGTCTTTCCCAGAGAATAAGATACCTGACAGTGTGCGGTGCCTTTGCTCAGGGCTGTTGATCTGAGTATCACCAAATACAGTTTGGAAGGAGGCGTATCAGGCAGCTGTGGGAAGCTGAGAAAGGAACTCAGTATATTAGGGCTTTTGTGGTTTGGACACAAGATAATTTTCTTGACCTCAAGAGTAACAGAAGACAAGGAGGCTCATGGGAGTTTCACTGTGAACATGGAGAAAAATACAGAAGGGTGCCTAACCCTGAGGGGGAAAAATGTCTCCATGGGCTAGAAAATTATAAATCCCATGAGAAAGAGCTTTATTATTTCCCCTTCTTCTTGACTCCTTAATCTTACTGTCACAAAGCAGCCTCCAGTTCCCTTGCCTGCTTCCTGCCTTGCCTCCTCCAGCCTTGCTTCCTCCAGTATTGCCTTCCTACATCGTTCCCCACAGGGAGGATACAAGATCTTCCAGGCCAAATATCAGCTCAGCACAGTGATGCAGCCTTCAGTATTCATCATGGACATCTGGGAACAGAGCATAGCATACTGTACGCAGCCCTTGCCTCCAGATGGAGCTCTTCTTCTTGCCCTACATTTACCAATCCTACTAACTCATCAGCCTTACCCTTAGCTGAACAAGATATTGGCTGACAGCTCAAGGCTGACTCTCTTTCTCTCTGTAGGTCCCCACATCCATATCCAAGATCACAGCTCAGCATCGCATACTGGGGCAGAATCCAGGGCAATGGCTGGCTGGTATGGGTCAAGGAAGGATCAAGGTAACCCCATAATCAGCATTGTAACAACACCCGATCTCTTCACCTCCCCATGGCTGAAAAAAGCTGAGACCTCTTTGTTGACATCATTACAATTCGCCATATTTGTATGCCTAGTTCTACCTCTCTTTCTTCCCACAGGACTTAACTGAATGTGTCCTCTTGGAACAGGGAGATACAAGTATAAAAGTACAGGCTTGAGCCTGTAAATGAATTGGTTCCAGGGGTATCAATATGTGCTTATGTGATATATCTGGGCAGGCTTGCTTTTGTAGCAGTAATGTGGAGGTCAATCAATTGGTGACTCTGCTCCCTTCCCAGACATGGACAGCTGGTCCATGATTGATGTTTTCCTCTGCTGTGGTCTCTATGATCTAGGCTGAGTTTTTACATTACTCTCTGCATTATCATCACAGGGTGGGAGAAAATATAAAAGGAGGCTCCTGTGGGAACACATACAATGCTCTACTCACTCTTTTTGAGGATGGATCTACCCAGATGAAGGGGAAACTCAGTATTGGACCTGCCAGCATAGTATACTGCATGACTGACAGGAAATAGAAGCTACAGCTTCTGGGCACCGCGTTGACCCTATACACACCGTGCTACACAGGTTATGGGTGAGACATGTTGACATGCTGGCCCCCTCAGCAGGTTGAAGAGACACTGCTAGACATTTCACTATACCCCACAGGAGCAAATGAACACAGCATCGGGACTATTCTGTTTTCAAGTCTCAACCTCAGGTGCCAAGCAAGTCACATACCTGTTTTTTGGCTAAGTTGGTAAAGGAAACATTTGCGCAGATCAGCATTATCCCTGAAGGTCAGCTGCAAAAGGGAGCCAGATTTCTTCAGTTTCTGCATGAGCCACAAGCCTGGGAAAAGGGAAATGAAGATGTAAAAAGCAGGACAAAACAAAGCCAGAGAAGGTATTTTTCAGCTAGCTTTAAGTAAAGAGAGCAATGCAAATTTTATCAGAAAATTAAGAGTTAAATTTGTATAGTTTGTTTTAATTTGGGGTTGTTTGGGTGTTATGTTTGAGTGTGCACAGAGTCAAGAATGTCAGGTGTCTGACGAATATCAGATGCCTGATCTATCACACTTATTTCATTGAACACTGAGGGAGGCTGAGGGCGGCAAGCCCTAGAGCCCTTTCCATTTCCATCTCTTCTCTCCAGAGCACTGGGTTATAGTTGTGGAGGGGCACACGCAAATTTCTTCAAGAGTTCTAGAGACTTAAAGCCACATCCTATATGTAGGCAGCAAATTTCTTCAAGAGTTCTAGAGACTTGAAGCCACATCCTATATGAAGACAGCCAAGGTTCTTATCTACTGATTCATGCCCCAGTCCCCAAATTTACATTATTCGAGGTGGTAACAGAAGTATGAAATTGTCCTGAAAAATGATATAGCAACAGGCTTCTTAGTCCATGAAACCAGGTATTCTGTGATCTCTGTTTGGGCTCCTTCAGTGAAGAAAGCCAAAGGAAATGGTACCCAATAAAGGTCCACAGACTGGAAAACTAGAATAGATTTCTTAGAGAGGCAATGCAATGCTTAAGCAGATGCTTACAAGAGTACACTATGTATCAATGACCAAGGAATGAATGCCATAAAAACATGAAGACTATATGATGATATCTATAATGTATATTATGTTGTTGTATATAATATATATTTAAAATTACAATATAATTTTATATAATATAGTATATTTATATAATAAATGCAATCGTGTAATAGTTAATATACTTATAATTAGATACATGTATATTAATAGTATATTAATAAATTAAATATAATATGTAATTAGTAATATATTAAACACATACAATATATAATATTATATATTATATATAACACATAATGCATGATATATGACATATAATAGTATATACTATAGAATGTATATATATACTTTAGGTATTCTAGCTTGGATGAGTTGGGAAATATATCTTTTTAAAACCTTTTCTATTTTAAACTTATAATTATGAGGTGGGGTGACTAAATTAATTTATCTTTGTTCAAAGATTCCTTTGGGTTTGTGCCAAAAAGACTTTATATTTGTAACATATAAAGGTACCAAATATGCCATGAGCACAAGCATCATCCTTCAGATACTTGAGATAATGATCATGAATCTGAATCCCATCTTGAAGAAAGTCCCAGGGTGGATGGGAACTACAGGGAGGACTGAAGAATTAGAGGGAAGAGAGCTCCTTATAGATGACGAGAATGCCACAGAATGGATCTGGCTAATCAGTGAATATATAGTCCTGATTCATTTTTTGAGAACTCTTTGTTCAGTTCTAAAACCTGTCTTATTTTTGGGCTGTTTAGTTTCTTGGTGTTCAGTGCTTTTAGGTCTTTGTATGTTCTAGAAATCAATCCTCTGTCAGAGGTATAGCTAAGAAATATTTTCCTCCCACTCTATAAGATGTGTCGTGGTGGATCTCAAGGAGTAGGAAGGAGGTGAATAGGATCAAAATACATTGTATGTATGTATAAATTTTTCAAATACTCAATAAAAACATTACATTAAAAGATAAACTTTAGCACACTAAACATTATGGTAGATGAACAAATACTGTCTATGTGGTGTGTGTATTTTTCTAGCATCTTATGGCATCATGTAAGGCCAGTCATCAATTGACAGTTGTCCAGTACTGCATCCACCTTACACTACTGAGTGCTATGGTTCTATCCCAGAGAGTTTCTATCACGTTGCTGATTAAAGCAAACTTGTATGACATTACATACACCAGACATTCTATACAGAAAACCTTCCTATCATCAACTGCCTTAGAAACCTTATTCATGTTCCAAAATACATCAAGCTTCTCTCCTCCTCCTTTCTGATTCCTGTCCCTTCCACCTCTTCCCTCCTCCTCTTCCTTCCATTTATGTATTTGTTCCTTCTTCATCTTTTTCTGTGGTACTGGGGATAAAACCCAGGGTCTTGTGATTACTAGCCAAACACTGTACCCTAAGATTCATCCCTAGGCTTGCTTCTTTTCTCTCTGTACCTTCAACTTCGCTTACAATACAGTTGAAGTTCTGAGGTTCTCAAAAGAGAGGGCAAGCAAGAAGTATAGAATGTCTTTCAATTAAATATGACCCAGAATAAGGGTCGGTGAGTTTCCCTTGTAACTTTCCTTTCCAATTATCAACATGCATTCACCCACTTACACAACTATGAATGCATGCAGCATGGGTACACCCACATGAGTCAGATCTCTGTGCAGGTAAGTTCCCCATCTTCAGGGTCAACACAACAAGGATTAAAAGTACTTTTTCAACAGTTGTATCAACTGAACATGTGTAGATTTTTTTTCTAGACATTGCCCATAGACAATATTGTGTTTTGATTTCTTGTATAACATTTGTAATTTATTAGAAACTAAAATCAGTCTGGAGATAATATAAAGTACGAAAAAGCTTTGTCTAGTTTACATGTAGAAAGTATGGGAGTTTACATGACAGACTTAAGAATTTATAACTTTCAGTATCTGTGTCATAGAAGCAATCAGCAATATATACTGGAAAAGAAATATGAAATCACACATATATTCCATGAATGTTTACACATATATGCAAAACATATAACGTTTATATATATACATATAATATATATGTATATATATATATGTATGTATATATATATATATATATATATATATATATACACACACACACACACACACAGGAAACACATATACTCATATGACAATATGCATGTAGACAAACATCTTGATTTCAGAGAAAGTTTATGAATATTATAGGATAAGAGGCCTTAGTCAAATTTAACAATTAGAAAATAGGTTCCACATGTGAGAGCAAACATACAACATTTGTCCATCTGACCTTGTACATGCTATTTTTCAGTTCTGTCAGGTTATATTTTCAAATCCCATAATTTTATTTTCCTTTGTATTTGAACAAAAACTCATACCAAATCTCCATTTGTGAGTTATAACATTCCATCAATCACTCCTGTCTCTAAGTTCCTGATGCCGCTGATACATTTTGGAGAGTGATGAAGGTGTAGAAGACTTACCAGTACTAACCAGGGTGCTATTGTTGTACAGAGTCCCCAGGTGAGGCCCAGACAATGACAGAAATGTGTGGAGTTTGTTGAGGTAATACCGGAACCGGGGCCTTGTGAGGACCGATCTGATGATAATGTTGCCAAGAGAATGGCCGATGAAGCTGTTTAGAGGAAGGAATGACACATGTCAATGACAACAGGGGACTGCTGCTCAGGGAGAGGTTGGGATGAGAAATACCAAGGTCTTTGCACCGTCCACCTCCCCAGGTGCAGAGGCCCTAACACAATACGTGATGACTGTGGATTCATTTTCATCTGGCACTTAGGAATGGGAGCTCTATGCCAGTATAGGAAGCTGTGGGAGAATTGCTGTGTTTACCTCAGATCTCTATTACTAGAGCAGTCCCCCCTGATCTCTAGTCCTCAGGCCTCCTTTAAGCCCATCTGGTGACAGCATGGAGTCCTTACTCAAGTCCATATATCTAAATATTGTACTCTCCTGGTCATTTGCAAACTAAAATCCCAGTCCCTTACACTTTCCTAGGAGGCTATTAATCTCAGCTCCAATTACCACTCTGACTCCACTCATCCCGTCCTTTCTCTGCACATGCATTGAGCTGCCTGCTCCCACTTACACTGACTGGCCATCCCCCTACATGCTCTGTTCAAGCTTCCTGCTTCCTTCAGATCCACAAATTCAATATGCCATTCATATTTCAATTATTTATCAAAGTCCTATAGTATGACAGGTATGCTACCTTATCTCCTTTCACAATAAGTATAAAACCAGCAAAGTAAAGATACAGGTGTTAGCCTATACAATTGGATTGCCTGGACTGTGTCCCATCATTAAAACCAAACCTCTAAAAAGAAACTCCCTATTTGTGGAATAAATATATTATATCCTACCTCTGGAGGATAAAAAGAATAATTTATATCCTGACCTTAGTCATATGTTGATGCATCTATATACTAAAGAAAAATGCAATGTTTCCTTTATCCTTTAAATATTTATTCTAAATATTTAGACAAATGTTTATTTCATATTGTAAGGATACAGTTGGCACTGGCTAAAACCCTTTAATTGGACAAGAGAGTCCTTTGGGATTCTAGTATGTCTTATTTCCTGATAATCCAATTAAGATATCAAAACGTGCAGGTTCAAAGATTTGAAAAGCTTTCAAAAAGTTACACACTCAGTACATGGCAAAACCTAAACTTGTGAGAATTTCAATATGAATTCAAGCCTAGTGACTGTTAGATTAACTTCAAGAGTCTTACTGATGAGTAGCAACATACTTATTCTTATCACCCATATTATGAGAGATATATAGGTAATAAGCCAGACTTGGTACTCACTCACACATTTGCTCCTGCCTCAAAGTAACCAGATACATTAAGAGCCAAAACTTCAGTTATCACAGTGGCTTACAGGAGTCTCTTAATGTTCATATATGACAAACACTCAAAAACAGTCACCCATCTTCCCTCAGCATTAGCTACCTGTGGTTTCCTTTTACCTAATTCGGGATATGGAGAGGTTGTACAACTGAATGTGTTGAATAATCTCATCCAACAATCGATCTGTCATGGTATCAAAATCAGCAAATGTGTCCATCTGAAAGAAGAGAAGGTATTGGGAGAAGTTATGGACTCTAAATAAAGAAATTCTCAATTGTTGAACAGCATGATATTTTCTGGAAAGGTGTGTAAGCCTCTTATAGGGGTTATAGTTTGAGATGTAACATCAAGGAAAAGATCCACTGGGGCTCTAATGAAGAAACTGGCTGCATGCTAAAAAGTCTTTAGTTAAGGGAATGCAGTGGAAGATCTGAGTGTATGTTCTTGGCATGTGGTGCCTGCCATCAAAACTTGAGCGCACTGTCTGCTGGTATTACTTCCAAGAAGAGAAAGCAGGCCTTGCTAGGGGAGACCACTTGCTCACTGTGTATGAGCCAGGAATCACACTAAGATATGCTTGACCCTTGTGTCGTGTGGTTGGGTTTTGTTGTTGTTATTGTCTGTCTGTTTGCTTGATTAATTATTTTTTATCATCTTGACAAAAGCTAAAGATACTTGGGAAGAAGGAATCCCATTTGAGAAAATGCTCCCACTAGATTGGCCTGATTGCAAACCTATTGTGTCTTTTCTTGATTGGTAATTGATGTAGGAAGGCACAGCTGGCTGTGAGTTGTGGTACCCCTAAGCATGCAGGCTAAGAAGCCTGTACATAAATAAGGGTGGCAAAAAAATAAAAAATCAGTAAAATCTTTAAAAAAAAGCCATGAAGAACAAGCCAATAAAGACTGTTCTTCTAAGACTTCTGCTTCAGTTCCTCCTTCCAAATTCCTGCCTTGGGTTTCCACCCACCCCCACCCCTTCCTCCTGTTCCTCAGTGATGGACTGTGATGTGGAAATATAAGTGAAATAAATCCTTTCCATCACAAATGACATTTTGGTCATGGTGTTTATCACAGCAATAGAAAGAAAAACTCGGCAGAGTTTTAAAGCTGCTGTTTTTTTAACCTAGTACAACCTTCAGGTTATTATACAAGTTAATGCCCAGACATCAGCATTGGTAAAGATTTGAAAGCCATTCATGTCTTATGAAGGATGGCCAAATGATAGAAGAGGGGGAAATTCCACACATGTCTAAGTACTTGAAGACATAACAGATTGGTCTATAGAACTAAATTTTAGGAATATGATTGAGAGCAACAGAGAAGCTTATTTAAGCAAAAACATCCATCATAAACAGTTCAGGAGCAACAGTATCCTGGGATCTCTGAGCTTCCAGCCAAAGACTCTCATGAATATTCATTTTGATGGTGAAGAATTGAGTATACCTGAGAAAGGAGCTACAAAGAGATAGCTGACCCTTACATCTATGGTCACCTGAAGCTTGCAGCATGAGAGGGACACAGTAGAGTGGTGCTTCAGCTAGACTTCGTACAATATGATCTTATCTACAGCTCCGCTTCCCCAGAGCCACTGCCTGGGTTCTGTGGCTGCCACAGTCTGAATCTGTATCTCCTTGGCCTTTAAAAGTGGAGACTGCAATATATCCCTCATCATCTTTTAAAGACTCTTGAAAATGTTAACACACCTAAGACTGGTGCTGCCATTATCATGACCTTCTAGTCTCAGAGCGCTTCTTTGCTCCCTTTGAAATTAACGGTTTTACAATTATATGATAGTGAAGCCTGTCTCACTATGATGAAAAATGCTCTGAAAAACACAGTAAGGTACAAAAGCATCCCAGGAGCTCCACAGTCAAGGTGCTTTGAAAGGACCTATGCATTCTGAGTTCTTTGCAAGACTTTCAGTGAAATAGCACAATATCATTTAATTAGCACTGAGAGGAGTCCCTCCACTTTAGTGACTTGCAGAGAGACCTAGTTCAAACAAGCTCGTGAAACCTATGTGGGACCCAGATGTCCTGGGACACATCACAGAGTATGTGAAGGGATATCCAATGAAGAGACCCTGGCAGGATCTCTGCTACTAACCACATCTATCTTCACTGAAAAGTAAACTTCACTAGGATAAAGCCAACACAAGTTCAAAGAACATTGGTTCATTTTTCAGCCCCCTTCTCTGATTGATCTGGGCCATCTACCTCAAGACATAGCCACATAAATGATTGGAAATTTTGTATGACATCCTGTTCTTCAGGTCAGAAGGAAGATTTACTGCAGAGCTCATGGGCTCCATGCCCTGTGCTGTAAGAAGCTGGTGCTAGTAGTTAGCAATTGAACTGCTTTGAAGGTGGATTGGGGAAACTAAGACAGTTACCCTGAAAACAAAAGGCCCTTGAATGATGGTTCTCCTAACTTTCTCCCTCATATTTTACTGCCTCTCTCCTGGCCTAGAACATGAGAGTGCCAAAAGCAGGTAAAGGAACTAAGCACTAGCTGGTGAGGGACGCCTAGGTCTTTTCAGCTCTTGAACATTAATTTTTGTGTGCATGAAAGTCTATAGACAACTTGGGAGAGTTGGTCCTTACTTCCTAGTATGTAAGCCTCAGACTTTGAACTAAGACTATTAGGCTTGGCAACAAATGCCTTCTCAGGTTCTGATGGTTCTCTATATAACTACCACTTTCATTAATCATGTGACCTCTTTCTTGATTATTAGTAACTATATTCTTCTGAAGGATGCTTGTGACTCATTTGTCTCACTCTCTGTCCATCCCTATCTCTGGCTCATAGATTCATTAATGTCTCTTTGACAACACTTCTTTAGAGTCACAGCCTCCGTCTACCACATCTCATTGTAAAGCAATCATCATCACCTGGCATGTGACAGTGCCCTATCCCCTGTGTACTACATGGATGCCCACACATCTGTTACTCTAAGCAGCCACAATTGCAATGCTCGATGAAGCCAGAGGCTTCCACTCAATAGAAACACACCGACTTCTATCGATCATGTCATAATTTTTCCTCAAACTTCCAAAGTAACACAGTAAGGGCATTTTTCCTTCAAACCACTCAAGCAGTTGGACATTCTTCTTCAATGGGCCCCTTAACTCATGTGTCTTAGCACCTTTATGCAGCTCCTTCAAATCCAATGTTCTCTCAACCCAACATTTCTGTCCTCATACCTGATTCTTTTCAGACATTAAGAAGTCCAGTTTTCCCCCAGGGAGCCCCAGTTCTATGAATGTCTTCACCAGCCGGAGGTCTGCACTGTTCCCTGAAAATGACAGATAACCCTGGTCATTTAATTAATCATAATAGGTCACAGAAGGTTTTTTTTTTCCTCTCCCTTTCTCAGATTACAATTGATTTTCCTTTGATTTTAAGCAGAGAACAAAAAAATAATAACTGGAGTAACTCCCCATGTTCTTCTCTTGCTATCCCACTCAGTGTACACACACAGAGGTATGCTCTTTTAAATAACCATTCTTCCATGGAATTATTCCTTGACCTGTCATACCAACTTTCTTTCTTCCCCAGAAAACTATTCTCTCGCTAGCTTTTTGGAAGAGGCTACCTAATGGCACAGTGTGCCAGTCCCCTCTTAAATTATTTGCATATCACTGATAGGTAAGTAGGAGGAGATGAATAGCCAACTACAGTTCAGTTGACTAAACAGAGGAAGGATTACCCACGGGCCAAGGGATAATGTATTAGTAAGCTTGCAAATGTCCAAGCATACCATCAACAGCCAAGGAATGAAAGGTTGGCAGTTCCAGAAAAATACTAAGATGAGAGGCACAAACAGCATATGGAATGCATTGGTGGCATAAAAAAGTCACACAAAAAGTGAATTTGGTATAACAGACTTGGTTAGGTATCCTTTTCACTTGGGCCATGGGGATTTCATTCTATCTATATTAATGTTTGACTTATTTCTCTCCTGGATCCATACAGACTTAAAAAGAATAAAAAAGGAGTTGCAACTTATTTGATATTTTGGTAGTGTACTTTTCCATGTAAGCCAACCCTCTAAGTCATGGTTTTAGAAAACTTATACACTGTAAATATATTTTATATAATTTTATATCATCCGTTATACATTTCTCCAATTATTCAAAGGTGTATAAAAGAATAACATGAAATTTGGGAGAACTAAAGATTTGAAACCAACAAACCTGTAGGCTCCAGGCCATCTTTTAGGAGAGATACATTTTTTATGAAGTTAAATTTCACTATGCTGTTTATGTCAATAAATATATGTTCTTTGGATTCACTCACATTATGGCTTAAATTTCCATAATGATATTTTGGCAGTGGTCTTTAAAAAAGTTGATGATGTTTATATTTAACATGAAGAGGTTGGGACTAAAATATCCTTCTCTACTCATACTAAGAATAAAAAAAAAGTTGCTGAACCTTAAACTTTATAAAACTATTTTACTTAATGTGTTAGACTGAGAACATTTACAAGAAGATACATTTTAGGCTTTTGGCACAACAGAGAGCCTGTAAAAATATTCATAATTTATCTTAGTGTACTCAGTTCTTGATTTAAAGATGTTATTGGACAGATTTAAAGAATAGATCTTACAATACACTGAAGAGGTTATACACATATAGCATAAACGACTGAAGTAATATTATGAAAGCTCTCTTTGTTATCACTTGTTATTTCTTTTGAACTGTGGCCTGGGTGATGCTGTCCTGGGCATCCCAGCTCTCTGAGTTAGTACAATACGGGCAAATGATCTCTACCTCTGTTGCACAACTCTGTTTCAATATGCATGAGGTTAAAAACAAACAAACAAAGGCCTATTGCCTAGCCAGAGTTCTTGCTTTAAAGATTTATTTTTATTATTTTGATTTATGTGTATGTCTAGGGGAGTGATTCCCACAGGTATCCAGGTAGTCTCAGAGATCAGAAAAGGGTATTAGACTATTTTGGTGCTAGAGTTAGGCTGTTGTCTGCCACTCATTTATTCATTACAGGCACTGAGAAGCAAGCTCATGTCTTCTGGAAGAGCACCAAGTATTATTAACCATTGAGCTTTTTTCTGGGTCACCAGATTTCTTACTTGCAGAGAATTTTAGAGTTTTCAAAATAATAGGTAGGAATCACTCTTTAGTGACGTTGGACTGATGAATATAAAGGTCATTTTTGTCTCTACAAATCCTAGAGCATGGTAGTGTCTGGTAAACGAGAGGTGGTACATAAGTAAGAGATGAAAACAATAACCAAATAATTGCAAACACTAACTCCAGGGTCCTTAAAATGCATCCTTTATTCCTTCCTTGCGGGAAATATTAAAAAGTGACCTGGCACGTTCCCGCACTAATGCTGGCAGTCAACAGGCCACAGGGCTCCTGCCACGTGATCTCACTCACAATGTCTCGGGCCATTCAGGGCCACAGGGCTCTCACTGGGCCATCTCTCTGGCATCCCCTCCCCCAGTTCCTCTGACTACCATGCAATGCCCCAAGCACCCCATGGTCAGCCATCTCAACACCTAATTACCCAGTAGAAACAAGACTCTTAAAGCTTAATTAACCAGTCAGATTTATATATCAATAAAATCACAATTTACAAAATGCCAATACAATGATTTCAGAGCAAACTGATTATGATAAAAGCTTTATCCCAATATTTCTGACCTTGTGAAATCATAGCTACTTGTGGCTGGAAAACACCACACGGGTACACATCAGCAGCCATCTTCCTTCCTTGTCCTACCCTGAGAAGCTCCTCTCTCTTGGACTCTTAGTCCACCTCTCTGTTCCCTGTCCAATCACAGGCCTCACACTGCCCTAATGTGATTGGACAGGGAAAATCCTGCAATACTTTCTCTCCATTTTTTCTTCTAGAACCAGGCTCTATTGACTCACAAATTCCACCAATTCCTGCATTCTATTGAAATATTCATTCCAATGCATCCATCTCTTCATTCATTTATACCTCATTCATTCGATTAATTATACAATTGCTTAGTTTATTCTATTAATAAGATTCTTACCACTAATTTAATTAATTCATGAATTAATTCAGATACATAATATACACACATATGCATACACACATATATATGCATACATATATATACACACATATTCTTGTGCCATGTCTTACACTAGATGGTATTTTTTTTCATATTTAGTTGCCTTTAGAGTAAATGCCTGTCTAAATTACTTCAAAAAACTAAACTGAATGTAAGATAGTAATCTGAGAAATAAACATCTTTAGAACTTACCATCCAGGCCATGGACACAGACCACCAGATGAATCCCATCTTCCAAGTTTTCCTCCTCTTCCTCTGGTGGGAAATATGGTATGTCAGAAGCTAGTACAGATAAGTCACTGTACAGAAATCCTTCAATCTTCAGTTCTTTTTTAAACTTTTCTTTGGCCTGATAAAAACTGGAGAATATACCAATTAATCACAAGCCATACTGTTTATTCCATGTCAAGCAGGGAATGAGTTGGAATGGTATGTAGGACTGATGGTTATTCACAAGCAAATTGTCTTCTAAACATCAAAACTAAATGTATCCTAAGGGAGATGCTGTTCTTAATTAAAGGGCAGGAAAATATCCCTAAGTAAACAAACAAAAATATCCCAAAATTTTTGATTCTGCAGATTTTTATTTTATTCCTGAATTGAATAGGAGACTGGGTAAAGAGACAAGAATCTGTGCAGTTACAGGATGTGAATATCTTCAAAATTCTCTCCTGATAGAAGTCCCTTTTCTGTCATACAGCCCCACCAAGGCTTAGCTTCTGCCTGCTATTCAAGTACTATCTCCCAGCATTCCTAAGAGCAATGCATGTTTTGGAGTTTGGGGTTTCTTTCTTCTGTTCTGTTTTTGTTTGCTTGTTTTCTAGTAAGTACTATAAACTGTTTTGACATGGCTTGGTTTCTTGGTGCCTATGTATATTTTGGCATTCTGAAATGACTTTTATACCAAGCTAAGATATTGTTTGTGTGCTCGCTTGACAAGATTGGTTTTAATACTTCTGATAACTGCTGGCTATCTAAAATGCTTGGAACTAGAAGAATTTTATATGCAAATGAATAAAATGCAGGCCAATGATCAAATGATTTCAAGTTTTAGTGTTTTACGATTTAGAGATATATACCTGAACATAGTGAGATAACTTGAGGCTAAAACCATGTCTATACACCAAATTAAGTTTGTTTTCTGTATGGTCTAAGCCCATTACATAAAGGTAAAGCAATTTAATGTAATAGTTTTATTAGGGATGAACATGAGACAATTTCATGGTGCAAAATTCTCCATAGGTTTTGTCACACCAGATTTCAAAAACAGTTTAGATTTCAATAGGGTGTTATTATAGTCTAATTGTAGATTTCTTGTCCAATATGAGCAAGATCCTAATTTTGATCTAGAGCAATAAAAACATGTAAAATTTAGGATCTTAAAGTACAATTGTGGATTTTCGAGTTAATGATGTTCTAGTATTACCATCAGCGTCCTAATCTATTTCCCCTCAGTGAAGAAATTCTCTCCTCTAAAGTTTATCTTTGCCTACTTACTCTAGTGCATAGTCATTGCTTCCAGATAAAACCTTTGGTTCCACTGAACTTGTAGTAATTATCACATTTTTTCAACACTGTCCTTAATTCCTGTTTTGTTATCTGCCAGATTTCCTGCAAAACTATGAGCTGGAACAAGTCTAAGCCAGTTTTGGACAGTGTCTATCTGGACTTCTTGAATTGGTGAGCAGTATAACATGACATGTATTTAATGTTATTTATTACAAAGAATGTCCAATGTTTATCTGCCTGTGTATTTCTTTATGTGAAAATCAGTAACTATTAGCTGTTGGCAAGAGAAGAATGATTATGAGGTACTCTGATGAGATACTTCTGTTATATATCCAATGAAAGATATATCTGATAATCGAGGGTGCAAATGAATAAATTGCAAACAATGATCAAGCTATATATTCTGCTACTGCAAAAATAGTGGCTTTGAGAAGCCCACACTCTTAAAGGGAACTTAGGAGGAAATCTGATGGAGTACTGTTCCTTCAAAAGTCCTAAAATTTCCTTTTCAAAGTATGAAAAGGGTGAGTCTCAATGGTATTCATAAAATAGTATATCATAATAAAAACCAAACAAAATATTCATATGTACCCATTAAGAATTTTGTTAATAAGTCATGGTACATCCATACAATAGACTACTATGGAAGCATTAAAATACTCTATGAACATGTATTTATATACAAAGATATTTCTAATATTTTAAAATGGAAAAAAAATCATCAATAAGTATTACAATAATCATATTTTTATTAAAAGATAAATATACTTAGGAGACAAACATCAGTATAGAAAATTACTACTCAGCTGTTATTTTGGGAGATGGATTTATTTGTAATTCTTCTGAACTGCATGAGATATACATTATTGTTTTGTTTAAATGAAAATAACAAACACCTTCATGTTCAAATAGTATGCATGAAGCTAAGGAAGATTTGGGAATATTTAAATGACTGTTTGAGGACCTGTAAACTATCCACAAGCTTACCTGAACATCCTTTCACTGACTTCTTCTTCCAGCTTGCTGGAGTAAGTAGAAACAACGCCAAAGGAACCCAAAGGCTGATGAGTAATAGGAGCTGGGCTTTGTTTGGAAGAGAGTCCAGCCCTAGCAGGGGTCTCCTTGGGTACAGATGAGAAAGGGAGACACGTGGCAGTGCAAGACACAGACAAGTTAACAACTTCCACTGCCTTCAGGCTATCCAGAGTAAAGGCCTCTGTGGAGTTCAAGTGGGACCCAGGGATGGAAGTTCCTGTCTTCAGCTCTTGGTTTCGTGACACTTGGGAGGCAACAGTGTGAGTCACAGTGGGGCACATAGTGCCTGCTTCATGTTTGGCCTCCAGAGAGGCATTATGTCTTCTATTCAATGTCATGGTATCATTGACACTTAACGAACCATTTTGTACACCTGTAGAATTCAGGTCGACAGCTTCAATAGCTGGTGCACAACTGATTTCAGGCACCCTGTGGTGAGATGCAGCCCTGACTTCTGAGATGCTGTTGTTGGAGAGCATGTGTTTACTCATGCTCAATTCTTTAGGTTTACCTTTTGCAGTTTCCACTGCTGCTCTATGAAAAGACCGGGTCTTAGAATTTTCAAGCACTACAGTACATGGTATTTTTAAGTTAAGACCTTTGGTTTCAACATGTAGTGTGTTCTCATCCAGGCAACAGGGTTCTTGAAGATCAGGGTGATTCTCTTTGCCTTTCGTGATGTCCATATACCCAGGGCCCTGGGGTCTGTCAGAATCTAAAGCTATATCTGCAAGGGAATGTCCTGCCCTAACATCCTGGACCCTAGACACACCATAAGAAGTGAGTCTGGGTGAATTGTTGTCTTTGCTAGAAAAGTCCAGATCTTCAGAAAATCCTGCTGTGTTCTTTATGGTGTCTGCACCTTCAGCAGTATCCTCAGGGCTGCTGATCTGGGGTGCAGACACAGACTTGGTTAGCTTTGTAAGAGCCAACTCACGCTCCTCATCTTCAAAAGGCAATGAACTGATGGAGGAAAGAGAAGCCTGAATGCCACTGGGCAGGCTGGTGTTACTCTCTGTGTGTCCACTCTCCAAAGAGTTCCTGTGGTGGGCATGCCTTCGAACCACCTGGTGTAAAATGTCACGATCACTGGGTAACTCCAGGGCTCTGCTTCGGATCTCGGACCAGGCAACCGAGCTTGGTTCACTTTCAATGCCTGAGTCAGATATTATGGAGGCTGACCTCTTGATAACGCCAGAGAGCACTGAAAGATCTTCCGGCTCTTCCGCATGGTCAGAAAGGGAAGGCTTGGTGTCCAAAGCTTCCCTCAGAGCAGTGTTGGGTGGGTCACAGGGCTCAGCAGGGGTGAGCTTCAGGCTTAGCAGGATAGGCTTTCCCTCCTGGTCAACTCCCCTCCCTAGAGTCCTCAACTCAAGAACAGCTGTTTGGTTTAAAGAGATGGCATTATTCTGGCTTGTTCCTGCTACAGCTTTGCTTGGTATAGTCTTAACAATACCATAGCTGTCTCTAGAGCTCCTGTGTTCATACTGAACATTAAGGCCTTGCAAAGGCTCAGCTCTAGGGTAGTTCTTATTGCTAGATTGCACATCAATGTAGGTCAGTGCTTGGGTCTGCCCTTCCTCGGGGCCTGGACTTCTCCTACATATATCCACATCTGTTAGGGAATCTTTTACAGTATCAGGCCTTGGACCAGTCCAGCATTCATCTTCAGACTTGCCTGCTCTGTTTTGAAATTCACCAATGGTCAGGTACACCTGAGATTCTGAGCACACATCCATAGGATTCTGTATGGAGACAGTCTCCTCCATCTCTGGACACCTAATAACATCTTCATCAGAGCTCAGCTGGGATGCTTCTGTAGTAGATAAGGGAGTGTCCTCTCTTGAAGATGACTTTTGATTTATAAGATCCTTTTCTTTCCCTTTTCGATTCATTATTGCAGAACTTGTCACTGGCACATCAAAATTAGGATAAACACTCAAGTTATGCCCTGTAACAGAAGAAGAAAATTGTATTATAGTTTACAAATCAATATAGTAAAGTATTCAAATGTCTAACTATATGAAAATAATTCTACCATCCTTTATTAGTATTTTCTGAAGGGGAATGAGTTTAGAGTTGTGAAAGTGCTTATGTTACAGAAAAACATTTTTTACTTGGGAATCTACAGATATTTTATGTTAACCAGGTGACTCATGTTAAAATGTCAAATGGTTTATATTAACAAGATAAATGAGGATATGAACATGACAGAACGTATGCTTAGAGGGTTGGACGAGGGAAAAGAAATGCCCATTAGAACCCTGAAAAGATTGCATCTCAATGTGAGGCCAGTGGTTCCCTGCATCTTGTCCACATAAGAAAACACCAATATACACTCAAGATCCCATGGCTCAGCAAACCCCTCAGATTGACAGATTGATAGCATAGATGGATGCTCCAAGAGAAGGAAAAACCCTGAGAACACATCTAAGCTTCAACATATGACTCATGCCTCCTCTGTCTCTCATCTATGTCTCTGTCTCTCACCTATTTTGCTGCCTTTTTCTTTGTCTCTATGTGTCTCTGACTAAGCCTCCCATCTCTTTCTCTCTCCCCCTCCCTCACCTCCAGTTCTTATTTTAGAGAGATGGTCACCCTTTATTTTATACAATAAAACTTTAGTTATGAGCACAGCTCCTTCTTGAGGTCTATGAGTCATCTAGACAAATCCTTAGACATAGGAAACTTAACATAAACCAAGAATCTGTATCCAGTGGCCAGAATTGCAGACTGCTAGTTTGCCTGCAGAATCTGAAATGAAACTTTGGTGGAGAAATGTTAGTGCCTGACTTGCATTATATAAAATAGAAAAAGGAGAAAAAGGCCCAGAGAAAAAGCAGCTATCTTATCTCATCATACCCCTTACGGTTCATTTACCGGAGTACAATTAGCATCTCTCATTTGCCGATGTGACAAGGTCAATCATAAGCCCTGTGATTATAGAGTAAAAATGAGAAGGTGACTTTAGTTCTTCAAAGGTCTGGTTATCAACTCCAACATTGCCATTCATGGGCACCCTAGTGAACTGAAGACTTCAGTAAGATTTTCCACCTTCCTAAACTGTAGGATGGGCAGATCCATAGGAACCTGTGAGCCTTTCACTCATAAATTATAAATCGTTGTGGGAGTTGATGTCATGCATGGGGAGAAAGAGTACCACTTTCTGCAGAATAAACACTGTTACATGTGGACTCCATCATCAAGTGAATTGTCCTGTGTGATAGTAACACCACACTGAAGCTTCCAGGATCCCAGCCATCTTCAAAAGCTAATATCAAGGAAACAAAGTATGACTTTTCATCTTGTTTTTGCTTAGCTGTTTTCTATGGGCCATTCTCTTTCATTTTTTCTCTCTCTCGAGCTTTAAATCTTCTCCTTCTCCTCCTGTCCCCCACAGCTGGACAATAACAAGCATTCTCCACTTGCACCTGTCATAACCCAAGATCTGAGATATGGCAGGTGGCATTTCCCACATATACCATATAAATATGAGAATCTTTTGTTTACGTTTCCTTTAACAAGTATAAAGAGCCCCCTGTTGACAGACATCTACACTGGTCCCATTCCCTGACTATTGTGAACAGTGTGTCATTAAACACACATCTATGTGGTAGGATTTACACTTCTTTGGGTGCATGTGCATGATTATGACCATATAGGTCATATAGTCGTGGTTTCAGTTTTTTAAGAGACTTTCATTTTAATTCCTGTAGTGGCTGTATCAGTTTATATACCTAGCAACCATGGAGGCAAAGAAAAAGGCAAAGGAGATCCACAGAGGAGCGGGGGTACAAGGGATGGCACTAGAGGCAAAGGATGTCAACCATGCTTCCAGATAAGCCCCACATCCATCCAGGAGCATTTAAGCAACATAGTAAGACTTGATGAATTTGGATTATTGTTGTTTTTAGCAGAACAGAAAGTGAGGTGGGTAGGATACTAGGGAGAAGTTGGGAGAAAGTAAATATTATGAAAAAACTTTGAAATCTTCATAGAATTTATAAAATAATAGGTATTAAATGTAATAAAGAAATACATTACTCCATATGTTAATATTCTTAAAAATCAAACTAAAATTTAAAAGGCTTCACATGGTTTTTTTTTTAATTATTTATTTTATTTTTTTTTAATTTACATTCCAAATCATTTCCCCTTTCCCGTTTCCTCCCTCCCCGAAAGTCCCATAAGCCCCCTTACCTCCCTCTTTTCTCCATTCAACCCCCTCTCGTTACTCTGTCCTGGCGTTCCCCTACATCCAGTCTTTCCAGGACCAGGGGTCTCTCCTTCCATCTTTTTAGAAATCTATTGATATGCGGATTGTGTCTAGGGTATTCCGAGATTCTGGGTCAATATCCCCTTATCAGTGACTGCATACCATGTGTGTTCTTTTGTGATTGGGTTACCTCACTAAGGATGATATTTTCAAGATCTGACCATTTCCCTAGGAATTTCGTGAATTCATTGTTTTGAATTGCAGAGTAGTATTCCATTGTGTAGATATACCACATCTTCTGAATCCATTCCTCCGTTGAGGGACATCTGGGTTCTTTCCAGCTTCTGGCTATTATAAATAAGGCTGCTATGAACATAGTGGAGCATGTGTCCTTATTGCATGCAGGTAAAGTCTCTGGGTATGTGCCCAGGAGTGGTATAGCCGGATCCTCCGGGAGTGTCATGCCCAGTTTTCTGAGGAACCGCCAGACTGCTTTCCAGAGTGGTTGTACCAGCTTGCAATTCCACTAGCAGTGGAGGAGTGTTCCTCTTTCTCCACATCCTCACCAACAACTGCTGTCTCCTGTGTTTTTGATCTTAGCCATCCTGACTGGTGTGAGATGGAATCTCAGGGTTGTTTTGATTTGCATTTCCCTAATGACTAAGGATGATGAACATCTGTTTAGGTGCTTCTCAGCCATTAGATATTCTTCAGGTGAGAACTCTTTGTTTAGCTCTGTACCCCAGTTTTTAATAGGGTTACTTGCCTGTCTGGAGTTTAACTTCTTGAGTTCTTTGTATATATTGGATATTAGCCCTCTGTCGGATGTAAGGTTGGTAAAGATCATTTCCCAATTAGTTGGTTGCCGCTTTGTCTTTTTGACAGTGTCTTTTTAAAAAACTATATCAATACAACTTCTCTTAAACATTACCACAAAATCAAGTAATACATATACTACTTGAAAACCCCATGAGACTTTGATACATGATTATCTAAGAAGTTTCAGTATAATTTGTAATCAGATTGAGGGAGGAATGAACTCCTCTTTTATCTGGGTGCATTCAATGGACCTGGAGATACTGGGGGTATTTGCTTACCTCTGAAGATCTCTCAGTCTTCAGCAAGAATAGCATTTACTCTTTTGAAAATTCCCTAACATCCATGCAAAATACATGTAGTGTGGTACATCCTACCACCATGTGATGATCCACTTGTAAGCACTTGTCTCCCCGGAAGAGACAGCTTGTGTTTTATTGCTGTAGCCCACAGGCTGATATCCTATTAAGTACATATTTGATGAACTGTGTTCCTGAAAGGAACTAAGTCAAGAATAGAAATCTAGCAAAATAAAGAATATCATCTTCATTGATTGCTTATATTGGCTGGAATATAATTATTGCAATGATTATACTAGCATGAATTGGGTGAAAAATATCTCCATACTAAGCACTGGATTGGTAAGATAGAAAGTGGGCATTTTTTTTTGTAAGAGTCAACAAGGTAGACATTCGTTATAAGCACCAAGGAGCTTTTGCCTTGATGTACTTTTCAAAATATTGCAAAGCACTCACAGGTGAGACAACTGTTTTGCCAAAACTTATGTCTTCTGTGGCAAAGCTAGAATGAATGGTTTCCAAGGACCAGGCAAGCAAGGAAAGAAAACATAAGCAAAGCACAGAGTGGATTTAACGTGGTGAAAACAATCTACATGCTATAATGATCAACACATATCACAAAAGTAACTCAGAACAGTGCTAGTACTAAATCTCCTTCAGAGGATAATTACTAATCTAATACAGAGGCATGGACTGTAGCACAAGTACTGCTTGGGTGGAGGATATTGGTGGTGGAGGGGAGAGGATATTCATGTGCAGGGCCAAGGAGTACATGGTCTACCTCTGAGCCTTACTCTTTATATTTCCATTGCTGTGAATCTAAAAATCACTTTATAAAGAATCACTTACAAAGTAAACAGAAGTAAAAAAAAAACATAGCAAAGGCAGTATTCTGGGTTATGTTTAATCAATCTTCCTCATAATAGTAGACACTGAGTTGTGGTAGACAAAGGGCCATTACAAGCAAAGATTAGAATCCTGGGGTATACAGTCTAGATAGACCTTGGCAATACCCTAAGTGGATGAAGTGAGAGTAAACAGAAGGTAATAACTATGAACCGGCAGAGACAATCTGGAATATGATTCAACTTGCAAGCCATGGATGAGTATGTGTTGACTGTCATAAGCAACAAATTGTCGATTCTTGGAAACCAAAACATTTATAAGACCCATCTTCAACCATGAGACCAAATGCAAGAAGGGCATTGACAAAACTGTTACCAATATCACAATTTGTGGTTTTCATTAAAACTCTGAGAGAATGAGCAGAACAAATCATCTCACTCAGAGAGACAGAGAGTCAGACATTGGTGACTGATGTTGTTAGTTAATAGACATTGACCCTTGCCTGTTAGTCCTTCAATGTCTTACAAACTTGTCTGTCCAACCACCCATAAGAACCCTGTATAAGAGAGCATTTTATTCAACTTTACACACTAATTTTTGGGGAAAATACTTAAATCTAGACAGTATGACCAAATCAGTTGTCTTGCAACAGGGTATGGCCTCCCAGGAAAGCAACTACAATTTCTGATACAGCACAGATTCCTGCCTTGGCATGGATCACATTGGGTCCATATGGTTCATGGACCATATTTGGAATAAAATAATTTCTACAACACTCAACCCACAGCATATGACCAACAATACACAGAGAAGATATGTTAACATATTACTTATGTGTTACAATTGGCATTAATTGTCAACTTGATACAATCTAGAATCACTTGGTAAGAGAGTCTTAATGATAGCTTTTCTCCATTGGGTTGGTCTGTGGGTATGTCTATGGAGGGTTTTTTTTTAAGTTAATTGATGTGGGAAAGCCAGGCATTATTTCCTAGGCAGGGTTTCTGAGTGGAGAAATGGAGATGAAACCGAGCAAGCAAGTACAGCATGCAATTTTTGTTTTCTTGACTGTGGGTATGATATGACTGGATCCTTAAAGTTCCTATTTTGACTTGTTCACAATGATGTACTTTAGCCTAGAATTGTAATCTGAAGCAATCCCCCTGCCCCATTGCTTTTGTCAGGGTATATTATCATGGCACCAGAAATGAAATTTGAGCAATTGATGGCTTACAAGAACCTGGATGAGCAAATTTCCCCAGAAAGAAAAACCCTCTCTGCCATATCTCATCCTGTTAAGACTTGAGGCCCAGATGAATCACATGAATAGAATGCAGTAGACAGGGAAACCCTCCAAGGGGAAAAATATTATTTTTCAGCTGATGCTATAGGCTTAGAAGAAAATGAAGCTGATTTATAAAAAAAATTAAAGACCACGATAGAATCAAACACATAAAGACTGATATTTATCAATATTTGCAATTTAAAAGACTGGGAAATGATCTACATCCTATTTTTAAGTGAAAATATCAGAGGTTATTATCATTGGTGTTTAATATCTTCACTGTTCAGTTTTGCTGGAAATGATATAAGAGGTATGCATCATTCAAAATATAAGCATTTAAACAGAGAAATACACACACACACACAAATGCACACATGCATACTTAAAATTCATCAGTTGGGTTGAAGGTTCAGTATAATTGAGTACACATTGCACTTGTTATACACTTACTTGACACTAGATGTCAGAGTAGAACTGGAAACCAAATTTATGTTTGCAAACTGATTCTATCCCTACAAGTCACCTAGATTCCAGACTACAACTCTCCAGTTGCAGAGTCTCTGAAATGTAGCCATTTTGATCCATTATAAACAGCAACAAGCAAACTAGCCTGACTTAAACCACCTCAGGAAGATGACAGAACAGAGCCTGGACTCTGAAGTTGAGGGGTTAGGTTTGGTTGCTTATTGACACCTGATCTTTCACACATATTTCTATCTATACCTCAGTGTCCCTATCTAAAACTATGTCTAGATAGATAGATAGATAGATAGATAGATAGATAGATAGATAGATAGATAGATAGATAGATATTATCTAAAGGATTAAAGAAATAAACAATTTGATTAAACCACCAGCAAAGGGCTTGACATTTTCTGATCATGGCTGTTGGGTTTCTATGGTCAAGTTGAAGAAGCAAACAGAAAGGGGACATTCCTTTATTCATGCCTGGTCATTCTGCAGTTGACCTGTGAATTCACTGACAAACAGTAGAGCCAGGCTAAACACTGGTACACAAACAATATGTACAACCTTGGTCTTTTTACTCCCCAATGCAGTTCATTTCCTCATGAGTTACATAGCCCATTTTCTCAAGTCCTTGACCTGCCTTGTGACATTAACAGGATCTTGGATTATATAGCGAGTAGCCAGTTAAAATGATATAGCAAAACCCCATCTTAATAGGCTATTCATAATCACCACAAGAGAGACACTAACACAGTAGCATTAAAGCTAAAAAAGAAATGACTGTAGTTAAAACTATACACTTAAAAAACAAAAGAACACCACCTTTGATTGTCCTTGGGTCTCAGTCTCTGTCTCTGTCTCTCTCTCTCTCTCTCTGTGTGTGTGTGTGTGTGTGTGTGTGTGTGTGTGTATGTGTGTGTGTGTTTGTGTGTGTGTGTATCTGCATATGTTTGTGTGTCTGTCTGTGTCTGTCTGTGCTGTGCTGTATCTTATTCTATAGGTAAAAACACAAGCCCCATGGAAACCAGTGTTTGTTTATGACTGTGTCTGTATCTTATCCTATAGGTAAAAACACTAGCACCAGGCATATTTTTACCCAGAAGAGGCCAGATAGACATTAATTCTAACTCTTCTCATTAAAAAAAAAAACAAAGATGTAAACAAATGGAATGATTAAAGAAATTTTTAAATATTATATTTAAAACAAAACAAAACAAAAACAAACAAAAACACCAGAGTGAGCATCAGAGGTCCAGTGGCACAATCTGTCAATGTGCAAGTGCTGACATGGAAAGGCTAATTCTTTCAGAAAAACAGAGAAAGACAAACCTGAGACAGGGCAGTCCACATATCTGTCTTCAAAGATAACAGGTAGGGTGTTCCAGTCACCATCAATGTCCAGGCACTCTGCGGGCAATGGAGGCATGCTGGTGAGGTACTCTGAATTCCGGATGTCCAGAGACAGCTGGCTGTGAGTCTGGATCCTGTAGAACACACAGAAAGGTAATCAACCAAACAGGGCTGGACGTTTTCAATAAAATCTTACCATTCTAACCCCCCCCCAAAAAAAGCATTAACAGTGCTTTTAGCAGATGCAGGCAATGACCATCTCCTGCCCTCCCATCCATCTAAGATGTCCCCCAGTGTGGTTGTCTGCTTTGCTGAGGAAATGATCCAGGCACTAGTATAAAAATTCCCTGTGAAAAGCCACTTCAGGGAGAAATACTTTATTTGGACCTTATTTCTAGGTTATTGTCCATTGTTGCAGAGAAATCACTGCAGCAGATGAAAGCAACTGTTCAGTCACAGATGAGATCAGAGTGCACTCTGCACTCAGCTTCTTTCTCCACTCTTCCAAAATATAGGATGCCCTGTCCAGGGAATGGTGTCACCCTTAGTGGGCGGACAGGCCTTCCCCCATGAATCATTGTGATCAAGATAATACCCATAGATATCTTCTTAGGCCAACCAAACTAGACAATCTGTTATCAGTACTCCCATCCAAAGTGATTCTAAATTTGATACAAATTGACAAAAAAAAAAAGTACAGCTAGATCATTAGATACCCTGTGTTATGAGTACTTTTCCTAGGTGGCATTCTATCCAGTGTCCTGGGAGTGTGATGGTTAATTTTCATTGTAACTCAACTGGATTTAGAATCATCTAGAAGGCAAATCTCTGGACATGTCTGTGAGCAATTTTCCAAAGCAAAACTGATGAGGGGAGATCCACTCTGAATGTGGTTCCCTCAATAAGGCGGGATCCTCTACTGAATAAGACGGGCCATAAAGAGGTACTGAGCTGAATACACTCATTTCTTGCTCTACTTGACTTAGATGCCACATGGCCAGCTACCTCCTGCAGCCGTGACTTCCTGCCAGGATGACCCTTCAAAGTGTGGGCCACACTTCTTTAAGTAGATGTTCTTTAAGTAGAATTTTAATCCCAGTGATGAGAAAATTAGAGATCAATGACCTCTGTGGCTTTCTCTTCTGAGTGCTTTCTCTCTCTCTCTCTCTCTCTCTCTCTCTCTCTCTCTCTCTCTCTCCCTCCCTCCCTCCCTCCCTCCCTCTCTCTCTTTTCTTTTGTTTCTTTCTTTTTATTTCTTTCTAAAGCAAGCAATGATTTTTATTGAGATTGTGTGTGTGTGTGTGTGTGTGTGTGTGTGTGTGTGTGTGTGTGTGTGTGTGTGCATAGACTGTAGCTGTCTTCAGACATACCAGAAGAGGGCATTGAATCCCATTTCAGATGGTTGTGAGTCACCATGTGGTTGCTTGAAATTGGACTTAGGACCTCTGGAAGAGCAGTCAGTGCTCTAAACTGCTTAGCTTGCTCTCTAGCCCTCCACCTGTGTTTATACTCCCCGAGAAACCTGGTTCACGCATAACACAAATTCCAAGTTTTCCTTGTTTTGTTGAGACATGCAATAATGCTTTTCCCCCTATAGTTCTAAGTTTCTGTATTTTGCTCAGAGGCTTCGGGGTTACTTTTAATGTCGATTGATTTCTCTTTCTAGTACTAGTTTTAGAATTAGTCAGCCAGTTCTAGCCTGAAGCTGAAATGAATGAATGAATCAATCAATCAATCAATCAATATGCCTGTAGAAGACTACAGTGATGTCAAAACAAGCAATTTTCACAAGCAGATGCATTTTTCTTGCTGTCCTACTCACTTTCAGATCCCAAGAGCAAACATTAAATGGTACTGTCTGCATAGAGAACAAAACCTGGGTAAGTTCCAGGGTTACCTGACAAAGACAAAAGAATTCCAGGCCTGTCCTAAGCAACACAAATATTCCATGAGCCTCTTCTGAGAGACACAATGAGGCCTCTCAAACATGATCATTTCTTAGATGAACAGATTACTCAAACAAAAAATACTGCTGGTCAAAAAATCTCAGTGGGGTCTCTGCCCATCTTCCCTGGGGTTCTTAAGAAACTTCACCTTGCATCACCCTCTAACTTTCTGGAGTACTTCTCAGTTCTTTCTGGAAGAAGGCAGTTTTAGAAAGGCCTCAGTCCTGATTAGAGATCATGGGCTTTATGTTAAATATATGTTTTAGTTACTGCATCATAAGGCTTTTCTGACATGGTCTGCGGCTACACCGCCTGCTTCCATTCATTTTGCAGAAGACTGCACAGATGTCTGCAGAGACTTAGAAAATCCTATATTTTTTTTTCTCTATAGAAACATAATGGCATGGAACAAAAGAAACCTTTGACTATTGCCCTTCCCTGCCACCTGCAGCTCCCACCTCCCCAGTATGAATACTTTCTTTGCCTGCACAGGATTATAGACAGCATGCAAAGAGAAGCAGAGTGTCTGTTTCACAGCAAGAGATGAAAGGAAAGGGAGGTTGGAACAAAAAAGGAGAGTTGACGTGCCTCCTCAGGTGTCCTCTTTCACAGTGTGAAGTGGGTGTGCAATTTATTACTCACAGGTTTTCCTGAAAGGTCAAGACTGCAAGCTTTTGGTGCTCCATATAAAAGAAAGCTTCAGAAAACCTTCGGACCTGAGGGATGACAACATAAACAGCTTAATTTTTCAAGTATATATGACCTCCATTTTCTAAACTTGAGAGTCTGGAGATTAAGTGCCACGTTTTAATGGAGAGAAAGCTGTACCTGCACCGAGGCCTGAAACAAGAGGCTTTCTACCTGCCCCCCCAGTTGCCCACACATCTTTATAGCTTGTAGCCCAAACAATATAGTGTGTGTTTATAAACTCAGTCCTGTTCTGATTTATTTTTATATTTAAATTTTGTTCTATCTACTAGAATGTGAGATCTCTTCAAGCTGGAATTATAAATAAATGTACAGTGTAGAGAATTCCTAAAATTAGTGGCATTTGCTATGTGCTTCTTGGACTCTAATCCTCAGACCCAGAACTGAGAAGTACTCCAGAAAGTTAGAGGGGTGATGTGAGGTGGGGTTTCTTAGGTACTCCATGGAAGATGGGCAGAGACCCCACTGAGATCTTTTGGCCAGTAGTATTTTGTGTTTGAGTACTTCTCTTGCCCAAAGTAAGAAGATCCACATTTCTGCATATATAGAGAGACAGGATAAGGGTAACACCTTTCCATTTGAAAATATTTTTCTTAAGTACATTGAGAAACTTGTAATAGTCAATTTTACAAGTTCAGCTATCATCAGACATAGACAAGGGAGATCTTTTACAAATGACACAATAGGACTGAGTAACTGAGTTGTTTTGATGCCACATTCACGGTTGAGTGGGACCAGTGTTGACATCTACAGTTCAGCACCATGCCCAATCCTGTTCCTCTCAATGAACCAACTTTTGCAAAGCTTCTCCTTAAGTATAAAAACATGCAGTCGGAGAGTTTGGAGCATTTTATAATTTACCCTCAAAGTGTGATGCTCCTGGGTGAGATAATTGGTCACTTGGGAGTGCAGGGTTACTGTGTCCAGGAATTGGGTCCACAGAGCCATCAGATGGGAAGCCAGCCAGGCAAGATCCTTACTGATTTGCTCTGCTATCTTCTCCGGGTTGTTCAGCATCTGAAAGGATAAAAAAGAAGTCATCCAAAGTCCCAGCTTTATTGAGATGCTCTGCTTCTCCTCATGGGATCTTTACCAAATGCTTTGTTCTTCTATCCATTCACACCCATGCTATTATATCACATTATTATATAACATATAGTATTGTAGCATGTTTCATTTTATATATATATATATATGTATATATATATTTATATATATCGTGTGTGTGTGTGTGTGTGTGTGTGTGTGTGTGTGTGTGCAATCCTGTCCCTTTGAATGTGGGAGTTAAAACAGAGGCAGTAATGAGAAGAGTAAGCTGTTTGGCAGTTTCTGTGTATAGATTTAACATTCAGGTGCCATGGTCTCAGGATAATCCAGGATTTCTCCCCAGTCTATGTCTTCCCTCTTCAATCCTGTTTCAAGTAAGACTATTTCTATATTTCCAGAAATGTCCTGTCTAATTTGTCCTCTCATGTTTTATATGTAGTTACTATTTATTTTCACCTCTCTACCGCGACTTCTAATCTCCTCACCTCAGAAGCCAATTTTGACAAATATTAGCATCCAAGTCTGGGATTCCTTCTTCATGGCCTTTCCTCTATTACACTAAGGGTGAATCGGCCATAGCATCCTCCCTCAGACCAAGACAGCAGAGATCTTGGTGCTAGAATCTACTCTATACTTGATTAAACTCTGAACTCAATGCCTTATAAGCACAATAGTTCCACTTACTATTACTGATCATTTGCCAGGTGGAGGACAAGAAATTTTATACATGCTTCACATTCAACCCATACAATCATCTTTTAGGTAGAATATTAGAGCCATCCTTTCGCAGAAAATAAACTGACGGTGAATTAATAAAGCATCCAAAATCTCACCCAGCCAGGATTTAACTAAAGTACTATCTAACCAGAAAAATATATACTCTACCTCAGTAGGTATCTAAAAATGTCTCCAGAGATAATATAGTTCTCATAACCCCAGAATGCTTAATTAGCCAGGTCACTAGGCAGGCTTTCAGTGGCTTAGACCCATCGTTATCTTCTTAATCATCACTTCCCACTTCTTAAGGAGAATTCCAGGATGCCTTAATTACAATGTGAGCCAGTCAGAACACAGTGAGCCTGAAGACTTTGGAGAAGAACATGTTAGACAGCTAACTATGCTTTAGAATGGGAAGAATCACATTCTAAGTGTGCAACTTTACTTGTGAAAAAATGAGAAGATAGAATGCTCTGCTGAGGAGTAAAAAGAAGCCCATCCACTGAGCTCCAGGCCTCATCAATACACAGCAAGCAAAGAGAGAGCCTCTTCCTTGTTCCAAGAACATGTTCAACAAAAGGACATGTGTTAAGTTAGAATGGCAGACAGGGGTACGTACCAGCACAAGTGGTATAGAGCTGCCACAAAGCCAAAGCCGATCAAACCCAGTATCTTTTCATCCTTTATCCTGTGCCTCACTTACTTCACTAAATACAGAAAGGAAACAACTGTGTCCAGACACAGTCATTGTTCTTATTGGACTGGGGGTTTGATTCTGGATGAAGGCAGAGCAGGTGAAGGGATGTATCTAAGAGTAAGAGAGTGAAGGAGATGTTTGCTGTACAGTGAAGTTCTTAGAACTCAGAAATTCTTGCTTCATTATTATGAGTGCCTTCCAGACACAAGGATTCAGTTAAACATAACATCTTCTAAGAAGTGCATGTTACCATTGATGACAGTTTACTACTGAGATGCATATAGCATCATGAGTGATGGTCAGAGACAGAGAAGGAATGGTGCAGGGGTGTTTACCTGGGAGACAGGATATATCACTGGGCAAACTCCAGACTGGAAAGTGGAGCTTTTCAATGCAGTCCAAGTAGCTCATATTTAGATTATTTGACCAGAATCTTTACTAATGACAGCCAATCTACTGTATCAACATTCAGCATTCTTTTGCCCCTGGAAATCTTCCCCACCTTATCCAAGATTGCCACACCTCTTACCCAATTTACAATCATTGTCTCAGCTGGGCTGAACTACCTATAGCACCATGGATAGGCCTGCCTATTTGCAACACATTGTTCAGAAAGCATCTTCTCTTTGGAATGCCTTGTCCTCCCGTCTCATCTTCTTATTCCCTTTCTTGTCCTTTCCATCCCTTTGGTATGCTCTTTCATCATCCAGGGAACAACTAGGAATCAATTCTATTTCTCCTCATTTATGGCAACATTACTCTATGCTATCTGTCTAAGGTTCATCCCTCTCTTTTCGACTTCTTCTTGGAAAAGTTCCCCGGACCATCACAGACCTTACTTGTGATCCTTTTAACAACTGTGGCTTACTTTACCACTGCTGTCCCAATTCGTCTGCATTTTGAGTTTGACCTCTCAGCATCCTTACTTCCAGCCCAGTAGGTAATTGATAATGTGAACTCAGTAACCCTTTAGTACAGAGATATGTGGAGATGCTTCAATCATATAGCCTTGCCTTTCTGGGCTTCTGATCCTGCCCTCTATGCACCTCCTCCACTAGAGTGGTGCTAGCAAGCACAGTATGAATTCTGAGCTCAACTACCAGAGGAGAAGAGGGAAAAAAAGAAAGATATTCATTAAGTAAGTCTTTGGGAGAATTATTTCCTCCCTAGATGATTGTAGAAACAGCATCATCTGAAGTTACAGAAGTTTCTAATTAAGCCACAGGAGGACTTTTCCTATCATTGTAGACACATGGAACTGTATAATTACATATGACAGGTGTGGATGACTTTTTGTAGCAGGTGAGAGATGAGTCTTACCTGCTAATAAGCTAGTAATCTTAGCCCACTGCTTTCACAGGTATATTCTCTGAAGCAAGACTCAGCTACCTCCCTTGGTCACTACCAAGAACCTTGATTAACTGGACTCGAACCATAATCACTCCTCTGCTCCCTTTGTTTACTCCATGTTCACTTTGTGCTGCAGGGTAAGGTACATTGTGGGAAGCCAGAAAGTGAATGAAATGGTGTGTGTACGCACATGTTCAAGTGTGTGTGTGTGTGTGTGTATGCGTGCGTGCGTGCATGTGTGCTTTTGTGCATGTTTGTGAAAGAAGGGGGCAGTTCTGAGGCACTACTGTTGTCTCTGTCTCCTCAAACTCCAGGTTAGCTTCTCTGTATCAAGAACATGAGAAGTCATCTGTTTCAACTAACCCATCTGGATCAGGGCATCCTTTCAGATCATCAACCATCTAAGGTTGCTTCCTAGTTTGAAGCAAGGTATTTCCAAACCCTCTCTGATGGTTAATTTCAATTGTCAACTTGGTGAACTCTAGAATCACCTGGGATACTGGCCTCTGGATGCTTGTCTGGAATTATCTTGATTTTGTAAACGAAGGTCGAAAGATAGCCCACCTACTGTGGGCAGAACCATTCCATGGGCTTAGGATCCTGGACTGTATGTACAAAAGGAGACAGGAAATTCATAACCAGTATTCATCACCCTCTGCTTCTTGGCTTCAAGTCTTTATTGTTGTGACTTTCTACATCAATGACTAACCTGGAAATATAGACCAAAACAGACGCTTTCTTCTTTGAGTTGCTCTTGATGGGGGTGATTTATTAGGGTAACAGGAAAAGCCGATAAGATTGCTCTCCGACAAGAGAGTTGACTAAGATGAAACAAAGCCCAGCTTTCACATTCTTGTTAAGTCCTTAATTTGGGTATTTGTTAACAGAAAGGAGCAGTTCCGGGAACAACTACTAAATAGTTGAATAATTCCCAAAAGTTCATGGGGATAAATACAAAACAATCATTTATAAGTTAGAAAAATCTTAAGTTGCTATACTAAAATACAAAGCCAATCCTAATAAGGAAACACACTTTCCAGTACCACTCAGCAGGTGTGACCTGTCTTGGTGTCAGTGTCTTGGTAAGGGGGCATACTATGCTAGTTGAGTGATTGTTTCTGGGAAGACCCTCAGCATCCCTGCACCCAGACTTCCAGTCTATCATTTATATTTGGGTTTTATGATCTCCATGCCACAGTAAGTTGATACATATGCACATGCTCCTACTCATGTATGACCTGTGCTTCACACTGCTGTTACCTTTGCCAGGAGGAGAGCCCTTCCCTCCCAGGTGTCTGACACCCTCCTCCCTGTTCCTTGATGTTCCATTTTAACTTCCCAGACAGAGCCAGGACCTCCACTCCTCCATCCTCTGCTACTTTTTGTTTATACTCCCCAACTCTTGTGCTGGCCATGTGGGCAGAGTCTGATTTATCCCAAAACAAAGTAGTTTCTTACTAGAGTGCAAACGCTGGGTGGACTCTTTCTTGATTGTATAGCGGGGATATCTGAGTGGCCAACATATGACAAGTGTTTTTTTTTTTCTTTTGTAAGTTTCTCACACTAAGTAAAGATGTCCTGGGAACACTCTGCTGCTAGAGACCTCTGGGTTTTCCCTTGTCATAATCACCTGGGACCATGCAGCTCTTCCACAGTAGCAATGCTTGAGATGAACATATTCACTGCTGCTCACCACTTGCCAGGAGGTGGCACTGTTTCATCTCTAGGCAGACCCCAGCTCTGTGATTTGGACCCTTTACTGAGTATCCAGCAGTATTTCTACCATTCAATCCTCAGGCCAGTCCATCCATTAAGAGCAAGAGTAAGGAGCAGAATAAGACGCACCCTCTTCACCCTTAATACTTTACACCCTATTACCTCTCAGCATTTCTTACGTAATAAGATTCTGGAAGAAAACACGGTTAGAAAATTCCTGTAGCTTCAGGAGAATTATAGAACTCAATGGGACACACACATACATAAACACAAACACACAAATACCCACAGGGAATGAAAGTAGAAGAGGGACTTGAAGAGTTTCAGCAAGAGAAGGAGGGGACAGGAAAGAGGGTATGTGTGACTTTTGTTATTAAATCTTTTCTAACCAACACATGATGTGGATCTTACTGGCCCCTAGCCAGCTACATGCTAGAGGCTGATGCCAAGAAAATCAGCTGATGGTTAGGAAGTGGATTCTGTTCCTAGATATCAGGAGAGAGAGAAGTGTTAGAGGTAGAATGAATTACCAGTGCCTGGGAACTAATCAATTCTGTTTCTTTACTGGCACTTCCATGTGTGGGAAATTAGTACTGTCTTTTCTATCACAGGGTTATATAAAACAAATTTCATTTAAAATTGTAAAGAAGGGCTTTGGCAGAAATTCAAATTCCTCCAGGGCCATCACTTCTTGGAACCAAAATACATATCCCTAGTTTCATGATCTCCTCAGAACTGCATTTTGCCTGCCAGCATTCTGGATTGACTTATACAACCCTGTAAAAGTGAGGTCAAGCTCTGACTACTCAGTGAGAGAAAGGACCCCTTTACACTAGAAAAAAAAAACAAAACAATAGGGCCCCACTGTGTGTGCTTGCCTGCTTGATGTGTTGTGGATATGAACCCTTCCTCCGAAGTGGAATGTTTTGCCTTGCTGGAATAAGTTGGACTGTGTGATAATTTCTTAGGGATCCCAGATCTACTTCTAATACATAGAAACCTTCCAAGTCAGGGATTGGAGAGCAACCAGAATAGTGAACATGCCCACTTGCCTAAACTTGCCCTAGCTCAACTCACTCAAGGAAAAGAAGCTCAACTCAAGGAAAAGAAGCTCCACTCTCGGCCTCCTTTTCCAACTTTGATCTATGCATGCTTCATCTAGCTATTCACTTGTGCCCTTTGTCCTATTCTTATAAGAGATGGGTGATGTTTAGAAAAGTGTTTCCTGAATTTTTTGAGCCATTAAATGTGATCATCTAACTTTAAAATGTATGATTACAAATCTCTATCTCATAGCTGTTGGTCAAATTAGGATAGTTCCAGAAACTATTTCTGGAGAGAAAATGTTGTAAGACTGAGCATTTAACCTGTGGGATCTGATGCTGACTCTAGGGAGACACTGTTGGAAACTACATGGTTGGGCATGTAGTTAGATGTCCTATTTATGCATCCTTTCTCCATATCAGAGAATGGATGGAGATGAGAAGATTCCTCGTGGATATAGGCTGGAAGTTCATTCTTCTTCACATGTTCCAAAGGATGCATTCTCTTCCTACTTCATGACTCCTAGTGATGTGGAGAACTCATCCAGGCCACAAGGTGAATAGGACATTCAGGCTTCTTGGCTGGGAGCCTCAGCTCGCTCCCTGGTGCATCAGTCAATCTCATTCTCACAGAGCTCAGGCTTCTGCTCCCTCCAGTATCCCTGAACCAAGGACTCTCCCAGTTTAGATCTCTATCACTGCCCTTGTACAACATCACAAGGCTGTGGTCTTCTCTCAATTCTTGATTCTTTAGACCCTACTAAAATCTTGCCTGCTCCTGAAAAGAATTACTGAAACACTATCTGGGGGTCCTGCTACTGTTTGCAGTAGCCCTGTCCAGACACTGTTTCATTTGTGTGCAATTCAGCAATGAAAGTCCGAGTGACTAGACTCTTTCCCTAACCTTGTGCTCCAGGGGAAGGCATCACCACTAAGTCCTCAGAAATGACCTAGGTGCTCACAATTAACAGGAACTCAAAACTGCTGATTGAAATGAATCAACTTTCACCTGGTCTAGAGTCACCACAGTTTTTAAGGAGACATTCATGAAGATATCAAAGAGAAAATGGCTCTCTCCCCACTCCCTCCTCCACAGAACATAGAAGACTTTGTCTCCCAGAAAATTCTGTTGATTAAATGATGAAGTTTCATACAGTGAATACTAAATAGGAACCAGTTACTGGCAGGTTCATGCTGAGTTTGTAGCTGTGAGAGAGGCCAAAGAAAACCAGATGTGTTTGATCTCTGTTTGTGTCTGTGGTGTTTACATGTAGTCATGTTTATAGGTGTACATGTGCACAGGTGCCCATGCATGTTTTTGCCTATGGAAACCCACTAATGGGTATGGATATGATTGACAATATCTTTCTCACTGGCTCTCCACTTTATTTCTTGAGACAGGATCTCTTCCTGAACCCTGAACATAGCAATTCTGACTAGCTAGTCACCTTTCTCCTAGGGTCCCATTTACTACAGGCAACCACCAGGCCTGGCCTTGCCATTCTTTCAGGTGAGTTCTAAAGATCTGAAGTGTCTTCTTCATGCTTGGGCGGTAAGCACTTTATTCATGGAGCCACCAACCCCAGCCTCTGTTCCTTCTTGACAGATGTGAAAACCAAGATACATAAAGATTCAACAACTTGTCATCACTGGTGCAAAGGTCTGTTTTGAGGCTGGCTTCTAGCAATGAAGAGCTGCGTCACTCTCCAAGTTAAACAACTTCTTTACAATACTAAACTCTTCTCTGTTGGAAGGGACAGGGGTCCTCACCCTCATTTCTGAAGTGTGGCTGTCCTACTTTACCAAGGCAGGTGACGCAGGGTTGTAAATCACAGCAGGTGACACAACAGACTTGCACTCATTCTGCAAAATATTTAAACTATTGTTTGCTTTACAAATCTGGAACCGACTCCCCAATACAAAATTACTTTTTTCCTGTTTCAAGTTTCTTGAGTCATTCTCCATCCTTAGCTAAAGTCTAAAATCCAAGGATAAAATGTTAAGAGTAAACAGTGAGTTAACACACTCATGACCAGCTTCACTCCAGACAATCCCCTGACCTATGTTCAAAACACGATTAGTTTTCCTCGTTGCCAATCATTTTCCTAGCTTGGCCACAGACACCCTCTTTGCTATGCCATAGAAGCCTCTCAGCCCTTTCCTCGGATAGGCAGGTTTGTGGCTGGGCCCATCCCATATCCCCACACATTAGAACCTGAGAATTCACTTATTCCCTTTGGGGAAAATTGTGGCTTCAGTGACTGACATGCTGTGCAGCCAGCAAGACCAGCTTGGTCCAGCACTGTAAGTACTTCCATCTGTTCAGACTCAGAGTCTGCACTGTAATTACCTGTAACTCTGAGCACAGCTGAGAAAGTGTTTCTTCAACAGCAAGAGCCTCTGGGAAGAAAGAAAAAGACCACATAATTAAACAAACCCCACTTAAATGCTAAACTTGCTAACTAAAGAGAAAGGCCTGGATGGATATCATGCTCTAAATGAGAAAGTCAGAGAAAGAGAGACAAAGGCAACTTCAAAGGACTCTCCTAATCAAACTTTGAAGTGAATCAACCTCATTTAGCACCATGGATTGAATCAAGAGGAAACCCATAGTGGATTTCTGAGTGGAATTATAAGGTACAATCGACCCTTTAGTGTCTCTAGCAATTTATGTGCCCAGACTGAGTCTACATTTATGTGTTTTCAGATGCATATGTGTAGCATGCATGTGCTTGTATATGTGTGTGTGTGTACGCGCGCACGCGCACACACACACACACACACACACAGAGAGAGAGAGACTCTCACAAACATATATAATTTCTAACAGATAGAGAACACAGATTTGTGTCTCCATCTTAGAGCCAAAAGTCAGAAGCTCAAGAAAGGGGAGTGGCAGAATTGAGTAGACTGTAAGCTGCAGAGAAAATGACACTAGTGGCATTATAACCATCCAGACTACACATGGTACAGCTGCTATGTACCAGCTTGTCAGCCTGAACCAGTGCTCTCCAGCTATTTGTGATTTTTATGGTCAGCATTTTAATAGTTTTTGAACTCTCTTCTAGCTCCCCAGTGCCAAAGTGAGTCATTTGCATGCAGTTATACTGCAAAGGGCAATGTGAGTAATCTCTTAGCATCTCTGTGTCCTGCTGACCCTCCATCTGACCAGTGAACTCAGGTCCATGACTCACCAGTATAATAGACTTTATTCCCCTTGAACAGAACTATATCCTACATGTCCAGCACAATGGCCAGTGTATAGAATACGCTCAACAAATAAATGTTGAAAATATTTTAGTAAATAAACTTTGTTCTTTTTAGTAACAAAAGGTTCTGTTGCTAAATGCTGCTGAATAAGTTAGTTTTCTCTAGGGCAATATAACTGGGCTCTGATTCTGTACTGTCTTTTATTTTGTTTTTGTGGAGCTGTAGGTCGAATCTTGGGTTTAATGTATGCAAAAAAAAAAAAAAAGAAAGGTGCTCTACTAAAAGGTCACAGCCTGAGTCTCCATTATATGTCTTTACAACCTGTATAAGATAGACCACCGGAAAAAAATCCAAGTCAGAAAGTGCTTGATTCAAAGTCCAAGCACTGGCTTGACCAGCTGTCATGGCTGATGAAACTAAATATCAAGAGGCTTTGAAATCCAGTGTAAGCATCACAAACTCCTCTACTCTGCAGACTAGAGACCAGTGACGAGGAATCTGAGGGGTGACCACCTCATAGTCTGATGGTAAAGAGCGACTTGTAAATATAACATTGTCATGCAGTCTGCTTATAATACGGTGCCACAGGCATTACCGATGATATGGTTCTCACAGAAGTTATCCAGAGGAAAAGACAGAGAAGAAATATGCATTATCCTTGAATCCTGGGCTCTGGATTGAGCTTCTGATCCAAAGGACTTTATTTTTATTAGATATATTCTTTATTTACATTTCAAATGTCATCCCCTTTCCTGAGAGGAAACTCAGCATATGGTATGCTTTGATAGAGTGGTGAAGTTCCCTACTCCAGGCAGTCAGTGTAGGATCTCCATGCTTCTGTCCTGGCTACATAGTGCTATATGTAGTAATTTTACTTCTCGTTTTTGACTTCTCTTATTTATCACTCAAGAGGGATTTAGGCTCATTAATTTCCATGATATTTGCTTTTGAAAAACATATATTTGTCCCTATAACCAAACTTGGCATGTCATTACAGGTTCTTGAATCCTTTATAAAATAGGAAAAGGAAAATTAGATACATACAAATATAATAGATATAAATGGCTATGTGTGTTCATAAATGTATATGCATGATTCCTTTCTGTAGATAGAGTATTCTTTTGTAAAGTTGTTATACATATTTATTAGTTGAAATTTTATAATCATAAAATTATTCTAAAATGTGTGTGTGTGTGTGTGTGTGTGTGTGTGTGTTTTAATCAATGGTAGTTGATGACCTGGAAAGGACTGAAGAACTCAAGAACCTTACTCTTTACTTGATTGGACAATCACTTTAGTTTATGAAGTTGAGCTCTCATGAATAATACAAGATTCAGTCTCTACCTATTTCAGTGATGAAATACAGGAGCCATGGTGGCCCTGTTGTGCTACTAACCCAGTTTTGGTTCTGGCACAAACTTTTTGAGATACTTTGGCTTTGTTTGTGTGTTCCTTTTTGTGATATCAAGATTAATTCTAACAAAAGCAGCTGAACATTACTAGATATGCCAGGTATATGGTAGGTATTTTAAGAAATATTTGAATGTAAATGAATGAGTGGGTGTCTTGGAATACTCATATATATTCTCACTCCATTTGTCCTTCCAAAGAGTCTCTCTTAATGCAATGAGGTAGATCCCAGAAGAGCTTCAATGACCAATCACATTTTCACCATGACCTTTGCAAAAGTATACCATCTTTTCTCCATTCACACTCCAACGAAGAATGTCAGCTCTTGTAAGGAGACTTTTCTGCTCCTATCCCCTTACCCAGCTCCATGGTGGGCAGCTCAGGAATGTCTCTCATGATGACCAGGAAGTAGAGTCGGAGGCCCCGATAGGCATGAAGGAGCAGTAGACAGAGATCCCGGTGCCACTTATGTGCATGTTGTATGCAGTTCTCTGAGGGAACATAGAAGCTTCCCTGAAGAGACAGAAGAACAAAGCTGAGGAATTTATGCCTTATCCTAGAATCACAGAGCTCCTCTCCTCCACTTGGCACTCACAGAATGTTTTGAGTTTCAGGTCTAATTCATAGCAAATAGGAAGACTCCAGGAGGAAAGGTGCCTGAGTCTCTTCTGTATCCCTCCAAATAGGAAAAACCATGGTCATGCCATGCCACTGTTGTCCCATGTTCAAGTTAAGATATCAATAATTGCAATATTAAAAACAATTGTAGAAAATAATGAATCAGAAGGAGATAAGGCTGACAGTGCCCCCACCAAGGTTTGTCACCAGTGACTGCTGTCCACTTGGAAGTCACTTTCCCTGGTTCTCATAAAATGTACTGTAGAAGTAGTAGTAAGGGGATAAAAGAAGTAGAAACTTTTATGTGGGTGTAGGGAAGGTTAGAAAGAATATTATGTACCCCCAGAGCTCTTAGAGACTAAATCACCAACCAAAGAGTACATGTGAAGAGACCCATGGTTCCAGATGCATATGTCCTTGTTGGACATCAAAGGGAGGAGAAGCCCTTGGCCCTGAGAAGGCTTGGTGCCCCAGTATAAGGAAATGCCAGGACAAGGAAGCAGTAGTGGGTGAATTGGTGAGCAGGGGGAGTGAGGATGGGTTAGGGGATTTGGGGAGGGGACCAGGAAGGGGACCACATTTGAAATGTAAATAAAGAGTATATCTAACAAAAAGAAAGAAAGAAAGAATGAATGAATGAATGAATGAATATTGTGTGAGCAGCAGATTGTGCTACAAAGTGAAGATAAAACTATCATATATGCAATCATAAGGAAGCATGCATTATAGTTCTTAGTGTTGATGTGCCCAATCTGAACTCATATATGAGCAGTTTCAGAATGCTACACAGTGAAATTTGTTTGAGGCTATAGAACTAGCAGAAAGACAATGAGATTTGTGCAACAAAGAGAAAATGCTTAAGTCGACAGTGGACTCACTGGAGTAAAAGTATAAACAGGACAGTTTTGTTTATCTTTAATAAGACAAGTTGTCCCTCCAAACTAAGAGAGAAAGATATTCCAGAGCAAATTAAAAGAGAAATGTATTCTAAGAGCAGAGAAAGGAATCATGGGGTAGGTTGTGGATAGTGGAAATTTAGAGATATGGAGGAGTGGTAGGGACATTTAGTGCTTTTTCACACCTGCGTATTCATCTACCTCCTCCTTGGTCAAACAGGAGCAAGCGCTGGCTCTTCATGGTTCCCTGTTGCTGCCTTGCCTGGATCTATCACTGGAGCATGCGCCTTAAATAGAACTGAGCCCTTCCCCTTGAGCATCCCCACTGGCAGCCATCAACTGTGGAAAGCTCTTCTTCAGCATCCTTATCACACATTTTAAGAGTTCTCATCCTGCCTAGCTTGATACTTTGTTTTTTGAGAGGTGGGAGCTTCTGGTAGGAAGGGTGTGGTCACAGAAGCCTTCCATGTCCCTCTTTCTCAAATGAACATCGGCAGTCATCAACATCATTGCCAAAGTAGCTCCCCTATTTTTACCATTAGCAGGAGCACTGATCATGGGCTTCCTAATGCTTTCTGGTGACAGTACAGACTACAAACATGACCCTGACTACAGTAGGAACACAGACCCAGACAAGGGTCTCAGAGATAGCCCAGACCACACAGACATCAACATGGCTTCAGGTTACAGCACAGACCATGGTCATCTGCATGGCTATTGGTGGCCATATGGACCAGGGACATCAACAGGGACCACAGCTACAGTGGGAATATGGACCCAGAGATGACACTTTGTGGAGTGTACTCAAGAGGCAGAGGTAGTCATGTTTCTGTGGTTCAAGGCTAGCTTGGTCTACAGAGCAAGATCCAGTACAGCCAAGGCTATACAGAGAAACTCTGTCTCTAAAAAACAAACCAAGCAAAAAAGATATTAGCCTTTTCATAATATTGCACATAGGAGCATGTTGTCCTCTGAAAGGCTTCACCCAGCAACTGACCAGACTACAACACTCACTGCCAAATGGAGGATAGAGCTTGGGATTCTTATGGAAGAATAGGAGGAAGGATTGCAGGCCCCTTGGGGGAATAGGAACTCCACAGGAAGATCAACAGTCAACTAACCTGGACTCTTGGGGTTCTTAGAGTCTGAACCACCAACCAAAAGAATATATATGGGCTGGACCTAGGCCTCCCCTCTTATATGTAGTAGATGAGCAACTTGACCTTCATGTGGGTCCTGAACTACTAGAACAGGGGCTATTCCAAAAGATGTTGCCTGTATGTGAGATAATGTTCTTCTAGCTGGGCTGCCTTGGCAGTAGGAGAGGAAGCACCTAGCCTCACAGAGATTTGATGTGTCAAGGTGGGGGAATATGTAGGGACATCCCTACCTTCTCAAAGAAGAAGAGGAGGGGTGAGGGAAGGATTGTGGGAGGAGGTGACTGGGAGGGGGCAGTGAGTAGGATGTTAGGTGAATAAATAAATAGATAAATAAAGCTCAATTAAGTTAAAAAGGAAGGAAGGAAGGAAACAAGTACTGATTTAGTCTGTAGGTAGAGAAGGAAAACATTTGAAGGTAATGACTCAGAGTTGTTGACTGGATAAATTTGAGAACCCTTTCAAATGTATGTAGTCTATATTTTGGTTCTAACTAAGTGAGCTGAGTTGATCTTTTAAGGGTATGACATATTTAATGGAGTCAACACTCTTCTGTATGAGCCACCCTAGGGAAAGAGACATTGGGTAAGCAAGTCTTTCTAGAAAAGCTATCAGTAGTTGACTACAAAATCCCCAACATGGAAGGGTTCGCTTAGGATTGAGGGAACACCTGGGCAATGTATCTCATGCCCATTACAAATACCTGTGGCTATAGTATCTACCTCTCAATGTCTTTATTTTCTGAGCTCTATAACCTTGCCTTATATCACTGGTCTCAACCTATGGGTGGAGAACCTTTGGAGGTCAAATGACCTTTCACAGAGGTCCAATAGCATAATCTGTTATCAGATATTTATAATATAAATCACAACAATAGCAAATTACAGTTATGAAGTAGCAATGAAATAATTTATGGATGGGGAACCACTGCACCTTGAAGAACTGTACTAAAGGGTCACAGCATTAGGAAAGTAGAGAACTCCTGTTATGTTATGATGTTGTCTGGTCTTTCCAGCTTGAACTTAACAGAAACATCACACAGTGATGACAGTGGACCTTGAGTATAGTTTATAGGCATGTTGCAGTGTAGTGTAGGAAAAGGTGGATTAAGTTGGAGACTAAGGAGATAGCATGATGAAATCATTCCAAGAATAATAATATTTTTAAAGTAATTTAAATTGCCAAAGGTTTGCAATAGGGACTTAAAATGTTTTGATTGACGTTTTTCAGAGTTAAGAATACCATGTGGTCAATATGTTGTCTAAAACTATAATGGAAATGAAGAATCAAATGTAAGGATATCTTAATTCCTCAGTGCAAACTAGCTTAGACTATGGGGTGACACTGAGCTAAAGAGGATGGAATTGACTAGACTGGCTCAGGATGGGTGGATCCTTCCCCCTGAGTCTATTACATCACTGTTGTTTTCCTCAGGTGAGCCTCTCTCCTCACTGTACTGGTTTAACTTTGGCATACCCTTGCAAAAAGTAACTCATCTTGGAAAGAACGTACAGAATGATAAGTGGATTGCCATTAATACTGTATAGAAAAAGTAAAAGTATTCTAGTTATTGCTTGCCTGGTATAAATGCTATATACCCTTAATTATATTTCTTATATTGTCATAGAATATCAATATAATAAAATTATTTTGTTAAAGAATAGTTTAAAATAATTGGAATAAAGTGTTTTACCATAAAATTCAGACCAGTAGACTGTGTCCATTTGCCTAGTGTCAGAATCACTCGTTTGTTTTGGTTTATTATCTCTCTTTTCATATTGAGTAAAGAGTAGCAGAGCTTTTATATAGCAGGTATTATGTCAGACTCCCCAGGCCCATGGAACAGTATGAAATCCTGTTTGATGAACCTAAAGACAGCTCCATTATATTGATCTCATTTGACTTCCAACAAGTACTGTGGGAAAGTAAGTACGCCCATTTCTTTTGTCAAAGTTGAATAGAGATATAGAAAGAGGGAAAATAAAACTTAGTAGCACCAAAGATAATGTGCAACTCTGAGTTCAGAAAAATTGTTGTAGATTTTTCTAGAAAACATATGTACAGGTGTGTACATTTGCTGCATGAATGAATATTTTACAACATGTAGAGACATGACCATAAGGTGGAGAATGATCACAAATGTTTCTGGGTTTTGTTTTGTTTTGTTTTGTTTTATAACAATGTGACTTGGAGATCTTTTGGATTAGACCAAGACTAAGAAAAAAGAATACCCATTTCTTTTCATGAATCAAAAGACTGGGACTCTCAATGAATTAAAAGATCTAGACAAAGTGATTCTTCTTTCTAGTGAAAGAAATGGCTCTTTGAGTCTATGTTGAGGCAAGGGCTCTCTGAAAAGCATATACTCAGAGAGGGGGGATATGTAGGGATTGAGAGAGAGAGAGAGAGAGAGAGAGAGAGAGAGAGAGAGAGAGAGAGAGAGAGAGAGACAGAGAGACAGACAGACAGACAGACAGACAGACAGAGACCTATCAGAGAACAGATGCTCAACAGAGGTCTGCTTGCTTTGACAGAGGCATTAACAATGAGTCCTGCAGTGTCTCCATTTACTGTGACTAAGCAGCAGTAAATGCTGACAGAGGATTATAAAGGCATCAAATCCAGTAGTCATGATGCTTCTGGAAGTCCTGAAAATCTGTTTTCCTGTCCTCTCTCCTTCTCAAAATTCCATCCTCTTACCTCCATGGCCTTCTTTTGGAAAGTAAGTCAGAAACTAATAAGGAGGGTAAAGAATCCTTAAAATTGGTTTAAATTAACTTCTATATTGTATTTTTAATTCTACTATCACACACACACACACACACACACACACACACACACACACCCTGATTCTTTCACATATCCCTTCACCCCCAGTTAATCTTCCTCCTATGCTCAAGTCCTCTCTCCTCTTCTCTCTCTCTCTCTCTCTCTCTCTCTCTCTCTCTCTCTCTCTCTCTCTCTCTCTCTCTCTCTCCTTCCCTCCCTCCCTCTCTCCCTCTGTCTCTGTCTCTGTTTCTGTCTCTGGTGGTGCTTGTGGTGGTTTTTTTTTTAGTTTGATTTGCTTTGGTTTTTGTTGCAAACCCCATACAGGTAGTCACAACTACTGAACAGACTTCATGACCACAAACGTGTCATCTGTGTTGCATGCCATTTCAGAAGAGGGAGTGGAAGGGGTTTGGGGAGCTGAAGGATGGGGAAGAATGTGGCAGTTGCTGTTTTCTAGATATGACATGGCAATTGTAATGAAATTTGAATTTTAAAAGTAGGACTCGATGTCATATGGATGTTTTAAGAAAGACAGAAAAAATTTTTGGTGAATCTTTATAAGGCTGATTCATTATCATTACAGAGGTGGGTAAGGAGATTAAATGCTCTCCTAAGCTGCTATCCTTAAAAATGGCTGGAGAACATTATTTAGAAATAAATCCCATTGTCCCTAACTTACACAAGGGTCTAACTTTTTGGAATTGGTTAATATAGTGTAGAAAATCACATTAGCCAGCACTGCATGCCCACAGAGCCCATGCGTGTGTTCGAAAGCCAATACTTATCCATCAGAGCTGCATGAAGTACTAAGAAGTATAACGAAAAAGCACTTAGAAGCCAACTTATCAAAGTCTGGAATGAAATCTTTAATAGTGAAAGAGGAATCAAACAGAACAGGGACATTGTCAGTGAGCACATAAACTCATAAATGGTGACTTACTCTGGAGTGGACTCAGTCCACAAGTAGATACACAACAAAAGACAGCCATCCCTTCCTTACTGTAGATGAACTAAGTCTCACGTGGGTAGGAAATACTCATTCATACAGGTGGATAGAACTGGAGTCCTGGGTCAAGGCAACAGAGAAGACAGTTTTGTTGTCTATGTTTTTGGTTCGATCCGGTGCCACTGTCACATGGGACAGAGATCCTTTAATCTCAGTACTGCAGGCACTTCATCTACAAAGATGACAGGCACCACAGGACTGCTATTAGAGAGTAAGGGAGGCCATTCAGGTCACATGTTGTTGAAGCAGTGCCTGGTTTTTTGTTTGTTTTTTTAATACATTTTTTATTTTATTAGATATTTGCTTTATTTACATTCCAAATGCTATCCCCCTTCCTCATTACCCCTCCAAAACCCCTCTATCCCATCCCCCCTCCCACTGCATACCAACACCCCCTCCCACTTTCCTGACCTGGCATTTCCCTACACTGGGGCATCGAACCTTCACAGGACCAAAGGCCTCTGCTCTCATTGATGTCTGAAAAGGCCATTCTCTGCTACATATGTAGCTAGAGCCATAGGTCCCTCTTTGTGTACTCTTTGGTTGGTGGTTTAGTCCCTGGGAGCTCTGGGGGTACTGGGTTGGTACATATTATTGTTCCTTCTATGAGGCTGCAAACCTCTTCAGCTCCTTGGGTCCTTTCTCTAGCTCCTCCATTGGGGACCCTAGAATCAGTGCCTGTTGAAAGTGTACTTGCACACATTCACAGCCACAGTCCCTGATGGATTCATGAACATGCCTACCAACAGTGAACTCTAACATTCAACTCACTAAAAACCGAATAACTATGGCCTACTCAACAGGTATCTATAGGTAACTTTCAGCCATGTGCTATAGTTTAGACAAAGATCCTGGATGCAAATAGGTCTCTCCTCCTGAATTAGCCCCTCATTAACCACATAGTATGGTTTTTTTTTCATTAGTATCAGAGAGACAGTTTCCTGATGTAGGAAGTAGGGATTGCGACAGGGTATGGCATATAGTTAACTGATCTGATGTTAGTTAAGTTTTACTTTATATGACATTTATTACTTGCCAGAATATACAAAAGTCAAACCATTTTGTGTGCTCTTGATACCACCTCTATGTGTATATATCCCTCTCAAATACACACACACACACACATACACACACACACATTATGTGTATATATACCTCTCCAACTATATATAGGTATGGGCTCCCGATCTTTGAATTGCATACTTATGATTGGACATCTTGCCAGGTTCACAGAGACATCTGAAACCTGCTGATTTTCTCTTCCTTATGTGACTTTGCTTGTTTTCCTCTGGCCTTTGCTATTGGATCCCTCTTTGTCCAACACTCAGGAAAACCAAGAAGGTCTAGGATCTGAGTGTCTTTATGACTTCAAGAATCTGCTACTCTAGGGTTTTACATCTGGCATTTCCAGCTTTCTGCTCTAGTTTCAGTTGTTTCAACCAAATTGCTAAAAGAAAGTCTCACAGTAGGGGTCATTGCTCTGTGCTCCCCATTGTCTGCAGCTATTGACTATACACTAGTTTCCTTCCTCACTCATTTACAAGTCAAAGTACAAATTCTCTGGTGTAGCATTCAAGGTCACCTGCATTTCAAGCCTTCTTTAGTGCCTCATACATACCTTGGTTGACTAATTCACATTGACCTCTCTCTACATTGCCTAGACACTTCCAGGGTAAAAATGCTGTGCTAGGAGCCTCTGAACCAAATATAATCCAACCCACTGGTCGCCACTGAATACATAGAATAGCCATAGACCATAGCATCCTCTATGGGGCACTGAAGCTTAAGACACCATGGACTGTTTAGCACACAGCTACGGCCTAAGTTCCAATTTAGTGTTGCTTCTTCAGAATCGTGGGACTTTCTGAACTCATAGATGTGAACTAGAATTTACCACTGCAAAGAAAATACTATGTATACTTGGCAAGGCTTAATATGAATTGCATATATACCTTCTTAAGTTACCCTTTAGTAGTGTTTTTAAGTATCATTACTATTTTTAAAACTTGACTAGCTTATATTAACTATTTGTAATTTCTGAAATAAGCATTTCCACAAAAGTAAGGTTTTCTGTCAGGATATATCAATATATTTGCTGCTACCATTACGTGAAACTAGATATGTGAAATGGTCTCAATGTTCTAGGTACTTATTTAAAACACATATTTTGTTTAAAACATGGATTTCAGTCTAGAATGTTGTGATAGTTGACCTTGATTGTCAAATTGACAGGATTGAGAACATCTAGAAAATTAAGAGAGCATGCTTCTGGGTGTTCTCTAAAGCTGTGTCCCAAGGTGTCTCAGTCAGAAGTGCCTTGACCTAATTAGTGGTCCACTCATTGATGGATTCAAAAACTGATGGAAAATTGAGAGGGAGGTATAGCTGTGGACGCTAGGGCCTGGGTGAAGGCAGTAGTACTGGAGGCATATAGTGAGAGTTGTATCTTTCCCTGACCCTTTTCTAACTCTGTTTCCTGCTGCTGTGAACAGAGTAACTGTGTTCTCCCATGCTCCTTCATTCTGAAGTTCTGTCTCATATATCCCAGGATAGAAAGACAAACTGAAACCATGAACTAGCATAAGTCCTTCATTATGTCCTTAAACTTGAGTTTTGTCATCAAAAGTAAGTTTGGTTAGCAAAAAAGGCTATGAATAGTTGCCTCATGACCATTCCTCACCCAACTGCAGTGTGGGTGGTAAGACTTTTAAGGCCCATGCTCCCATTCTGATAATTCAGTGACTTTTCTATTGCTATCCCATCTGGACTGATAAAAACACCATTAACGATATATAAAATATTACTAGATAGTTATTTATTGTTGTACCTTTATCAAATGTCCTGTATTATTCAATAGTTTTATCCAATGTTAAAAGTTTCAGTTCTCATGGTAATGGGAACAGAGGGCTATACTGGAAAACATGGTGTTGATATGGATATCCAGCATGGGTCAACATGGTTAATTCTGCACATTATGGGGTTGTGAGTTAGCATTAAATGGTTAACATTGGATGTCTGAGAAACCTCAATGTAAACAGTGACTTTATCCATTGTGTAACTATTTTTAGAGTAATTCCACACTTGTGTGACTTTTGTATAAATATGGCCATGAATTTAGAGTTGAATGTTTTTGCTTTCACCAGTTAACCCCTCCTGTGTGTATGTATGTGTGTGTGTTTGTGTATACCTCCATGTGTCTACCTCCATGAGGCTGCATGCTGGTCTGCATGTGCCACACCTTTATTCAGTATGCGCACCAGCCGGTGCCATCATGTGGCTGCCTGACTTGTGGCTTATGTCATGGTCTTTGTCTGGAGTGAATAACGTGTATCTCATCTCTTAGCCTTCCTCTTTGTCTGGGACTGGAGCTTGGCTTAACACTTAACAATGTGATAAAATAAGTCTAGCTATTTACACCCCATTTGTAGTGTGGAAAGTAATGTAGAAGTAAGTCTTGCAGCTCTCAGGCCAGGCACACGGCAGGTAAAGAACTCAGGACTGAGCTGTCTCTAAAAGCTTTGAGTTCTGACTCTGAACTGTCTACTGCAGCAGTTTACTCAATTTGAACAGTCACCTGTGTTCACACAGGCACAAGAAGCAGTTCAATTGACTCTCGTACCAGGACCGAGCTCAGGCTTAAAGACGAAACCTGTTCCATCAGTGGCAAAAAGAATAAAGCTCCCCTCTTGCTACCTTTGTCTTTGTTACTAACCAGCCGTAGTTTGGGCAAATCCCTCTCCCTTACCAGATTCCAGTGCCTTTTCTGCCAGACACACATGGCTGAGGTCGGTCTAACTATTACCGCTAATTGATTCTCCTAGAATCACCTGGGAGAAGGGCCTCTGGGCATGCCTGTGTGGGCATTGATCACATTAACAGATGGGGAACATGCATCTGAAATATGAGCAAGGTCATAACCATGTGTGGGATCCTGGATCATATAAAATGAAGAAAGTAAGCTGTATACTAGAATTCATTCATTACTCTCTGCATATTGACTAGATGTGATTCAGCAGCCGCTTCAAGCTCTTGTTGCTCTGACTTCTCCCCCTGTCCATGATAGACTGTGCCTTGAACTGTGAGTTAAAATACACTATTTCTGTCAAGTTGTTTTTTTTAATCAGCCACAGAAAAGAAATTAAGACAACTCATTTAGCACTTCCTCAGTCCTATAACTGATTATTATCACTAGGCATAATTGACTATCCATGACTTAAAAAAAATCTCTCTATTAACCCCAAGTTAAAATATATTCCTGCTACCTTTCTACTTATATTTAGATCTTTCCTTTCATGAATCATCATTGAATGACTACTAAGAAATCATATAGATGGTTCTGGCCAAAGCAGTACTGATTCTCTGTCCATCTTCTATATATGAATTATACATCGTTGTACCCTGTGATTATCTGTGGTTGATTGAAGCAGACTTTAAAAGAATGAGTTCTCAGTGGACTATGAGTGATGTCTTCAGCTTTCTACTGGTTCTTATGTACTTATGGCCTATAACCCTGAGTGGAGTTACCACCAGGGGAAGAAGCTAGTGGATGAAGCATCATGTGGGTGGGAACACCAGTTCTCCATTCTTAATAAGTTTCCCACAAGGAAATAACATTAGCAGAATAATCCTAGCCTCTTTCTTCTATTTATTAAACAAAGGATGAGCTTTGAAAAAGAAACTGGGCAATACCCTATCCTGCAGGTGAAAGCATTCTTCAATGGAGACCATAGTTCCCACTACTGAAGCATCTCTGTATTAAGATATTAGGTTTAATATCCATGTGTTACCTTAACCAAAGATGTTAGGTAAAACTCTCCAGTTTTTCTCATCTGTGACTCTGGTTTTCCACCAGTGTTGCTGCTTCTCCTTTCAATGCTTCAGACAGGTGTAATTATGCAGTATATTTACAGAGGTATAATAGGTCTAGAGACAGTGAGCAAAACACCTCCAGTTTCATAATTACTAAGAAACACATCTGGACTTCCAAATCATACCCTAGCTTAAAGCCAAAAGTTTCCCCACAAGGTAGTATTCTGTGTTCACCCGAAATACAGTTCTGAAGCTGGCTGGTGGCTTCTGAATTGAGAAGCAAGACAGTGTGACCAGAGAAGATAAAAATAGCAGCAGCAAGAAGAAATAGTCATCAGAACAGCAGGATTAATTATGCACCATATGAAAGGCCCAACAAAGGCCAGTTCAAGCCTCAGGGGCTCCTTCCAATAACATAATCCCAGATATCTCTATAGAACAGAGGGTCTATCCCTAAAGACACTATGGCCATTGTGTGTCTTCATACTGGACAATTTCCAAGGGTCAGTCCAGTGACTTAATGAGTCAACATTGTATATTTTTGTGCCTTTATATGCCCTATACAAGAAAACAGTTACCATCTACAATTGCTATCTAATGATGAGCTCTGTGGCCTATTGTATGAATCTCTCTCCTTGACACCCTTGATGGACTTTGGACTTGTGACCCATTCTGCAGGGAATCTGAAAAGATCAGAGCTGACCAGCACTGAAAACATAATATATATTCTGATACCACACAGACACACACTCAGGTGAATTCCTCTGTCTCCTGACTTGAGACACATAGAATATGGAGAGTTTATCTGACTGTGGGACAGGAAAGCAGACCTTAGGAGACTGTCTATCTCCACACCAGTTCCCAGTATGGATGCAACTCTTTTTTTTTTATTAGATATATTGTTTATTTACATTTCAAATGTTGTTCCCTTCCCTGGTTCCTCCCTCTCCCGAAAATCCCATAAGCCATCTCCACTTCCCCAATCAACCCTCCCGTGCTTCCCTTTCCTGGTATTCCTCTACACTACTGCATCAAGTCTTTCCAGGACCAAAGGCCTCTCCTCCCTTTGGTGTCTAACAAGACCATCCTCTGCTGCCTATGAGTCTGGAGCCATGGGTAACTCCATGTTTACTCTTTGGTTGATGATTTTGTTCCTGGAAGTACTGGGTGACTCCTGTGGCACTGCAAACCCCTTCAGCTCCTTGGGTCCTTTCTCTAGCTCCCCCATTGGGGACCCTGTGCTCAGTTCAATGGCTGGCTGAGAGTGTCCCCCTATGTGAATGTGATATACTGCTACTGAGACCACATTTCTCCTTTTTCCTGCTGTGGATTGACACAAGAGAAGAAAGTAAGAAAGAATTGGAACCAAGTTTCCAAAGTGTGCTAAATATTTCTGCCTTCTACCTAGTTATTTTCATTATTGAAGACAGATCCCTCATCAGACAAGTTCTAATACAAAGAACTGCAAATTATATACCCTTTTACAAACAGAAGTATCGATAGTGACCTTAGGACAGTAAATGCCTTGATTAAGGAGACTGATGACATTACAACATTGTAGTATAGAAAATAATTAACAATCTACAGTGAAAGAACTGAATCTACCTATCAAAACATTTACAGCTTCCTCACTTTGATTCTCTGGTAATTTTTTCATTTGTTCATTAGAAGCAATTCCCCAAACTGCACACCATTCAACTTTTTATTAACTGTAGAAAATTGGATTCTTAATATTCAATCTAAGTGAGAATGACTACAACTCAAACAAGTAATTTAGTTGTCAGGATCATCCTAAGACCACAAACATCATTTTGATGAATGTCTTTTTATTTACATCCTTGCTTGAAGGAAGGTTCTGATTTTAAGGAAAAATATTATAACTCTCTGATTAAATCTGAAATATATATATATATATATATATATATATATATATATATATATATATTTTAAATCAAACAGTCACCACAAAGGATGTGTAAGAGATCCAAGACCTGAGTGTTCAGTGCAATGAACCAGGCCTCCACCTAGATTAACATGAAAACTTTGGAAATTTGTGAAATTGAGATCAAGGGCAAGGGCAAGAGAAGAGATTCCTCCCAGATGAATTCTTTGTGTGGAAATGCTGATTCTATGAAACCACATGCAATCTATATATATAAGACCACTGAAACATTACACAATCTGTCAGATGCCTCATATGTACATATTAAATCTAACATAAAATAACCAAAATGAATTGAATAACAATAATGATGACCGTCATAATCCACTGTATTCTTTGAATTAAGATCTTTATAATTATCTTTGTAGTACACAGTCTCATATTCTCTTACACTAAGAGTATACTTCTAAGTATAGGAGGCAGGCACAAGGTGGAGAGGAGATGATGATACCTGTCATACTTGTCATTTTCATTTTGTCCAATTCTTCTTCACCTCCTCCCCTCTTCTAACCCTTTTTCCACTCTTGCCCTGATAACGCTCCTTCTCTCTCCCTCCTCTTCTTTGTAATCTATTTCTCATCCTCTTCTCCCTTTTTTCTCCTCTATTCCTTCTCCCCTTCTCATCTTTCTCCTCTTCCGTCTAGTACACCTCATTATTTACAATGACTTGCAGCATCAGCCTTATTTGATGTCTTTTATTGCTCTAGGTATTAGCTCTCACATCCAATGGAAAAACTGGGAATTGGAATTTAGTTTACTAATGATCAAAAGTGGAGGAATTTCATCTCCCTTACAAATTTCCATTTATGTTTTTAAATCGAAGAAAGATCAGCTTAAAACAGAAAAGAAGACAATGCACAAATACAATGGAAGCCTATAAATCATGGAAGTCCAATTAACAAGCTATCTTGGTAGCAGGGAAGAGACAACAACCTTGAGTGGGCTAAGACTCACTGTAGATAGGAGGGAATGATAGACTCTCTGTACCTTCTGCAGCACTGGAGATCAGAGTTTTAGGCCTGGTCTCATCCTGTCTTAAAGTGAGTTTCCTATACACTACAGTGTCTTTGTTTGAAGGTCTTTCTACCATAGAACAAAAATCTGAATCTGGACATCTTTCCTGTTTTTTCTTCCTTACTATGACCTTATTTTTCCTCAAATAAGTATGTTCTGTCCTGGAATCAGTCGTCTTCCTTACTGGGCTCCATCCAATACTCTGAACTTTTGCCCCATCTCATCAGATTCCAAGTGGGTAGGTGTCAGTCCCACAGTGCTTCTCCATACAGACAGACCCCAGAACATGTGAGTTTATCTCATCCTGAATGGCTCTGTTACTTCCCTCCCTCAAAGGCTGCACTCACCAATAACTTCTTTTAGGCCATGAGTCATTCTAGCTAATGCAGTTATATTTCAGAATTAAGTAGAAAATATATGTCTCATCTGTGTCTGTACAAGAATAATTTATCCAATATCATTTCTGTTAAAGGTACAAAGGGGAAAAAGAAATGGAAAAATTATTTTTCCATGATTTCTTCATTCCAGTCCATTTAGTCTATCTAGTTTTCGGAGCAGCATGTAAATTTCAGCACAGTTCAATAAATTCTGGAACAGTGTGACATACAAAGTCTACTGTAGCTCAGATAGACACACTTATGCTATGCTGAGGACTGTAAGAAAAGTGCTAGGAACAGTTTAGAAGAAATAGGAGGGAAGGGGGCTTATGGGACTTTCGGGGAGGGAGGAAACGGGAAAGGGGAAGTGATTTGGAATGTAAATTAAAAAAATAAAATAAAATAAAATTAAAAAAAAAAAGAAATAGATGGGTACTGAGAAGACTAGAAAGATTGTAATCACATGGGTAAGGACAAGTATCTATGATGGAGATGAAAGCCTCTGTGGAAGTGAAAGACCACAGCAATGTTGGGGTAGGATGAAGCATATCTCAGATACATTGATGATGAATTGAGGTTAGCTTTAGAGGTATAAGACAGTATAGAGGTCTCCACTGTTTGGTCTGATGATGAAAAATACAAGAGTTTTCACCTCAAGTTAGCCATGGTGGGAATGGAATGGAGTGCAAGTCCAGAGACAGAAGCAAAGAGGTAATCTGAAACTGCTGAGTTAGCCAATAAGTAGCAATTAGGATGGAGCCCAGGCAGTGGGGGAGGGAAAGGATGAGGTAGGAAAACAAAGACGAATGTTAGTAGGAATCTGGATTGGGTATGGTCCTGAGGTTTCTGGAGAAGCAGTTAATAAACCACCTATGGAAAAATTCAGGATCCAAGATTTCCCCAGCTACACAAATCTCTAGTCTAGCAGCCCCAATCCAAAGCCACATATAACAGGTCTTACTCAATTAAATTTTTTTCCTATCTGTAAAACAGAAAAAAAAAAAAATACTAATAGCCTCCCAGCAGAGTGCTAGAGCAAGATAAGTTAGAATATGTCTAAATAGGCTTAATATAGGTGATTCTGTGGATGTTCAGAAAGTGAGAATCAGTCTTTCAAATTCTGATTCTTTCACAGGGACTTAGACAAGGTGGTCTTCACAAGAGAATATTCAAATCACATAAACCATCCTATCAGAAGAGAGTTATAGTCCTAATTACATCATCAAGGGTAATTAATGCTGAGGCATATGCCACATAACTTAGTAGCTTCCTCAGGTTCTTAAGCTGTGGTATCTACAAATGCAGTTTTCTGATGTCTGTGATGCTAGAACATAATGACAACTACAAAGTTTGAACTATTCTGAAAAATCCACAGCCCCTTCCTTGATAAAGCATGAAAACAAGGGAGATACAATGGGACACAAGAAGATGGGTGCTGCTTTCAAATACCCATGAGAGAGACTCACAATGCTTGGTAGTTCCCTCTTGGTAGCCTATTAAATAAGTAATTCAAATCATATACCGAATATTACTGTTCCATTTCAAATCGTGAGTCTGGTAATGAAGGCACATCTAACCTCCATATTAAGCATAATCATATTGTAATAGAGGAATATTTAGTGTTTGTGGTGATATTATAACTTAATTACTTCCAAATACATGAGAAAAGAGACTTTAGGGGAACATAAAACTAAATCCATGTAAGTATAGTTCCTGAGTTAATATCATTTGTGCATATGAAAAAAGTAGTAGTATTTTTTATTTCTAGTGCTTCTAATTATAGATTACTAAAATTAACAAGAAAATCAAAAAAACAGCAGGAGAAAGGAACTGTGATTTCTGCAATATTTACTTTGTGTCAGTCACCATAATGGCATTAACCATGAGGACAATCATGAAAATCTCAGATCTGACAATGTGTCTCTTCACTATCACAGATCAATTGTGTACCTATACAAAAGTAACAAACATTTGAGTTTTGTAGAGGTCTCTGAGCATCTGAGCTCAAGTCATGGTCCTTAGACAAAAAAGGCACTTACTTCTCAGAGCCTTCATTTTCTCATATATAGACAGATACACATGGAAGCTATAGGATTCAGAAAAGCCAAACTTGATGGCATGTGCTTGTAATGCCAGCACTCAGGAGGTTTAGGAAAGGTAATTATTGTGAGTTCAAAGCCAGCTTGTACTATAGTGAAACACCTGGTCGAGTCCTTCCCTACACAGTGTAAAAACAAATAAATTAAAACATTCCAAACATGAAATCAAAAAAAGAAACAAACAAAAACAAAAACAAAACTTGGAAGAGATACTGTTTGCAAAACCTGAGTACTGGGTAACACATGCAACTTGATTAATAACTATCCTTTATTTTTCCTAGACGTTGAGTTTCTTGACTTGTAAGATGAGAGGTTACTTTATAAAGACCTGGTTCAATGTTGTGCTTTCCTACAAATGTATACACACACACACACACACACACACACACACACACACACACACACACATACACACAGAGAGAGAGACACACACACACACACTATAACTGACCAGGGTACTCAGCTTAAGAAACTATCTAGCACAGGAAGTATGCCCTTTGAGAATGATAAGCTGAAACAAATTATGGGGGAAAGGCCACTTCTAACACTCCAAGAGTAAATGCAACTTGAGATAGTTAAGATGATTTCCATATGTTTACAGGCAGTGAGAAATATCCCAAATTTACTGACTGGGCTAACCCAGCACATGTGGACTCAGCAACTGCCAATAAAAATCACAGAGAGAACACTAGCAATTTGGTCTCCATAGAAACAGAAGGTAATATCCCATCCCTGTTACTAGATGGATCTTTTATTATTTCAATCTTTGAAAGGGAATTTTTCAAAGTGATAGAAACTATCAAATATTGTCAATTATTCATAACAATGGAGATAGAAAGCATAGGCCGTCAATGTTTCTTTGGCCCTGCTGATTTTTCAGGGACAAAAGGGAACATCGGTGAGGGGAATGGCTGACATTTGGAGACTGTATATCATAATTATAATACTGCTAGAATCGTTCAGCTAGGATCATGACCCTCACAGCTTTCATCACAGAATTGACGTCCTGACCTCAATCACTGAACACAAGTTCAGTTGGTACCAGTGCCCAGAACCCTCATGAACTCAGCCATCACTCAGTACAAGCTATAAATATTGTAAACTGAAAGTGCTGGGTTGGGACTGTAAACATACCAAGGGCATGCAGTTTAAGGCAGGAGAACAAGAAAACTAATAACAAATGCTGGGAAGGACGTGAAGGAAAAGGGAACCTCATCACTGTTGGCAGGGTCATCACCCATTTAGGGTGCATCCAGTCTGGAAATCAGTATGTGGAATTCTTCAAAAGGCTGGAAGTGAAGTTGCGCTGTGAGAGCCTTTTCTAAGGTATATGACCACTCTGTCTCTGAGAAGCTGTCTATATTTCTAGTACCAGGCATGAGTTCCCTCCTGCTGAGTGGACTTTAAATCCAATTAGGAGTTGCTGGTTGCACAGACCTGTGAGTGCCACTTCTTTCAACTTTATGCATTTATTTCATGATGATCATTGTCGTGATTCATAGGTACTGCAGTTGGGTAGGATTCTTTATTAATTGCTTCCCTCCCCTGGCTGCTTGCACAGTATTTTCTGGAACCATGGAAGCTAGATGACAGGAAACAGCTTTAGGGTTCGAGCTAGCTATAGTCATCCCAGTCACATAATGTAACCCATGAGTGCCATCCAAAGGCTCCATCAGTAGTATTTATTTCTTGAGTAGTCACTTGGGCTATCCTGATCAGTCATCAAAAAGAAGGTTTCTTTTGCCTGGTACTGAGTGTTTTTGTTTGTTTTGTTTTGTTCTGGTTTTGTCTATACTTCTTGTGAGGAACATTATCAGCTGGCTTATATTTATAATTCCTTAGTACATTCTAAATCATATCATTATATCCACAAGCAAGTGTAATAGCACCCTTCATCAATGAATCCCCTCTTTAAAGCAAATGGAAACCATCACAGAAGAGAGTTGGACACAATTAAGAGAAAACATTTTATGGGGTAGGCCAGCCTCCATGGATACACCTACATCATAGCTCCTGTATCTGTCTCAGGGAACATTGCAGAAGAGGGGGTGTAGAGATTGTAAGAATCATAAAACCAAGAAGTCAGCTGTAAACAGTCTTTCTAGAAATGTCTGCATAAACAAGACTGGAACAATGGTAATATTAATAGACGTGCTAATGTAAAAGGGGAAGTTTTTGCCCAGGGTCTCACATTTAGACAGAGAACTACAAGCAACTAATGGCTCCTGGGTGAAGAAAAATTAGCCTCTCTCAGGGATGAGACCCATATGGGTTGTCCAATACAGAACAGTCAGTCCTGAAACCATTTCCATAAAAACAATAAAACAAACTCATCAAGTTGTATTTACATACTTGTGCACATGTCATCATCATCATCATCATTAAAAAAAAAAAAAGATATCAACTTGAGAGAGGAGGGGGAAACATGGAAGGAGGATACCTAAGGGTCTGGAGGGAGGAAAGGGGGAGTGAAATGAGTTGTAATTCTGTATCAATTAAAACCAATTTTTAAAAAGTTAAAAACAGATATGACCCAGCTATACCACTTCTTGGCATATGGCCAAAGGACTCAATATCCTGCCCTGCAGATACCTCCTCAGGCATATTCATTGCTGCTTTATTCACAATGGCTAGGGAATGGGAAAAAACATGAACTCCCTCAGCCATTAAATAGGTAATGAAAAGTTGTACCCATACACAGCATAACACTATTAACCTGCAAAGAAAAATGAAATTTGTAGGTATGTGGATGAAATTTCAAAGGATCATATTGAAGGAGGGAACTATGACACAGAAACCAAATATCACATCTTCCCTTACATTTATGGATGCTAGACTTTTAGATAGGAGCATACAAGCTGGAGTAACCATATACACCAGGAAAGTAAAAAGAGACCATGGGAGGTGAGAAGAAGCATCAGAGAATGAGAGTGTAGGGCACAGGTGCTACTCTTATCTACCAAAATAATGGGGGTGCTGTGCTTTATTGGGGAGCTTGGAGGGAGGACCATCCAGAGGAAGAGGAATGAAAGAACACTAAATATGGCTGACAAGTCACAGAAAGAGATCATTTTACACTTAGGTGGGTGAGTGGGTGGGTCAGAGAAGACCCCCAGAAACAAAGGGAAAGGGGGATGGGGTGCAGAACTCTTAGAGGGAGGACTGAGCAGGGGGGTCAATATTTGGAATGTAAATAAATAAAGCAATTTAAAAAAATAAATTTTGGATGAGTCACGAAAAATACATATCTATAGATGAAAGAAAGAAAGAAAGAAAGAAAGAAAGAAAGAAAGAAAGAAAGAAAGAAAGAAAGAAAGAAAGAGAAAGAAAGATGGGCTGGAGAGATGGCTCAGCCATTAAAGGCTAGGCTCACAACCAAAACTAAAAGAGACAGACAGACAGACTGACAGAAAGACAGAGAGACAAAGATTAAATAAGTAGATTAAGGTAATTCAAAATGAATAATAGTTTAAGCCATTCACACATCAATGTAAATCAAGCTTGCTAAATCAAATTCCCTCAGTAGGGAGTGAGTTCATGATCAAAGCCTTGTGACCTGTTAGGGCTCCCCGTGTGTGGCTATGTGTATGAGCATGCATGCTTGCAAGTGTGTGGCAGGCAAATTCCTGTGGATACTATCTGTACGACAGAAAAGTTTCATGTCTCCTTCACTGCAGCTTTTTCCCTTCTACTGCAATCATCCCTCTACCATCCATGTCTTCCTCTACTCTCCTTTAGTTACTCCTTTTGTGCTCTGCCCCGGCTACCACTCCACCTTTTTCTGGAATCACTGCAGCAGCCCCCATCCTTACCGCTCTCCCCTAAACTGTAGTCACCACCAATCAGTCTTCTGCAAGCATGAATAATAGAGAGTATCTTGAGAGTCCTGATTATAGACTGTTTATGATCAATCTGTGCTAGACTAATGGCCCCAAACCATCAGGCTTTGGCAAGAGAGCAGAGGCTGGGTACACTGCATAAAGAATGAAATATGAAAGAAGCTAGTAGGTATACAAAGCCGAGAAGCCCATCACCACTAGACCTTCAGACAAGAAACAGACCATGCTCAAGAAAAGCCCAAATATACAAAGTCAGGTACTATGTAAATGCTCTGTAAAGTGCCATGCCGTCCCAAGCTCAGTGCTTTAGGCACCTGCTTTTCCCTCAGCTCACTACCCTACCTCCATCTCCTGGGTATTTTATCTTTATTAATAAATTGCCCTTGTTTCTATTTCCAGCAGGTGTCCCTGATCCAATTATATGCTGTGAGGCCCAAGAAACTGGGTATATCAGCAGGCTCAGGTACATGCATATAACAGGGCCACTAGTGGCATTCTCAGCCCTATGACTAGCCACACATCCTCAGAGTTTCTAAATGAAGCATTGAACATGAACATTTTCCAGCTGACTGCACACCATCTGACTGTTGAGCTAAAATGCAGCTTCATCAATAGCAATAAGGATTAAGCACCGACATGGTTACTTATTAAGGAGGTGCCTGTTGCTGATCAATCAGTCTTGAATGGAGAATGGGATAGCATGAACTGAGCTGGGGACTGTGAATATGAGCAGGGATAAATGAGTCTAAATACAGAGAATGTAAGAGCTCTGCACAATTCAAGAGCATCCTCACTTTAACTGGTTTGCTTCTGTTATTAGATTGCTAGTCCCTCCAGTCCAGGTGATCTGAATAACTGCGCTTACTAAAGAGACTTCTGTAAACAGGTAGATGGATTGATGGTATTAACATCACACACTGCCTTGTAGTAGTCACCAAGAAGGCATATGGTAGATGTTAGGGAGAGGTGGGAAATACTTTACCATCATGAGTTGCAGACAAACCTCACACAGCAAGCAGATTACATCCTCTCCAGAGAGAAACAGTCTTCAAGCAGTGGTAGGATTGAGGAAAACACCTACAGGTTTTTGTACTGCACAGGTACAGGGAAAATGTGACATTCACTCCAACCTGGAGCTCACTAAGTCTGCTGCTCCTGCCTGTACCCTTGCTGATCTTTTGCCTTGCAGTCATTCGTCACCATTTTGCTAAGTGCCTGCCATGTATCAGGAGATATGCTGGGTGCCAGTGAGATGATGGGAAACACTGGATGGTCTGTGAAGGGTGCAGTTTCCTCCTGTGTTCTGTGATATGTCCTAGTCAGGGACAAGGCATCCTGGGGCAGCCTTGTGAAACCAGGGTTGCCTCTGATAACAGGAGAATTACACTTAAGAAGCAATACCTTACAGTTTAGATGCAAAGCCTGCTATCACAGATGCATATACTCCTTTAGAAATGAACTAAGAATCATACCTAATTAAGACAGCTGCAGACACACAGCTAACCCTATGCCATACAACAACTAGAAACTTTTTCTGTGTGATTTTATTAACCCAGACAGTCACTTAAATGAGAAAAATGCCGACCATTTCATATCAATAAGGTAAACATAGCAGTGGTTGCCATTTTAATTCTTAAAATATTAAAATTCATTACCTTTTTAACTATAAATGATTTTTAAAATAACTGTTTTGGTGGATTTTTTTTTCATGGTCTCTCTGATCATGACATTTTTCTTACACTTTTTATAATTCAGGGAACACACAGAGCAGGATGCAGGGTGGGGCGGGGTGGGGCAGGGCAGAGCAGGACTGTGAAACAGCCCTCAGGAAAACTCTCTTGTCACATATGATCAAAACTGCCACCACTTCTGTCTCCCCACAAGCCCTGGTGGCCACCACTCTCCTATTCTTTTTTATGTGCTGGTCTGAAGGTATTTTGCATAGTACTTTTATCCCTGTGATTGACTTAAGTCATAGAATAAAAGCCTAAAAGACACTAAGGACTATGAACATCCAAAGCAACTGTGAGAAGAGGATAAAGCAGGAATTCTCACTCCCGTTGATTTCAGAGAAGAGAATCAAATTACAATGATTAACATGGTGAGTTACAGCTACAGACATTAGCATATAAAGTAAGTAAACAGAAGGGTAAGCCCACCAAAGATTATTAAATATGCTCCATTTTTTCAAAGAGCTCACATCCCTGTAATGCACCTTTTTTAAAAAAGAGAAGTCTCAACAATAAATCCACTACATGGTACCAAGGCTGCATAATGGGGCAAGGATAGTCAGTCATTCACATGGTATTAGAAAACTGTATATCCTTATGTATAGAAATAATGAACTCATTCCTTACCCCGTACACTCTAATCATCTTAAATGTATTGAAGAATGTAGTGTCAGATCTGAAATTATAAAAGCCTTGGAGAAAATGTAAAGGAAGACTTGAGGACATTTATATTAGTGACACTGCACAACAGCTAGAAGGGAAATGGGTCGTGTCAACCAGACTCCTGCCCTGCAAAGGGACGGGGCATGCAAACACACTGAATGGAATTGAGGAAACAGTCTTGTGTGTGAGCTGATAAAGAGCTAATATCCAACACGTATAGGGAACTCCTAAAACTAACAAAAACCAAAGCTAAATACTGAATACAAGCAAATTTACAAATAGGCAAATTGCTTAGATAGACATTTCTCCAGAGAGGATGTAGGAGAAGCCAGTCTCCATATGAAAATGGTTCAGCGCTAGTAATCTTCACTGAGATGCAAGGTAAAAGCACAAGATAGCAACTGAACGAATGCTTTCTGAAAGCACTTTAGGAACCAGAAACCCACAGGTATAAAAAGAGAAGCAAGGCTTGCACAAGGGGAGCTGAGTTGATGAAACATCTACAGACATATATTATCTGAAAATCCATTCACCCAGAGCTGGGGGGCAGCTGGAAAATGATAAGATGTTCATCCAATTAACACTTACACTTAGCTGCTGCCTAATTGGATGATGCTAGGAGGGACAGGGCAGGATGTATATCTCAACTTCTTTCTGTCCTAGAGTCTTTATCTCTAAAAAGAAATATTACCTGGCCATTTCATATATTACATCATTTAGAGGCCTCTGTGCCTTTGCGGGAGAGCAGATGACCACAGGTGTAAACTAAAATGACCAGCACTGCACTTCTTCTAGTGAAAGGAAGGCTTTGTGGTGATGGTGTGTGTGCACGCGCACTTGTGTATCTCTCTCTCTCTCTCTCTCTCTCTCTCTCTCTCTCTCTCTCTCTCTCTCTCTCTCTCTCTCTCTGTGTGTGTGTGTGTGTGTGTGTGTGTGTGTGTGTGTGTGTGTGTGTGTGTATTTGCACATGTGGAGGCCAGAAATCAACATCAGATTTTTTTTCTCTATAGGCTCAAGGATGTCTCAACTGCCCAACTGCTTTTAGCACTGACAGGGATACAACAGTAAACACAGCAGAGAAGCCCTGAAGAGGTTTTCCTGGAAGGTTCAGTTTTTCTTTCTACTTGCTGGGAAATAGATCTAGAAAAGGCAAATGACAGGTTCAAAGTCACACAGGAGTTTAGTACTGCAGCCAACAACAAAACTCTTACATACAGCACAGCAGTTATAATTGTTGGACTTATACTGATTTAATCATGCAGACAAAAATTTTACATATATATATATATATATATATATATATATATATATATATATATAAATCTCATTAGAGGCTTTACTCTGGAGCACCACTTTATCTATATAGAAGCCAGTGAGGCTGTACTAGCAGTAATCACCCCCAAGATGAATGTCATCTTAAAAAGGTTTAATAACTTCTCTAGTGCTCATATGATTTGTAACAGGAAGATACACAAAACCTCAGGCCACAGTTCTAAATGCAAAGGTCAAATTTCAAAGTTGCCACAGGAAGAAATTGAGCCATAGGACATGGGGATCTGAGAAATGGGACAGACCCAGCTGCATCATCATCTCTCACCTTCCTGGAATGCTGTATGTTCCAAAAAGCTCATTTTCCCACCAGTCTCTGTATTTTGACAGGCCTCTGCCAGGAAGGGCTTACTGGGAGGAGCACATGTTCTCCAGTGCGTCAAGTTGATGCATCAGACTATGAAGATTCCAGTTCTATCTGCTGATGCTCTGGGCTTCTTGAGATTTGCATGCAAAGCCCCCAAGGGGATGTGGAACTAAGATTGGATTCTTGGCTTGGCAGCCTTGCCTGGTGGGAAGGTACAGGGTGGGCACACAGCACTGACTCCACATAATTGGATGGGACCCAAGTGGAAAATATACAGAAAAGGAACCAAACCCTGAAAACAACTTACTGAGCCAAGTTATGGGAGCAAGCTTGGTGCCAAGACTCACAAATCAGCCTTTCTCCCTGAACATATGAAAGACAGTTACATTTAATTCGACACAGTGCCCCAGAAACAACCAATAAAAACAGAAAACAAACAAACAAGCCTCACTATACTTCATCATCTGCCTGCCAAGGTCTGCTCCATAAAGTATCTATGCATAGAAACCTCTGAAAGCTTCCTAAAAGACAATACCCATTTAACAACTATGCAAACTGAGTTTCTATGAGCACAAATTTCCCTATGTTGTAAGGAGTCACAGAAGGTGACACATTCCAATAGGCAGTGTGCTAGGTCACCTGTACAAGGCCAATGGGCCAGAATGTTCTACAGTGTTTGCGATCCTGTCCTGTGCTAGACTAGGGTCTTTGCAATCTCCCAACATGGCCCATCACATTGAGGCTCTCTCCCTTACTTTCTAGCTGCCTCTCTCCTTAGTCTCTAGCTGTTCAGTCTGTACCAGAATGATACACACAGTTTTGCCAACATCCACTCAACCCATAGTACGTGAACACTGGTTTTATAGGTTAGGTAACTTGTTAAGTCCTAAGAGAAGAAGCTAAATGAGATGTTGCCTACTTGGAGCTCTTCAAAGCTCCTGCATAGGTAAGCCAGAGATACTTAGAGCATTTCAGAAATCAAAGAAGACATCTCAGTAGTGCTAGTACAAATGGGTCTTGACTGATGCAAAAGATCTGAGCACCAGAGCATCTCCCAAGTCAATGGAGCATTAGGACCATTTCACACTCTTCAGTGGCATCAGCTAAGGACCTCAGCATGTAAGGCACCTGCTGTAAATGTTGTGACTTGGGCTGTGAATGCTGCCAATATTTCCTTAGGAGGAATCTGAGCTGAAGGTGTTTAGGTGGTAGGTCTATCAGGGAGACTCTTGATGCTACCACATAGTGCTGTGAGAGGGGCAGATCTTGGCACAAGAAAAGTTGAACGGTGATAGAAAGCTGGACAGAGTGATTGTTCTGGTGTGGAAATCAGCTGTCAATGTCTCAGTAGCAAAGAAATTAGCAGATGACTTGGGGGTACACCACGCATCTACTATAGGAGGGTGGAGTGCCCTCTAACTATAGCGATGCATAGTGGGTAAGTGAGACACCCATGTTATGCTAGCAGACTCTTAGCGCTCTCTCTCGCTCTCTCTCTCTTTCTCTCTCTCTCTCTCTCTCTCTCTCTCTCTCTCTCTCTCTCTCTCTCTCTCTCTCCCTCACTCACTCATTTGAGGTTCCTCTGTGGGAGGTAAGCACACCAGCTTCCGAGAATCTTGGTAAGTGTCAGAGGTATTGTGGGTGTATATTCATTCTGTTCTTATTGTTCTCCAAAGCCAGCTCATGCATGAGACCAAGCCCCACCATGGACTCAGTTTCTCATCTGACAAGGAAATTGCGGTTATCCCTCTTTGGAGTCCTCAGGAAACATTTGACACAACAGCTTAACCCAGATACAGATGTGACATTTGCAGCTGAATCTCCTAGCTAGATTTCAAATAAGGGAAAAGTCCAGAAAAGGGAGGTGAATATTTTACTGTGTATTCTGAACAGTCTAGCCAAAGAGTCTGCTGTAGTAGAGGTGGACAGGGCTGGCTAGGCCATCTTGCACATTCCTGTCATTGACTTTACCATGATAAATTTCTTGTGTTTATTTGTCTGGGTCATGGGGTATGCAGATGTTTGGTTAGTCATTGCTGCAACTGTCAGTATGGATGTTTCTAATTGAGAATGGTTGTTTTTGAACTGAACAAAAGACCTGCCTGATTGAAAGAGATCTCCCTCCCCAGTGTGACATGACTAGTCCTAACCACTCAGTTTCTGACTACCACAAAGCAAACAGTTGTTTCTCATACATGATAGCATCATCCATCTTCTGGACTTAGATTTTGCCTAAAACTCTGCTCTCTGCTATGAGCTCTTCTGGGTCTCCAGCTTGTTGAATGCATATTTGTGGCCTCCTCAACCTCCAGAATCATTCTAGTCAACTCATTAAAATCAGGAATCATTCCTGTTGGTTCTGTGTTTCTGGGCAATCCTGAGTAATACTGGCTAGTCATTCCTAAACACACCTAAAATGTCTCATGTATTAAAGAGCAATACAGGCAGTGATGAAAGAACAGAAATGTCAGGTACCTCCTGGGAAGAAGAAAAGAGAATAGAAAGGTACACACATTCATTTATTAAGCGGCCACTAAGTCCTAGGTACTAGACTAAGAACTTTCAGTCGGGACGACACTGAGTTTACATAATTGCACATGAGATTAGTGGTTCTTAGTGATGACACTCTAGGGGTGAGGAGACAGAATTACGGAAAGTGAGTAAACAGAAGGTGGAACCAAGTTTTGAAAGAAGGCATTACTCAATGCCAACAGACACTCGTTAGCACCACATAGTGTGAAGGAAACTTCGTTATGATAGTACCACCTCCTAGAGAGCCCTTATTTCCCAAAGAACCACAAGTCAGAGGAACCATAAGATAAGATACTCCTACAACAGCTAGAGGGGTTCTCACTCACAGTTCATCTGAGAGAAGATTAGTCAGAAGTGAAAGATTGGATGGCCCTTGAAGGAAATGGGCAAACAGTGTCCTAAAGAAACATTTGACTGAAGAAGGAACCTCATACAGTACACTATAGGCAAGGTGAGAATTGCCAGTCATGGCAGCATGGCCCCATACAGACTTTACCTCTGAGGAAGTCGGCTTGCAGTATCCAGCTCCAAAGACCAAGTTTTCCAGAGAAATGGTGGACTGTTCTGGTCCTGTATCCGGGTCAGCTTTGCCTAACCAGGAGCCTCTTCCTGGGCGAGTGAAACTAAAAAGAAGAGGAAGGGAAAGCAGGAGGTAAGTGGTCATGTGTCAGTGCAGCCCTCTGTGGGGAGGTTGCAACTAAGCACGGGGGAAAACTACACAAGGTCCTGACCCTAGCTGAAGAGCTGCAGGCAACTAATGGCTGCCAAGAGGGGAAAAGAATCAGCCTTCAGCAGGGACAAGCCATCTAATAGTTTATGCAGAACCAAGTGGTCAGCACAAAACACATACTTATGAGCTATATTAAATGAACTCAGTGGTTGTGCATATACATAAATGTGTGTATGCATATATATATATATATATATATATATATATATATATAAAAATCAAAAAAGAAATGGTCATGAATATGAGGGAGTAGAAAGGACATGCGAGAAGTTGGAAAAGGGAGGGGAGTTAAATAATGTAAATATAGTACTTATGTATGAAATTCTTTAAAAAATTAAAAATCAATAATGGCTTCGTTTTTTAACTTTTTATTGTATTTTTTTCTTTTTGTGAATTTCATATACCCCAATTCCTTCCCCTTGTACCTGCCATCCACCTTTGCAACATCCCCCATAACAGAGGAAAAAAAAAAAAAAACTCCGATGTGGAATTTGTACAGTGTGTCACAGTGTGTATCACAGTATACACTTTTGTTCACACCTTGCTTGCAAATGTTCATTACAATCAATGAGTCTTTGGTCTGGTATGAGGTCTCTGGCTTTTGCTCCACTGTCAATACTGGAGCCTCACTGGGCCTCCTCTTGGATAGCCCATTACAAATACCATTTCATAGCTATTCTGAAACCTCTCAAAGAAACTAAAACTCTCTTGTGGCCATAAATGTCCTCAGATACCACCATCTTTGCTGGAGTAACTGAGATAGATTTCAAACAAGAAACTCATGCTCATGGTTGAAATATTGCCAGAGAAATAAAGTTAGGATTATGTTTCTTTTTCTATGTCATCTATTCAAATGTTATTAGTCTTTAGCCACAGGTCAGAGGGTATGTGAGATGTTAGAGTGGTGCACACATTGGCCTAGAAAGGGGTTCAAATGAGTAAGGCAATATTATAATGCGATAGGGATGAACAGCAGCTAATAAGAAGAAATGCTTTTTCATGAAATAACCCAGGGGAATAGCCAAGTACTCAGAAAGGATATGGCACCATGGACAGCTATGACTATGAGGGAAGACACCTGCTAGCAGAAGTTACAAGCCAGCAGCACCTACATATTAGAATCTGGGCTAAGCTTGAATCTCCTACTTCATCACCTGTTTGAAGGGTTAATAGTGCACTTGACCCATGGGGCATCACAGACACTCCTGACATTAGCGAAAGTAAGTGTTAAATGTAAGATCTAGCAAATGATGAAATTGAGTAAAAGCTAGTGACTACCCTTGGTGATATAATTGGTATCAAAATCAGTCACTCACTAACATCTATACATGTATTGGCATTGGGATGCCAGATTTAATTTCATACCCTACTTTTAATTGTGTTAGCATAGGTAATTTGGGGATAATTTAAAGCATGCAGCAGTAGTATATATATAGGCTACAGGAAAACATATTGTTTCATATTATTACCTTGAGCTTCTGGGTACCTGAGGGACAATTGCATTATATAATACTAATACTATTTGAACTTGCTTTGGCTTCGGTTTTTTTTAAGACTGGGTTTTATTTATACACGCCAGCTTGGTTAAGTTCCTGGTCCCCCTGCCCCTACTTCCCAAGTGCTGAGGTTACAGGTATGCACCAGCACATCTGCCTTTGGATTCATATTGAAACAAGAGTTTAAGTTTACCATTCAGCCAGGCAGAACCAGTATGAATATGGCAGAATAAAGAAATATGTATACATAAATACTAATGACCCCTTCTTTGAGATATCTGGCAACAAAGAACTAAAATACTTGTTATTTAATTGTGACTTTTATACTGAAGGGAGCCCCTGGGGAAGACTCAATTCTACCCATTTGAAGATTAAAAATTAGATTTTCTTTGGTCTTTCTCTGTGAAAGTTAAAAGTCCTCTGAGGTTAAATTTTGGTTCCACACCTGCTGCATTATTGTTGGATCTCACTGATGCTATGAGTTTTTTTTTTCTGGAAAAGCTGGTGCTTGCCCTATTTGACAGGTATTTCCCACAAGTTAAAAGAGTTCCCTTTGTTCCTGCTACCGTGTGCCAAGACAGAAATTCTTCTTGCAAAACCCAGAGAGTGGAAGGCGGTTCTATTTTTACCCCATCTGTGAAGTTTACCTCTCCAGCAACTGTATGTGTCCCCATCTGGAAGGTTGCTGCTGAAAAATTGGCAAAGTACGCTCCTATCAAAAGGTTAAGCTTAGACATCCTGGCTCCAAACCCATGGTTAGATGGTATCAGAGCTCTTAGCAACACTAGAGCCAAAAGGTGATTTCAGGTGCTGGGGACCCTTTGGACCTCTCAGTTGAATTCCTGCCTACACTACTGACCCTCCTGCTTTAAGGAGTTTTGGGGAGGGTAAATCTTGAGGATTTTTCTCAGGCCCAAGTCTTCAGTACCCCTGATACTCAACTGATTTCCATTCACCCTCTGGATGTATCATTAATTACACTGTCAAAATCTGACTCCAATTTACTTTCCCCAATTCAATTTTCAACGTCACACTCTCCTGTCCCCTGGGTAGAACAAAATCAGAATCTATGTGTCTTCAGTAAAGCTTTTCTTTTAGTCAAAAGGAGAGGTGAACCTCCCTGTGCAAAGAGGTACCTGCCATGTGTCAAGAGCTTATCAGTGCTGAGTGGTCCAGAATATGAGGGAGGCTTTACAAATCATCATCATTTATCAAATACATACATACCTAAGGGCTTCCTGTGTGCTGTCACTGAAGCCTTCTTACATTCTCCTTCTGTTGACAAAAACTGAATCCCATATGCTCAAGTGAATGGAGTTAGAAAGTAGGGACTCAAATTTGACACTGAGGGCCACCCAGCCCTGAAACCCATCCTTTCAACACCTACCCTACTCAGGCCTCCCCACTACTTTGCACAGCACTCAGTTTGGAAGCTGAGCACCTGGATGGCTTACAGACTCAAGTCTCTTAAGGCCAGGGGCACAATACGTGCTCTCAGAACTGCTAGTTTCTGTATTGCTAGAATTGCTTCAAGAACCTTTCCTTATGCATATATTCATCATGTGAGACAGTCTACATAGATTTATTATATACAACCATAATTTCTATTGGTTTGTTATCACAAAAAAATCTTTGTTTTATATGTAAATTTATGTGTCTATATGGTAAAACATATATTTAGAGATGTGAGATAAGCTATTCAAAGATCCCCCAGTAAGTGAAGGGATTAAGCAACCAGATGCTCCTGACTCTGGGACCCAGAATCCCTTAAGGTCACTTCTTTCCTATCTAGACTGTTGCCTGGCCTCCAGTGGAGCAGTCTCTGCTGATCTCAGGGCATCTGCTCTGTCTCACCCTTGGCACAGATCCCACCCTGAGACAGAAGTAGTGTTTCCTGATCTGAGGAAATCACCCAGCTGGGGAACATGCCTTGCAGGAAACCAGTATTTTGCTTTCTATTTCCAGATTGGCAGCTTCCCAAGGTCAGGGTTGCTTTCCCATAGTCCTAGATTATACCATTTCTATATCATTCTGTTCTAACACGCTATCTAATTCAGCATACCTATATCAGAGCTCTAGACTCTCTGAAGGAAAGGTCTGTTCTTAGAAACCAGTGTGTCCTTTGCAGACTCACTGTGTGTGTGTGTGTGTCCTGATGCTTTTACTGGAGTACAGCAGTTCCTCTTTACACACTCATTAGAAGTGAATGAAAACCATAGACCCCTGATGAATGTCTCCCCTTTTCTCTCAATCCAGGACCTTTAATCTAGGAGCCAGCAAAGTTTTGGGCAGAAGAACATTAGACCCAGAAGGCCATGACCTTTTTGACCTTGGCTTTTAGCTCCATGCCCACAACTGCTGTTCACTGGCTGTCTGCTCCTCTGAATTCCCCTTTCTTCTGCTCTCTGCTGTATGCTCTGACTTAACTCCTATGCAGACTTACACCACTAAGTGCTAGCATTTCCCCCAACTTTCCTCCCTGAAATCCAGGTTTGCCTTTTCAGAATCACTTTTCCTTGGCCATCAGCTACACTATCTTTGGGCAATGCTTTTCACCCTAGTTACTCAATACACATCATCCCACTCAGTCTCACTGAGATTCTGAACTGACTGTTGGTTAGGAGAGCAGAGAACAGTCTTAAGCAGATGAGTAAAACTGAGTCAAGGGACACAGTCACATCTCATGTTCAAGAGCAGATATCTCATTTTCTACTCTTAGATTCTAACAGAGATCAGAGCTTTTAGGCCATGACCATTGAAATCATCGAGGACCCTGCTTTTCTCACACACAGGAAAATTCTTAGAAGCTGTCTAGAACAGAGAACCAAACAAATCCCCTTCCTTTGTGTGAAAAGAATTTACACAAAATATCCCACTACACATATATGTAACTCTAGCCATGAGTCCTCGGTGTTTTAAAATTATCTAAATGAACATACTCAGCCATTCTGGGACATTGCTGAATGGTCATGCCCAGTCCACTACAACAGCTCTTATGAGCTCTGTCCCTCCATTTATACAGTGAAGAAAACCTAAGTTCTCCTCTGCTCCTTAGGGATGCTTTAGGGTGAGTCAATGAAGGGCAAAGGCAAAATATATTACAAGCAAATGTGCATTTGAGAAAACAGTAACTAGAGGAAAGAATAGATGTAATGTACTAGCCCTGTCCTCCACTGGGATTCACTAAACCTTCACATGAATGGCCTTCATTAACTCAGTGGGTCACAAAATAATAAAAGATCTGAATGTTTTTAAAAGGACTTGTAGGGAACAAAAGAGATTGGCAGGAGTGGAACAGAGAAAAAAAAAGATTGGAGTAAGAATAATTGGAATGCAAAATATATACATATGAACGTGTCAAATATAAATAATTTAGACTTGAATATTAAAAAAAGAAAGAATTAGGAACATGGAAAATCCTAAAAAATATCAAATGAATTGAAAAAAAAATCAAAGCAACTTCAGATACATGTTGATGTTCCCAATTTTACAGACAAGAGATTATATAGCTCAGAAACATGAGGAGCTTCTTAAACAGCTAGGTAAACATGAGGGGAAGAATCCATGTCCTCGAAGTATGGGTTACAGTTTGTAAATCATGCATCCCTGGAATCTCCCAATGTCTTCTGGGATCCCAAAGCTCTTTCCAGCTTTCTCTCACCTCTTCTATGGGATACAGTGAGACCCAAGCCTAAGCCAAACAACCAAAGACAAACATCTCTAGTATGTGCTGATCACTTCAGCAAACTGTCTCTCAGTGATGCCTGTTATGAATGGTTGGGCTACTTCTAACTCCATACCTGATCAGGGGCTGCTGCAGAGCCACCAACGCAGCATGGATGGCCACTGAGATCACTGACAGGTGGAAGTAGTCGAACATGACAGGAACCTGGTGGTGCAGACCCCTCCTGGGGTGGAAGTGCAGGCCAAGTGTGCGACTGCTGATCATCGGTGTCCCAGTCACATCTCTCAGCCTGAAAGGGAAATGAATGAGCTCATATGAGCATAGTTGGATGGCCCTGTTGTCATTCAAGTAACTTTACTTTGCAGCCTCAATGTCTTACTCAATCCTGCAATATCCTGTCTGGTTGAAGGAATTTGTCCCTCAATTGGCAAATGCAGGATGAAGATCACATAGAAGCTCTGGGCTTCAGTTCCTTTGTCAGTACCACTAACCCTGCACCCCAGAAATGATGAAGATGACCAGATCTTTCCCAGGCTTCTCTCAAGAGCACAATTCTCTTGGGCCCTTTGCCCATCTTTTTCTACCCATAGGCTGTCCATTGTTCTTAAAATGTGCATGGATTTTTGAGGTTGTACTTTCTGTTAGATTTCTAACCCAAAGGGCAGGAGCTGAGACTAACCCATCTTTACAGCTCTAACATTTCACTGGTACAAGGCACAACGGAGGAGATGACCAAGCCTATGCTTGTGGAAATGACTACTGACTGACTGAATGGCCAAAGGCTAAAGGGTTCCCAGAACACACTGCTGAAATAGTCTGAGCAGTTTTAGGAAGTTAGCAGTTACCTTTGCTCTCGTACTCTGTAATCAGTAGATAGCCAATTCTAAGAGACAGGTCACAGTCAGACAAACCCAGAAGTACCTTTTGTTGCAAAAAGGGAAGATTTTTTTTTAAACAAAAGTGGTGAAAAACAGTCTATGTGACTCTGCAAGTTGCATTAAGCCAGAGCTTGATTGAGGAAAGCCATTTAAGCATCTTCCAGGAGTGTAACATACAGGATGGACAAACAGAGATCAAAGAGGGAGTAGGTTCTCACTGCCAACCAAGAGACTGACTTTCATTGTGGTCCTTGCTGTTTGTGTGCAAAGGATCACCAACTAATGAACCCTGAGTGCTAAATATAACTACAGGCAACCCACACTTTCTGCTTGGACCAGGAAGAAACCTGATAAAGACAGGGGGAGAATCCAGCCATGGGTGTCAGCAATTGTTGGCTTCAGTCTCACATTTATGTAGATGACAATGATCTGAGTCTTGACTATGGATTGGACATTCTGCTTTGACACTCATATAACATGGCTGTCAATCATATTCTGCCCATAAAAGAATATATGAAACTAATGTGAATTGTTTAACTTGTTCACAGTCACAAGGAAAACAGCCATGCCAGACCAGGACTTTCTGTCTCTCTTATGTGCTGCTGAGTTACTGCACAGTATTACTTTAAGTCCATTTAGACATCAGCTCCTGGCAGCAAGAAGAAGAAGTTAAGCACAACAGAAGCCTCCTTCATAAAGAAGAACTAAAGAGAAAAGTAACCATTGTCCTGTGCTGTGCAATGGATAGCACCCATTCATGGAGAAGAAGAACACTTTCTAGGGAACATTAGTGTAGAGAAGATGCAGGTGAACTTGGAGAGTGGAGACAGGAGAATATCTGAAGTTCCTATAAAGGACCCAAGCAAACAAAATAATTAAACAACAGCATAAGTTAACATCTCCCAGGAAGAACAGCCTTCCCAACAGAATTATTCTGCACACTTGCAATGAATAAATTTAAAGTCAACTGAGAGAATACACCATCCCTTTAAGGATTAATGAATTTCCTATCTGCTGAGCTATGCAGGACCTGGAAGGGCTGTATGGGTATGAGTGTCCTGGCCCTGTATAAGCAGGTACTGATAAACCATGGTCCTGAGCAAGCAGGTACTGATGGACCCTTCCAAATCGGAAAACATAGATAGGATGATGATCTAGAACATGTGGCTCCACTTCAGAAATTCTGATTTGGGGAACTGAATAATGCTTTAGTGGAAAACAGAGCTGTCCTGTGTGCTAAACAATTTGTCAACATCTCTGGTTTCTTCCCACGAGATGCCAGCACCACTGCTACAATGGCCATCATTGTCCTAGAAATATATTGGAGGAACTTCACTAGCTGGTCTAATGCGGTTTAAACAATAGCCTCCCTATTTTTGTTTGTTTGTTTGTTTGTTTTCTACATGCTGCTAAGAAAATGAGGAAAAATAAAAGCAAAACAATCTACTTGACTTAATAATGATTCAAAGCCTGATACCCATCTTTTAAGTTAATGAAATTTGGAAAAATGTAGGAATTTGCCCATGTCCTAGTTGAAGACTACTGAGCCTAAGTTATTATGTTTCACATGCTTTACATGGCCAGTTTCCTGGATCTTGCTCTCTGTTGACTGTTCTTCTGTTGTCAAGGAAAACTTATTAATAGCATCCACTGTGATATGTCATTAAAATTATTAGAAGACCTTGCTGGCAATAGTTTCTGGTATAAGTTTATGATTGACAGTATGGTTCTATAGACAACTGGACATGTGGCACAATGGATGGAAGTTTATGAAACCAAGAGGTATTGGGGCCTCAGACTGGGTGGTTGCTGGAGGGGTGAAGACAGAGATCTCAGATCATGGTAGGGGATATGCAAAGAAGAAACTAGGGCTTTAATGCTGAGGGGTAGATGGATGGACTTCCATCATCCCAGGGAAATTCTATCTTGTCAAGAAAGAAACAGGTGTGTGTGTGTGTGTGTGTGTGTGTGTGTGTGTGTGTGTTGAGAACATCTACACGAAGAAGACCTGATTTTTTTTTTAAAAAAAGAGACTTAAATGAAATAAGAGCTTAAAGATTTTTGTGTCACATGTTTTAATATGCTAGAGAAATATTGTTTGTTTAATTCCTGAAAGAATACAGGAAGGATAAGAAGCAAATAGTGCAGCCCAGGGTAAAGGGTAGAGGATAGAGGTCAGCCCAGGGTAGACTGTAGAAGTCACAGAACAAACTTGAATGATGCAGTTATAAAAAGGAGGAGAACTGCCCCATGCTTATTTTCTCAACTAGTTTTACATAAATAGATTTTCAGTTCTCAGAGAGCTGAAGAACAATAGCAGATGTTCAGTATGAACACATGGTAATGCAGCAAGAATGATTTGAAAGGGATTTTGATTGTCTAGCCTCACAGAGACATTGCTCTAAATCCCCCCAAATCAGTACTACATAGGGGAAAAAAGTGCTTCTAGTAGAAGATACCCATTAATAAGGCAGGAAGTTGGAAGTTTTCTATGTGTAGAACCTGAGCAACCTGGCTCCAAATGAGTGAGCATTTCCAGGCTCTGGAAGACAAGTTGTAATGGCTAATCTTGGCTGTCAATTTGACAGCATCAAAAATCAGCTAATACCCAAGCTATTGGGCACACCTCTGAGGGATTTTCTTGATCAGATTACTTGACTCAAGAAGACTGGGACAACTGAAGGACATCACAGATTACTAGTAACTGGTTATTGTAGAGACACTATAAAGATTCTCTCTTTGAGGAAACCCCACGTGTGAGATACGGGTGGAAGAAGAAACAGAGTCCAAGGATGTCCATGCCACTCACTGCTGCTCACTATCCGTAAAGTGCAGGTCCACCTTGAGCTGAAACTCGACCTCGCTCAGTGCATCTTCTACCTGAAAGAGAAAGACCAGGACATTTCAGCAGTCAACTAGTAGTCTGATTGGGACATTTAGCTGACTTTTATTAAATAGAAAAAAAAGTATCTTGATATAAAATGCTATGGATGCATAGTGAGAATCTTTCTGCATATCATGAGGCGTTCTAGATAAGCAGGGTACTTAAGAATATTAGATGGAAAATGGAAGGAATAGATTCATACAGCCATCTTGGTAAAAGTATATTTTCAATCATTATTAAACGATCATCCTTGTAGTACTTAATCTCAATTGTCAGATTGAAATATAGAATCACCTAAGAGGTAAGCCTCTAGGCATATCTATCAGGGTTTATTTAATCTCTGGCTTGTAAATGAGAGATCATCCTGGTTTGGTTAATTGATATGGAAAGACCCATCATAAATGTGAGATGGTACTTTCCCTGGACGAGTATCCTGAACTATATAAAGTGGAGAGGCAGGTGGAGACTTTGCATGTACTGTTTGCTCCCTGATTCCTGTTTGTGGGTACAATGTAACCAGCTGCTTCGAGTTCCTGTGACTTGACTTCCCTCCTATGCTTGAACTGTGATCTGGGATAAATCCTTCTTTCTCCCTTAAGTTGTTTTTGTCAGCTTATTTTTAATCACTGAAATTGAAAAAATGAATTAACACAGTCATTCTTGCAAGCATTTTAAGTCTCATTTTCAAATGGGTTTGACATGGGTTCCAGGCATGATTAGGAGACTGCATAGCCCCAGTTATGGGAAGAATGATGGAGTAACCTGTCAGTGAAACAAAACTTTTGCAGTGATACATGATGTTACCACATACTCAAATGTCCCTATATGACTAGTAGCACCATCCAATGTTGCAGGGAGGAAGCTGACATTCAGTCTGCTCAAGTAATTTCCAAGGTGACTCAAGCTCCTTCAACTTTATGAACTCATTCCCTCATTGTTTATGTTTTATCCATGTGTTCATTTTTATATAAAGAAAGAAAATGAAAGAGAAGGGGAAAAAGATAATTGTTCCCATATGCGTCCCTAAAATGGCGTCCTCAGGTCTTCTTTTCTCACATTTATAGGGGAATTGCATGCTATCAACCAGTCTTCATGATTTGTACTCTGTGGATTGACTCAGTGTCGGCACTGCCCCCGTGCCATAGGACTTAGATTCCTGTCTTCCTCCTGGTTGCAATTCACAGAGAGCAGCTTCCTTTCTGTCATCACATTGCACTTCTGATTACAATAGCTTGATTTGAGCTCATAAATTGGAAGACCGGGAGCTAAATCCGTGAACCAGGCATGTTTTGTTTAGTCCCTAAGGTATTTTTAAAACTGTTTTGAACAAGTTGCAAATGTTGGAAATTCAGGTAATTTCACATTCACATACATATTGTGGGTTTATAGCTTCTGGGAAAAAAAATTCTCTTGGATCTGGCAAGGCAGGGCTGACATTTGTTAGCTCTGTTTGGATCAGGCAAATCCTTCAAATACCATCGGTTTACACACCAACTGGAGGTGATTCTCTTCTTGAGGCAAAACACCCTGGCTATTTTCTTGCCATATGTCTCCCCTAATATTCTCTATCCTTAAGGAATACATTAGTTCCTATTCATTGTGGACTCCAACTTCCAGGAACAGTATCCACCTGCAAAGGCTGTGTTGATGTATCTTTGAGGAATAAAACTATTCTCCCACACTTGTATATTTTGATTTCTTTTTTCTTTTTTGCTACAGTTTTATCAGAAATATTTTCCATGTAAATCTTCAATTTTATCATAAAATGTTTCTACTTCCTTTTTGAATTAATTTAGCAATGTTCCTTATGCCTGTCATTTTACTCTTTAATTTTCCATGAAAATTATCAATTTTTTTTTAAAAAATATTAAAACAATAAAAAAGTAGAAAAAAATTCATGTATTTTGACAATCTTCATTACCCTTGTTTCTTCCTTCTGTCATCACCTTCCTCTCCAACTAACATGCTTCCAATCCCTAGTCTTCCACTCATTTCCATTTGACATACACATGTGCCCACTCACATGCACGCGCACACACAGATTTTTATGAATCTGTAAAAATCTAGGATATAAAAATCAGAGAAAGCATAATGTTTGACTTGTTAAACTTAATATCTGAGCTATGCTTCCTATTCCTAGGCCACATCTCCATCTGCCGTCTTCTCATCAACTTTCCCAATCTGGGAACTGTGATAACTCATTTTATACTACACTATACTAATTGTAAATATGATTTTGTATCATGGGAATCAAGTTTGTTTTTCTGTCTTATAATAATTAACAGTGTTTGATATTTGTGGAGGGAAATATTTCAATAAAAACAATGTTGTACCCTCATCTGACAGAAATAGACATCGCCCATCCAAGGACTTCTTTGTAAATGTCTTCTTAGACAAGTATAATTCAAGCAAAGATATACAGATAGAATTTATCTTTAGGTCTTTGTGGTTTAAAAAAAATTAATTTAAAAAATTATTTAGAAGTTAACATTTTACTGAATCCAAAGGTTGTAAATAACTTCTTCTGTTTATTTTCCATAGCCACAAATTCTGCTTCGTATACAATCAAAGGGACTCAGGCTCTTGCCACAGGTTTCCTATATATAAGATGGGAGACATAAATGCCCCAACCACCTTCTGAGCAATTGAGTATTGAGAGTATTGAGAACTTCCTGTGAATACTAGATTTTATAGGCTGCAATCTGTACTACCTGAGACTAGACCCAGCCTGATTATGACTTTCCCTGGTTTCTCGGTAAACCTTACTACACATATATGTTAATGGAAGCCTACATATTGTGATTGAAAGATCCCCTACACATGTACATTTATCACAGTGACTCTTCCCTTACCCCCCAGATCTACTGTAACCTGAAGGCTGAGGGGGAATCTTTTAAAAATCAGAACGCATGAGTACAAATCCTGAATCTACTATTTTTTGAATCTCTGTTGTTTTTTCCTTCATAACATGGGAGTAAAATAATTCCATTCACTCTATAGTACTATACTATGTATAGTATAGTATAGTATAGTGTATAGTATACTATATACTATATGTATAGTATAGTATACTATATACTATAGTACTATACTATACTATGAACTAAATAAGAAAGTGTACAAAAAGGTTTGACCAGTGTCAAATAATACAATTTGTTATGGTTGTTGCTATTTCTACTTTACTACTGAGCTTGAAATCCAGAGGATCAGTTCTCCCAACACATCTACATGGTGGTGTGGCACCACCACACTGTTTGGAAACTCCTTGTTTAAACCATGGCGTTACCACACCTCAAGTGGTGTGATGGTGACAAGTCACAGTCTCTAAGTCTCTGCATCCTCATCCATCAAATGCAGTTGAGAAAGCCCCTCATCACACTGCAATCAATCAATGAGAAATTACACTCAGAAAAAAATCCCAACAGAATTCATCTAACAAATATGAGATTCTCCTAGTCTCCTGATTGGTGGACAGCCAGTACAACTAGACCCTCTTCCTATCACTGTCCAAAAGGAACTTTACTTTTTTTCAACTACCTTGAACTATCACTGATATCTTCAGGAGTATGACACATCCTGATAGTCTATTTCTATTGGCCTCTTTTACACCATCTCTCAGGTATAACTGAACTCAGCTCTCTGAGTTACCTTTGGCTGTCATGTGGACCAACTTTTGACTTCCTCTGTTTGTGTTCAGCTGTTGCTATCTTTGCCTTGAGGTTCATCAGTACCCACAAAGCCAACAGTAGCAACTGCCTTCATGCCCTTGGTCTCGTTTACAATACTTGTAACTTGCTCAATCTCATCTCTCTTCCTTTGGATTGAATCTCCAAGATTATTGCCTCTAGAACAAGGTAAACAAATTGCATTCAGTGAGATAACTATGGTTCCCTACAATGTATCCTGAGCTTTCTTTTTGATGTTCACATCTGTGCCTTTCCTGTGCCACTTGATAAATATTTTCCAACCCAGTCCCTTTTACCCTAAACTTACTGTTGACTCATCTATCACTTTCCAATGTACTGCTGTCCCAGGTCCTAAAGCTTCCAAGCTTTACTGTTTCCTGTGGGAAGACCACCAAAGCCTACTTGCTCTGAATTAAGTTACCCCATATGTTCCTAGTCTCTGAAGCACTCACTAGATCTGTGATGGGCTTGGGAATCAACATTTTGTGCAAGCATTGCCTAGCTTCTGTCCTATGGGTGAACAAAGAAATCTCCTTCTAGAGATTTTCTATACCTATAAAACAGTGTTTCTCAACTTTCTTAATGCTGTGAGCCTTTAAATACAGTTCCTCATATTGTGGTGACCTCCAACCATAAAATTATTTTTGTTCCTACTTTATAATTATAATTTTGCTGCTGGTATAAATCATAGTGTAATTATTTGTGTTTTCTGATGGTCTTAGGCTACCCCTGTGAATGGGTCATTTGACCTCCAAAGGGGTTGCAATCCACAGGATAAGAACTCTGCTATATACTATAATTTTGTTCATTATCACATTTTGTTATAATCTTTCCCTCTTCTTCTTCATAGGGCTAAGCATCTTTTTGTTTAATCTATACATCTTCTTTGCCTTGGCTGCTGAGAACATATTCTCCACATGTGAACTACCATTAGACAATGTCCAGGAGATGCTCATGTATATTTTTCTGTTAGATTTACCCTGACAATGGCTTTCCTTCTGTTTCTGTGTCTATTCTTTTCTCTGGCTCATTCTACCAATCCTCCGTCTTATAATTTTATATATTTTGTAAGTTTCCCTAAATCTACGTTATTACAATGTACATAAATAAAATATCCAAGGGCTTTCACAGTCACTGTAAAACATCCCATCATATTCTTTGACTTCTAGTTAATTCTCCTCATATTCCATACTGGTTCTCATCCATTACCTTATTAGAGAGACTGGATCTTATCTTCCACAATGTGCTTGTTGGATAGACACCCATTATTCAAATGATTGTTGTCCAGTATATTGCTACATGTACCTGTTAGTAGATTTTTCTGGCCACTAGCTATAAGCAGCACTTTGATTTCCATAAATCAATAGATATGCATTTGAAAAAAACCAGTATGTTCATATATTCATCTCAAATGCAGTATTTCAGACATGTCCTGTTCACTTGTGTCACAACTGTTCCAGATATAGTGATTAATTGAAGCATTTCTTGATATCATATGAATTATCCTTAAGAAAATAACAAATATTAGTTTATAAAGAAAAATATGTTGACCTGCAGAAGAAAACAATATGTCCTGAGAAATGCATTCTCTATTCAGTGTCAGTGTGCTGTAACTCACAAGGTTGAAGCTGGGGGGCTCTAAACTGTTAAGGATTAGGGCAGACTATGATACAACTGAGATGAAAGGATGCTTAGATAATGCATGTGTTAATCCATAGGTAAAGAGCAACAACAAAGCACCAGGCATACACTCCCTTTTGCTACTTTCTCTCCAGTGTGTAGTACACTCATTGTGAGTGCTCAGAAAATCTTCTCTGGAGAGCTACTTGAGTTAACGTGTAGCAGCTTTTGCTTTCAACTATAAATCAGGACCTATCTCATTACATATATCATAAAAGATGTGTACAGGAAGCCAAGGGCTGGAGTACAGGCACAGTTTTCAGGTATTCAATAGGTGTCTGCTACATAGCAGGAGGGAGCGTGTTAGCCAGAGTGCTCTTAGTTTACTTAAAGTAGTGGCATTCTTTACAGCATAAATTCTTTCATTATCAAATAATCAGGCAGAATATGGCAACAAAGACTCAAATTTTTGACCCAGGGGATGAGAACAATAGACTCTAGAGACCTTCAAAATATATTAATTTATCAAAGGTAAACATTTTAGTCAAGCTCCTATCAAAAAGAACAATATACCAAGCCTCTAAGCTCAGTACTGCTTCCCCTCCTCTCTGCTGTGTTCTTTCCCTTTCTCTGTACTACTACTTACTTCCAAAAGGAAGCACCTCTGTGAGTGATTTCCAGCCCCAACTTGATCATCCCAGAGTTCTTTGTCCATTCATAGGGACCTTGATTTTTCTACCAGTTAGGGTCAGTCTTGCTAAGCAAGATAAGATACATTTGCTTGCTAAGTGAGCTATTAACCTCTTAAAGACAGGGGCCCTTGTAGCCTTCTTCAACTTCTGTTTCTTGTCCAATGACCTAACCCAGAGCTTGAAAAGAGCAGGTAATCAAAGACATCTTTTGATGGATTCCTGGGCACTGTGCTTGAGCAGAGGTACATTGGAGCAAGAGAAGAGTGACTTCATGCAACTGAGGCTTCAGGGAATGAGTGGGCATGTGAATGAGAAGAAAAAACACAAGCACATCAGAAGTAGGTGAATATCTGAACCAGAAATTCTTACCAGATTTCAGAATCAATCTGTAGCCTCTCCTTCACTCACCTGGGATCCAGCAAGGAGAGGAAATGGTTTAGTCAAGAAAGAAAATCTCTGGTGGCTAACAGATCAAGACTTACCCTCTCACCATCTAGGAGCAAATGAACCCGGAAAAGCATGACATCATTGATAGCAACTTCTTCATTTCTGTATAAGATCTGGAAGATGCGACTATGTACAGAACTCTCATGGACACAGGCCGAATGCAGGCTGCTGCTCTCTGCAAAACAGGAAATCAATAAGAGGCCAAGAACTTGAGAAAAATGCTGAAACCACAGTGTCATCAGGTGTCTTTCTGGCCTTGGGAATACTGATGCTAAAGCTTAAGGTGGCAAATGAAAGAGACCCCATCACAGGAACATCTGTGTTTACTGGAATAAACTGTCTCTCAAAAGAACCTTGATCAGTGCCTTATAAGCCATATGATTCTGGTAATGTGACTCTTGCTGTGAGCAATATCCCTGTCTGGAAGTTAGCACCTTCACAATCTCTCACCTAATCATATGAATCCTTTACCTCCATCCAGCAAACAAGTATGGTTTATGAAGTAGATAATGTGCCCTGTCTACAAAGACTCCCTAGTGCTCACAGAACCTACCCCCTACCTCCCCATTCCCCCCACACACACATACACAAATGCTGCTGTAGCCTGTATGATCCAAGGAATGATCTGTTGAGAAATTTAGGCAAATGTCAGATTCTAATTGCACTTCTCATCAAGCCCATGAATGAAGCATACTATGTTGGAGCTTCAGTGTGTTCTGTTTTTTATTTCATAATCCCTAAAAATAGTATTTCAATGTTAAACTTAATTCAAGTGAACAGCAATGTTAAGAGACCTTTTTGCACCCACTGTTCAGGATAATCATGGGCATGAAATAGGTACATGTCTATGCTTAACCTTATAAATTTCAGAGGGGAAAAGCATGTAATAATTTAAAATAAGTAATGTTAATAGTTATACAAGACAATGACTTTTTATTCATACTAGCATACCATAAAGCTATAAAGCAAACTTAATAGCTTCCAAAGCATCTTAAATGTGTTTTTTCTTTTAGTAATCCCTAAGAAAAACTCTTATAAGTATGCTCCCAAAATTAGAGGCTAATACCTCCCTATTTCCTTATTGGGGATTGAATGCTCATGTTTATCCCAAATTCACGGGGTCAAACATAAACTTCATGTTATACCACTCAAAGATAGTGGTCCTTGAAAGATGATAAGGTTGCAAATGGCCTGGCAGTAATGATATCTTAAAGAAACAGTTGTGGCTCTCAATCTGGCTCTCCAACTATTATAACAATGGGCCTCGACAAACTGGGAATTTTCTTGGGAATAACATGTGGGAAGAAGGAAAGAGCACCAGCCATACTGGAGAATCTGTCTCCTCCCCCCCCCCCACAAAAAAGAGTTCACACAGTTCTTATGACTGGTCAGACCATTTCACAGGATGAGATTGAAACCCAGATAATAATGGATCCACGGTGGGTAGGGCCACACCTAGAAGGGTTGCTTAGATAAGGAGTACAGGAGCATATTTCTTGCCCTCTTTTAAAATGTTGCTCTCACTTCAGGACTCCAAGATAAGACAGACTGAGGGTCTCTTTGTTTATCATTATTCTCTTTTCTGGTGTGGATGCAATGAATACCTCTCTTTATTCTTTCCACTCTTAATTTGGTTCTTTTGTTTGGCTTATTAAGAATGGGTGGTTGGACCTGACCCAAGACAGAAATTGTAATGTTCCCTTTCCAAGTTCTATAGCAAGGTTACAAAGGGTATGTCCTAATGAATGAGATACTTTTACTTCTAGGACGAAGCCAAAGAATGAATCACTCACTTCTTTTGCAGAGCAGAGAAGTTTTCAACCTGTCAGTTCTGAGTCCTAAGAATCTGGCCATTCAGGTATCCTGGTTTCAGACATCCACTGAGAAATACATATCTGTCACTTGTTGAATGCCTAGTTTACATTATTTTGTTGCAGCGTTCTTAGATGAAATATCCCCCATGGAAAAGCACCATGTGGGATTGTCCTCATATCTGTCTACTAAATAAAAAATGAAGCTTCAGGTGAATGATGACATTTAATATATTCCTTGTAATGTGTTAGTACTCTAAAAAGCACACAGAGGAAAAATGAAATAGCATTGTGTGAGATAGAATGTGAACAGTTAGCCATAGGCTCTGGATTTTGAACATGTGATCTCAGTTGATGGCATTCTTTGGGGAGGTTTAGGAAGCCTTGGTGGAGGAAATGTCACTGGAGTCAGGCTTTGAAAGTAAAGACCCTCACCTACATTCATTTTTCCACTTTCTCTGTTTTGAAGTTGCAGTTGAGGATGTTATCTCTCCGGTTCCTGCTCTAGCCACCATGCCTGAAGCTTGCTGCCACTCTCTCCCCACCATCTAACCCTCTGGGGCTGTAAGCCAAAATAAATTTATCCTTCTATGTGTTCTAAATTCCACTGAGACAAAGTTGGATTCAAGATGATAGCACTTTTAAATAGCATCTCCTCTGTGTATAGATTCCTCTGTTTTTATTTCCTGTCCTACTTCTTTCTTCTTTTCTTCCCCTGTCAGAGCCTGGCTGATCTATAAGTCAAACCAACAACTTGAAAGTTGGATGGATGGAGTAACTACCCTGAAGGTCAGAGCAGCATGAGCCATTTTCTACCAGGGGGGACAATTTGGCAAAGAAACACAATCTATTTCTTTTCTGGGAGGTGACATTATTTCTTATAAGAGCAGCTTTTCCTGTAAAAAAAAATTGGAATATCCACACTGATCAAGGGGGAGCACTGTGTATATAAAGACAAAGACCAGGAACCTATGATCCGGAACATCCAGGGGCTGATGGGTACACAGTGATGAGATTTTAACTATCTTAAGAATTGGTTTTCTGGAGAGTTTCAGTTGAATTCGGTGACATTACACATGGTGGCTTTAAGGACAAATGTCCCCTGACATAGATAAGATTGGCAAACTAGATTACAGGATCCCATTTGTCATCATTGAAGATTCCAAAGCCCCACAACACCCTCTTCGTCACAAGACAGAAATTTAGCAGGTTGCATGGGACTATCTGTGTCCTTTTCCATCATCACTCAACAGGGGATTATATGTTCATTTATAGGGGAAGGTACACTGATCACAGGACATTCTCCCTAGTGGTGAACACTATTGAGACTGTACTAGTGATGACAGTCCATGTGTGGATATCCCAACTTTCTGGCTTATCTTGAAATCATGAAGGGAAAACAACTCTCTTCTCAGCAAAGGTACTTCCTAAAATATTTCACCCTCAATCCTATGCTCTTTTTAAGTATGCATCCCTATAAGACTGGAGGGATCCATTCACATCATCTATGCATCTTCTTGCTCTCATGATCAGACACACAAAACACAGAATTGGGAAAAGTGTATGGTCTGTATAATTTAGAGACGTAATGCACAGTGGCCTGATCTAGTGACAAAGCTCTATAATCTCAGCTACTCAGGAGGCAAAAGCAGGATAATTGTATGCCTGCCTGAACTACAGATAGTTCAAGAACAGTCTGGGTAACTTGGTTAAGTTGGTTAATACCCATCTGAAATCAAATATTCACAAAGGACTAGAGAAGTGTCTGAATTATAGAAAAGTTACATAAACTGTGGAAAGGATCAAGCCATGATACCACCAGATAAAAATGAAAACTCAGGCACATGTTAAAGAGTTGTCCTCTATCATCACTTTGGATGTATTCATGAAAACTGAACGTTCATCACACAAGGGACCTACTCTGTGTAGGCTATGAGGGGATATACACTCAAGTTTTCCCAAATATTTCTCTCCTTCATCATGTCAGGGATTTGCACCATGTATGAGAAGCATAGGGGCTTTAATTAATAAAAGGACAGGTGGAAAGGAGTACTAAAAAAAGAAGAAGAAGAAGAAGAAGGAAGAGGAGGAGGGGGAGGAGGAGAAGAAGACAATGACAATGATATTTGGGGAAAGAAGATGGTACGCAGGAAAGTGGGTAGGGTAGAGAACTGCCTTGGTTCAGATCAAAGAGCAAGAGAATAAAGTTTTATAACTTGATATTTCTCGGTCCCCCTATGATGAGTGAGATGAATACTTATCTATTGACCTCTTAAGGTTTAAAATTCAGATGGTCTTCCTCTGCTGAGACAGCCTTCACACACATATCATAGACACATAATCAGGGGAGGGGCTCTGTGAGCATGGGTGACAAACAAACTAGAACCGCCATTCATCTAACAGAACTCAATGCCAAAAGGACACTCACTAATCGTTTAATTATGGACTGAGAGCCCCAAACCCATTTAAGGAAGATGGCCTTGACTCCACTTGAACATAAAATGTATGTAAACAATTAGGTTGTGAGAAATGATAAAAATGTCAAAGACATCCACCAGATCCCCAGACTTGAAACCAGCTAAGCAGTCACTATGACATGCACTAAATAAAACACCCGGACTCCACCTCTGAATTTTCTTGGATTCAACCCACACTCTATAAGAGAGTGCTGCTTACTCCCATTAGAAAACACTGCTTTAGAAAATCCCCAGCTGAGTGTGAGTCCCTCCAGGATTTCAGAAGACTGCTCAGAACAGGGAGTTATTTAGTTATTTCTACACTCACACCTACTACTTTTCTGGATTTTGGGCCTTCGGCAGGTAACTTAATCTGAGCTCAAATAGCACAAGAAACTGTCCTTCCTAGATTCCAGGAAATGGTAAATAAGGAATAAAGTTTTTGACTATAAAATTCTCAAAACTCTGATTTCCTGATTTCCAAGTAGGAGAAAGGTAAGCACAATAATGACTGTAGGCTGTTCATTTTCAGCTTGCTTCCAAGAAAAGATGGAAAGATGCTATGAAGCCAGATGATTACATTTTTTCCCCAAACATTTCAAGGAAGAGACAAAAGCAAAACCACATTGAAAAGTAAACTCAAAATGTGATTTGCATGCTGCTGACTGGTGGGATTGGGTCACAGACTCTGCCACTGTAAATGATACAGCTGCCCATTTGATTACTGAACTAGGAACAACTTGGGTGGAAAACCAGGAACTCATGAGGAACGCAAGAGTTTGAGATTTTTGGTTTTTGGTTGGTTTGTTTGCTTTTGGTGGTGGTGGTTGTTTTTTTTGTTTTGGGGGGTTTCTTTTTGTTTTTTGTTTTGTTTTTGTGCCTTTATTTTTCTTTCTCTGTGTTTGAAATTTGCAGAAACATTAGGAAGGGCAAAAGTTCCTACTTACTGCCTGTGAATGAGATCTTTGATTCAACTCAGTGGATCTTTTCCCCTTAAAGAATGCCCCATTATGTATGATGCTGCATTATTTGCAACATTTCAAGAAGCATAATTGAAAAACTGTTAATTAAAGTCAGTACTTTACAAAAACCAAATTGAGTTGGAAAACAGACATTTTTAATAACTATATGGTTACAAAACTACTACTACAATATGTTATAAAGTGATGACAATTTTATTGTTTTCCCACAGTCTGTTTTCCTTCCTCTTTCTTTGTTTTCTTTTTTTATGATAGCTTGTTTAAGGTGCATGGTATACAGCATGTTCTCAGGAAGTTATTTTATTAATTTATAATTTGATACTTTCATAGATAATACCTTCTGGTCCTTCAACTCTCTCTTATTCTCCTCCCATTGCTCCATTGCTCTTCTCTCTCCTCTAACCAAGTGCCCATTCCATTCCCTTTCATGTCTCTTTTCATGTGTATGTGTCTCTAGAACAGGAGAATCGGATCCCATTACAGATGGTTGTGAGCCACCATGTGGTTGCTGGGAATTGTACTCATGACCTCTGGAAGAGCAGTCAATGCTCTTAACCACTGAGTCACCTCTCCAACCCCCAAAATATGTAGCCCAGGCTGACCCCAAACTCGTGATCCTCCTGCCTCTGCATCCATCAGCAAATCCTACAGGCATGCACCACCACAACTGACCCAAAATTCTTTATTCACAAATACCAACACTTGTATTGTTTTTGTAATGGAGTAGTTGGGTATGTATGTATATATGTAAACAAATGGAATGATTAATTATATTAATCATTAATTATATATAATTAATCATTCCATTTATTTACATCTCAAATGATATCCCACTTCCCAGTTACCCCTCCTCAAGCCCCCCATCCCACAACCTCCCTCTCCTTCCTCCCCTTTTCCTCTATGAGAGTGCTCTCTCACCCATCCTCTCCCACCTTACCCCTCTAGCATCCCCCTATACTGAGGCATCAAACTTCCACAGGACCAAGGGCCTCCCCTCTCACTGATGTCAGACAAGGGCATTCTCTGCTACCTCTGTGCCATAGATCCCACCCTGCACATTCGTTGCTTGGTGGTCCCTGGGAGCACTGGGTGGTCTGGCCAGCTGATGTTGTTCTCCCTATGGGGTTGCAATCCTGCTTAGTTCCTTTAGTCCTTCCACCAGCTCCCCACCAGGGACACAAGGTCACTTCTATAGACATGGATGTGAGGTGTGAATGTCCATGGCACATGAGTAACTCATCACTGAAAAGGAAGATTTCAATTAGCTCAACTTGTTGGATAGGAGCAGCCATGATACACTCCCTATTTATGATTATATGTTCACAGGTTCAGGAACATTGCTAGAAGCTAGCTTTGGATTGGTCATCTACAGTCTAGATTTTTACATGCTTTGTATGCGTCGATTATGTATGTCCTTGATTGTGGTGGTTTGAATAGGAGTGGCCTCCGTAGACACATGTGCTTCAATGCTCAGCCCATTGGGAGTGGCACTATTAGGATGTGTGACCTTGTTGGAGTAGCTGTGGCTATATTATAGGAAGTCTGTCACTGTGGGGACAGGCTTTGAGATCTCCTATACTCAAGCTACACCCAGTGTGGCACAGTGTCCTTTTACTTCCTGTGGAACAAGATATAGAACTCTCAGCTCCTTCTCCAGAACCACATCTGTCTACCTGCTGCCCTAGTTCCTGCCATCACAATAATGGACTAAACCTCTAAGACTGTAAACAAGCCCCAATTAAATGTTTTCCTTTTTTAAGAGGTGCAATGGTACTATTGTATCTTCATAGCAACAAAACCCTAAGACATTAATTATTTGAACTTTAACTCTATTCATAAGGAAATTCATGAACATGTACTTTATTACGTATTCAATGTCAACTGTTAGTAGCAGGGTGGCTCAACTGTGCTGTCACTTCATGTTCTCCTATTCCTTAACACATTTACTTGATCTTCCACAATTCAACTACATAACCATATTGGCAAAATGCTAGACCTTTTCCCTTGTTGCCAAGAATAGAATGGGAAGGGATGTTCTCCAGTACTTTGCATGATGATTTCTAACTACTTTCTCTTACATTTCACTTCTGGTGATCTTTTGCCTCTATTCTGTTTTATCAAGGTTCTAAAATAGTGTAAGAGTAGGCTCTAGTTATCAGAGCCACACAACACTACACATTCTCGGTCAATAACTCCCATCAGTTATTAATGGGCACAAGGCAGAAGGAGAACAAATTGACAAAGCCTTGCCAAATCAGTGCCATGGTTCGAATGTTAAGAATTTCTCACTCCTAACTTACTCTGCAAGGAAACTTCAAGTTGGAAAGCAGGTTCTACATTCTGGCACAAATTCATTCTTATAAGAGGGCAACTGAATCCAAGAGCCAAATTAAGACAGGGTTTAAACATCTGGCAATAAGCAAGAGCTGTTGCTGCAATTTGCTAGGGAGTGTTCTCCCATCAACACTAAGTGGGTTTAATTACTTAATTATAAACCACAATGACCTGCCTATTAGATTGAGCCCAGTCAGTCCAGCACTTGATAACACTTTATTGGTCAATAATATGCACTGCTTTGTAGTCACAAAGGTAAAAGGCTAGCATGAATCCTGCAGCACACTCTAGTCCTCCACCAGCCCACCAGCTGGGCTTTCCAAATTTGTTCCCACTGCTGAGCAATCTCAAGTATTTCAATTTTCATTTCAGCAACATAGTTCAGTGAATAGTCTTACACCTTTTTTTAAAAAAATAGTACAGATTTGAGTTGAAAAATGTGGGTTTGCTCTTGGCATTGTGATCTACATAGTGTGTGCATGTGCATTAAGCCTCTTTTACTCTGAGCCTCAGTTTTTCTCAGCTGTGAACTGTAACCAGGAGAGTACCACCATCTCAGGACTGGTCTATGAAAGTGCTTATGTGAGGTGTAACATCTGATGAATAGCCAAAATGGTTAAACAGACATGCTATTTCATGAAATTAGCACATGGAGAGGTTATAAAAATGGTCAACTACAGGATTTTACCAATAGAACTATCATGGAAGAATGGGGTGGTATGGTAGAATTCTTTGGGCTTTTTGTTTGTTTATTTGCTCATTTGTTTATACAGAAAAGAAATAAGACTGAATCCACAAGGGGCTTTGCTCAGATGGAGCACAGAAAAGCTCTCTAATTATACCTGGAGGAATGACTCTAGGGAAAAGTTTTAAATCTCTCATCTTTAGTTCCTTCACAGGGACAAACAACACTAGGGATATTTCAACTCTCCATAGCAGTCAGTGTCCCTCCCCCCACCTCATACACATATACATGCACATACTCTTCTTCATTCTAGAACAGAAAGGATTTAAGATCATTTTGTCTCCCTCCTTCCATTCAGGCCCCCTTGGCTTCTTCAACAACCCCTTACCTCAGTGTTCCAGACACAGTTCCTTGACCCATTTGTTTATACTTTATGAACTATACTCTCTTCTGTGGGGAATCTGAGCTGGTTCCAAGAGTTAATTCATATTTATTCATGAGATAAGAGTTGTAGCCTCACCTCTTTCTGTACAGGGATGATGCTTTATGGTCTTGACCTTTACATCAATGTTAGAGCATAAGCCTACTGTGTCTAAGCCAGATTCTCCCATTGTATTTCACCACATCTGTGGGAGTGAGTTACAAGCCAAATGGAGAAGCTAGCTACTGATGCAATCTCTCTTTCCAGCTAAGTTGTCATGCTGACCTACACTCCACATCAATATATATTCCTTTATAAACAATGCAATAGGTATAAAAAATGGCTAAAACCACAGCATGAGACTCTCTGAGGATGATATAACTACAATACCAACTTGTAATTCTAAATACACACTCACATACAAGCACACATGCACATATACACATGTACACAGACAGGCATGCACATATACACACATGCATGCACATATTCAAGTGCACAGGCACACAGAGAGTGAGCGAGGGAGGGAGGGAGGAAGAGAGAGAGAGAGAGAGAGAGAGAGAGAGAGAGAGAGAGAGAGAGAGAGAGAGAGAGAGAGAGAGAAACACCATTCCTGTTAATAAGTCATCGGGAAACTCAGCAAATATGAAACAAAGAGCCTGCTTATGTGATTTGGGCCTTCCTGGACCATCTGTCGCAGCCATATGCTTCCCAAGGAGAACTAAGTTTAGCTGCATTGCAGCTAATCAAACATTTGTAAGTGCTGCAGTGTCCCTGCCTGATCGTGATTGTTGTAAGGAGCACAATGTTGCTCTCCAGCTCATGGTGACTTTGACCTAGGTCACAGTATCCAACAAAGAATCATGGATTATTACACAAATATCTTGGTTTCCCACAGCTACTGCTGAGCAGGAAGAATCGTGTGGCTATCAGTACCCCCAAAATTTTCCTGTAGTTGCTGCATAACCCAAGCCTTGGACGAGCTGGCCCATCACTTTATTTACCCAGCCTCTCCTCCAGTGCCTCATTTTTCCTCAATTGCCCCTCCCACCTTGAGAAATAGTATATATACCCAGTTCTTTTGTATAGTACAGAGTAAAAATGGATGGTCTAAAGATATGGCATTACATATAGTATTATTCACCATAACGCAAGGAAGACATGGCAATGAACAGAGTCCTATAGCCTATCATCCAGCTAGGCACAAATCCTTTATTTATGAGTTCCAGGAAACCTGATGGTCCAGAGAGAGAGAAAGAGATTTGGCTATAGTAGAGAGAGATTCAAAAAGTGATAGGCATCAATTACTACAATTGTTCCTACCTGCTGAACATTCTCCCTTGTTAAAAATAAGAAAGGTATTCCCAAACCAAGATCATTCAGCCTCACTGTCCCATTGCCCCCTAGTATGGCTTCATCTCAACTTTTCAGGCTGCCACTTGAAGTGTTACTGCCATATATTTTAATTTCAATGACACAAGGAGAATTAATGATTTTATTAGACAACATGGCCACTGCTCCTCTTGGTCCTTTGTAAGCTATTGAGGGCAAGGATCATGGTACTGCCTACTCTTGCTAATATAGTTCACCACATATTCATGGTTTGAAAACTTAATTCTCAGCCATCTGTGGTACTTTAAAATGTAAAACCCAGCTAGAGGAGGTAGGTTGCTGGGTATAGATTCCTGGAATTGATTTATACTTGGTTACTTCAAGTTCCAGTTCTCTGTTTCCTTGTTTGCTATAATGTGAACATCCTCTACCACCATGGTCCAAGCTGCTCCACTATGCCTTATCTGAAATGATGCACTAAAACTCTTGGATCCATAAACCCAAATAAATATTTTCTCTCTTATACTCTTTCTGTGAGGTCTTTTGCCATGGCAGTTCAGAGTAACTAAGGCACTTGGCTTAAATATTTATGTGCATCTCCAGAGATCAGTCCTACCTGCTACTGAGCTGACATACACATTTTCTCATGACCTCCAGCATCTTGTAATTATCTGTAAATATGTCTGTATGACTTATGTTGCTCATCATACCTGCCCACAAGCCTGAGAAAAATCACATGCTTAATGATTAAAATGTCCTTCCTATTTTTCATGTCTAATTTTATATATGAAATTCCCCCTCCTAGGTAAGGTCTTTTTTCAGTGATTTTTAAATGTACTCTCCCTCTCTTTAGTCTCTTATTAGAAACAAAACACACAATAAAACCAAGTTGCTCATCTTATCCCCATTTCCTCCTTTAGGAAATAGTAGTTGGATATCTCTACTGGCTTTTCTTTCCTTCAGTGTGCCACACACTCTGCAGCACCCCCATATCTAACTTCCGCCCCTTCATTGCCTAAATAATTTTCTATCCAAATGGTTAGTGCCCTAGAGCTTTTCAAATAATTAATGTATCTTCCAGCCAATACTGAGCAGCAAGGTTATCCAGTCTTTCGTTGGGATACTCTGTAATCTTGACATTGAACTTTATTGATTTCTCCAGTCTCAGGTAGCATTCCTCTGCCTCCTTGTCAGTCATGAGTCTATAAGTTCATGTGCTTGACCCCCCTAACAGCTCTGCATTTCTTTCTATAAAGCATAATACCTCTTGGTTCATATTGACTGACTTCTCTTTAGACAAGAATGCAAATTTTGATAGAAGAAAGTGTCCCTGTTGTATGTTCTCCAAATCTTGCATATGCAGTGGATTTAGCACAACAACCAAATTTAAATTTGACATGATAGTACAAAAGGCTTCATACATGAAAGAAATCTCAGATTCCAGATTCCAGGTCTTCTTTGGACAAAGCAGAACACAGGCTTTTCTTCAAGATGGTTATGGGGTTGGTTATGTGTACAACAAAATTTACAAAATACATAGTCTATTGCTTGGTGTATGTAGCTGTGCAGTCAACAGAAATTTATTAGTACTATCAATCCCCGAAAGTGGGGGTCAGCTGTTGGCAGATTTCTCAGAAGGCTGAAGCAAATGACATTGATTTCAAGGGAGATAAACTAGAACATCCATTTCCAGGGCTCATGGTTTTTACTGCACCCTAAACTTTAACAGTGTCGACCTGAACTGTTTCAAAGCAAAGCCAATGATAGTGGAACACATGTGCTGAGGTTTTCGACAGGGCTCAATTAAAAGGGAAGACATAACTCAATGAAGTCTGGAGATCATCCTTATCACACATCTGCATATTTTAGTTATTCAGACTCAAAGTATTCACTGAAATCTAAGTATCGAGTGGAGCTGCACTTCCCAAGCACTCAGTTCTGGCTACAAGGAGGATAATTTCGGATCCCATAGACTTCAATACAAAACAAACACTTTCTACAAAGAATGTAGTGAGAATTTGCTCAGTTGTAAGGCGGTTAAGTATTACAAAATTAAAATAAAGGAAATATAGCATTCTTAACTTGAGGACAGAAAAACTTACTGTCTAAAAGGAAAATGACTATTTTTCCTGCATTGTTTCAATTGAAACTTGACAGAATCCAGAATATCTTACAAACCCCCATGCAAAGAGAAACAGAAGAATAAAGCTGAGGTGTGAATCAATTGGTAGAGTGATTGCCAAGCAAACATGAGGACTCATGGGGACCCTCCAGGGGTATACCAGAGTAGCCACATGGAAGTGGCTCAAAATATCATAATGATAGAACTAAACAAGTGTGGGTACAAATCAGAACATGCCTACATCTCCCTATCTCATCTCCTCCAGCCATCAAAGAAAACACTGAGTTTCTAGCATCATGCTGTTTGCAAGTCAAATTACGAAGATAGGAAACCTAGTCTTAGCCTGGGGAGCAAACCTCTAGCATATTAAACTTGAAAGTTTAAAATGCATATAATAAAAAAATACCTAAACAAAGTTAAAAAATAAAATACAAATGTATTCTATATAATATGTTAAAGAATGACTGTCAAAAGTGTGTTTGGCAGTAGGTAACAGGGAAACACTCACATAGTTCCTTAAAGAAAAATAATCAACAGTGGAAGCAAGCAACCTTGTCCATCTTCAGTTCCCATAGTTTGCACAAACTGACTGCATGTACAACTCATGCAAGGTGTTTTCTTTAGAAGAAGGGACACCAAAGTCTACACTGTGATCTTTCTATAGCTAGATTACTAGACACACAGAGAATACATGCCAGCAAGTTAGCCATGACTTCTTCACTCAGATTTGAGTAGAAGTCTAGACAGCTCTAGTCTTTATATAATACTCTAAAGGAACATTCTGTGAAAGGAACTTACCTGACAGAATGAATGACTTGGCAAAGGAAGATAGCTGTGTGATGATTTTCACAGAGTCCTCAGGGTGAAGCAGAAACCTGACTTTTCTAGTGTCTTGGATATTCTGGAGTTAGCCTTTCCTTCTATATTGCACACACACACACAGTCCTAAAGTTCACATCCTCTATGGGACTTCTCCTTTGGGGACCTACTATCAGGTTCCAATTACTATACTTCAACATTAGGTGAGTTACATCTCAGCCAGGAAGCTAATCCATCCGTAGCTGTATGGCATGGCTGTCATAGTTAAGTGCAATCCCAGGTATCTTAGGAGTGTGTCAGATGCTTTCCCTAAGGAACAGAACAAATTGGCTTATTACATTCTTATAAACAGCCTCTGGTTATCATTTTTAGGGGCTGGAACAATGACTCAGTGGTTAAGAAAACTTGCCACTCTCCAAGAAGACCAGTGTTCAATTCTAAGTACTCATGTAGGTAATTCAAAACAGCCATTATCAATGGAATACGGAAATAAAAGAGTTTAACCTACAAGACTCTGTATATAAGGCCATCGTTAATGTTGTACTAAGTAGCAAGAAACCAAAAGCACTCCCTCTCACACCAGGAAAAAAAAAAGAGTGTTCAGTCTTATCAGTTCAACTAAACATAGTTCTGAAAGTGCTAGCAACAGGAACTGGGAGAAGGGAAAAAAGGATATGTTCAAAAATTGATTTTGGTAGTGGATAACTGCAAAGAAATATATTTGATACTGAAAATGCAAAATTCATTGTTGAGCTTCATAGCCTCATAGTGACTACTTTAACATATAGAAGTTCATTGAGATGTAATGACTTTGGATCTCCTTAGGTTCAGTCTGTGATAATTTTTGATTCACAAGTTTTTTACAAGAGATATAACAAAAACAATCAGAAAGACTCTGATATAGGTTAGTAGTCTTCCTTTGTAGATATTATGATTTTATATAAACAATCTCTAAAGCATTCAACCATATATTGTTAAAACTAACAGTCCAAAACTTCATAACAGTACAAAACTTCATTTTACAAAATCAATATTTTAAATCAATAGTGCCTCAACAAAAATGACAAAATGTTGAAAAGGACATCAAGAAAACAATATCATTAATAATTCCTACCAAAATACACACACACACACACACACACACACACACACACACAATTAAACAATAAATTTAACCAAAGAGGGAAATGGTCTACTTTCTATAAGACACAGAAGAAAAGTATTAAAAACAATAAACATAAAAGCAAACATACTACATGTTCATGAATTGGAGGAATTAATAATCATTAAAATATACATATAACACTGCACAGAGTAATCCAAGGACTCGGTGCAATGCTTATCCAATTACAAATACCATTTTTCACCTTAAATGTCTTAAAATTCATATACAACTACAAGTAATTGTAAATCTTTAGTAAACGAATGGAAATCTTTAGTAAACAAATACTAGAGCCATTACATTATCTAAGTTCAAAATATACACAAAGCTATAGGCATCTAAGTAGCCTGGCACATAATAGAACAAAGATGGAAGACCAGAAATAAATCTGTGTGCTTTTCAGTTGACTTCCCACAGAGATGTGAAAAGTAGACAGGAGGAAAGGACCGCCTCTTTAGTAAATGATTTGAGAAGCACAATATTCACATACAGAATAGAATTATTCTTAACTTCATTTTACAATATATACAAGGAGTTGCTGAACAATCTAAAAGTACAAAATGATTAGAAGAAAAAAGTAAAGCAAATATTCACCAAATTAATTGCCACTTAACAATTAGGGCTTGAATTCAGATAGACACTAATTGTACTTTACAAAAATCATCCATGTACAAATCCCTAAATAATAGTAGGAAGCTCCTAGTTCTTTCATTGTTGCACATTTTAAAAAGTGAAATTACAACAGTGTGTGCATTGTTCTGGAAGCTCATACACAAAGCTATTAAGGAGTTTTCTCAGGTCAGCGTGATGTCTGATAAGGAATGCAGCTATTAATTGTCTAGTAAGCTGAGCACAGGAAAGCAGAGCCTTGCACCAGAGCCTTCCCTCTAGGCATGCTGGGAGACAAGTGATCCAAGAAAGAGAAAAAAAGGCCCATTGATAGATAAGACCTGAAACTGTGCTCTATATGGACAGGGGGCCAGTGAGAAGCTCAATGTGAAGTTCAGGTTCATAGTGTGGGGTTTGTCAGGTAACCAGACCACAAATTCACAAGTTGGCTGGCTCCTTCATGTCACATGTACTGCGCTGTGGGTCCCTTTACTGCTCCAGGGGCAATATGAGGATTAAACAAGGCAGGCACAGACCTTCCTTCCTTACTACCTAGATACAGATCACTACAGTAGGACAAAAGGACAAAAGTCATTGGGCCCTTATTCTGTTATCCACTAAAGCATGTACCCATCCTTGTATTCTCTCATCAAATTTGTGATATAATACCAGGTCAGGCCATAAATACAGAATGATTTACAGCTGCTTATGACTAAACCAGTCTAACATCAGTGGGGGCTATGTAAGTGACAAAGAGAGACAAGAGTGAACAGTGTTATGGATTTACTTGCTTTTAGTTGACTGAAGAATTTCCATTTCAAAGACACAGAGCTAAGCCATAGATTGTAAGCAACCTTTCATCCTTGATAACAATTCTGACATATGCATTATGACAGCATTTGCTCAGGATCTTTGGAAGATTTTTGCTAAAAAAAAATCAAGTCAATTAGCACACGAAGATATCTGATGGGTGATTCAAACAAGATCAGAGGCCTGGCATGTCTGCATTCATATAGTATCTGTTCCACTTGCTGTCTAATCTCCTGAGTCAGACAGTACTCATTTCTAAGTATAAGTAAGTTGATCTTCTGAGGAATGATTTGCCCATAACTATAACACAGAGTTACCTTGACCTATTCTGCTTGTGGTAGTATATGGGTGTTCTACCCAGCCCCACTCCTTTGTCAGTAGCTTAAAAGCATAAATCCTTCAGCCTACCATCAAAGTTCAAATCAACCAGTAAGACCAGGACATTTATGTAAGTTGATGACATCAGCAATATGAGAGACTCACCATTTCCCAGATGCTGGCATGACTCAATATCCTACCAAGCACAAAGTCAAAATGTTTGTGCACACAGTAAAAACATCTTTGGACGCTATGCCCATGACTAATGGACAATCACCAAACAATACTCTGTATTTCCAAAAATAACAAAAGCCATGCGATTTCTTTATATGACCACTGGGCAGGGATAGCTTTGTTTAGCTTCAGTTGGTACCATGAGTTGATGTCTTCATTGCAGGAAGTTTTCTTGTCTTAATAAGAGTCTTAGTCTTATGACTTCCAATGGCATAGCATCCTATTCTCTGGACCTATCATGAGGAATGTAGGAATACTAAAGAGTTTTCCTCCATATTAAAAATGGTCATTATTTACTGAGAGCAACATTATTATTAAATTTAAGAGGGAAAGTAGGCCTGTTTCAATCTGCACCCAGGAGCTGGGGCTGTTCCACAGTCCTCTGTTCATGAATTCCACCAGGAGTGTTCTTGTTACCAGGCTCAGAGGTGAACTTTCCACTTTCTCTCTAAAACTGTCCAGAGCAGGACTGCCCAGGAGCTCACAAGGCACAGGAACGATGGAGCAGCTGAGCAGGACCATTTCAGTCTCCATCTGCACCCAGGAGCTGCTTTCCACAGCCCTCTGTACACAGGTCCGGCCAGAAGAGAGCTGGTCTCCCAGGAATGCTGACACAGTCTTACAGGCCCACAGAAGGGACAAGCTCCAGCCAGAGAAAGCAAGTCCAACTAACACCAGAGATAACCAAATGATGAAAGGCAAGCAAAAGAACCTTGCCAACAGAAACCAAAGGCTACTTGGTACCATCAGAACCCAGGTCTCCCACCACAGAAAGTCCAGGATACCCCAACACACTGGAAAAACAAGATTTGGATTTAAAATCACATCTCATGATACTGATAGAGGACATTAAGAAGGACATAAATAACTCCCTTAAAGAAATACAGGAGAATACAGGTAAACAGGTAGAAACACTTAGGGAGAAAAAAAATCCTTTAAACAATTACAGGAAAATACAACTGAACAGTGAAGGAATTTAATGAAACCATCAAGGATCTCAAAATGGAAATATAATCAATAAAGAAATCACAAAGGGAGACAACCCTAGATATAGGAAACCTAGGAAAGAGATCAGGAGTCATAGATGCAAGCATCAACAACAGAGTACATGAGATAGAAGAATGAATCACAGGTGTAGAGGATATGATAGAAAACATTGACATGACAGTCAAAGAAAATGCAAAATGCATAAAGTTCCTAACCCAAAATATCCGGGAAATCCATGACACAATGTGACCAAACCTGAAAATAACAGGTATAGAAAAAGCGAAGATCCCCAACTTAAGGGGCTAGTAAATATCTTCAACAAAATTACAGAAGGAAACTTCCCTAACCTAAAGAAAGAGATACCCATGGACATACAAGAAGCCCACAGACTTCCAAATAGATTGGACCAGAAAAGAAATTCCTCCCATCACATAATAATCAAAACATCAAAGACGCAAAAAAAAAATAGTATTAAAAGCGGTAAGGGTAAAAGGTCAAGTAACAAGTTAGGACTATCAGAATTGCACCAGACTTCTCACCAGATACTGTAAAAGCCAGAAGATCCTGGGCAGATGTCATACAAACCCTAAGAGAACACAAACGTCAGCCCAGGCTACTACACTGAGCAAATCTCTAAATTGCCATAAATGGAGAAACCAAGATATTCCATGACAAAAACAAATTTACACAATATGTATTCCACATATACAGACTCCAACACAAGGAGGCAAACTACATCATAGGAAAAGAAAGAAAATAATCTTCTTTTAACAAACCAAAAAGATGATACCCACATAAACATAATTCCACCTCTAACAACAAAAATACCAGAAAGCAACAATCACTGTTCCTTAATATCTCTTAATATCAATGGACTCAATTCCCCAATAAAAAGACATAGAATAACAGACTGGATACATAATAAGGACCCAACATTTTGCTGCATACAAAAAACCCACCTCAGCCGGGCGGTGGTGGCGCACGCCTTTAATCCCAGCACTTGGGAGGCAGAGGCAGGAGGATTTCTGAGTTTGAGGCCAGCCTGGTCTACAAAGTGAGTTCCAGGACAGCCGAGGCTACACAGAGAAACCCTGTCTCGAAAAACAAAAAAAAACAAAACCCACCTCAGTGACAAAGACAGACACTACCTCAAAGGAAAAGGCTGCAAAACAATTTTCCAAGCAAATGGTCCCAAAGTTAACTCAAACAAATCAAAGGCTTTCCTCTACTCAAGGGATAAACAGGTTGAGAAAGAAATTAGGGAAACAACATCCTTCACAATAGTCACAAATAATATAAAATACCTTGATGTGACTCTAAGTAAGCAAGTGAAAGATCTGTCTGACAAGTCTCTGAAGAAAGGAATTGAAGATCTCAGATGACGGAAAGATCTCCCATGCTCATGGATTGGCAGAATGAATATAGTAAAAATGGCCATCTTCCTGGCTACAAATTCAATGCAATCCCCATCAAATTCCAAATCAATTCTTCACAGAGTTAGAAAGAACAATTTGCAAGATCATCTGGAATAAAAACAAACAAACAAACAAAAAAAACCCAGAAGAGCGAAAACCATTCTCAACCATAAAAGAACTTCTGGCTGAATCACCATCCCTGACCTCAAGCAGTACTACACAGCAATTGTGATTAAAAACTGCATTATATTGGTACAGAAACAGGCAGGTAGATCAATTGAAAAGAATTGAAGATCCAGAAATGAACCCACACACCTCTGGTCACTTGATCTTTGAAAAAAGACCTAAACCATCCAGTGGAAAAAAAGATAATATTTTCAACAAATGGTGCTGGTTCAACGGGTGGTCAGCATGTAGAAAAATGCAAATCAACCCATTCCTATTTCCTTGTACAAAGCTCAAGTCCAAGTAGATCAAGGACCTCCACATAAAACCAGATAATGAAACTAATAGAAAAGAAAGTGGGGAAAACTCTCAAGCACAGGGGAAAAATTCCTGAACAGAACACCAATAGATTATGCTCTAAAATCAAGAATTGACAAATGGAACCTCATAAAATTGCAAAGCTTCTGTGAGGCAAAGGACACTGTCGATAGGACAAAGCAGCAACCAACAGATTGGGAAAAGATCTTTACCAACTCTACATCTGACAGAGGGCTAATATCCAATACATACAAAGAACTCAAGAAGTTAGACTCCAGAGAACCAAATAACCCTATTAAAAAATGGGGTACAGCTAAACAAAGAATTCTCAACTGAGGAATACTGAATAGCTGAGAAGCACCTAAAGAAATGTTCAACATCCTTAGTCATCAGGGAAATACAAATCAAAACAAACCTGAGATTTCACCTCACACCAGTCAGAATGGCTAAAATCAAAAACTCAGGAGACAGTAGATGCTGGCAAGGATGTGGAGAAAGAGGAACACTCCTCCATCGCTGGTGGAATTGCAAGCTGCTACAATCACTCTGGAAATCAGTTTGGCCCTTCCTCAGAAAATTGGACATAGTACTACCTGAGGACCCAGCTATATAACTCCTGGGCATATACCCAGAAAATGCTCCAACATGTAATAAGGACACATGCTCCACTATGTTCACAGCAGCCTTATTTATAATAGCCAGAAGCTGAAAAGAACTAATTTCAGTATATCTGGTTTTATATGGAGGTCCTTAATCCACTTGGACTTGAACTTTGTTCAAGGGGATAAGAATAAGAACCCAGATGACCCTCAACAGAGGAATGGATACAAAAAATATGGTACATTTACACAATGGAATACTACTCAGCTATTAAAAACAATGAATTCATGAAATTCTTAGGCAAATGGATGCAACTAGAAAATATCATCCTGAGTGAGGTAACTCAATCACAAAAGAACATACATGGTATGCACTCACTGATAAGTGGATGTTAGCCCAGAAGCTCAGAATACCCAAGAAATAATTCACAGACCACATGAAGCTCAAGAAGAAGGAAGACTAAAGTGTGGATACTTTTTTCCATCTTAGAAGGGGGAACAAAATACCCACAGGAGGAGATACAGAGACAAAGGCTATCCAAAGACTGCCCCACCTGGGGATCCGTGCCATATACAGTTATCAAACCCAGACACTATTGTGGATGCCAACAAGTGCTTGCTGATCGGAGCCTAATATAGCTGTTTCCTGAGAGGCTCTGCCAGTGCCTGATAAATTCAGAGGTGGATGCTCTCAGCACAGAGTCCCCAATGGAGGAGCTAGAGAAGGGACCCAAGGAGTTGAAAGTGTTTGAAGCCCCATAGGAGGAACAACAATATGAACCAATCAGTACCCCCAGAGCTCCCAGGGGTTAAACCACCAACCAAAGAATACACATGGAGGAACCCATGTCTCCAGTCACATATGTAGTAGAAGATGGCCTTGTCAGACATCAATGAGAGGAAAGGCCATTTGTCTTGTGAAGGCTCGATGCCCCAGTGTAGGGGAATACCAGGACAGGGAAGGAGGGGCAGTGGATGGATTAGTGAGCAGGGGAAAGGCAGATGGTATAGGGGGTTTTGGCAGGGCAATGAGGAAAGGAGATAACATTTGAAATGTATATAAAGAAAATATCTAATAAAAAAGAGGAAAGGTAGATATTAAGCAAATAAATGGACATATAGTAAAGTTAGCTGGAATGGTTTAAAGAACAGAATAAAGAATCAGGTGACAATAGGTAAACAGAAATCAATTTTAAAAAATGTCCATGCAAGAATACCTCTCTCATAATACAAACCTGTATTAATTGATGGGACAAAAAATGTTGTTAGTGGAAACAAGTTCCAGGTAAAGGGATATCCAAGTTCAAAAGCTCTGACCTAAGAATGAATCCAATGAAGTCCAATTAGGCATGACTCCAAGCAAATGTTAAAGCTGATGGTGCAGAGCACACTGCAGCCCAATAAAGTACCCCCAACTGCTCTAGAGTGGACAACAGTTGTGCTCTGGTTGGATCCAGAATTCCTAGAATTTTGGCTTCCAATTACTGTGAGTACATCAGTATTTTCACTTTACAATAAAGACAGCAATCATACCTACCCCAAATGCTTTTATACATCATCTAAAGACATTTCAGTCAAGAATAGATTTCATATGTGATGACTATCCCCTGAGATGATAGGACATAATGCTTTGATGTTCACATAAAGACAAAACCACATAATAATTGATTTCTCACAAAAAACTCCTATTGTCAGCCAATGCATGATAAGTGCAAAGAACATAGAATAGTGTCTGGGGGTGAGAGACCATTTTGTAACCAATAGCTACTGATGTCACTATCATAATGGGTTGGAAGCACAGGAGAGGCAAACAGGAAGAGAAAGAGGGCAGGATCAAGTGAAGATGACAAAAGGAAATAGAAGCAAAGAAGAAAAGTGGGGAGGAAGAGGAGGAGAAGGAATAGAAGAGAAGCAGGAAATGGATCCTATACTTAGCAGGGGTTCAAGATAATTGACCCTGTCCATCCAAATGCAAGTATGGTTTCTTTGTGAGACTTTATTCACCTGTAACCACATAAGAATCAGTGACTTCAAATTCACCTACCTCCAACTGCAGTACGAACACGTGACCGGTCACAGGCTGGATGGTTTAGGCACAGAGATTTCATTTCTACATTTCAATATTCCCAAGATTCAATTTCCTTAAGAACGTATGTGCCCTGCATTGAAATAAGTAAAATCTCCAAAAAAAAAAAAAATGAATGCACTATTCCAAAGCAACAAGAAGGAAAACCAAATGCATTCTCTTACTTGAAGAGCATCCCATGTAAAAGCAACAGCTTCAAAGATGTACTATTCACTACACTTCTGAGGTATTTCTAATTAGTTGCAACCTACTCTCAAAAAAAAAATGCATAATTCTGGAACTTCAGAATGTCCTATAGATATAAGACAGTGCAGGAGGTGTGTTTGCCTAGTTTTCATTTCTGAGCTTTGACACAAGCCACATTCTTTCTTAGACTGACATCAACAGGAAGGAGTATATACAGTTGGAATGAAAGCCAGACTGTGGGAACTCTAGTCTCCTAATTGATTTCTCTAGGGCATCCCTGCTCTCATTTAAAATGCATCTTGTTCACATGGCTGTGCCTCTATGGTAAAATAGTTGGCTTCATTAGATTTCCTGAAGTAATATGGTCCTAATTTGCACTAGGTACCCATAAGTAAATCAACGAATCAAGGGCATTCTATAAAACAAACAAACAAAAACCCAAGAGTGCCCTTTTTGCTTGATCTTTCAGGAAACAGAAATCCCTAGACGGATAATGTAACGTGTCTGCTTACTGAGCATAGATTTATATCTATAAAGATCTTGGACAGGAACACAGTCCCGCGCACCACCATCTAGTTTAATAGAGAATACAGTGGTGGAATCTTCCAAATTTTCTCCACTGCCAATGGCACCTTTAGCTGAGCACATGTGTATTTAGAGAGCTCAGGCACTCAGTGCCTGGTCCAAGGTCTTTAAGCATGCATGTATGCACACACATATGTGCATGCACATACATGCACACACACAAACAATCTGCACTAATACTTTGGCCCCTGGAGCATTTTTTTTCTTTGCTTGCTTGCTTACTTGCTATTCATGAAAAAATAAATTCCTAAGAAGAAGTTATCAGTAGCCAGTGCTAATCGAGGGCTTAGGATAGCAATGCTGTGTGTACTTCTACACTCACAGAGAGTACCGTTAATAACATTGCACCAAGATGTACACTGAGACCCAGAGAAGGTGATGAGGAGTTCAAGACCACTTAGGTAAATTGAACAGAACCAAGTACTTGTTTCTGGAGACACAGTCATTAATTGTTCTTACCTGTCCCTGAAATAAGCTCTCTGAAGCCCTGTGCTTAAACTCTGGATGCATGTGCCAATTTCTTCAATGTCCCTTCTTCTTCTTCTAGGCCCCTTTGCTAAATGCCATGTAGCTTATGTAGGCTTTCCTCCTATAAGTCAAGGTAATACTCCCCAGGAGAGGATTAGATCTTATCCTAGAGACTTAGGAGGCTCCAACTGTGAGGACATGGACAGAGCAGTGGTGTCTAATGTCGTGGAGATGCATTAAGGGACCTTGTTCATTTTCCAAATAGAGGGAGTTTGCACTGCTGACCCTGGGCAAGCTCAGGTATGCCTCACAGAAACTTTCCCAGATGGTGTTTCCCTGAACCTTAGAATCCTGGGTCTCTCCTCCTGAACCCCATCTCTAACAATGATCACCACTTTCCTTCCCATTCACAGCATGTGTCCAAGTGTCTCTGTGTTATGTATTAACAGTGCCACATACTCATCCTATTTTGAGCAGCTAGAAATTTGAAATCTAACAGGTACCTTAAAAAAATTAACAACAACTGTGGCAGGGAGAGAAATTGTCCATGTTTGATGAAATATGGTGGTGATATGCAGATATGGTATCTTAGTACGTTCTTGTGAATATTTGGACTCCCAAGAAATCTATGAATGACGTATACCAACTTAATCGATCTTTGGCTATGTAGGCTCTTTCCTAGTGATTCTTGTATATAGAGAGAGCTATATGAAAGTCATAGGGTTAGAAAGAGTCAGTTTAATCATAATATGGCAACTCCCAGCTCTCTGTACCTAGAAGTTTCCAGACCCTGTTGGAAAAAGGGTAGACAAAGCTGTGGATATCAGTAACTTATTAAGTAAGGATTTTTACCCTCAGTGAGGTTACAAGGGCAGTGGGAGGCTGGTTGAAAAGAAAGAAAAGCACGACTAGAATATCCCATACTCTTTCAGCATGTGCTTCATGTCACCTTTCCATCTTCTTCTTCTAGAGGCTGGGGAGCTGAGCCTCCAAGCTTCTGCATTAATAACTACTGGCTCAGGACAGAACTTGTATTGGGGGAAGCAAGGAAGCGATATTCAAATTTCCTGGAAAGATCAGTTCTTAGAACAAATGTGCCTTGCATGTAGTCCTCCATAGTAAAGACATGGCTTCTAGTTAGAGAAAACAAGCTTCAGTAGGATAGATGTGGTGCAGAAGTAGGAAGAGTCACATGTGGGAGGGATCAAGCCTGCTTTTACAAATTGTATGAAGGAGGTGAGGGCCATTTATGCTAATAGGGATTATCACCCTTGTACAATCTACTCATGGGGACCACAAGCAGTATTTCAGCAAAATAGAGCACTGAAAAGGAAGAGACAGGCATACAGAATAGGAGGAGCACCAGGAGCAGGGGCAGCTGTCAATCAAAGCAGGGGACATGACAGATGATGTAATGAAATTCTTGAAGCAGACTCTGAACCCAGGCAGCTTTGAGATGCCATCTCAGGAGCAAAGGGATCCTAACTTGACACAAAAGCTGAGTCCCTGGGCAGCAGGCAGAGAAGGTTTTTATAGTGAATAGGGGCAGAGGTAGGGAAACTCTGGCCATTGTTATTCCCAAGCTGCTGGTCTGACTTGGTCACAGCTGAGTAGATTGTATTGTAATGGATTGTAATGCCTCTTTGAATTTCCAAGGATTAAAGCAGGCAGCCACTTTGTCAACCTTGAGCTGCCTGTCCTCAGACCTTAGCTGGATCAGAGCCTACGAGATGAGTGTTTTACCTGCTTAGCATTCTCCAGGAAAACAGGCATATTTGATATTTAGGTGCACTTTAATGGACCATGAAAAGAAATTAGATTGATTCATTTGAGAAATAAATGTCTCTCCCCGCCCCTACACAGTGAAGCTCTTAAGTGCTTTCACTTAGTGGAAATGGAAATTACCTCTCAAAACATTACTAAAACTAATCACTGTGAATTTTATACATTTCCACAATTTACTCTGCTATCTTTTCCTTTGCTTTGATGAGCAGACACAAGCAGATGCCTGTTCTTAACCTAATCCTTCCCTACAGCCTCAGTACACTTTGACGGCCCCTCCCTACCATGTCTGCTGTAACTGATCAGTCTCTGGGGAAATGACTTTTTGCTTTTCTTTACTCTCTCAGGAGGAGAAAGAAATGACAGACTTTTTTAAACAGAACCTTTTTATGGTGATAGATACCCAAGGTTAAGTATTTTTAATGTCTTTCCATTGTCGTGGGCATGCTAACTGGGCCCTGAAATCAGAAGAAGAGGGAGCGAGATGCTTTGACATAACATAATTAGATTTTTGAAGTGCCTTAAATCTAGGCTTCCTTGCCGGAATACCTTAATTCTCACATTTCAATTAATTTCCATTTGGGCCTCTCCTTACTGTTTAGGTTTCCTGGTTTCTAAGAGGAATCTGAGCATTTTGTTGGATGCAGAAAAAAAATGTTGATTTGGCCTTGTAAATTCGGGTAGTATTTTTAGACAGATGAGGCATGATTAACCCTTCCTACACACACAAACCCAAGCACTCCCAAGGGTGTAAATTTTTATGTATAGATGTGTTTAATTCTGGTTGCCTGTTTAACTGGATATGGGATCAAAGTGTCTCTGGATGGAGCTGTGAGGCATTTCCAGGAAGGATTAACTAAGACAGGGAAGATCAATCTTGGTATCAGGACAGATGTAAACAGTCGTGAGAGGATAACTGGTTGCTTTTGCCTAGTGCCTTTGCTCCCTGATAGTGACTATACTCACTATGTGGTTGTCCCTACTGTTGCCAGCTGCCACTGCCACTGCCACTGGACATCACTTGTTTTAGCCTAAGAAAGTGGACTCAAGATCCACGACTCTTCAGAGATCCTCCTGGCCTTTAGTGGCATATAAATTGATCCAGCCTTATGGATTTGGCAGCTACCAAGTTCTCAAGCTTTCTAGTATACAGACAGCCATTGTTGAACTACCCAGCATGGATCATGTAAACCAATCTAGTAAATCTCCTTTGTATTACATGTTTATTCTATTGCTCTATTCCTCTAAACACATGCAATACAATACAATATAATACATTATGCACTTATATGTATACAGATGCAATCTAAAATAATTGAGTGTGAGGAGTATGTGCACGCCATGTCTTACCTACTAAGAACAGAGAAATTAGTATTCCTTTAGAGTATTGTGGAAAACAAGGAGAATTCCAAGCATCCCTATTGCATGAGAAAAAGAATGGCTTCCAGGGTGTATTCCATTGCCTTTCTGCTTAGCCAGCTAGCCATAGCCAAGTCACACCCTGCTATTAAGCCTTATTATGAAAGGGATGAGGCAAAATTGCACAACATGGCACATGGATGGTTAAACATCTTAAGGAATTCATGGCAACACAACTACCAGAAGAGATGCCCACCTCACAAATACCCCTGTGAAACCTTTGCCTCTCTTCATCCGTATCGCAGTTCTTACTGTCTCATACCTGATTCAGCTCTGCCTTGGGAACACTTGTGCTGGCTTCATTTATGAGCTTTTGTTAAACCCATGGCAAAGTGCTTCATTGATAATAGACTAAAATCTGCCTGGCCCTTTTACATCACATGTTAATTACAATACAGTAGCCCCACCATCAGGCTTGCAAATCCTCAGTTATCTGACTTGAAGGTTGAAGACTTTGAGTTGGGTGAACAGAATTTCAACACAGATGAATCCAGGGTCTAATGAGAGTATGACCTGCCTCTCAAATAGCCATATCCCTTCATTGAACCATTTCCCAGTTTTAACATCATCAATATAGCATGACGAGTCTTTATTCTCTCTTAGGTTTTAGAACAGCGAAGGGATGCCCAAGACAAATGCCTGCTCTGGTTCTATTCTGATCCTATTCTTGTGATAACAGAGATCTTAATGTTAGGGTCAAACTTCCAAGTGTACCTCCATGCACATAGAAGTGTCCCACTTTGTACCCTACACTCATACCTGTGAGCATGTCTAATATGGTCATAGTTGGCACCTAATAAAATACCTGTTCCTTCTCTGACTCTGGGATCTCTTAAAATGCCCAAGGGCAGGATTATTCCTAACCAGTGAAAGCTCAGAGCTTGTCACAATCCACTCAAGGAGATGTTCGGCTAACCCAGATGAGAATAAATCATCAGTTTCCAGAGAAACATTTCCTCAAATTATTTTTTAAAAACTATTATGACAGATAGGAAGGGACACACAGGTTATACCCATGCAATACAGAATCTAACCATGAAAATTCTCTCTTGTAAAACTCAGTGACATTGTTCTGTTCCTAGAGGATCTACATTGAAGCCATCTGAACCATGGGAATGTGCTACTGTATGATACTAAAAAGCCAGCATTCTGGAAGAAGAGAGAAAGCATACCCCTTGTTGAATTGCTGAAAACACTGCGTACGTGAACAGCAATGGATTCATGTGGTCAAGGCATTTCCCTTTATTTCTCTGTGCTTTTCAGACAAAACTTCTCTCCATCATATGGCACAAATCCAGCAGGTATGCCTTTTCACTTTGACTGTTCGAGTTCTCAAGAATATACTAGATCTAATCTATCCAAACATGAAGACTCTAGGTAAGTGGTGAGTGGAATTTTAACACAGATGAATCCAGTTTCCAGTGGTTGGGTTCATATCATGGCCTCTGCCAGATGATTCATTCATACCCTCATCTTTGGCCAAAAGAAGACCTTCTAGGCCCCACTGTGAGTCCTTCCCCAAGCTGCTCTATTCCTACTTTATTATTTGCTACATCAGGAGTCTGTAAGCTATCTCCCTACTATATCATTATCATGAATTTTTTTCATGAGATGTCTGTGATACTACCGGATGCAAACACCCGTATCCACAGGGGTAAGACCAAGACTCTGCCCAAAGCAAAATATTATTAAATAGATAAGCTACACTATGCATCACAGCCGCACTTAGCCTAGTGAACAATTAATTATTCTAAGCATTCTCTAAGCTCAGCTACTTTCTAACTATCTTCCTTGCAGAATTTTGGTCCATACCACAAACCTGGGAAGTGAGTACCACCCACTGAACTCAACTTATAGATAAGGACCTAGAAATGAAATTTTTAAAATAACTTCTGATTTCATATGGCTTGGAGGTGGATAGGAAGGACTGGAATATGAGCATCTCCATGCCCATAACACTCTGCTCCACTGAATCCTGCTTCCCAAGACTTAGAAAGCTTTGTTGATCACCACATTAAAGACAACTGAAAGGAACAAACAAAGAAAGAAATACAAATTGAATATACTACAGTGAAAATGCAATAACGAGTGTTGAAGATATCATTGGCCCTGCTTTGATATTCCTAGATTTTCTTAGTTCCCTCATACTTTGCTTCCAAAACATCCATATTTATTATTTTCTATGCAAAAATACTTATAAGTAATAGAGATTATACTTGGATGATTGCCCATACACATGGCTGTCAGGGTCCTCCCAACACAGGATAGAAGGGAGTGCATTGCAGGAAGAGATGGGGTAGATATCCTTTCTAGGTAAAAACGGACAGCCTTGTCCTAGGTTTGACCAATCAGATACAGGAGAAAACCCCTTTACCAGTTCCACACAGAGCATGGAAGAAATGTAAAATTCTCTTTGTTTTATTTCAGATCAATAGAACTAACATGTAAAGTCGTTTGGTACTCCAGCTAGATGCAGAACTTAGCTATCCTTTAAGAAATGAGCTGAGGGATCAGAACTGTGGCTGAAGAAGTCCTGAGTGCTCCATTCTAGATGAGGCCTCAGGTGACACTAACCCATCACTGACGGTGGCAAGCTCAGCTGACTTGAAAAACCATCAAGGAGAATAGCCCATTATTTTTAGCACCATGTTTTGGAGTCATATGCAATGTAGTCACACAGAAGAATGTTTTATAATTAGAAAATTCTCATTTAAGGAGAAGTAAATCGGCACTGTATCTCTCGCCCATGAAACCATTGGATTATAAGTTCCTGCTAGCATATCTGGCATTCTGGTCTACATAGCATTTGAGTGCAGAGCTCAAGGGCATGAGAACTGCATCACAGTCATTACTCTGTCAAACTAGACCAGGAAGGAAAAGAGCTTTAACCTAAAACTGCATGTCTTACTGGTTTCTTTTGTCTTTGCAGCACAATCTCAATTGCTTCCTTCTCTATGGGCTCTGAAAGCTCCCGCATATCCAGCCTCTGGCTCTCACAGGCAGGACTGCCCATTCCAGAGAAGGTACATCAATGAAAGGAGCTGAGTTCCTGCTGCCAAAAATATCAGACAGGAAAGAGAACAAGTCCACACTGGCCTACAGATGGCTTTCGTCAATCAGCTCTAGCCCTGAATTTTGCTTTGCTTTTAAGAACAACACCTTGGCTCATAACTCTGACTTATGACCTCTCACAGAGCAGACCCCTGGACCCTTACTTTATGGCCATTCCCATCACAACACACTTGTATTTATCACCACTATAAAGCATATTTGATGTATATCATCTCTGTAAACACAGAAAGATGCCATGGAAGTGAATTTCTGTCTTCATATTTCAAGTGAAGAAATAAAGTCAAAGTGCGATCATTTACCTCAGTTCAACTAGTCGGTTTCTCCTAAGCAGGACCCAAGTATGCTGCTATCTTAGCAGATGCCATGGGCTGAAGCAGGGAAGGAAGAAACAGTACAGGATGGGAAAGAGGGAAATGATTTCTAAAGTACACTGAGTCTCTACTGAAGGGAATATAGCTAGTAGTAGAGTATGAAACCTCCTTTCCTCATCTAAAATGCATGATTTGCTCCCAACATAGGGGGATGGACAAGATAAATATCTTGGGGACATGGGGACTTAACTGATAAACTAACACCTGCTATGCTCAGACTTGAGAAAAAGACAGGTGGTCAGCTGAGTCTTTCTATAGGCCTTGTGTTAAAGGAATAATTGCAAGCCTTCACTCACTATCTATGCAGCTCATTTGTGGGGTTTCAACTGCATATGCTTTGACTCTCCCTGATGCTCTTTCCCAGTCAAAATGGGTTGTATGAAGTGGGACTGTGATGAGCACTATTCCACATCTCATTTCTGACAATCAGGGTCACTCTTACTTCTAATGCTGAATGGGTACTTTGCAGTTTTTCTTTCCTCCACTTCCTTTCTCTTCCACTGCCCTGAAGGCAGAATTATTTCCTTTAAGACTTGCTAGAATATGTGGTTCTGCCAGATTTGCTTCTGAATTACCCTATACTTCAGCTAGTTAGGCTTTTATATGGTCTTCTTGTTCACAGGATACTGTGTTTCCCACTCAGCCCTAACAGACTGACTCGTTAAAGCCTTGGGTTTCCATTTAGCTCTCTAGCTCAAAATTAGGACCTGGGGTTTGTTGCTAGCCTTTTTATACTGGGTGTGAAAGGTTCTCTTATCAGGCTTGAACACGGCCCACATGGCAACAACAGGATTTGCCCTTTCTCCCCCTTTCCTCTCCCTTGCTAAATATCATTAGATTCTATTCCTAAAGTTGGTCCTCCAAGTCCATTCCCTTATTTGGCTACCTACTCATTGCTAAGACAGAAGACCAAGGTCCAACAATCAAACTTCATTATTCAGCTACACTGGTTAACCTTTCTATCTAATCAAGACTTACCAATTCACTCTAGCATGGACTCCCCCCTTTACTCATTAAAAGCCCACTCCTGCAAAACAAAACAAAACAAAAACAAACAAACAAACAAAACCATCTGCTGCTGCCGCTGCTGCTTGCTATCTGCCTCTGCCTAATCAGGAGGCTGCCTTCCAACCCAAGCTTGCCCCTCAGGGGTAAGAAATCTCCTTTGTGCTGAGAATCTGGTGTCTGGATAGGTCTTGTACAGACTCTGAGGTGCCAGCGTCCTTTACATAGGGATGACATTCAAACTCACCCTTGTATCTAGGAAGTTCCAGCATAACTGCTCACTTACTTGGTCCCCCGACCCCATAGCAATAGGCGTCCCCTTACCTATCTTCTGGGTAATGCTTCTCATCAATTTCATCCCAGATATGACTTTAGCCAACCTACTGCAGACAGTTTCTGCCAGCTACCAGACGCTCCTGAGAATGATTTTTCTTTAGTCAAGTGTCCTTAACAATGTTGTTCACACAGAGCCACTTCCAATAGTGGGTCTGCATTTACAGAACTCACTGGTCCAATAGTTGACAGTGATCATTGCCCTATGTTTTTCCAGATTGTGCCACATGAATACACATGATGATTTACCTCTGAGGCAGAAGCCTTGTTTTATACTCACCTGACTGCCCAACAATGGAAGCACTCAGTCGGTGGGGGATCCTAGAGGACACTTTCAAGGTCACCCGGATCTGGTAATACCTACAAAGAGAACAGAGACCAGGCCATGATGATATGACTACTTAATGTGGCTCCTAAAACTATGTAGACTTAATTTTAGAAAGCTATAGGAAACCACTGAAGGTCCCAGATGCTATGCAGTTATCTGTAAAAAAAAAAATATTGCATTTTATTGGAGCAGTTGAAGGAGCAAAGACAGGATGGAGAGGGAGGCAAGAAGCTTCATCACTTCAAATCATATAAGATTGAGCAAGGTTTGAATCGATTGAGTTGATGCCAATAAGAAAAGGAACAAATGGATCATATGACAATCAGTTGCTGTTGTATTTGGGTTTTTTTTAGTCTAAAAAAATCAACTGTCACAGGAAGATAGCACAGTGTAGGGCTGGAAATCCATATATGACCTGACTTGTTGACTTGAAAATATGCATACATGCTTGTACGTGTGCACCTCTCTTCCCCACACATCCTTGAGGCATGTAGGAGATGGGTTGTCATTTTGTGTATATTGCTGACCACTTTTCCCAGTGTAGTCATTTTCTTGTCTTACCATATATTTTTTTTTGTTTCATCACATCCACATTTGGTGCTCCTATGCAGGCACCTAGGCTCTTAGTAACCTCTCCTGTATCCTCCTTGGTGCTTTGCTATTAATGATCTTTGCACTTGTAAGCACTTGGGAACCACTTCTGGCATGCTTGTCCTCTCCTTTCACCATATCTGAAACCCACAGTGAATGAAATGTAAATCAGACAAGGTGAACTCTAAGTAAATGGACTACGGACTACTTCAGTGCCCTGTGGCTCACTGTGCTCCTAGCTCAGGAGTCTTGTACCACTATGTCAGTGGTATCATGAATAATGACAAAATATTGCTGGTGAAGGGCTTAGGTATGATTTTGATGTATACACAATGAACAAAAGACATGTGGTCCTCAGAGCATTGACCATGACCATATGACTAGAGACTGGGTGATAGTTTTGAACTGGCCAACTCTGACTCTATCATGTAATTTATGAAATTTCTCTGACATGTGTGAGCTGAGTGACTTTGAGTCTATGGTCTGAACCTATCCTGAATCTGTAAAATGAGAATTAAAGTATCAGAGAAGTACCTTAAATTAGGGGAAAATATAATAAATGGAAAAAAAAGAAAAAGAAGTCATTACCTGGCATGACTTTTGCCTCTAAAGAATGGACTACTCCATATTTATGTTTTCTTATTCTTATCCTAAAACCCAAGGAAAACTCCATGGGCCCAAAAGAGTCACAAAGAAGCAAAGATTAGGAGACACACAGGCTAGGCACTCTGGGAGAAGGAAAGCAATGGTGGTACCTTTCCAGCCTTCCACTTTTACCTCTTGTACCACAATCTGGGTATTGGGTAGTTTCTTATCCATCAAACCAGAAACAATAATGGCTAGGCGCACGTACACACACACACACGAGAAGAACATAACAAACCAGAAAATCCTTAGAGAACAGCTGTCTGCCTTATACCAGTGACATGGAAAAACAGCAGCACCTCCACCCACAGGTTCCAGGTTGTAACAAAGCTCCACCTTGATCCTTAGCTGAGAGCAGAATTCCGTCTCCACTGGGATCCAGACCTTCACCCCTGGCAGACGGTAGTGACCCTGGTTTTAGAGGGGACCATAGAGGGAAGCTAGAATTTTACCTTCCAGTCAATACTAATAGGAATCTAAATGCATCAGTAACATTTGAGCTTTTTGTTGTCGTTGTTTTTGAGAATTTCATACATAGATAATGTGTTTGCATCACCTATCCCCCCTCCAACTCCTCCTGTGCCCCTCAGCTCCTTCACAATTGTTAATTGTTACACACACACACACACACACACACACACACACACACACACAAAACCTGTGCACTCCAGGAAAAAAAAAGCATTTTCTCAACATATTTTCTTAAAGGCTTTGAACACCTGCAGGCAAAACAATAATTACAAACAAACCTCAAATTAAATCTCTCACCTCACATGAAGTCTGTCTCCAAGTTGATCTTTCACTTGAATGAAAAATGTAATCCTATGAAGACAACATCTACACAACTAATTTTAACATGGAGAAGTCTAGCTAGTACCTAGCTAGAGCTTTTTCCTCTATTGGCTAGTGATCTTGGGACTGGAAAGTACATTGCACATGACAAAAAGGAGAAATGAAAACACCAACCCAGCTACAAACTCTTCCATCTACAATGATTTACTACATGCAATATGCTCTAAGGCAATGGTGGCACAAAGCCTGTAGAAGCATCCAACCAATATCTGATTTAAGACCTACTTCATAAGATGGTACCCATATATGACCCTGCATGAGTGGGCAAGAAAATGAGATTAGATAGCCCAGGGACAAAGAGAAAAACATTTACTACTGCTATACAAAGGGGATATAGCAATAAAATGAATCTTAATGACATTCTGTTATGTTTCATAGATAAAAACCTTGCTCAGCCACCAGTAGAGAAGCTTCCTACTGCAGCAGATGGAAATAAATACAGAGAATCACAGAGTGACACATTTTGAAACACTCAGCTCTAAATGGATGTCTTCATCAGACCCTCCCCTCAGTGCTCAGGGAAATCGTAGAAAGAAGAGGCAGGAGACAAAATATTGTAAGGGCCAGAAGAAATGAAAAACACAAAGGAATCAAGACCTAAATACAGCAGGAGCACTACACATAAGAACTCACAGAGAATGAGGCAGTGTGCAGAGCACCGGGGGCATGCACATCACCTGTATGGGTCTGCGACAGGTGGAATCCTAGAACTAGACAGAGACATGGACACAAGCTCCCATTCCTAACCCAGAAGCCATTTTGTTAAACATCTACAAATGAAAACTTAGTTTTATCCAAGATAGTCTTACTAGGGGAAGCAAACTAAAAGCACTACTAAAGGGTAGTGTGCATGCCCAGCAGTAGTTGGCCAAAAGAGAATGAACTCAGTGGCAGTTTTGAAGTTTCTTTTCTCATAGTGTTCTGTCAGGGCTTTGTTTTCAGTTTTAATATTAATTTTCCCATTTATTTATTTACTAGCTTACTTATTTATTACACTATAGGCTTTGCATATATATATATATGCATATATATATGCTTCTAATTTCCCAGTTTTTACGGGATTCTTGAGTATGCGAAAAAGTCAGTCTCTGAATCTATATCTGTGTCTTGTGCCTTTTCTTAGGCTCTTTTCTTTCTGTTTGTTTGTTTTGTCCTATTCTGATTTTTTGTTTCATTTTATTCTATTATATTTTATTATTATCCCTTTAAGTCTGTTTTTTTTTCTAATGAGAGATGAAATGGGATGTATCTAGATGGGAAGGATAGGAAGGAGGAATTGGGAAGACTGGAGAGAAAGAAAACCATAATCGGACTATGTCATATGAAAAAAAAACTTTCTAATTAAAAATAGTTTACAAGTCTATGATGCATTTAGAAAAATTAGAAACTATTTTAAATACATTCTAAACACAGTACTAAGTAGAGTTCTTAGACATGAATCCAAAGCATGGCCTATAAAGGTAAACAAGGGTGAATCTGATTTCATTAAAATTAAACCCTTTTGTGTGCCCAGTTGAGAATCACAACTGAAGCCTCAGGAGAAAACATCTGCAAACCTCATTTAAATAGCATTGGTTATCTGTCAATGCCATCCTCACAGGCTGACCTACATGTTAGCATTTGTTAACCTTGGATACCTATCTCCTTTGTGCTTATTCACAGACCTGGATCTGGCTGCAATCAATAGACCCATCTAACATTCCAGTTGCAGTGAAGACTGAGGAGGTGATCTTGCAGACACACTTGCATTTGGTAATATTGTGCTTTTGGTTGATTTCTTTGCTATTAAACATGCCCACCCCAGGGTGGTGCTGTGTGGCTGGTCAGTGCTCCAAACATATGCCCTTGATACTATTAAGAAAAAGTGTATGAACAGCCTAGGAACTCCTATCTCTGTCTCACCAATTCTGGAGTTAGGTTTTAGTTCTGGAGATAAAACTCAGGTGTTTGCCCAGGAGTGGTATAGCTGTGTCCTCAGGTAGTACTAGGTCCAATTTTCTGAGAAGCCACCATACTGATTTCCAGAGTGGTTGTATTGCAAGATATTTCCTATCCATTCACATTGAAGCAATGAGAGGCCAGTGACTGGAGGGGAGAGAGGAGGAGGAGCTAAGGGAAGAGAGGGGTGGAGAGAAAGTGCTCAGTGGATGAGACGGGGGGGGGGGGGGGGTGGAGAAGGAAGCACAGATATCCAGATGGCTTCAGACATATTTTTGTTTTGGAGAGGTTAAATAATTAGGATAAGACTTCATCACTGTAAATTGGCATTATATAATTCGGAGTTTTATATACATAAAGATATTTGGTTAATTAGTCAAGTTTTAGGAGTCATGCTTTACTGGATACTTGGAAGGAATGGTGCAGAGGCCTGGCAGGGTGGTATACTTTAATAATTACCCACTACATTTGGTGAACCAATGTGGTGCCTGTTTCTACTAGAAACCTGAGATTATTAGTCTAAAAGTTAAAGTTTTAGTTTTTTTTTCTTTTTTTTTTATTATTTATTTTATTTTATTTTTTTAACTTACATTCCAAATCACTTCCCCTTTCCCGTTTCCTCCCTCCCCGAAAGTCCCATAAGCCGCCTTCCCTCCCTCTTTTCTCCATTCAACCCCCTCTCGTTACTCTGTCCTGGCGTTCCCCTACATCCAGTCTTTCCAGGACCAGGGGTCTCTCCTTCCATCTTTTTAGAAATCTATTAATATGCGGATTGTGTCTAGGGTATTCCGAGATTCTGGGTCAATATCCCCTTATCAGTGACTGCATACCATGTGTGTTCTTTTGTGATTGGGTTACCTCATTAAGGATGATATTTTCAAGATCTGACCATTTGCCTAGGAATTTCGTGAATTCATTGTTTTGAATTGCAGAGTAGTATTCCATTGTGTAGATATACCACATCTTCTGAATCCATTCCTCCGTTGAGGGACATCTGGGTTCTTTCCAGCTTCTGGCTATTATAAATAAGGCTGCTATGAACATAGTGGAGCATGTGTCCTTATTGCATGCAGATAAAGCCTCTGGGTATATGCCCAGGAGTGGTATAGCCGGATCCTCCGGGAGTGTCATGCCCAGTTTTCTGAGGAACCGCCAGACTGCTTTCCAGAGTGGTTGTACCAGCCTGCAATTCCACCAGCAGTGGAGGAGTGTTCCTCTTTCTCCACATCCTCGCCAACAACTGCTATCTCCTGTGTTTTTGATCTTAGCCATCCTGACTGGTGTGAGATGGAATCTCAGGGTTGTTTTGATTTGCATTTCCCTAATGACTAAGGATGATGAACATCTCTTTAGGTGCTTCTCAGCCATTAGATATTCTTCAGGTGAGAACTCTTTGTGTAGCTCTGTACCCCATTTTTAATAGGGTTACTTGCCTCTCTGGAGTTTAACTTCTTGAGTTCTTTGTATATCTTGGATATTAGCCCTCTGTCGGATGTAAGGTTGGTAAAGATCATTTCCCAGTTAGTTGGTTGCCGCTTTGTCTTTTTGACAGTGCCTTTTGCCTTGCAAAAACTTTGTAATTTAATGAGGTCCCATTTGTCTATTCTTGTTCTTAGAGCATAAGCTATTGGAGTTCTGTTCAGGAAATTCTCCCCTGTGCCCATATGTTCAAGGTTCTTCCCTAGTTTCCCTTCTATTAGTTTCAGTGTGTCTGGTTTTATGTGGAGATCTTTGATCCACTTAGAATTGAGCTTAGTGCAAGGAGATAAGGATGGGTCAATTTGCATTCTTCTGCATGTTGACCTCCAGCTGAGCCAGCACCATTTGTTGAAAAGGCTATCTTTTTTCCACTGGATGGTTTTAGCTCCTTTGTCAAAGATCAAGTGACCATAGGAGTGTGGATTCATTTCTGGGTCTTCAATTCTGTTCCATTGATCTACATGTCTGTTACTGTACCAATACCATGCAGTTTTCAACACTATTGCTCTGCAGTATAGCTTGAGGTCCGGGATACTGATTCCCCCAGAGGTTCTTTTACTCTTGAGAATAGTTTTAGCTATTCTGGGTTTTCTGTTATTCCAGATGAATTTTTGAATTGCTCTTTCTAACTCTATGAAGAATTGAGTTGGGATTTTGATGGGGATTGCATTGAATCTGTGTATTACTTTTGGTAAGATGCTCATTTTTACTATATTAATCCTGCCAATCCATGAGCATGGCAGATTTTTCCATCTTCTGAGGTCTTCTTCAATTTCTTTCTTCAGAGACTTGAAGTTCTTGTCATACAGATCTTTCACTTATTTGGTTAGAGTCACGCCAAGATACTTAATATGGTTTGTGGCTATCGTGAAGGGTATTATTTCTCTTACTTCTTTCTCAGCCTGCTTATCCTTTGAGTATAGGAAGGCTTCTGACTTGCTTGAGTTGATTTTATATCCGGCCACTTTGCTGAAGTCGTTTATCAGCTGTAGGAGTTCTCTGGTGGAGTTCTTTGGGTCGCTTATGTATACTATCATATCGTCTGCAAATAGTGATAGTTTGACTTCTTCCTTTCCAATTTGTATCCCTTTGACCGCTTTTTGTTGTCTAATTGCTCTAGCTAGAACTTCAAGTACTATATTGAAAAGATATGGAGAGAGAGGGCAGCCTTGTCTACTCCCTGATTTTAGTGGGATTGCTTCAATTTTCTCTCCATTTAGATTGATGCTGGCTACCGGTTTGCTGTAAATTGCTTTTACTATGTTTAGATATGGGCCTTGAATTCCTGATCTTTCCAAGACCTTTAGCATGAAAGGATGCTGAATTTTGTCAAATGCTTTCTCAGCATCTAATGAGATGACCATGTGGTTTTTTTCTTTGAGATTGTTTATGTAGTGGATTACATTGATGGATTTCCTTATATTGAACCATCCCTGCATCCCTGGGATGAAGCCTACTTGATCATGGTGAATGATCGTTTTGATGTGTTCTTGGATTCTGTTGGCAAGAATTTTATTGAGTATTTTTGCATCGATATTCATAAGAGAGATTGGCCTGAGATTCTCTTTCTTTGTCGGATCTTTGTGTGCTTTTGGTATTAGTGTAATTGTGGCTTCATAGAACGAGTTGGGTAGTGTTCCTTCTGTTTCTATTTTGTGGAACAGTTTGAAGAGTATTGGTGTTAGGTCTTCTTTGAAGGTCTGATAGAATTCTGCACTAAAACCATCTGGACCTGTGCTTTTTTTGGTTGGAAGACTTCCAATGACAACTTCTATTTCTTCAGGGGTTATAGGACGGTTTAGATGGTCTATTTGATCCTGATTTAATTTTGGTACTTGGTATCTGTCAAGGAAATTGTCCATTTCCTCAAGATTTTCTAGTTGTGTTGAATACAGGTTTTTGTAGTAGGATCTGATGATTTTTTGAATTTCCTCATTTTCTGTTGTTATCTCTCCCTTTTTGTTTCTGATTTTATTAATTTGGATACTATCTCTGTGCCCTCTGGTTAGTCTGGCTAAGGGCTTATCTATCTTGTTGATTTTCTCAAAGAACCAACTCCTCGTTTTGTTGATTTTTTGTATGGTTTTGTTTCTACTTGATTGATTTCAGCCCTGAGTTTGATGATTTCCTGCCTTCTACTCCTCTTTGGTGTATTTGCTTCTTTTTGTTCCAGGGCTTTCAGGTGTGCCATTAAGCTGTTAGTGTATGCTGTCTCCCGTTTCTTTTTGGCGGCACTCAGGGCTATGAATTTTCCTCTTAGCACTGCTTTCATTGTGTCCCATAAATTAGGGTATGTTGTGCCTTCATTTTCATTAACTTTCAAAAAGTCTTTAATTTCTTTCTTTATTTCCACCTTGACCAAGTTATCATTGAGTAGAGCATTGTTCAGCCTCCATGTGTACGTGGGTTTTCTTTTGTTTTTGTTGCCATTGAAGACCACCCTTAATCCATACTGATCTGATAGGAGGCATGGGATTATTTCTATCTTCTTGTATCTGTTGAGGTCTGATTTGTGACCAATTATATGGTCAATTTTGGAGAAGGTACCATGAGGAGCTGAGAAGAAGGTGTATTCTTTAGCTCTAGGATGAAATGTTCTATATATATCAGTTAGTTCCATTTGGTCCAAGGCTTCAATTAGATTCACTGTGTCCCTGTTTAGTTTCTGCTTTCCTGAACGATCCATTTCAGAGAGCGGGTTGTTGAAGTCACCCACTATTATTGTGTGCGGTGCGATGTGTGCTTTGAGTTTTAGTAAAGTTTCTTTTACGAATGAGGGTGCCCTTGCATTTGGAGCATAGATATTCAGAATTGAGAGTTCTTGATGGTGGATTTTTCCCTTGATCAGTATGTAGTGTCCTTCTGTGTCTTTTTTGATGACTTTAGGTTGAAAATCAATTTTATCTGATATTAGGATGGCTACTCCACCTCGTTTCTTGGGGCCATTTGCTTGTAAAATTGTTTTCCAGCCTTTTACTCTGAGGTAGTGTTTGTCTTTGACACTGAGGTGCGTTTTCTGCATGCAGCAAAATGCTGGGTCCTGTTTACGTTTCCAGTCTGCTAGTCTATGTCTTTTAATTGGGGAATTGAGACCATTGATATTAAGAGAGATTAAGGCATAGTGATTATTGCCATCTGCCATTCTTGACGCTATCTTTATGTTTGAGTGGTTATCTACTTTTGGGTTTGATTCAAGAAGGTTATTATCTCATTTTTTCTAGGGTGTTGTTTCTCTCCCTGTATTGGAGGTTTCCACCTATTATCCGTTGCAGGGCTGGATTTGTGGAAAGATATTGTGAAAATTTGGTTTTATCATGGAATATCTTGGTCTCTCCATCTATGGTGATTGAGAGTTTTGCTGGGTATAGTAGTCTAGGCTGGCATTTGTGCTGTCTTAGTGTCTGCATGAGATCTGCCCAGGATCTTCTGGCTTTCATAGTCTCTGGTGAGAAGTCTGATGTGATTCGGATAGGTCTTCCTTTGTATGTTACTTGGCCCTTTTCTCTTACTGCTTTTAGTATTCTTTCTTTGTTTAGAACATTCGGTGTTTTGATTATTATGTGACGGGAGGTATTTCTGTTCTGGTCCAGTCTGTTTGGAGTTCTGTAGGCTTCTTGTACGTTCATCGGCATCTCTCTCTTTAAGTTAGGGAAGTTTTCCTCCATAATTTTGTTGAAGATGTTTACTGGCCCTTTAAGTTGCAAATCTTCACTCTCATCTATACCTATAATCCTTAGGTTTGGTCTTCTCATTGTGTCCTGGATTTCCTGGATGTTTTGGGTTACACGTTTTTTGCATTTTGCATTTTCTTTGACTGTTGAGTCGATGCTTTCTATGGAATCTTCAGCACCTGAGATTCTTTCTTCCATCTCTTGTATTCTATTGTTTATGTTTGCATCTATGACTCCTGATTTCTTCCCAAGGTTTTCTATCTCCAAAGTTGTCTCCCTTTGTGATTTCTTAGTTGTTTCTTCTTCCTTTTTTAGATCCTGGATGGATTTGCTGAGATCCTTCACTTGTTTGTTTGTATTTTCCTGTATTTCTTTAAGGTATTTTTGCATTGCCTCTTTCAGGATTTCTTCCTGATGACCCACGTTCTCCTGCATTTCTCTGAGTGATTTTTGTGTTTCCTCCTCATGGGAATCCATCTGTTGATCCATTGTCTCCTGCATTTCTTTAAGCAGTTCTCGTGTTTCCTTTGTAAGGGCATCTACCCGTTGATTCATTTCTTTAAGCAATTTTTGTGTTGCCTCCTTATGGGCATCCGTCTGTTGACCCATATTCTTCTGCATTTCTTTATGCCAATTTTGTGATTCCTTTGTGAGTGCATCTACCCGTTGATTCATCTCGTTAAGCGATTTTTGTGTTGTCTCCTTGTGGGCCTCCATCTTTTGATCCATGTTCTCCTGCATTTCTCTAAGCGATTTTTGTGTTCCCTTTGTAAGGGCTTCTAACCGTTGATTCATGGTCTCCTGTAACTCTTTATGAGATTTATTTGTGTCCTTCTTGTGATCCTCTAATAGCATCATGAGAAGTGATTTTAAATCCAGATCTTGTCTTTCAGGTGTGGTGGGGTATCCAGGATTTGCTGCTGTTGGAGAGTTGGGTTCGGATGGTCCCACATTACTTTGATTTCTGTTAGTAACATTCCTACGTTTGCCTTTTGCCATCTGGATACCTCTGATGTTAGTTGGTCCTGCTGCCACTGGCTGTTGGTTGGACCTCCTGTGAGCCTGCAAAGCTATTTTTGCGCCCCCCCTGGATTGCCAGGATTCCCCTGGCACCGATTTCTGGGGCCTGCCTGCTCCTGAGTGACTTTGGAGCCCTAATGTGCCTTGACCCAAGTGATCTTATATTGGGGAGGCCTTGCACATCCAAAGGCTCAGCCTAGTGGATTCCTGGAGCAGAGGTCGCCAAAGGGAGGCTGGGAGGCTCCTGCCCTGTGCAGGGGTGAGTGATCTCTCCTGGGGGTGAGGGGGCATCCCTCTGCCAGGCAGAAGTCCCACAGCAGAGCTAGCATGCTGGTTACTGCAGATCTGCCCAGCACTTGGGAGCTGCACACACACAAGCCGCCAGAGACCCAAGCGATATTAAGCCTGTCTGTCTCAGAACCTGGCTGTCCCAACTTCCCAGTCACTGGAGCAAAGATGGCGGAGGGCACTCTCAACGTTTTAGTTTTTTTAGTTTTTTTTTTTTTGTTGAGTAACTAGGAGTGCCAAAATTGGGTCAAGTGACTCAAGCATGCCAAGTTGAAACAAGAGAAAGACTAAGAATACTGAGGACCCCTAGTGGGGAAAATAGGTCTTAACAGGATACTCAAATTCTGTCTATAGTGGGTGCCATGGGAATTCTGGGCTTTAATCCTGCTTTGACTAGCTGCTTGCTTATAAACGGGTACAGATGGAATGGTAAATCAATTGTGTTAAGTTAGAATAAAGATAGTTTATTTCACTGGTTTTAGAATGTTTTAAGTTGAACTATGATAGGGAAGTAGTCACTGACTCTAAAGAGTATAGTGACAATTGCCTGCTTAGCGCCAGTATTAATTACTAAAAGTCTGTGTCTTGGTTAGAGAGCCAAAAGATGATATAGCTTGTTTATCTAGCCAGAGGAATCTTATATTCCTTTTAACATGGCCCACGTGGAATTTTGGGTGTCTCTTCCTGCTTGGTAATATAGTAAATGCCTAAGTAGAGGCTCATACAGTATCTTAGCTTATTTCATTTGTTTTAGATTGTTTTGATTTTCATAATGAGTGTGATGTTGAGTTTTGTGAGTTTTATATTATTCCTCTGAGAGAGAGGTCAAATTGAAGGTTTTTCTGGTTACTGGCTCAAGGGTATGCTAATTTGGGAAAAAGGTTTTATCTTGGTGTTTTTAGAAAGGATGATTAGGCTCTGGACATCTTCCAGAGCTATTTGAATCAGAAATGATAGAGAGAGACCTCCAGAGGACTAGATTCTAGAATATAAAACAGAAAATCTATCTTTGTGATACTAAAATTTTGTTTTGAGATTTATATATTACAGAAAATACATCCAGGTTGAGTCTCCTTGTCAAACATGCTCAATTGACCTGCTTAAACTCCTGAGGCCCTGAACTTCAGCTAGATCCAGTCAAGACACAGAAATCAGAGACCAAGAAACTCCCCCAGTTTCCCTACCCTCCCCCACCCCCTTATTAATATCTCAACACCCTTACTTAGCTTGAAGAAGTTATAAAGAGTCATTGACCCAGTTCCCTGGGATTTGGGGCTGGAGAGGGTTGTTATTATTATTAAGTTGTCTTTCTAGGGAATGTAGAAATGGTCAGATTTGAAATAGGGTGGAAATAGAATTGACTGTATAGACATAATTTCGTTTGGTAAAAATCCTTTTAATTGTTACTAAGTTCAAGTCATAAATTCTCATTTAGTACAGAATTTATTTTGATACAAAAACAAGGTTTTCACTCGTATAAATTTCTACTGATACTAAAAATTTGAAAGTACAGGGTTTAGACGCAGTCCTTCTTTGCTGTTATAACAGATCTGAGATGTTTAAACCTCTGAGTTTTGGGCCAAATAGAAATATAAGGCTCTGATTTATTGTTAGCATGTTTTCAAGATTTTAATCAGGAACAGCTGAAAGTAGTTAATGGACAACAGTCTACATTACATACATAGTTGGTTTTCAAAAACATCAGTATTCCACAGAATGTGACATTTAATGTTATTTATTTCACTTGTTGTGGAGACTAGTCTGCTCCTGACAGCTTCAGGTTCTTGGATTCAAAGAAGAAACTGAGCATCAATGGAGTTGCTTCAGTTGTAGCGAGACAACCACCAGCCAAGAATTGCCTCATTTCATCTACAGACAAATTCTGTCCCAAAAAGGACACACTATGCAGAATAGTCGACTAATAATCTCTGCCAAGACAGAGTAATCAGCCCTTCAAAATTCTGCATTACCAAGGTCTGTCAGATGATCCTGGGATAGGAGGCTGAAGAGCAATGCTCCAACGTTTAAGAAGGACTGTTCAGGTTTTCAGCAGTCTCTATCATTTGGCTAAGTGTTGGAACCTGTGTTAGGCTTCCTATATCTTTTCAGTTATTATTGGTCACTCTTGGATTTCTGGCGGGGTGGAAGACTGTTAGTTTCATAGTCAGCCCAAGTTGTTTAACATTGAGAAAGCTGATATAGATTTAAATAGTTGGTTTTCCATTGACATACAATTTATAGCCAAGACATGAGGCAAGTGTTAATTATTATAGTCTTTTAAGCTAGAATAGATGACAGAGGTTCTGTTTGATTAACAGAGATGATAGACTGGGTGTTAGGTCTATCTTATACATTATAATTTATGAAATGGTAATAGTTGTGCTCAATTTATATTTGGAGAGGAAGTTTTTTTAATTAAACAGAAAGGGTGAAATGTTGCAAGATATTTTCTATCCATTCACATTGAGGCAGTGAGAGGCCAGTGATTGGAGGGGAGAGAGGAGGAGGAGCTAAGAGAAGTGAGGGGCAGAAAGAAAGGGCTGTGTGGACAAGTTCGAGCAGGACAGAGAAGGAGGTGCTGATATCCAGATGACTTCAGACTTATTTCTGGTGTTTTGGAGAGGTTAGATAATTGGGATAAGACTTTATCATTGTAAACTGACATTATGTAATTGGGAGTTTTATATACATAAAGATATTTGGTTAATTATTCAAGTTTAAGAGTCATGCTTTACTGGATACTTGGAAGGAGTGGTTCAGAGGCCTGGCAGGGTGGTACTCTTTCTTAATAATTGCACACTACATGGTTGTACCAGCTTGCAATCCCACCAGCAATGGAGAAGTGTTCCTATTTCTCCACATCCTCTCCAGCATCTCCTTTCACCTGAGTTTTTATTTTAGATGTTCTGACTGGTGTGAGGTGGAATCTCAGGGTTGTTTTGATTTTCATTTCCCTCATAACTAAGGAATTCATCCCATATACAGTCACCAAACCTTGACACTATTGTGAATGCCAAGAAATGCTTGTTGAAAGGAGCCTGATATAGCTGTCTCCTGAGAGGCCCTGCCAGAGCCTTACAAATACAGAGACGGATGCTTGCAGCCAACCATTGCAGGGTCCCCAATGGGGGAGTTAGAGAAAGGACTGAAGGAGCTGAAGGGGTTGGTAATCTCATAGGAAGAACAACAATATCAACCAACCAGAGCCCCCAGAACTCCCAGGGACTAAGCCACCAACCAAGGAATACTCATGGCTCCAGCTGCATATGTAACAGAGGATTGCCTTGTCAGGCATCAATGGAAGGAAGGGTCCTTGGTCCTATGAAGGCTCAATAGATTCCCCAATGTAGGGGATTAAGGGCAGGAGGTAGGAGTGGGGTAGGTGGAGGAACACCCTCATAAAAGCAGGGGGAGGGAGGATGGGATAGAGGGTTTCTGGGAGGCGGGAAAGGGGATAACATTTGAAATGTAAATAAAGAAAATATACAATAAAAAAAACCCAAAACTTTAAATTACTCATGTACAAGAAACACTTGTACATGAAAAAATGTGGGGAGATTGTATATCCATGAGGGGTATAATGAAATCAGAAATCCATTCAATATCATTCACACAAGTAACTCTGAGTGTAGTAAAGAATTAAACACAACATCTCAAAACCTGGAAATTCTAAATCAAAGCAAATTTGGTATGGGCAATGATTTGGCCATTACTCTGACATCAAAGGCACCGATGATACATAAACAAGCTTCACGCCAAACAAAAGAGTGTTCTGCACAGCAGAGGAAACAACAATCAGAATGTATATCATATGGAAGAAAATATTTGGAAATTTTATACCTGCATGTCTGGTAATTGGTCCATAAAAACACTATGTAAAGAGTGTGTACAACTCAATAACAAAACAACAAAACAATCAAATTAAATGTGGGCAAAGTATAGTGATTGCTATGCTTAAAAATGTCACAGTGAATCTTGAAAGCCATTATTCTGCCCACTTAATGAAAATTTAAAAATTTAAGGAACATCAACAAAATGTAGGCAAAGGGATGAAGAGACATTTTCCCAAAGGAAACAAAGAAACAAGTTACCCAAAGTTAGGAATTGTCATGGAAACTAGCAAAATGGTATCTCACATCCCAGGCTGTAGATTGCAGAAAAGGCAGATAGCTGTGAATAAGAATTTGAAAAGAGAACCCTGTGTACTGTTGGTAAGAAATCAAATTGTAATAGCCATTATGTAATGCCAGGAGAGTGGTCAAAATACAAGTAATAAATAACCAAGAATTGCTTTGGGATCTGAACATACTAATTCATTCAACAGAGTGTGTGTGCTGATAACACTGACTTGTGACTGTAATCCTATCACCCTGGCTATGGAAGCAGGAGAGGAGAATGAGAAGAAGGAAGAGGGGGGAATGGGAGGGGAGGGGAAAGAGGAGGAGGAGAAGGAGGAGACAGTTCAAACAGAACGTGGAATACATGGAAAGACTCAAGTGTCAAAAATCAAATCAAAGCCAAGAATAACCTAGATGAATCTCTAGACAATTAGGCTGAGCTAAAGAAGCCCATTCCAAGATGATACCATTGGCAAAATGTTCTAAAAAAAAACAAACAAAAAACAAACAAACAACTAAATAACAGAAGGGGGCTATAGATTAGTTGGTGCCAGGTGTAGGGAAAAGATGAAAGTGACTGGTGGATGGGTGTGGCTCTCCAGGATTAAAACAACAACAATAATAATAATAAAACAACAACAACAATAAAAAGGAAACCGGAAACCAGTGGTAATTGAAACATTCTGTATCTTGACTGCCCCCTTTAACATCCTGGTTGTGAAAAGAACTACAATTTTGCAGGATTCCACTCTTGAGAAAAGGTGAATGAAGAGTTACAGGACCTTTGTATTGTTTCTTAAAACTGTAACATAAATGTCCCAATTTGGTTTTTACAAAATATTAAAAGCACCTGTTCTGGGTTGGGGAAATGAATCATTAGTGAATAATTTACCATGCAAACATGAGGACTTAAATTTCAAACTTCCAGAAACAAACTTAAATGTCTGTAGATATAACAGTATGCCTATGGTTAAAGTCTCAAATGGCTAAGCCAGGAGATTCCAGAGAACAAGCTGGGTGGCCAGACTAGTACATCTGTAAACTCTAGGTTTGATAAAGCGGCACCTCATTCCTCAAGAATAAGGTAGAAAAACAATTGAAGATAATTCCTGACACTTTAGCCCTATACATGAAAGCAAGGCACACACACATGCAAACATGCATGAGCACACATGTAGATCACACACACACACACACACACACACACACACACACACACACAAATGGGTGAAGTAAAAGCACCTATCCTGTTCAATATGACAACCACGGTGACTGAATGTGTTTGAAATCAAAAGAAGCCACGCCAACTGCTGTAAAGACAGGAGCCACAGGGGACAGGTAGATGATTCAAACAAATTCAGGAAACTGAGTCCTCAAAAGGTAGATTTTCTTTTTCCACTTTTGACAGATATGGTCATAGAAACAGTATACCTTCACATCACTATTCTGAGTCATGTTGATATTGAATCCCGATTATTATCTATGAAGAAGTGTGGTTGCATGGGACATTTTAGAAGTGATCAGGGAACTAGAAGTGGTGGTGGGTGCCTGTACATCCCAGAACTAGGAGGGGTGAGACTGGAGGACTGCTAACTTTGAGGCAAGCCTGGTTCCTGTCTTAAGAAGCCAACAGAAATAAAAATAGGTGATTTGGGCAAGAAATCTTGGTTATCATGAATGAACTGACCTATTCATAGATTTGTGGTTTAAATACTGGTGGTTTGAGATTGGTTCTGCTAAAAAATAAATCCAGCATGGTTCTCCCGCTTTTATGTATTGTCCTGTGAAGCGATGCTTTGCATGACCCAGAACTCAGCAGTGACCTCACCACATAAAATCTCTCACTAAATATGGCTCCTTAATGGTGGAATTTCTCTAAAGCTCAAAAGCTGTTAAGAAACCACTCAACAATCAGGTATTCTGTTACACCAAAGAAAATAGACCAAAATAGCTATTAATAAATGTAAATGAAGGAAAAATAACAAATTATCATCACAGAAAGATGCCTCTCTCATCCAATGTCCTGGGGTTCATTTCTGTTGCTATGACAAATAGCCTAACAACAAAGCAATATAGAGGCAGAAAGAGTTTATTTGGTTTCCAATTCGAGGTTACCATCCATCACTGAGAGTAAGCTAGGACAGGAACTGAAGCACTGTCATACCAATGATAAAGAGGAGAAAGAGACTACAAACATCCTTGGATCCTTAATTATACTGATGCACAGCTAGCTTTTTTCATTCTTATACCATTCAGGACTGAGTCCAAGAAATAGTACAAGGGTGGATCTTCCCACCTCAATCAACAGTTGAGACGATCCTCCACAGACAGACCATGGAGGACTACTTGATCTAGATAATTGTTCATTAAGACTTTCTTCCGAGGTGATTCTGGTTGTGTCAAATTGATAAATCAAAGGTATCACATCTACAGTGTATGTGACATGTCACAGCAAGCAATCACCACAATGTAGAAACATCACTCTGTACTAAGATCTTCCTGTTTGTCAGAGGAGGACATTTGATTTCTTCATGACCCATCTTTAAAATGTTAGATATTTATTTATAAATCAATTACAACAAGAGCAGCATCAATATCAAAACTGTAGCAGCATCACTTATAGCCCTAGCACTCACAGGAAACCACTGACGACAGAATAAATTTGCAAGTTAACTCCCTAGAGACCATTCATTGCAGCCTCTCCTTAACATTAACGCCTTTACCCACATTTCAGCAACTCCATCATCAAGGGAGCTGGCATCAACCCCACCAACACCATAACTGACTGGCATAGTCTAATGACCACTTGTCTAAGCACATGACACCACAGTCATTACCAGGATCTATGCATCAATTTCCTATCACACTGTACTTGCAGGAAGATGGCAAACTCAAGATTTATTAACAACTTCCATTGTAGGAATGGACAGTGCTAAGAACTTGCATGTATGCAGTCCTGCTTGAGTTCCTACAAATCCTCTGTGGACAATGGCACCATCTCAAGGGCTGAGCTGTTAGAAAGGTTTGGCCCCTTGCCAAAGTCATGGAACTAGAGGAGGGCAATGAGGACTCTCTGCTCAAGGAAGAACTCACAGCTTTCTCTTCTAAGAGCAGCGCCATTTGTTGTATAAATTAGGCTTCTTTAATAACTGTTTTCAAGTCACTCTGAGTTAACGTTTCTTAAAAGCATTTGGTCTAAATGACTTTCCTTTTAGGGAATCAACCATCATTTTTAATATCAAATGCTTTGAAGGTATGAGATGATGAAGAAGTTTTAGTTAAGTTTCCCTGTTTGTGTCTGTCCTGATGAAAAAGAATGTTTAAAAAAAAATATTTGTTTTGTTTTGTCCATTCTCTTTTGTTTCATTTGAAGTCTCTGCCAGGTAAACAGCCCATAAATGACACCTTCATACATAACACAGCAGGTGACCTTTCATATCTATTGGGGTTTATTTGATGAATTTACCATGATTACTATACTAGTTATGAGAAAAATTAACATTAAGAGGTGAATAAATTCACTGACGTTCACATGGTAAATAGTGTATGCAAACTTTTAAGAAGGACATTATTTTTGTGTATAAATCATCAAATGATCTCAGAGGCAAATTTTCTAAAGAGAATAATTTAAAGATGTTGTGGAGGACTGTGCACTAAATCAAACCCTTGGGAAACAATGGGGTAGGAGGCTCGATTGAGCATGAAGAGAGGTGTGAAAACCTCATAAGGTGTAAAATCAGACATTACACTGTTGTTAAAGCAGTCTAATTTGCAGAGCTCCTTTTAGAAACAATGATATTGACAGTCATTTTCACCAGTTTCCATCAGTAAGAGTGGGGCTCAGCTCTGCTCCTTTCCTTAATTTGATCCTAATTTTCAGAACCTGAAAATACATTAGTTACAAAACAATTAAGATTTCAGAAGAAAGTCAAACTGGTAAAAAGAATGATTGGCTTTGAAATCTAGAGATTATTTTGGGTAACTAAGCTATAGCCCATACAGTAAACATTCTAGAGGTAAGAGAGGGAGAGGAGGGGGCGAAGGTAGCAAGAAGGAGAGGGGGAGGGGGAGGGGGAGGGAGAGGGAGATGGAGATGGAGACAGAGACACAGAAACACAGAGAGACACAGAGAAAGACAGTCATAGAGACAGAGAGAAACACATACAGAGAGACAGTGAGACAGGACAGAGTCAGAGAGAGATAGAGACAGAGAGAAACACAGTTAAAGAAAGGTTCTACCTTGCATTGATAGCATGGAGTTTCTAGACTCTGTGAAGATTCTGTGAAGTTCTTAGGAACTCCAAAGAAAAATGTAGGCAGCTCTATTGGCATCCTATGTTAGCTCAATGAGAAAGATTTCAGATCTCCAGCCTCCAGAATCTTCATATAACTTATATGTACTTCTTCAACAATTAAGGTTATAGAGATGTGCTGCAACAATGATAGCCAGATGACATATACAAACTTTCAGATTTCTTAGTCATAACAAAACCAGTAAGAATAATGAAATTACCGTATACAAGATGTAGTTCAGAGAAGTTGTGTGATCTGTTCATAGGCACAGCGATATGTGCTCTGGTTTGGATTCTAATGTCCACTGTAGGCTCATGTGTTGAAGACTTGGCTATCCCTCTGCAGCACTACTAGGGCATGGGAAAGTTTTAGTAGGTGGGGCCTAGTGGAGGAAATTTAAGTCATTTAGGGCATGAGATTGGAACAATATTGGAACTTCAGCCCTTCTTTCTTCTCTTTGCCCTCTAGCTAACTAACATAAGACAAACAAATCTCTTCTGGCACACATATCAGTCACAATGGACTGTACAACTATGGCCAAGATTCCATGGACCAGCATGTTTAATATTAAACTTTTCCCTCTACATTGGCTCATATATCCTAAAACTTTTAATATCATATACCACAATGAAATTTTTGCCTGTATAAGTTTGTGGTAGTTTGAATAAGAATGGCCCCATAGCTCATTCAATGCTTAGTCACCAGGGAGTGACAGCATTTGAGGATAGGCGGTATGTTCTTGTTGGAATAGGTATGGCCCTGTTGTTAGAAATGTGTCACCGGGGTTTTCCATCTGTCTCTCAGACTGAGGACCAGGATGCAGCTCTCAGCTACTGCTCCAGAGCCATGGTTACTGCCATTCTTCCTAGTGTGATAATTATGGACTAAACCTCTGGAACTGTAACAAAGCCCCCAATGAAATGCTTTCTTTCACAAGTGTTGACTTAGTCATGATGTCTCTTCACAGAACTAGAACAGTGACTAAGACAAAGTTGATTTAACACAAATATTAATTACATACAACAACAGAAAGTGAACAGCCTAGTAGTTAATGAAAGTTTTCGATATTAAAATTCTAAACTATGTGAGTATGTTGGATCTTACTTTAGAGAAAAAAAAAGCATGGTGTGTTAAGTATAAAAGCTTATCTTGTTTGTTTTTTTTTAATCAGTCTTTCATTACTAGGAATGCAACACATACTCTTTCTCCAATGACTAATTTTCTAATATCATCTTCCATGTGTTCTGCTTTCTCAGAAGTAACTTGAGAATAGAAATGGTTTATGTTGCTTCTTTGCTTTCTTAGAGCTCTAAGAAATGCACTCCCAAGGAAGGAGTGACATATAGTACCCATCTTTCATAGGCTAAATGAAGAATTCCCATCATTACCAGTTGCTGAAGAAGACAAATCATGTTCTATCCTTCTCCAAACCCCCCAAAACCTAACATGGTTAAATATCAATAAATATCATAGCAATTAATAGACATGGATGGATGGAAGGATGGATGACTGGATGGAAGGATGGATTATTAGATGAAAGGAGTAATGGATGTATGCAAGAAAATCTAAGTGATAAAGAGTCCTCTGGTAAAGAACAGAGCTATACAACCCAACCTCAAGATCTATAGTTCTGTGAGTGACCTAGAACCCACAAATTATTTTTCATAAATCCAGAAGTTGTAGTATATAGTTGAATTCAGAGATATAGAATATTTTGCAATAATCATTTTCATTTTTTATTTTACGAAATGACCCTCTGACCCTATTGTATGACCTGAAATAAAATCACTGTAGTGAAAATATCAAAAGTTGACAATGGAACTACTTTTTCTGAAAGTCAAATAGGCTTCAACATGTAGCTTTTTAATCTAAGCACCTACTTCGTCATGGTTACAGATGCTCACATGTACCAGCCTCACAGAAACACAGCACATTTCAAGGCCTGAACAGTTAGTTCATGTGTAGTGTCTCTGTCACAGGGGTGAAACATACTTCCCTTATCTATAATCCCAATCTTGCCTCCAGTTGCACTCCTAGGGTAAATCTGAGAGAGAGAAAGAGAAAGAGAGAGAGAAGGGGAGAGAGAGAGAGAGAGAGAGAGAGAGAGAGAGAGAGAGAGAGAGAGAGAGAGAGAGAGAGAGAGAGAGGGAGGTTCTGGGTAGGACAAGACTCAAAGATGCCCATAGTATTTAGTTCTTAATAATGCAGATGACAGAGTCAAGATGGAGATTCTTTGCTATGATCTGACTGATAAGGTGGCTAGAAATCTTTTTAATGCATACTTGCAATGGTACCGAGTTTTGGCAAGTGCATTAACTCTGATGCTGACCTTACTTCTGTCTTTATGACCTTGGATAAATTATCTAACGTCCTGCTTGACTTTCTTACCTGTAAAATGGACAAACACAATAGTAGTTACCTTTAGTGCTCATGGTTAGCGAACAAAATATGAAGTGATTCAGGTGGCTGTCAAATTTTATGCATAAAGGAGTGTATTTATGGTTCCCTAAGATGATAATGACAATGAGAAAGATGCTTCAGTGGATGCATTTAGATACTTGGATATACACTTTTCCTGTGATGACAGACAGAACAGATGCCCTTCCCTTTCTGTCTGTTCCTGTTGATAACAAGATTTTTGTTGAACAGGTGTCATGATGGTTTTGTGGGTGTCTCAGTGATAATAAGAAAACCAAATATATTGTATCAACTTACTGTCCACAAGGTAAGTGGAAAGCATGAGAACATATGTCTCATATGTTCTTGGCTACTCAACATGAAACCCAAGAAGGAGGAATAGAAAGATCTTTTGGTAAGAGAGATACTCATTTCAAATTTCTAATGACTCCAAATTTATAGAGACTCTATCTTTAATTTGAAATAATGAAAGACATGGGTGTGATTTTTAATTCACAAATTCATAAGATTGTATGCAGCAAGGCTCTTATAAGGAGGACAGCGCAATCACATCCTATAAAGATACCCCTACACGTGTATGTTTGTATGAGACTCATGATAATCTCTATCACCTCATTCCTCACAACTGAGAAAATTTCTTAAGCACACATGACAAATGGATGGACAACTTAAAATCTGAGTTATTTCCTCTGGGTAGGGGTAGGGCGCTCTGCTGTTTCTCCAAAAAGAACCACTCTAGAGACCCTGGTTTTAAACCCCAATTTCCCCTCCCCCAAAGAGCAAGTCTAAATATAGGATGTATATCAAAGAAGGTAAAGATGTTCCTAAATATCATGGCTGTTTGTGTGTGTGTGTGTGTGTGTGTGTGTGTGTGTGTGTGTGTGTGTGTATTTAACATATATATGACATATACACATACACATACACTTATACATATATATGTGGTTCAAGATAAACTATCAAAGATAAAAGATACAAGGCTAGATTATTTTAATTATGTGGCATTAATATCAACAAATCACATACTATAGAAAACAGATCTTTGCAGATAGATACTTTTCCCATGAAAGCTAATAAAAATGAAGGAAGAATGAAGTGACGGAAAGATTGAAAGAGTGAAAGAGAGAACTTGGAAGAGGAGGGGAAGGAAGGGGAGGAAGAAGATGAAGGGTAACATGAAACAAGCCAATACATCTACAAATGGAGTGTCAGTGCCGAGGTGGAAAAGTGGATATGAGTTCCCATCCATAACCAAAGAGCAATCTCCAATTGACAGCTACAAGCAAGACAAAAATTAGTTTCTTCAATAGACTCTCAGTGGGTACACAAATCATTCTTAAGGGAATCCCTAAGCCCACCAGTAGATGGGCCAATACAAAACAAACTCAAAGATATTTCTTGAGGGTTTTTCTTTCATATCATTTTGTTTTTGATATCTTTAACCTTACTATTCCTTTGCTGGTATACTGTTGTTTTTGTTTTTGTGTTTTTAATGGGTTTTGTTCGTGTGTTTATGGAGGGGGTCCTTCCCTGAGTATGTGTGTTTCTTGTACTTTTGTTGTTGTTTGCTTGCTTTGTTTTATTCTTGTTTGATTGTTTGTTTTCCTGCTAGTTTTCTTAAGAGAGGGAGAAAACAAGATGTGATGTTAGAAGGGTGGGAAGGTAGGGAGGGCCAGGGAGAAGATGAGGAAGGGAAACTGTGAGGAGAATATATTGTATGCAAAAAATTCAACTAAAAGAGAAATGAAAATCTGACAATGCAAAACTCATTATTTTCATAGACAGAAGCCAGACATAATGTCAAACTTGATGATTTTCATAACCTCATGAATTCTAGACCCTTATACACCTCAAGCAGAAGGAATGAAGAGAATAAACCTCATAATAAAGCACATAGCTGATGATATCTACTTTACTTTAGCTGTGAGAAAATAACAGGACCAGGGAAAATCACAGAAGAAAGAGTCAACTGGGGCTTAGGATTCTACAGGGAAGTCTGTAACAACAGGGAGGAGAGGAAAGAAGGTAGGTGGGCAGATGAGGATTCTGAAAGCCTACATCTTCAACTGTAAATCAGCAGCAAAGGAAGGGAAGCAGAAATAGGATGTGGCTATAATCTCCTTTTTTTTTTACATTTTTTATTAGATATATTTTTATTTACATTTCAAATGCTGTCCCCTTTCCTGGTTTACCCTGAAAGCCTCCTAACCCATCCTCCCTCCCCCGATCACAAATTTGCCCACTCCCCGTTCCCTGTCCTGGCATTCCCCTATACTGGGGCATCTAGCCGCCTCAGGACCAAGGGCCTCTCCTCCCTTTGATGTCCAACAAGGCCATCCTCTGCTGCATATGCATCTGGAGCCATGGGTCCCTCCATGTGTGCTCTTTGGTTGGTGGTTTAGTTCCTGGAGCTCTGGGGGTACTGGGTTGTTCATTCTGTTGTTCCTCCTATGGCGCTGCAAACCTCTTCAGCTCCTTGGGTCCTTTCTCTAGCTCCTCCATTGGGGGGCCCTGTGCTCAGTTCAATGGTTGACTGAGAGTGTCCCTCTCTGTATTTGTCATACACTGGCAGAGCCTCCCAGGTGACAGTTATATCAGTCTCCTGTCAGCAAGCACTTGTTGGCATCCACAATAGTGTCTGGGTTTGGTAACTGTATATGGGATGGATCCCTAGGTGGGGCAGTCTCTGCATGGTATTTCTCTCAGTCTTTGTTCCACACTTTGTCTCTGTATCTCCTCCTGTGGGTATTTTGTTCCACCTTCTAAGAAGGACCAGAGTATCCATACTTTGTTCTTCCTTCTTCCTGAGCTTCATTAGGTCTGTGAATTGTATCTTGGGTATTCCAACCTTCTGGGCTAATATCCACTTATCAGTGAGTGCATATCATGTGTGTTCTTTTGTGATTGGGTTACCTCACTCAGGATGATATTTTCTAGTTCCATCCATTTGTCTAAGAAATGTCATGAATTCATAGTTTTTAATAGCTGAGCAGTATTCCATTGTGTAAATGTACCATATTTTCTGTATCCATTCCTCTGTTGAGGGACATCTGAGTTTTTCAAAGCCAACCTTCAATAACATTTTTCTCCACCAAGGCTCTACCCACTAAAAGTTCAACTATGTTCCCAAGCAAGTCCAAGAAGCTAGGGATCAAGTATTCAACTATTTAAGCCTATAGGGGGCATTATCCATTCAAACTCTATTACTGGTAAAAAATAAAAAAATTAAGTGACAAAAATAAATACATAGACAAATAAATAAAGCAAACAATATAACCTCAAAACAGTGAAATATTTTATATAATACAGATAAACAAAGTAAGAATGATAGTAAACATCAAAAATAATTATACATACCCACACAAATATAGAGTGTACTAAATGCATTGTATAAAAGGCTACAGGGGAGCACTTACTGGAAGTTCTGCACACAATAAAAATATCTTCCTGGAGCAAAGATGAAATAAAGATTCTTTCAGAGCAACAAAAGTTAGCAGAATCTGTTACCTGCAAGCATGTTCTAACAAGATGTATCATGCACTCAAATATTAGGCCATATCTAGAGGCATTAAAGGAAGCTTGTCAGATGGGAAATGAACAGGTACAGGATGGAAACTGGAATCAACTTGAAGAAATAGAGGGAGACAGAAGGAATTGGTAGGTATTTATTTTTAAATATCTTTAAAAGTGGCTGACTTTCACAATTGAACAATAATATATTTTAGTAATAATCACAGAGAACACTTAGGAGTGGAAACAAAGTACACATATACTGTAGGTAGCAGCTCATATTGTAAAGATTTGCTCTAGACAATAAAGAGTGACAAATGTATGAATAGCTAGTAACTGTAGACTCAAACCAAGAAAGGATTAAAAAGCCAACCATGAAGATAAAATGAAATATAAGTAAATATTTTTTATTGGTTATTTTATTTATTTACATTTCAAATGTTCTCCACTTCCCAGTTTCCATGAACCCCCTATCCCCTCCCCCTCCCCCTGCCTCTATGAGGGTGTTGCCCACCTGCCCAACCACTTCTGCCTCAGCACCCTAGCAAAATCAGGAAAATATGGGGAAAAAAAGGAATCAACTTAAATATGAAAACAGCAGGAGGGCAGAGCTAAACTCAGTCACACTGAAAGCCATGTTGCATACACACTTCAGGTAAAGAAAGTGTATTCAAACTATTTGGACAAGTCTTCATCATAAGGTAAGTGAAGGAAAGCAAACCTACTTTCAATATAAAGATGGAGGTAGGAGAAAAATATAAGTTTGGAGTTCAGTAGTAGTTCATAGTTTCTCTCCTATGAAGTGCACATTCAAGTAGGTATCAAGTCTTGAGAAAGGTCCAAGTTAAGTCTCTATGTCAATCTACACTGCTATCTTATCAAATCTTCATCCAAACTGGAACTCCTCCACATTTCTGAACTTTTCTATCTCGTTTGCCTCTCAAATCTTGTTACTAAAAGAGTTAGCGGCAATTACAGGAGTGAATACTATGTGTTATTTTCTATCTTTATAATTTACAATATGTGCAATATGTGGTACTCACTTACTGGTGGCAACCAACAGCTGTCTAGTTGGACTGAAGGCCCAATCCACAGGAAGAAAACCATGACTGGTACTGGAAACCTACTTGGCTTTCCAAGACAAATGAGAAAATATTTATTTTATTTTATTTTATTTATCATTATTCTTTAGATACATGTTTATTTTCTAATAAGAGATGGGGAATGAATTCCCATGAGATGGAAGGTAGAGAAGATCTTGGAGGAGTGGGGCAGGGAAAACTGTAGTCAGACTATATTGTGTGAAAAAATCTATTATCAATAAAAGAAAAATAGAAAAAATGAATTTACTGCCACCACTTTCCCAGACAAGTATAACTCCTTATACATTCTAAATCTTATCCTTAAACCCACAGGTAAGTGTAGATACTTCCCCTCATGAAATAAGCCTCTCTTGGTAGCAGATTGAAACCAAAAGAGAGAATCACAAATGGACATAGTTCTGAGATCAATAGAACATGGGGAGACCACTCCAACAAATACATCTACATCACAGATCCTGCATCGATGGCTCAAAGAACATTGTAGAGAAATGGGCAGAAAAGATTGTAAGAGCCAGTATACCAGGAAGTAAGCTGTGGAAGAGACCAAGACTGGAACAATGGTAATATCACTAAGCATAGTTGCAACAAAGAAGTGGGAAATTTCATGGAGTCTCATTCCTGGACAAAGAAATTCAGACAGCTAATTATAGATAGAAGAAGTGATGAGCCTCTATATGAATTGTCCAATGAAACATGGTGAGCCCTGAAACCTTATATACACAAACAACAAAATCATAGTCTATGGGGTGTATTTATATATTCATGCACACATAACAGGGGCTGTGGGCCAGCCAGACAAGCCCACAAGGTGTGAACTTCAGTTTTAAGAGAATAAGACAAAGAATGACTATTATAAATAAGGCTGCTATGACATAGTGGAGCATGTGTCCCTATTACATGTTGGAGCATCTTCTGGGTATATGCCCAGGAATGGTATAGCTAGGTCCTCAGGTGTCCAATTTTCTGAGGAAGGGCCAAACTGATTTCCAGAGTGGTTTTACCAGCTTGCAATCCCACCAGCAATGGAGAAGTGTTCCTCTTTTTCCACATCCACTCCAGCATCTGCTGTCCCCTGAGTTTTTGATCTTAGCCATTCTGACTGGTGTGATATGGAATCTCAGGGTTGTTTTGATTTGCATTTCCCTATGACTAAGGATGTTGAACGTTTCTTTAGGTGTTTCTCAGCCAATCGGTATTCCTCAATTGAGAATTCTTTGCTTAGCTTTGTACCCCATTTTTTAATAGGGTTATTTGGTTTTCTGGAGTCTAACTTCTTGAGTTCTTTATATGTGCTGGATATTAGCCCTCTATCAGATGTAGGATTGGTAAAGCTCTTTTCCCAATCTGTTGGTTGCCTTTTTGTCCTATTGACAGTGTCCTTTGCCTTACAGAAACTTTGCAATTTTATGAGGTCCCATTTGTCAATTCTTGATCTTAGAACATAAGTTATTGGTGTTCTGTTCAGGAAAATTTCCCCTGTGCCCATGTGCTCCAGGCTCTTCCCACTTTCTCTTCTACTAGTTTCAGTATATCTGGTTTTATGTGGCGGTCCTTGATCCACTTGGACTTGAACTTTGTTCAGGGAGATAAGAATAAGAACCCAGATGACCCTCAACAGAAGAATGGATACAAAAAATATGGTACATTTACACAATGGAATACTACTCAGCTATTAAAAACAATGAATTCATGAAATTCTTAGGCAAATAGATGGAACTAGAAAATACCATTCTGAGTGTGGTAACCCAAACACAAAAGAACACACATGGTATGCACTTACTGATAAGTGGATATTAGCCCAAAAGCTTGGAATTCCCAAGATACAATTCACAGACCACCTGAAACTCAAGAAGAAGGAAGACAAAAGTGTGGATACTTTGATCTTTCTTAGAAGGGGGATCAAAATTCCCATGGCTCATAGTCAATCAATAGACTGAGCATAGGGTCCCCAGTGGAGGAGCTAGAGAAAGAACCCAAGGAGCTAAAGAGGTTTGCAGTCCCATAGGAGGAACAATAATATGTACCAATCAGTACCCTCACAGCTCCCAGGGACTAAATCACCAACCAAAGAATATACATGGAGGAACCCATGACTCCAGGTACATATGTAGCAGAGAATGGCCTTTTCAGACATCAAAGAGAGGAGAGGACATTGGTCCTGTGAAGGCTAGAAGCCCCCGTGTAGGGAAATGCTAGGTCAGGAAAGTGTGGGGAAGAGGTTGGTAAGCAGTGGGAGGGGGGATGGGATAGGGGGTTTTCCCAGAGGGGTAAAGAGGAAAGGGGATAACATTTGAAATATAAATAAAGTAATTATCTAATATAAAAAAGAAGACAGAGAATGAGAGAGCAGGACACTTGATCTTCTCCTCTGACCTCTACCTATTTATATGCACAGGTGTGTGCACACAGATACATATAACACACATGCATACACCAGACACACATAATTACCACTCACACCACAAAAAAACTGGAAGAAATAAAATAGCCAACAAATGTAAGTTTACAGCTGTTAATGGGAGATTTGAGTTGCTGGCAACAAATAAACATTTGTTCAATTCAGTTGTTTTTTTAATTGGATGTCTATAGAAGCTCATTAGCACAGTTATTGCATTTTTAAGTGGCTTTCCCCTCACCAGGCAGTAGTGTATTGATTTGGTACAACTTCATGGTCTTTGACTTCAAGTTGATATGTTGCAATTGACTGTGGTGGGAGGAGAGTTCACAGCATGGAAACTGACACACTATATGTCTTGACAGTTTTTGACCATTTATCCGCACAATACTCCTCCCCCACCCCCATCAGGTCCACCACTACATCCTTTTCTAATGAAAATAAATTTGAACTCACATAGAGTAAATAACTAGAATAATTCTAAGAAATCCATTTTTGAGCCTTTAGAGAAAATATTTGATTGCTCAGAAAAAAAAGTCATTGAATATAGTGATACAAATTGGACTCTTGAGATACTTCTCCTATACACTAGATGAAAGAAAGGCCACACCAATATGTCTCTTTGGACTGTATACTTAAAGCCTCCTTCCTTATTCATGATGTTAAAACAACCACAGCAATGGCTGTAGTTGTGTGCTTCATTTTGTCTTGTTTTCTTGGCAACTTGAGATTACCTGAGTTATGAACTCTGATTCTTCTGCAAAGAAGTACCAGTTACTTTTTTGAGCTGATACAGAAGTTGAAATAAATGTGTAAATCAAAACTGAGTTTCAGCAAATATTGGATATTATCATTACTGTTAGCTTTGCTTTCAAATCCAGTATGGACTGAAACAAATGTGTGTATTTGTAAAAGTAGATCCTTCAAGGAACTCGCATCAGTCAGCAACTGGAGTTGATGTGCATATGTATACATGTGTGTATACATATATGTGTGTGTATATACACAAATATGTGTAACAGTAATAAAGAAAAAAAAGACTATCAACTTGATAGTGGGGGAGCATGGGAGCAATTGAAAGGAAGGGACCTGGGAAGGGCTGGAAGGGAGAAAGGGGGAAGTGATATAATTCTATTTCAATTAAAAGTGTATTTAAAAATAAATAAAAGATAATAAGGGCTGGGGAGGAAGATACTCATTACATGAGCGTCAGTACATTTTTCATTTTTCATGGCTTTCCCTTTAAAAAGTTGGGGAGTGACTATATATAAATGTTGCTGAGTGCTGGGAAATTGAGAAGAGCTTCCCATCACACATCTCCCTCTGCTGTTTTTATTCCTATTGCCTGGGGGACCTGTTGTTCCTATCTAATGAGTCAGCCAGATGGGAGTTCTAAATTGTGTGTGTGAGTGGGCATTTGTTGATGTTGCTCTGAGACAGTGGCCATTCCCTTTCCACTTTCAATCAAAGAGGCAATATTTGCAGGTATGTGCATCTCCCCTCCAAGACGCTGGCACATGACAAATGTTCAAAAGACCCTGCTTGCTTGTCCTCAGAAAGGAGGCTTATGATTTTCTCTGGGTACATGGTAGCAGACTCAGGGCCCTTCCAGGAAGACAAGGCTACAAGTTTGTAAGAGAGGGTTTAGACATCTGAACCTTAACGGGATTTTCGGAACCTGAGAGTGCAGTTGCATCTATGAACTCACGGCTCACAATACCTGCAACTGCATGCACAAGACTTGCACAAAACAAAACCAACCCAAATGCTAGCATGGGTGGAAGAAACTCAAGAACTCTCACATCTGTCTGAGGAGCTACTGTCAACTGATGGATACTGAAGGAGGGAGAGACAATTTTCTCCAGTACTGTGGCCCCTGAGAAGTTACCTAGGCTCTAGTAGATGGTTTCGCACCCATGCACACACAGTCCTCACTAACTTGACTGGCTATATAACCAAAATCAGAATTTTAAAAGTGAGGATACAAAGTTGAGTGGGCAAGCGATAGAAGTGAGTATGGGAAAAGTTAGGGGTGAATATGATCAAAATACATTGTATGAAATTTTCAATTAAGAGAATTAAAAAAAAAAAGACTAGGAGAGAAAAGTGGAGGGGGTAGGTCAGGAATTAAAAAGAGGGAATGGGGAGTTGGGTTTGATCAAAATACACTATATGCATGTGTGAAATTCTCAATAAAACATTTCACTCTGAAAACAAAATGAGCCGCAGTAGAAGCAGACCTTCAAGTAACTTGCACAGCTTGAGATGACACGGGTAATTTAAAACCTCAGACCAGAAAATCTGCCTTGCAATCTCAAACTGTGATAGAGGTCTCTGCAGGGAGGATTTTTTTTTTTAATTGACAAATCCAGAATGTACAACCAGTTCCAAGCAGAAAGTGCAGTGAGGGGTAAACACAGCTCGCATATATTTTATGGAGAGCAGGTTCCAAAGGATGAAATGAAAGCCTATGACAGAACCCATGGTTCTAGCATTGACCCACACAGACCCGTGTTAAATGCTACATTTGTCAGTGACTAATGCAACATGACCTTGGGCGATTCATTTTGTGCCTCAGAGCACTGGTTTTTCTCACATTAAAAATCAATTACTCCAAGAAACAAATGAAGTAATATAGATGGAACACCTGGCACTGTGTGTGAGACACCATCTGTATCAATTCCTTCAGAAACTATAATTACACTTATTCTTCTATGACACAAGACACACTCCTGTGTTTGCTTATGAGACAGACACAGAAAGGTGAAAGAATGCGTTAAAGATGTGTGGGGTCTGAGTGAGAACTCAGGGTTACTATTCCTGCCCCATCGTTCAATCTATCACCCCACTGTATTTGAATATAACTTAAATTTAGAATATACACAGAATATTAAATAACAATCAAACTCCTGTCAGTTTGCAGATCAGTGAGCTTGTTGTTGTTTCTTCTCAGATGCTCCACGAATAACAAGAACAGTCACAGTATCAGAATCAGCCTGTGACAGGGACCATTCCAAATGTTTCAGGCACACGGTTCAGATTCTACATGCATAATATCCATAGTGGTGTTCAGTATTGTACCATTATGGTTGCAGAAGACAGGAAGTCCAACGCAGTGGTAGAATGGGAAGATACATCTTCAGAAGAGGTGAGATTGGCCCAATTTAGAAGAGATTACAAGGCACTAAAATGCCATGGGAAATAAGGACAGACTTCACATTATATGAAGTAACAACATTATCCAAAACCTCAAGGGCAATGGGAAAAAACAAAAACAAACAAACAAACAAACAAACAAAAAAAACGGGGGATCTGGAGCAAGTAACACTCTCATCAATGTCACGTTTTCATAAGCTACTTACTGCATGCTATCTCAGGGGAGAAGGATCTGAGTGTATTCAGTATTTCTACATTGCCCCAGTGGGCCATGGTGCTAAAATGCAGATGCTGACCTACAGACATTGAGATCTGGTTCAATGGCGCTCTATAATGAAATTGTACCCATGTTGCAAAGCTTTAGGCCTGAGGTCCCCTGACTCACTGGTGGACAAATGTTACAGACGTGAATTAATGTAGGTGGAGCTCACATGCCATCTTGGTTTACCTGCTCAGTGGAGAAACTGCAAAAATGCGGATAAGTTGAGCATAGAGAACAGGATGGGGAATAAGGAAGGACCAATGGTTAGTCCTTTCTCAAAAATAATTATACCATTACCATGTAAATCTATGACAAAAGACAACTTCCACCATAGAATATTGATGTATAGAGTATTGACACTGACTGAAATCACACAGCTTTATTTGATAACCTGATGTACCACCTTCCAGATTTTACTTTTGCAAAACAACTCAGCCTCTGTGGAGGTTTGAATATGCTTGGCTGAGGGAGTGACACTGTTAGGAAGTATGGCCTTGTTGGAGCAAGTATGTCATTGTAGGGGTGGACTTTGCGACCCTTCACCTAGCTGCTTGTAAGGTCAGTTTTCTCCTGTTTGCCTTTGGAAAAAGATGTAGAACTCTCAGCTCCCCCAGCACTTTGTCGGCCTAAACACTGCCATGCTTCCTTCCATGACAATAATGCATTGAACCTCAGAACCTGTAAATCAAACCTAATTAAAAGTTGTCCTTTATAAGAGTGGTGTTGGTCATGGTGTCTCTTCACAGCAATAAAACCCTAACTAGGACAGCCTCTATGAACTATAATTTCCTCCCATGTAATAAACGCATAAACAAATCAAAATCACAAGCTTGACTGGGGCTGCTTTTGAGAAAATTTAGTATAATCCAGAGTAAGAAATTGATAATTGTTAGCTAGATTAATATTGTAATCATTATTATCCTAATAAAGAGAGTCATGGTGATAGGAAGATATGGCCTGTGGATTTTTGGCTACATCATCTACAATGTGTGTTAGATTAGGAGTGTCATAGTGTCATTTCTCTTGTCAGACTACCAGTTTCCTCATTTATTACTGATAAACAATAATAGCCACATGATTGGTCTGTGTCCCAAGAAGTAAGTATATTATATGTGGAAAGGACAGATATGACTGGTGTACTTAAAAAATACAGGGTGACCCAAACTTCCAATTGGATGATGGCATCAACTCTGCCTCTTTCCTACAGGGCATTCACACAGTCTCTCTCTCTCTCTCTCTCTCTCTCTCTCTCTCTCTCATACACACACACACATACACTCACATGCACACAAATATATTCAGGCATATACTCACGCTTATATAAACATTCAGAAAAAATTACCTATTAAATAACTAGTCAATTCACATATGAACTACAACTAAAATCTATGTAAACTAATAGATGGTATATGGATCATGGATGGAGTACAGGATGCATAGGTAAGTGATTATGTGGATAGATGGAAAGACCAGTGATTTATTGCTTAGTGGGTAGGTGAGTGAGCAGATATTAAAGAAATAAATGTCCTTGCCATTCTTCATTTCCACTAAAATGTTTCTCTTCTGAGGAGAACATGTAACTGCCACATGTTTATCTTCTCCATGTCTACTCCCAAGTCTCTTATTCATTTCCTATGAATATAAAATCTATCAGAATGGCCTGAAGCCATTCTACAAATTGCAATGGCTATTCTAGTATGTGTAGAAATTTCCATTACCTCATCAAATTTTTATTTCCAGAAAGTTGTCCACACAGAATAACAAAATTCTCTTAGCTCTATGTGACTGACAGACATACGTTTTCATTCCAATGAGGAAGGGTCTTTGAACCAAAATAACATATGCTATGAGACAAATCATCCTGCACAATGACATTCTGCTGCAAAAGTGATCGGCAGGATACAGATGAAATTCTGGGGTCACTCAGCGGTGGGGAGTTGCCAGGACCTCACAGTCTCACTGTGAGGATTAACAAGGCAACATATGTGTGAGCACAGCTCAACACCAAGCAACACGACTGCACTTCAGTCACACTTAGACTAATAAGATCATTATGGCAGTGCTGAAAAAGCCCTAGGATTGGTGTGAAAAGACCTTGGTAAGGAGTTTTAACAAATGGATTCCCTACAGATATGAGAACCACGAGACTGACACCTTGGAATCAAGCTAAGATGAACCAAACACAAAAAATGTCACCTTGAATCTGGATTTACCAGTCACTGTTTGGGAGGGAGCTGATTCTCTCCTCTCCTCCTCTCCCCTCCCCTCCCCTCTCCCCTCCCCTCCCTTCCCCTTTCTCTCTCTCTCTCTCTCTCTCTCTCTCTCTCTCTCTCTCTCTCTCTCTCTCTCTCTCTCACACACACACACACACACACACACACACACTTCTCTAACAGTGAAGTTCTGACTCTCAGCTTTATACCAGACACAAGTAACCAATTCTTATCATGAGTCAATTGTCTTTAATTGCATTTCTCCCTTAAAGTTGAGGTGTCATGAGTTGGTTAAGGTTCTGTCTGCGACAGTCTCCTGTAATGACAACCTACACCTTTACCTTCCCTAATCTTGATTTGAAGAAGAGTAAACATCAAATCCTATAAAAGCAGAGCCTGAGAAGACCCTATCCCTCTCAGCTTTTGGTAATCTATGAGCACACTGCAACATAACAGACGCCCTTTGAGACACTATGATTCAATAATTTTAGGTTCTAGGAACCCCTCAATATGGTCAGGCCGACTTTTGTGTGAAGCTCAGAGACGTATGTAGCTTATATGACTTCCCTAGGCTCTGGTCTGACGATTAATGCAGTAAAGATATAATGGCGTTCTTCCATCCTTGCTAACTTATGGGTTCTCCATGATTCCTGAGCAAGACTTGGATACTGTACTTCTGCCAAGTTCTAAAGAAGATTCTCAAAAGAAAGCAGTCATTGCTCTCTCATCAGGTCAGTCCATTCTACACAGAGTAGGTATCAGAAAATACTACCTGACTTAACAGATCCACCAGAGCCCTCAGTGGCAGACATGAATGGCTTATGATAAAAAGATATACTTTAGGCACACATTTGTGATCTTGCTCACACATACAAGTTATTGGGAGTTTGGAGGGTTTTTAATCAATAATATATAAACCTTGAGTTTATAGTTTTCAATAAATAAAATAGTTCTCCAATTTTTGGGATGTCAGAAAATAGCTTCGTTTACTTTCTTAAGACATTTCTAGTTATTCTCCAAGAATCTCATTCCTGTATATAAAGTATATTGCTTGTAATTATCCCTACTACTTCTTCCTGCCCAACTCCACCCAAACCTCTCTCATTGCTTTTCTTCTCTCTGTTTCTCTCTGAGTGTCTTTGTTTCTCTCTGTGTGTGCATGGGGGGGGGGGAGTTGGGTGCGTGTGTATGTGAGCATGTGTGTATGCTTGTGTGTTGATATGCATATATGTGTACACATATGGATACCTAGGAGCTCATGTGTACATGTGTATGTGTACATGCATGTATACACATGTGTGTATGTGTGTACATTGTGTGTGTACATCATGTGTGTATATGGATGAATGGGTCAAGGTTTATCGGTACCTTGTGTTAACAAATATCCAAGATATCTTTCAGTCTACTGAAGTCATTTATCTCTAGGCTTTTCTCAGGTTGTTGAATGTTGAGTATATCATGTTCTTGCTCTTCGAAGTATAGTCAGCATTGTGAATGGTGTGGAAAGGTGAATGATTAGAGGAGGTGACAAGCACCATGGAGTCCAATTAGTGCGTCCTATCTGCACATCTACTGGAGCACAGAAAACCTATGAGGGGCACGCATGAAAGAACAAAGTATTGCACTATGCTCAGCAGTCATTACAGACCAATTGTTTCCCAGCTAAGAGTAGGGCCTATGCCCCTCTCCATTCCACACAGGAATATTGGCTGACTTGATCTTATGAAATTCTTATGTAGGTAACATATCAGTTGTGCGTTCATTGATCATATCCAGAAGATACTGCTTTACACTGATCATACCCAAACTCTCACTCTTATTATCCCAGATTATAGATAAGGAAAGAGGCACAGTGAAGGCAAAAGACTTCCCAAGGTTGCACAACAAAGAAATGGTGCACCAGGTTTTAAAATGAAAGCATTTCAGACTTTGACCAATAAAAGAAAACTAACAGAACACAGGTAAGGATCCTTTGAGAACTTACAAAAGGGTACTATCACAGGTAAGCAGTCCTGATATGACATGAGGAGATAGTCCTTGGAACAAAGATAGTTATATTATGATACAGTCAAAGCCACCTTTTTTACATACTGACCAATGATGTTAGGCAAGTCAGTCACTCAGGGCTTCTCTGAGTAGATTCTAAAATGAGGAGTTTGACTATATAAATCGACAAACAGCATGAAATCCTATTCTAAGAGGTATTACAGGCCATTGTCTGGCTATTGTAAACCCCTATGAGACCTGAGCTGTACCCATGCTCAAGTTTGTACTTGGAGAGCCATCTGCGAGTACAAGGCTTAGGACTCCATTCCTAGAGGTCTATAAGACACTGTGGTCTTAGTCCAAGATTGGTTATCTAGGTTAAAAAGAAGGGCATATAAGTATTGTGAATGAGTCTGGATGGTGTTTGAAGTGCACCTGCTGTTCAGTGGAACAATTTATGCGGCCCACATTTCTAACTAGTGTGTAACTGCAAAGTTATGCTACTTTCAGAAGCCCAGTAAGGCATTTGTCTCTGAGAAAAAAAAATGTTCACACTTTATATGATACTATTATTAGCTTGATAGACACTGTCATATAAAATTACATCATTGTTGAGCACTATCCAAAGACTGAGAGCAGTGTTATTCAGCTAACTGGAAATGTCTTTTCATAGATATGGCATGATGTGGTGACCTTTAATGAGACAGGGATGGGCACCTTGTGCCATCTAAATGGATGCTGAGCGGAAGCTGCCCTATCACAGCTTTAAACTGAGATTGGGGAAAGAACAGCATACAGAGAGGGAGTTGCTATGGTTTTATATCTTAGAGAAACAATCATTCACCAAAATTTAAAAGAATCGATGAAAAAAATCATTTACTTCGAATGTCATTGAATCAAAGGTGATAGGAACACAAATAAAAAGGACAAAGAAACAGCTATGGATATCTGTGTTATGTAGGTATTTCCTTCAAAATCACTTCCTGGGACAAAGATAATTTCACAGAGCGATGGATGAGGAATGTTCTTCCTTCCAGATCTCTCTTTCTCACATAGGACAAGTCTTTCTTTTGACATTGACATGAAAGCATACCCCATACCTGATAGTGGTGTGCCCTACTCCTGTATTGCAATGTGGCCTTTTGCTGAGGAATTTTTAACTTTGTACTTACCATTCACCTCAAAGTTTCCTTTCTTGATCTCTTGAGAAAACGTTCCATCTTTGACTTTCAAATAAATGTAGATCATCTGATCTCCATTCTCTAAATCACTGGTGCTCATCTCTGTTCACATCACTCCCCTTGCTTTCTTGAAAGCTCTGTCCAGACATGGTACAAACTGTTTGGTCCTTCATGCTCTGTCCTAAAGTTCAACCTAATTCCTAATGCCTAGCTACCTCTTCAGGGCATAGATTAGGAAGAGTGATACAATATTAAGAGTTAATATCTTCTTGATATGTTACCCTGAGCCAGAATGTGCTGTCCATTTGGAGAGAACTTACTTTACTGATTGATATCTGCAGATTCCCTCCCCCTCCTTGTTTGTGAACTGAGTAGATGATTCAGCTATTCAGTCCAGTGGTCAAAGTTTGTTCACTTTGATTCTAATATCCATTACTCTGTTATTGAGTAATCATACCAGGGAGGTTCTAGAGACTCTTATTCTGGAAACTGATTTGTGATTGCATGTCATTCACATTTTGCCCTAACATAAGAGCCTATAGAACTCCTTAACAAATACCTCTTAATTCATAAACTAGTAAAGAATCAGAAGAAAGGGCTCAATATGCACCATTTAACCTAATTATGCCTTACATGCTCACTCTGCTGTGTATAAAGTCCATTCATGCAGTAGACATACATTTTTAAAATGGTTTGTGATGCCTCTGAACAATTCGGTTTTTCTGGTTCTATACTTTTTAAAATTCATTTAAATGGATATATATTTTTGTTCAACAGAATAAATGTCTTCTTTCCAAGCAGCCGTGTACAATACTTAACATGACCTAGAGGGCAGAGTTGTGAAGAGGGATCTGTTTCTTTGTTTGTAAAGGCCAGCTCTACTTTTGTTTGAGCTGCCCTGCATTTACGGATTTGTGTCATAGTTCACAAATGGAATTGTGATAGAAGGAAATGTCCCCTCTAGGCATTTGCTAGCAGTCAGTGAGCCAAGAGGGCATTCTCACTACTGTCCCCCACAATGATGGAACATGAAAAATTAAGACTCTATCAGCATGTGCACGCAGACTTGCATGGCTTAAAGTCCAGAGTCTCCTCAGCATCTTTTTTACTATCTTCTTCATGTAAATCAAATATTTCACACCTAATTAATTATACACATATTAGCTGGCTGGGGAACATGTATTCATATCTGATAAAGTGAATCATCAAATGTAAGAAACAAGAGACACAGTCCTCACAATCAGCAATGTACACTGCCCCATTGAATGGATTCTTCTCTTCTTGCTGCTCTCCACTACTTCTATCTCTCTACCCCAAAGCCAGATGGCATACCAAAGACACATTAGTCAGAAGCATCAACAGCTAACACTTCTATGTTTTCGGAATACCAGAAAGAAGAAAAGTGGATGGCAGAGACAAGATAACTGCAGCGAATATTAACCCTAAACTGGCGCAGAAATTGAAGACAGCGTCCTAGACCAGAGTTGGGGGTGGGGGTAGTAACTGAGCTTGAAGAAAGAACCCTCAAGTCATTCCCATGGGGTCTGTATACTCAAATCCAAGGATCTCAGTAAGGGAATGCCTACTTTCGGTGTCCTGATGCATGTGTGTGAGAGATTATTTTGATTGTGTTAACTGGTATAAGAAGACTTGCCACTGTTGATGGTACCACTGAATGAGTAGACTGTCCTAAATGAACATCAGGCATGGTGTGCAGTCCTCAGTAGACTTTAAGCAGTACTATTGCTACTATTTTTACTACTATCCATGGTTTGAATACATCCAATGAAGTCACCATGACGGTTTAGGAGTAAGAGTCCATGGTTTTCTGTCAATTAATGACAATTGCCTGACTCCTCTTACAGATCAGGTTTTTCTGTAAGAGTCAACAAGACAAAGAGAAAATGAACTTTAAAACCAGAATGGAAGACTTTGGTCTAATCCCTCACCACCATCTTCCATCAGAAAGGGTAGCCTTCCTGGATGTCGCCCATCAGAACCCCATTTTCTCCAGAGTGAGGGCACTCATATTTGTTGAGAGGAACCCTACGTACTGGAGCCAATCTCATTCAAGCACATTTCCTGGTGCTAGTAATTAAGCCCCACCTGCTCTTCTTTCTCTGAAGGCCATTGCTGATGAGGCACTCACAGCTCTATTTCATATTTAACATTGATTGAAAGGCACAATCATGGTTCAAGATTCTAGACTTAATTTTAAGACTTAGCAGCATACTTCATGGGAGCCTGAACTTGATATGTAGAAGACTCACAGATCCCTAACTGGGAAAGAGAAGTTCATGTCTAATCCCTTGGCTCCAGCATAAAATGGTCAGATGGACACTCTCAATCCTGCTCTGGACTCACAGGTCTGTAAATTAGCTGCCACAGGAACAAAGGGGAGCTGTCCATGCCTTCTCACTGGGACTGCCTACCCAGTTTTGGAGGTGTTTATAGATAAGCATTAGAAGAAAAATGACATATATCCTGCAAGAGAGATTGATTCCCTCTCTGTTGAATGCTATTTATTCCTGTGTAAAACAGAAAGAAAACCTATGATGAAATGATCCAGAAAAAAGGCTGGCCAAGCCCTAGGATACAGCAGAGGACAAATCCAGTCTGGTTCCTTTATTCTTCCTTCCTTTTTTCTTTATCTTTAAATACCACATCAATAAGCAGAGATGTTTACAGATGCATGAAGAAAAGTAGACTGGGAGGGTATATGATGAATGGATGAACTACCTTTACATTGCTGTAACAAAATAGCTCAGAGAAGCTAAACTGTACCCAAAATGCCAGTCTGTGTCTGTTGCAGTAAAGGAAATGTGAAAAAATTTGTGGCAGAGGAAGTGTAAGGAGGCAGCTTCTTGTTCATATGACTGCACACAGGAAACAAAGAATGAAACAGAATCCATTCAAAGGCTGACCTACAGAGACACACTTCCGTCCATGATCTACATCTTTTGGAACAGTGATGTAATCTGGAGACAGAACACTCTAAACATGATTTCGGGGTGGGGGGGGAGGCTTCTTTCCAGATTTATGCCATAAGCTTGGACCCATGGACAAAGGAATGGTTGAATATGTCTAGGTGTGGATAGATAATCTCTCAGTAGAAGCCATTCTGTGGCTTACGTTGGCATCCTTTTCTATCTAAGATGAGCCAAGCAAAGTCAGAAATTCAAATGTGTGGGAAAGCACAGGCTTGTCAGTGATCAGATGCAGGCTGACACTGACTTACCAGTTAGTGGTATTGCCCCACACCCACTACAGAAAGCCATGTAGAGGACAGGGCATATACCAACCAGATAGCAATGCACACACACTTCTGCCTTGTTCAGAAACTTAACCCCTGGTAGATCTGTCATTGTCTCTATGTTATGACTGCAGTAAAGCATATTCACTTGCCCAATTATGTTCACATTTCTCAGAGGCTTAGGACAGACCCTGGATAGAAAATGTGATGCCTAAGTCCCAGGCACAGATCAAACCTCATTGCCTGTTCTTGATATGTTATTCAAATTCCAAAATAATAAACTATAGTATTCCACACAAAGTACTGATTGAACTCTGTCAACATTCCTGTCCTCAGTACTCAAATCAAGGCAGCTAGAAAAGAAGAAAGCAGAGTATTCACCACCCCAGTCCTCTGACCAAATCTGATAGAGTGCAGCTTCGTAAACAGATCATGCCAATGGTGAAACTGCCAACATGAGTGTGGTAACCATTCCTCATGATATGGTCTTCAGAACCATTAGAGAGTAAACACACACACACACACACACACACACACACACACACACACACACACACACGAGAGTCCTTGGAAAGCTCTTAATAGTATTCCATTGCTTTAAGTGTCAAAAACAATGAAGTCTTAAATCAGCAAGATGTTTTCCATATTCAGTAAATATGGTTCCCAGACCTAAGGCATCAATGAATCAAGTCCCATTTAATCTCTCAAACCCTCCTTCCCTGTTTCCTCTCCCTTCTCCCCCCGACCCCTCATTTGCTGTAGTCTTAAAACATTTAGGTCTGAAATCTAAAGGTTCATGTCAATCAGGGTGAGAGGGCCCATCCTATATGATTATTGTTAAATTTGTCTCATCTCCATTTCTTCATTACTCAATATGTTTTAGGTTTGTTGTCTTTGTTCGTTTAAACTTGCTGTTTTAAATTAAGAGAGTGCCAGAAACTTTTTCAACTATAAACTAAGCCTATTGTTTTCATTTCAGGACTCTTTCCTATGATCTCATTCTCACCAAGTCATAGAAAAAGAGAAATGAGAAGAAGTAAGCTTCCTGCAAATATGTTCCCAGCTTTTCAGAAGTCATTTAATGGTGGAACTGAAGTTCGTACGGAAGAGGCCTCTTTCTCACACTGTTCAGTGAATGTCTTAATCATGACTCTTATCCAGTGACATAAACAACACTCAACTAAGGAATCAGGACAAAAGAGTGCCTGTGCCTGTATGCTCAATGTGGACACTGACTCTAACCACCAAGGTTGCCTTTCCACCCTCCAGATAAACTAGAATCTAGGCCAATATGACCCCATTCCCCTCTACTTAACACACACTGTGATAGTCAGGTTTATGTCACTATAACTACATAATTGAAATAATAACTTTGTAAGAGAAAGGAGATATTTTGATAATAGTTCTGGACACTCTGCTCCAAGTTCCAGTGACTCTGTGACCAAGATGTTGCATGGCAGTAGTGAAATTTCATAGGACAGGAGATTGCTCACCTCAGAATCCAAGGAGTGACCAAGAAAGGCCATGTCTAAATCTCCATATCCTCTTTGTAAGCACAGACCAAATATCTAAGATCCTTTCTCTCAAAGCCTCCTCTAAGTCCAGCAGTATCAGTAGTACCAACAAGGTTCACTCATGTTCTAATTTGGTATCTGTTGCTGTAATAAACACTGTGACCAAAAGTAGCTTCAAGAGGAAAAGGTTTATTTGGCTTACATTATTATTTTTATTTTTTTATGGCTTGAAGTTGTTTTATCCCATGACTTTTTTTTTTCTAAATTTTTTCATTTACATTCCAAATCATTTCCCCTTTCCCGTTTCCTCTCTCCCTAAAAGTCCCATAAGCCCCATTCCCTCCTTCTGTTCCCCATTCAACCCCCTCTCTTCCTTGTCCTGGCATTCCCCTACATCCAGTCTTTCCAGGACCAGGGGTCTCTCCTTCCATCTTCTTGGAAATCTATTGATATGTGAATTGTGTCTAGGGTATTCCGAGATTCAGGGTTAATATCCCCTTATCAGTGACTGCAGCCATTATTAAAAGAAGGAGGCCAGATGAAGAATTCAAACAGAAGCTTGCAGCACTAACCGCCGTGCAGGAATGCTGCTTACTGGCTTGCCTCCTCCAGAAATCCCCAGCACTTCTTCCCCTTTCTACATCGCTAAAGTGTCACCATGTGGAGAAACACCATCGCCTAAGCTTTATCTTTGTTCTGATCACAAGATGAAAGTCACAATATTTCATAGGGCTGTTGGTGGCATGGCATCTCAGGAGTGGGAAGATGGTTTGAGCTCGCAAAGTTTTTCTTAGAGCCATGGTCACTGCATGATTTTGGTTAAGGCTCGGCAATGCCCATGAACTGAGACAACTCAATCCAGATTCCAGCAGGGATCCAGAAGCCATTTGGCCTGAAAGCATCTGGACTCAACATCAGCTACTACTACTACCACCTGATTCTTCTCCTCAGCTTTATTGTGTAATTCACCCAAGGGAGAACTGTTCTGACTTTAAAATCCCCTGTCACTACAGTGAAAAGCACTAGTCCTCTGGCTCTACCATCCCAGCCTTCTTTAGCTGCTCCCTCTGAGCTATCCCCACCTTTTCCAACTTGTCCCCAAGCAAACTGCCATAGTTTTTGTCCTCAAAGTGACTTTATGTAACCCGCCTGATCAATCAGCTCTCTTACACTGTTTATAGCCCTCCTTATCTACGAGATGCACTTCCAGGTCAAAGCAGGACACTTATGCCCTTCACAGTCAATCGCCTTGCAGCTTGGACAGTCCTATCCCTCCCATTCTATCAAAAATACCACTTCTCTGACATTCTTTTCTGTAGAGTGGCACTGTTCATAAGATCCCAGACTGTTTCCTTGCCTAGACCTTTTCACAATATATTCTCAGGGTTTGAGGTCCCTTTCCATTCTTTACCTGGATAGTGACAACCCTCATTCAAGTAACATATCCTGCTATCTCCTGGGTCACTATGTATCCCTGTGTATCTTCAACATTTGGTCTTGGACTTCCATTTCTGATCTGTCTTTCTTATCTCTCTCCCCCATAGAACCTTCTAAACAACTTGCATTTGAAACTGGTTCTTTCTTTTTATTATGGCCAGAAAACCTAGGATACAGACTGTTAAAGAACAGAGAATGTGATGTCTCCTACAGAAGAGAATCAAGTTGTTGGGTTTTCCATGGATAAGAATGCCTTTTCTGAAGAATTGCTAGTTCTGGGTAGGAAGCATCTACTTTAGATGCTGGAACAAAGCTAAACTCAGAGCATGAACAGAACAGCGTGGTTTCCACCTGTGGCACTCCTGAGTAAAGATGCTTGGTTCAGAATTAAATGGGAACTATTGGTAGGTAAGGCTCTCTTGGCTAGTTCTGAAAAACCTGAACTCAGTTTTACAACATGTGCTATAAACATTAATTAGCATATACTAATGATAGGCAAGGATGAAATCAAGTCAGAGAAGTTTGCAGCTTGACCACAGGTTCCAGCTATTGGAGATTAGAGGACCTATAGCCAACACTCCTGTTCTTAAATGTCCTCTTCTGTGCTTCACTGTCTGCAAGGCCATATGCTTTTCATTCTACTTAATAGACCTAGTTGAGGGCCAGCAAGATGGCCCAGAGGGTAAATGCACTTGGACACAAGCCTGATAACCTAATAACCTTAGTTTGGCCCTCATAAAAATCTGGATGCTATGGTGTGCATCTGTAATCAAGAGCTGGAGATGGGAGCAGAGACTGGAGAATCATCAGGAAACTCATGGACAGCTAATATGGAGTACACAGCATGGAAGAAACAAATAGAGGGACCTTACCGATGGCTCAGCCCTTAAAGGCTAGGCTCAGAACCATAAAATATGAGAGACTCACTCTTAACAAGTTATCCTCTGTCCTCTACAAGTATACATACCCACATATGTCAGTCACACCTACGCAATTAACATGTAAGAATAAGATGTTAAAAAGAGAGTGCCAGTGAAAGTCCCAGAGGCATTCTGCTTTTCTTTAATTCCACCAGGGGGTAATTTGACCCTCTGGGTGGCTCTGAGCTCACAGGTAGCTTTCTCCACCCCTGCAGTTCAACACTTCCTCCCCTGCAGAACTCTTTGCTCCTCACACCTGCTGAGTATGTCCTCACCAGGGGTTAAGAGGATAAAAGGCTCAAAGCAGCAGGCCCATGAAGTCACAGATTAAAAGGCAAATAAGGTAAAATCAAGGCTGGGGCATTACTATTATCCATGTGGATTTGCTGTTAAAAAAAAAATCCACAAAGCCCATGTACATAAGGACTCAAGTGATTGCATTCAGGTCAGTCCTCACAGAGATAATAATGACATTTCATGGAGGGTGAGCAAACTTTATTAAAATAATAATTATACCATTTTAGCGAAGAAAAAAAAATCGGAGATTTTGACTCTGTGCCTGACCAAGAGTAATACATACTCAAAATCAAACTGGTTTAAACCAAATTGGGGAAATGTATTTTTTTTTCTTAAATGGAAAATCACAGACCCAACTGGAATGAACTATTAAGTTCATCACTTCTGCAGAGTGTCTGACTATGTACAGGGACCTCCAAGATTCTTCAGTGTCTTACTGTGAGGATGCCTGGGACCTTTACTCTAACTTGTCTCTACTATGCTCCTAGCACTACCCCTTTTCCTAAAAAAGGCACGGATATTCAAGGGTTCAACCTGAATAATCCTCATACCCTCTCAAAAGTGTGGGACAGAATGAAAAGAATCTCAATACAGATTAATAAAGGAAGTTAAAACAAGATTGTTTCTGACAGAACCAGACAAATCAATTGGATGATCTCTGGCAAGCAAAGATAATTGTATTTCAAAGTCTATTAAAGCACATCAGGGCCAGTTAGCTAATTTCACAGGGGAACTGGCTGTCGCTGGGCATTAGGCAGCAGTGAGAAACATCGGGCAGAAACACAAGATGGCATTTTCTTCCCAGGATCACTAGACCTATAAACTCAACATTTGAGTTCACAATAAAAGTAGCAGGCGTCTTTGTTCAAAGGGGATTTCCATCCTAATAGGGCTGGGAGCAATGGAACATCTATGCCAGATCTGACAAAACTGATTATACATCCTTTGTGTGAAGTTATTCATCTAAAACCTCTGAAGAGACATCTTTAAAATAAGATAAAGTGAAGGGGTTGAGGAAAGACAAGAGATGAGTCTGAACATCAAATGATGAAAAACATCACTCAGAAGGAAAACTAGTCTGGCTTAAAACTTTTGAGAAATAAGACTTAAAAATGAAGTTTGAATGTCTTCGAAATAACAAATGTTAGCTTCATCTCAATTGTCTATACTCTAAATGAGGGTTGGCATTTGTTGCAACTGTTACCTGCGAGTTTATCTTGCATTAGGGAAGCTGGATATGGAGACTTTCAAGTTAATTACTACTAGTTTTGAAAATGTCTTTGTTGGAATAAATTTGGCACAAATGCAACCATATGGAAGGTCAGACAACAGTGGTCACACTTAATCTGTGTTTCTATGGAAACTATGAATATTTGTTTCATGTGCATTTTCTTCACCTTTCAAACAGGATATTTAAGTGTCCCCTGAGATGCTGAGCAAGCATTTGAGGTTTATCCAACAACAGAATGTCCAAAGGCTTAAGTATTATGATCTGTTTTGAAAATAAGTATCTTGAAGCATTAAAATAACAATAGTGAATGTTTTGCTCTCTTTCAAGTACAAATGGGCTAGAAACTTACCTAAATGATAAGCAGATATGAACAGGATGGGTCTTGTAATTAACCATTCCTCTACTATTATCTATACAAATTATTTCCTCTCTATAAAACGAGAGCTTGCCTGCTGTCTTCTTGTGCCCAGCACCATTCTGAAAGCAAGATGAAGAGTCTCTGTGGCTTCTACAGCCAAAGGATATAAAAAGACATTTGGAAGATGAAGCATCATAGTCTTCAGGGCACAAAGTATAGCAAGAAAGGCAAGTAGACTCTTCATTCGAATCCAATCAACCATCTGAAAACCGAGGATTTATCTGGGGAAATGTTGTGTTTAGTTAGCCTGAGGAGGGGTCACTTTAAGCTCCTCAGGAAATTCTATTCCTGGGTCAATGGTCCAGGGTTAAGATTTTTCATTAATAGGCTATTAACAGTGCCCTCTGCCCATTCTAAGGAGAAACACTCAGAGAACAGGCTAGATTGTGGTTACCTGTGATTCAGGCTCAGAAGGTCTAAGACAGCAGTTATGAATTGCATTTTTAAAGAAGTGCTCAGAGGTTGGTGGCACTGCAGCCCAAAAGCCACACTTTGGGTGCCAGTGATTAAAACAGCATGAGAGAAATAAGAATCATCTTCCCTGTTAAATGATGTATAGCATCATTTAATGAAGATCCAAAAGACTCTGTCTATAATGGAAGGAGAGAGAAAAGAAAAAAAAAAGGAGCAACATGAAGTTCAAACTCATTAAGCATAAACTAGAACTTCACTCCCCCTGTGCATCAGACATTACTGGAAAATGGGTTACTTAAAGATGGCAAAATCAGATCCTCACTGTTTAAAATTTTACAATTATCAGAGAAGAGAAGCTACTCATGCCTTCACCTGCACCCTATAGCCTACGTTGAAGAAGAGGATGAAGACAAAGACGAAGGAGGAGGAGGGAAGGGAGGAAGGAGAAAGAAAAGATGAAGGAGGAGGAGGGAAGGGAGGAAGGAGAAAGAAAAGATGAAGGAGGAGGAGGGAAGGGAGGAAGGAGAAAGAAAAGATGAAGGAGGAGGAGGGAAGGGAGGAAGGAGAAAGAAAAGATGAAGGAGGAGGAGGGAAGGGAGGAAGGAGAAAGAAAAGATGAAGGAGGAGGAGGGAAGGGAGGAAGGAGAAAGAAAAGATGAAGGAGGAGGAGGGAAGGGAGGAAGGAGAAAGAAAAGATGAAGGAGGAGGAGGGAAGGGAGGAAGGAGAAAGAAAAGATGAAGGAGGAGGAGGGAAGGGAGGAAGGAGAAAGAAAAGATGAAGGAGGAGGAGGGAAGGGAGGAAGGAGAAAGAAAAGATGAAGGAGGAGGAGGGAAGGGAGGAAGGAGAAAGAAAAGGAGGAAGAAGAAGAGGAGGAGAAAGACAAGGCGGAGGAGGAGGAGGGGGAAGAGAAAGAAAAGGAGGAGAAGAAGGAAGAGGAGGTAGAGACTCCTTTCACCTCCATAACCCATTCCCTGTTTTCCTTCTTCATAAATTGTCATCATTAGTCTTGGGCCGCCTCATCTTCTTGACATCAGAGCCACTCTGCTCCTGCCTTGTTAGACCCTCTTAGATACTAACCCGAGTCATGCCTCAAGTGACAGTCTGATATAATTCACTTCACGCTGGTTTCTCTCACTCTGCATACAGATTAGATTACCCTTTTTGCATTCCTTCCTAGTACGCTACCTGTCTGTTTTGTTGATAACTTATTACATATCATATATGTATTTGTCTCTTTCTTTAGGTGGTAAACATCCTGAAGTCAAGCATACAAACTTTTATTTATAGTGTTTCCACGTATGTCATAATAAATATAACAATATCTGAGTCTAGGTCCTCAAAAGACATCTTATGAATGGGCTAAATGGAAGGAATGTGGGAATGATAATAAGTTATAAAAACATGGTTAAATACGGTAGTATTGATTCACCAAAATGGATTGAGAAATCAAGACCTCTCTACGTTCAAGCCTGGTCCTCAAAGAGAGTCAAAACTCATGGCTATGGAATTCATGGGTCCCAAAGAAGAATCTTCCAGTAGTTTATTTTTTTTTCTAAAAGGTCATGCTGTCAAGCTGCCTTATAAATATTTATATTTAAACTAATAGATTTATTCTTCTAACTTTGGTCAGAAATGCTTTTTATTGTAGTGGGTAGGGCTTAATGAAGAGAGGCATTGCTCTTCAAAGTTTTGAGAATAAGCAACTATGAGTGCTCAACAATAATAGATGGAACATCAGTATCATCTCCACCCCCATACACACCCCCAGTGCAAAGGAAACCTCTGGGAAAAGGGAAGGAAAGAATATAAGGGCTGAAATATTATGGGAAGCACTATGAAATGCTGTATTCTGGATATGAAATGGCTATTGCATACATGAATTCAAAGCAGCTACAGTATCTGCACAAGATCTTCCAAAGATCAAGCCTGTTAAAATTCCAGCATTGTGGGTTAGGAATATCCTGATTCCTCGCTGCTAGCTGAGGAGCAATTGTTAGCTGATGGCTTCTGCTGGATGATCATTATTCTTTGATCGTGTACTTGATTCTCCATGGCCCAATGAATAACCCCACACTTATGTAATAGGATAAACACAAATTGAACCCAGTGGGTTAAAAACAAATATCCAACATTTAAATAGATAAATAGATAGATTGATTGATAGATAGATGGATGGATGGATGGATGGATGGATGGATGGATGGATGGATAGATAGATAGATAGATAGATAGATAGATAGATAGATAGATAGATAGATAGATAGATAGATAGATAAAGGAAGACATGAAGTTGGAAAGGAAAAGTTGAAAAGTTGTTAAGCTTCTCAGGTTGTTAGGAGGGCGATGAAGTGGGACTGAAGTCTGAGTCCATAGGATCAAGATATATCGTATTCATATATGAAAATTTCAAAGGATAAAAATATGAAAAAGAAGTATTTATATATCATTGGTTAAAATATCAGCTTCAAGAGAAAATTACAACCTTTATCAGATAATAAGAATTAGTTTGAGGAAAATATTTCAGCTAGAACTTGCCTGGTGTAGAATTTTCAAGGCAATACTAGGCATCAGAGAACCAAGAAGTTTAAGATTAAATTATATAAGATTTGAAAACTAGAGCATAAAAGGAAAAGGAACAGAGGGTTCTCAGCAGAAAGAAAAATGGTTATGATAACCCTGTGGTTTATTACTTCCTTAATGTTATTACAGACAGACTGGAAACAAATGTGTATACCACATCTGACAGACACTGGCCACCATGCTGGCCCCCTCATGTTTTGTTTGTTTGTTTGCTTGTTTTGCAGTAATTTTTAGCTTGTCACTGTTAGAAGGCTAGCTATTACAGACTATAAGATACTGACTCCATAAATATATTCTATATTTTTCATTTTTGTTTTTAATTAGCACATTTATATGTTTTATTATGAAGATTTCATGTACACTTATGTCAATATACTTTGTTCTTACCCAGCTTCCACTGCCCTCACGACCTCCCACCACCACCACCACCCTGTTCCTGCCTGATGTGATCTTCCTTCCTAGAGATGGTCCTTTTGCTGCTTTAATGTCACATCACCACCCCTTTATCCCCTCCCATTCTTATCTTATAAACTCTGTTTTGAGTGTGCAGCAATGTCTTATCTACATGAATGTCTATTAACCACATATAAGTCTGGTGCCCACCATATACTGGTCTGGAGACCAGTATAGGGCATTAGATCTCCTGAATTTGGAATTGCAGACACTTGTGTGCTACCATGCAGGTACTAGAAATCAAAATTGAGTCTTCCATTGTTCTTAACCATGAAGCCATCTCTCCAGTCCATGTGATTTTTTGGTTTTGAATCCTCTGACAATTCATACATTTATAGAATGTATGCTGATCATTTTCATACCGTCCCTCCTCTCTAATCCTTCTTTCACTCTTGACAAATCTGTTCTCATCAACAAGTCCTCTTCCTGTTTCATGTATTTTTATCTGCCTTGTTTTGTTTGCCTAATTACAGATCATCCAAAATCCTCTACATTCATAGGTGGCAGAACATGGCTCCAAATCCAGCTCTAACTTCCAAATTCAAAGTTCCCAGTAGACTATGTCTGCCTTCCATTGGTATGCATCTTAGTGATGAAAGTAGGTGTGGCACCTTGTGACATTTGTTGACTGTGGTGAAGACATGCTCCCCTTTGAGAATTTGCCTCAGTCAATATAGACTTTGAATAAATGCAAGCTGACTGTTTGCTCAAAGCAAACATCATCAGAAGACATCCTGCCTCCTGGAACTAGAAAAGTCATCCTCAAATATGAATGTGCTAAAAGCAAGTAACTGTTAGGGACAATCCTCAGACAACCTTCTGCATTTCTATGTTTTCGCCACCATCTTCTCACACTTATACTCTCTCAGCCCCCTCTTCCTTGATATTCCTTGAGTCTTAGGAGAGGAGAATTGATATAGGTATCTCATATATAGCTGAACACTCACTTTTATAAATTTTTGCACCTGAACAGTAATGAATATTTGCATTAACCACTACCCACTTTTTTTTTTAAAAAAAGCATTTCTAATCAAAGTTGGGAGCAACATGGTTCTATGGATATAAATGTAAACTTTTAGAAGGCAGTTTCACAACATGACAATTTATTAAAACAACAATAAGCCCTCCCTCACCACTTCCCTACCATTTCCCACTTGTCACTTTCAAGTACAGGACAAAACTGTATTCCTGTTGAACAGCTTGAAATCCAATCAAGAATGTTATTGGTTACTCCAATACAGTTTTTCACTATTGCACCATTTGGGACAATTTTTCAGAGAGGTTGGTATAATAATATGCTGGGCCCAGCTCTGTTTAAGACCATTAATGCTTTTTCATATCTAGCAACCTGGATGGCATCTTCCAGCACAATGAAAACTAACCAGGGAGAAGAGTTTCCTAGTTAGTTCAAGAGTGAGCAGTCTGTGTCCTGCAACCAAAATATGTGGTATTTTTAGCAACAGGACATTATTAATCAATTATGATAGGACTAGAACCACCACAGCCTATGTTATTCATCTCCTTATTCATCTCCTTTTAAATAGGAATGTTTGCTGTGCTAATCCCTTAATTCTCTCTATTTCACCAATTAGAAATTGTCCGGCCTGCACAACTGTAGAATGTTTTCTTCTAAATTTCAAGTTTGCCTTGAATCTCAAAGAAGGCTTTAAAACAAGAGTTCTTAGCAATAATGGGACAAGATTTTGGTACTTTAGTGGTAAAGTGAATACACACTCAAACAAACATATACACTCCTCACCTTTTGTGGTTAGAGGACTTAGATCAGGTGTGTCTATTTAATAACTACATATTAATGCTTGGGTATATATGGTTGAGACACAGAAATTTTTGGGCCATCATCATATTATTGGGACCATACTTTGGGAGATTCTTAAAACTGTCTATCTGACCCCCTCTCCATCACGCTTCTCCATTTCTCTCTCTCTCTCTCTATCCATCTCTCTCCTCCTTTCTCAATCCCCCTCTCTCTTCCTCTCTCCATTCTCCTCTCTCCTCCTCTCTTCACCTCCCTCTCTCCCCTCCATATCTTATATCTATCTATCTATCTATCTATCTATCTATCTATCCAACCATCTAATCTCTATCTTTATTCTTCATTTTTCAGCTTAATAAGGCTGATTTTGCTCCACTATACACACATCTTTGTGTATAGTGCCACTTTGTCCTAGATCCAAGGCATTGGAGCTAACGTATCTTGGACTGAATCATTCAAACAGGTCAACCAAGATCAAACTTTTCTAACAATTTTGTAAGTTGCTTAAGTGATGGAGCACTGACTGGCAGGCCTTTCTGGGGTCCATGTGTGGAGTATTTGTAGAATCATTTAGTCACCAATCTTTTCATTCCCCTAAACTATCACGTTTGGGAAACATTTATGTTCTTCTCACTGTCAGCAGAAATCCATTAACTTTTTTTTATCTGAGGGTACCCTAGGGCCTCATCTTGCCCGCTATGTTTGAGATGCAGTCATCCATCTTCCAGGAAGTTTCACTGGAAGTGTGGCTCCTTAGAGATTCACACTGAAAGCATCCTCACCTATTGAGCCTCAGGGGAATGTACCCATCAGGAGCTCTCCTGACAGATGCAGAATTCTGGTTGGCATCATGCCCAGCCCGTCTGTATCTTACTGAAGGCAAGAATTCAGGGGACTTCAGTCATTATTTTAGAGTTTTAATGCTCATTTAACATTGTGAATTCTAGAGCTCATTTTTGTCAGAGGCTTAATTCCTTTCCTTTAGACTTTACTGTCATTATCCATATATGAAGAGTGGAGCTTAACCAAATATTCTAGCATTAAGAGGTGGAAGCTTTGTATTCAGTTTTGGTGGGTAACTAAGAGCACAACAATGGCTTCTACTGTTTGGGAGCCTCCATCTTTCCTAAGACCCACAGCTCAGAGATGTATCCCACACTTGGCATTGGGATTTTCTTTTAAGAAGATATGACTTCTGGCAGACACTTATTCATCACTCCAGAGTACTTCTCATAATCTTGTTGCTACTTAAATAAGAGACTGATGAGAGGTGAAAGAGTTGAGATTAAGTGGCTATTCAGTGACCAGTTCTATATGAGACATCTATATCACACCGCCCAAGACTGAGACAAGACTGTTGAAGAAATTCTAGAAAAAAAATGTAAGATACGACTCTGCCATCTTTGCTCCAGTGGCCAGGTAGTTGGGACCCCCAGGCTCAGAGACAGACAGGCATAATATCGCTTGGGTCTCGGGCAGCTTGTGTGTACCCTGCTCCCAAGAGCTGGGCAGGACTGCAGGAATCGATGCGCCAGCTCTGCTGTGGGACTTCTGCCTTGCAGAGGGAACCCCCCCACCCCCGCACTGGGCGGGAGCCTACCAGCTTCCCTTTGGTGACCTCTGTTCCGGTAGACTGCACTGAGGAGACAGGTATCCAGGTTCTCCCCAATATAACATCACTTGGGACACGGCCTGTTGGGGCTTCCGTCTGCTCCCAAGAACGAGACAGCGCTGTGGTCGTCTGAGAGTCAGCTCTGCTGTGGGCCATCCCCTCTGCAGGGTGACCTGTGCCACTGAGAGAGTGCAGAGTGCACTCCGCCATCTTTGCTCCAGTGGCCAGGTAGTTGGGACCGCCAGGCTCAGAGACACACAGGCATAATATCGCTTGGGTCTCAGGCAGCTTGTGTGTACACTGCTCCCAAGAGCTGGGCAGATCTGCAGTAACCAGCGCGCCAGCTCTACTGTGGGACTTCTGCCTTGCAGAGGAATGCCCCCTCCCCCCCCGGGAGAGATCACACACCCCTGCACAGGGCAGGAGCCTACCAGCCTCCCATTGGCGACCTCTGCTCTGGGAATCCACTAGGCTGAGCCTTTGGATATGCAGGGACTCCCCAATACAACATCACTTGGGGCAAGGCACATCAGGGCTCCAAAGTCACTCAGGAGCAGGGCAGGCCCCAGAAATCAGTGCCAGGGGAATCCCGGTAATCCAGGGGGGCCAGAAATAGCTTTGCAGTCTCACAGGAGGTCCAACCAACAGCCAGTGACAGCAGGACCAACTAACACCAGAGGTAACCAGATGGCAAAAGGCAAACGTACTAAACAAAGAAAGAATATTAAAAGCAGTAACAGAAAAAGGGCCAAGTAACATACAAAGGAAGACCTATCCGAATCACATCAGATTTCTCACCAGAGACTATGAAAGCCAGAAGATCCTGGGCAGATCTCATGCAGACACTAAGAGAGCACAAATGCCAGCCTAGACTACTATACCCAGCAAAACTCTCAATCACCATAGATGGAGAGACCAAGATATTCCATGATAAAACCAAATTTTCACAATATCTTTCGACAAACCCAGCCCTGCAAAGGATAATAGGTGGAAACCGCCAATACAGGGAGAGAAACAACACCCTGGAAAAAATGAGATAGTAACCTTCTTGCTTCAAACCCAAAAGTAGATAACCACTCAAACATAAAGATAGCATCAAGAATGGCAGGTGGCAATAATCACTATGCCTTAATCTCTCTTAATATCAATGGTCTCAATTCCCCAATTAAAAGACATAGACTAACAGACTGGATACATAAACAGGACCCAGCATTTTGCTGCATGCAGGAAACGCACCTCAGTGTCAAAGACAAACACTACCTAGAGTAAAAGGCTGGAAAACAATTTTACAAGTAATTGGCCCCAAGAAATGAGCCGGAGTAGCCATCCTAATATCAGATAAAATTGATTTTCAACCTAAAGTCATCAAAAAAGACACAGAAGGACACTACATATTGATCAAGGGAAAAATCCACCAAGAAGAACTCTCAATTCTGAATATCTATGCTCCAAATGCAAGGGCACCCTCATTCGTAAAAGAAACTTTACTAAAACTCAAAGCACACATCGCACCTCACACAATAATAGTGGGTGGCTTCAACACCCCTCTCTCTGAAATGGATCGTTCAGAAAAGCAGAAACTAAACAGGGACACAGTGAATCTAATTGAAGCCTTGGACCAAATGGAACTAACAGATATATATAGAACATTTCATCCTAGAGCTAAAGAATACACCTTCTTCTCAGCACCTCGTGGTACCTTCTCCAAAATCGACCATATAATTGGTCACAAATCAGACCTCAACAGATATAAGAAGATAGAACTAATCCCATGCCTCCTATCAGATCACTATGGATTAAGGGTGGTCTTCAATGGCAATAAAAACAACAGAAAACCCACATACACATGGAGGCTGAACAATGCTCTACTCAATGATAACTTGGTCAAGGTGGAAATAAAGAAAGAAATCAAAGACTTCTTGAAATTTAATGAAAATGAAGGCACAACATACCCTAATTTATGGGACACAATGAAAGCAGTGCTAAGAGGAAAATTCATAGCCCTGAGTGCCGCCAAAAAGAAACAGAAGACAGCATACACTAACAGCTTAATGGCACACCTGAAAGCCCTGGAACAAAAAGAAGCAAATACACCAAAGAGGAGTAGAAGGCCAGAAATCATCAAACTCATGGCTGAAATCAATCAAGTAGAAACAAATAAAACCATACAAAGAATCAACAAAACAAGGAGTTGGTTCTTTGAGAAAATCAACAAGATAGATAAGCCCTTAGCCAGACTAACCAGAGGGCACAGAGACAGTATCCAAATTAATAAAATCAGAAACAAAAAGGGAGAGATAACAACAGAAACTGAGGAAATTCAAAAAATGATCACATCCTACTACAAAAGCCTGTATTCAATACAACTAGAAAATCTTGAGGAAATGGACAATTTCCTTGACAGATACCAAATACCAAAATTAAATCAGGATCAAATAGACCATCTAAACCGTCCTATAACCCCTGAAGAAATAGAAGTCGTCATTGGAAGTCTTCCAACCAAAAAAAGCACAGGTCCAGATGGTTTTAGTGCAGAATTCTATCAGACCTTCAAAGAAGACCTAACACCAATACTCTTCAAACTGTTCCACAAAATAGAAACAGAAGAAACACTACCCAACTCATTCTATGAAGCCACAATTACGCTAATACCAAAAGCACACAAAGATCCGACAAAGAAAGAGAATCTCAGGCCAATCTCTCTTATGAATATCGATGCAAAAATACTCTATAAAATTCTTGCCAACAGAATCCAAGAACACATCAAAACGATCATTCACCACGATCAAGTAGGCTTCATCCCAGGGATGCAGGGATGGTTCAATATAAGGAAATCCATCAATGTAATCCACTACATAAACAATCGCAAAGAAAAAAACCACATGGTCATCTCATTAGATGCTGAGAAAGCATTTGACAAAATTCAGCATCCTTTCATGCTAAAGGTCTTGGAAAAATCAGGAATTTGAGGCCCAATATCTAAACATAGTAAAAGCAATTTACAGCAAACCGGTAGCCAACATCAATCTAAATGGAGAGAAACTTGAAGCAATCCCACTAAAATCAGGGACTAGACAAGGCTGCCCTCTCTCTCCATATCTTTTCAATATAGTACTTGAAGTTCCAGCTAGAGCAATTAGACAACAAAAAGAGGTCAAAGGGATACAAATTGAAAAGGAAGAAGTCAAACTATCACTATTTGCAGACGATATGATAGTATACATAAGCGACCCAAAGAACTCCACCAGAGAACTCCTACAGCTGATAAACAACTTCAGCAAAGTGGCCGGATATAAAATCAACTCAAGCAAGTCAGTAGCCTTCCTATACTCAAAGGATAAGCAGGCTGAGAAAGAAGTAAGAGAAATGATACCCTTCACGATAGCCACAAACCATATAAAGTATCTTGGTGTGACTCTAACCAAACAAGTGAAAGAGCTGTATGACAAGAACTTCAAGTCTCTGAAGAAAGAAATTGAAGAAGACCTCAGAAGATGGAAAAATCTGCCATGCTCATGGATTGGCAGGATTAATATAGTAAAAATGACCATCTTGCCAAAAGCAATCTACAGATTCAATGCAATCCCCATCAAAATTCCAACTCAATTCTTCATAGAGTTAGAAAGAGCAATTCAAAAATTCATCTGGAATAACAGAAAACCCATGATAGCTAAAACTATTCTCAAGAGTAAAAGAACCTCTGGGGGAATCAGTATCCCGGACCTCAAGCTGTATTACAGAGCAATAGTGTTAAAAACCGCATGGTATTGGTACAGTGACAGGCTTGTAGATCAATGGAACAGAATTGAAGACCCAGAAATGAATCCACACTCCTATGGTCACTTGATCTTTGACAAAGGAACTAAAACCATCCAGTGGAAAAAAGATAGCCTTTTCAACAAATGGTGCTGGCTCAACTGGAGGTCAACATGCAGAAGAATACAAATTGACCCATTCTTATCTCCTTGCACTAAGCTCAATTCCAAGTGGATCAAGGACCTCCACTGAAACCAGACACACTGAAACTAATAGAAAGGAAACTAGGGAAGAACCTTGAACATATGGGCACAGGGGAGAATTTCCTGAATAAAACTCCAATAGCTTATGCTCTAAGATCAAGAATTGACAAATGGGACCTCATTAAATTACAAAGGTTTTGCAAGGCAAAAGACACTGTCAAAAAGACAAAGCAGCAACCAACTAACTGGGAAATGATCTTTACCAACCCTACATCTGACAGAGGGCTAATATCCAATATATACAAAGAACTCAAGAAGTTAAACTCCAGAGAGGCAAGTAACCCTATTAAAAAATGAGGTACAGAGCTAAACAAAGAGTTCTCACCTGAAGAATATCTAATGGCTGAGAAGCACCTAAAGAGATGTTCATCATCCTTAGTCATTAGGGAAATGCAAATCAAAACAACCCTGAGATTCCATCTCACACCAGTCAGAATGGCTAAGATCAAAAACACAGGAGACAGCAGTTGTTGGTGAGGATGTGGAGAAAGAGGAACACTCCTCCACTGCTGGTGGAAGTGCAAGCTGGTACAGCCACTCTGGAAAGCAGTCTGGCAGTTCCTCAGAAAACTGGGCATGACACTCCCAGAGGATCCTGTTATACCACTCCTGGGCATATACCCAGAGGCTTTACCTGCATGCAATAAGGACACATGCTCCACTATGTTCATAGCAGCCATATTTACAATAGCCAGAAGCTGGAAAGAACCCAGATGTCCCTCAACGGAGGAATGGATTCAGAAGATGTGGTATATTTACACAATAGAATACTACTCTGCAATTAAAAACAATGAATTCATGAAATTCCTAGGCAAATGGTCAGAACTTGAAAATATTATCCTTAGTGAGGTAACCCAATCACAAAAGAACACACATGGTATGCAGTCACTGATAAGCGGATATTAACCCCGAATCTCGGAATACCCTAGACACAATTCGCATATCAATAGATTTCCAAGAAAATTGAAGGAGAGACCCCTGGTCCTGTAAAGACTGGATGTAGTGGAACGCCAGGACAGAGAAGCGAGAGGGGGTTGAATGGGGAAAAGAGGGAGGGAAGGGGGTTTATGGGACTTTCGGGGAGGGAGGAAACGGGAAAGGGGAAATGATTTTGAATGTAAATAAAAATAAAATAAATGAAGAGCATGGAAGAAAGAAGTTCTTTATCTTTGCCTGAATGCCCATACTCTCACTGGCCAGTTCATTTCTTTCCTGGTATTAGAGCCTACTACTTCAGGATTCCATTATATACTAAAGACCAGATAAGACAACTAACCTGGTGGACTGAACAGCTATTGGATCCTTGAAACCTTATGTCAAGGCACAATCATTGTTGGAATAGTTGGACCACAGGCTGTAAGCCACTCTGATAATTATATAGAGATATTACAGGTTGGTACAGATAAATACATAAAAGCAATAGATATATTGATATGTTCTATCAATTCTATTTTCTAGAAAACCTCAGGGAATACAGAATGTCATTCAAAGAAAGAAAACACAAAATTAACAAGTCAATATGTTGAGAGAAAGAACAGGTTTATAAAGACTGAGAAGGGACAATGGGTGGTATATGTAAGCAAAATCCACTATGTATCTGTAAAAGTTTTTAAAAGGATTCAGTTTTAATAACAGAATTGAAAGTTTGTAAAAGAAAATGCTCTTCTGGTACATTAGTGGTCTCTATGTTTTGATTATTTGCATATTCATGAATAAGCATATCTTTGGCCAAGCATGCATATATATACATATATATATACATACATATATACATACATATATAATCTTAAATAATTATTCCTGTATGACATAGATCATGAATCAGAATGTAGAAAAGGAATGTATAAGCATAAAATGATGTCGCAATAACTCATCATTTAAAATAGATATTTTTTTCTTCTAATATGATTTTCTTCTCATGAATCATGTAAGTTATGTCTCCTACAGGTTTTTGTTCTAATTTAGTCTCATATTGTGCTACCCTCTATTGATGAACTTGGCTACACAATGCATCCCAAACATTCACATATAAAAGGAACATTCCAGACAAGCTAAAGAAGTTATGATTTTTCACACTGATTTTTCAACCCCTTGTACAACTTCACAAAACTTTGCTCATACCTGGCATGTGTTGTACAAGGCTTTGTTAATGTGGACTCTCTGTGTTGTTCATATAAAACTCTCAATACTCCCAACCAAATTTACTGTTAGGATGAGCTGTGTGATGAATATTCCTCATGAGTTGATAGATCAAATCATGTTTAAAATAAACTCAACTCAGCCTATTTATTTATGGATCTGATTAAACTGTCATTTTAAATCCACTGTGGACATCAACTAACTTTTAGTAGGAGTCGGGTAAGTAATGTTCAGGCATTTCCTGGTGGTGCTATTATTCAACTATTAGTATCATCCTACATTCATAACTCTAGAGTTCTGTAAGAGTTCAGGTAGTTAAAATTAGAAAGACATTTATGACCGTATCTAACCATAAACTGGAGTATCATGTGCCATGAACCTTTCTATTCTTTGGAGCCCTCCTTGTTACTGACATCTGAGCTGCTGAACAACACTCAGGACTCTTAGATATAGGAACAAAGCAAGTGCTTCAGAGTTAATGTAGATCTTAATTATTAGAGTACCTTGCTGTATTTTTACCCCTTGGATAAAATCACTGTTCACTATTTTGAACATGTAATATCATCTATCTAGTGTACTTTGGAAAGAATGTAGACCACTTAGACAACAAACTTAATTAATAAAAAAGAATTCAGGACTGTGAGTGAGAGAGTCTTAAATTCCCCAATCCACTTGGTTATGCTAAGACTATGGTATTTCTGCTCCCAGCTCCAAAGAAGCCTATATTAAAAAGTTCACAAGGTGCTATTTACTTCTAGAGATTGGTAACAAATACAAAAGTGTCTAATGGCAGAGTGAAATTAGAAAAACTGCTTCCTTTTCTAACAAATGTGAAATTTGAAGATCTGAGTATGAATGAAGCATCATCAGCAGAAATGAAGCCTGCCAGACCTACTATATTTCATTCTAATTAAGAAGGGAGTAGAAGGGAGATAAACAATCATTGGTCCTAACCAATTGCAAATCCTATAAATCACAAGTATGACTAGCATGACAAGATGTCCCCACATGGCATAATAGTGACACTTTTATCTTGGGAGTAACAAATAGTTATCTGATTGGATTTAAGACTCACTCAATATGAGATATATACCTTATACTGTAAACCCAGTGTGGTTGGTAAATTCATGCCCCCTAAATCCTACCTCTGCCACTTCGAAAAATATGATTTCTAACTGCAGTATAAACATGTAAGTATTTAGTATTAGTCCAATATAGCTCTCACTATCATCAAAAAATGCTTCCTCTTTCAGCATACACAGAACATTACATACAGCCACATTTGGTCAAAATACTGAGAAAACTGATCATGAGGTGTCCAATCACAATTGATAAATCTTCAATAAATTCTCTACACCTAAAGTTCAAAGAACATTGCTGAACAAGGGGTGGAAATATTGGAAGAACCAGAAAACAACAATGTCAGCTATGAGATAATGTCTTCCCTATATGACAAGGAAGTTGTGTCCATGAAATCTTAACTGTATAGTTACCTAAACAAGACATGCACAATGACAACACTAGCTGGCATGCCAGCATGGGTGGGGGAACTATCATAAGACCCCACTCTGAAATGGCGAGGTAAAGGCAATAATGACTGCTGAGAGGGAAATTAAACCTTCACCAAGGATGAAATCCCTGATTAGCCAATCCCAAGTAGTGAGTCCTAAACATACACACACACACACACACACACACACACACACACACACACACACATACACAGTGTAAATAATGTAAATGTAGTACTCAGATAATTATAAAAATGGGAGATCATGGTATTCAAAAAAGCATTAACTTCAGATGTAGGCTTCTAAAACTGGAATATTGCTTCACTGGTTGAAACTGTGCATAGGTTCTTCCACCCAAAGACAGCTTCTATCTATGTCTCTGCTCTGAGACTATGCTGGTCTTATAATTTTCTTTATCCAGCAAAGTCATTAAAAATAGGCTATGTAATGTCAAGAATGGGCACCAAGAGGTTTAGTCCAATGACCTAATTACATGTTTCTCATAGGAAGATACCCAAATGACCAGCAAATATTTGAAGAACCAGTCTAATGTTACTAATTAGTAAGTAAATGATCATTAAGACTATAAGGAAATCTCATCTAGTCTTAATTAGAAAAGCTATTATCAAAATAACAAATAAATGTTGGCAAGGATTTGCACAAAGAGAACTCTCACACATATAGACAGTATGATAAGATAGTACAACAATTATGGAAATCTGATTAGAGGTTACAAAAAATGACAAATGATCTTGCAAATGCATCCAAAGTGTTTGTGTGTGTGTGTGTGTGTGTGTGTGCATGTGAATACAAAAGAAAAATCATCAGTATGTTGATGATAGTGGTATGGTGATATATACATCACCATATATGCTACATGATCATATATATATATATATATATGTTTGTGTGTATGCATGTAATATATCTGTTTTCAGGTGGGAGGATATTGTATTAGGTTAAATTAATCACATAAAGATAAATGCTACATATTGTTTCTGTTTTATGAAGAGTGAAAATGATGATTGTATGGAAAGAGAGAACAGCACTATCTTAGTTAGAGTTGCTGTTGCTATGGTGAAATATCATGACCAAAAACAAGTTGCAGAAGAAAGGGTTTATTTGGCTTACTCTTGCACTTCACAGTTCATCATAAATGGAAGTCATGGCAGGAACTCAGACATGGCAGGAACCTGAAGGCAGGAGTTGATGCAGAGAACATGTGCCTATAAACCTTACATCACCAAACTCACTTCCTTTAAAATGCAGTGCAAATATCAACAGAGAAGAGGGAATATAGAAAAAAACTATGGGAGGGATGAACTAAATTAGCTCTTAGTCAATGTATAATTTACTCTCAGGTGAACTAATAGTTTGAATTTTCTATTGGACAGGAAAATAATGAAAGTTCTTCATTAATCCAAAATGTCTTATTATCTGACCACACCCCACCACACACACACTCATTCACAGAGTAAATTATACTCACCCCCTCTGAAAGAGATCCACATTATAAAATTTATGTAGCTCCACAGAAAACTCAACTGTTCCTTGTACTTCAGACATGATCTTTTTGGTTCATTACCTGAAAAACAAAGAAATAGGTTATTTGCTTAAGAAGACTTTAGCCAAACATATGCTGGTTTCAAAAGCCAGCAACTTAGCAATGTTTAGATGGACAAAACCATATGTCTGCTTCATGGTGTGTTCAAAAGTTCTTCTTGGAGAGAAAAAAGGAAGAGAGAGAGAGAGAGAGAGAGAGAGAGAGAGAGAGAGAGAGAGAGAGAGAGAGAGAGGAGAGAGAGAGAGAGAGAGAGAGAGAGAGAGAGAGAGAGAGAGAGAGAGAGAGAGAGTCTTTTAATTAAGACCTTGTGGTAAGCTTTAAGGCCTGTTATGGCTGGAACTAAGTCCTGGTCTGTGGCCCTTTCACTCATCTACAACATGGAGGCCACATATCCCCTATTATTATCAGGAGCTCACCTGTTTTCTTTCAGGAGATCTTAGGCAACTCACTTAACTCCCCTGATCTTTGGTGCTGTTTCATCTATGAGTGTGGACTGATGACTGCATTTGGTTTGGCTAAACTATAAGAGGATGATGTGAACACACCCCATTGATCCTTTTGCACACACCCTTGCATGTAGCAAATTCTCAATAAACGCTAGTCAGCAGTGATGACAATGCATGCTAATCACAGAATGTCACTCTGTCATCAATATTGAAGGGTCAGGTGACTGAAGTAGCAGCAGAACACATGGGTGTTGTGACAGGCAGATGCTATTCAACTTAACAGATGGATGTAAAAGCTGATAAGAAGGTGGGTGAGACACATGGAAAGAAATAGAACTACATTCTCACATTGCAAACAAATCAAGAAGAGGACCTCAGGCAGACTGAATCTTTTGAGTATGTGAAATCAACTAGATATGAGATATTTGAACCAAGAAGGGAAAATGAATTAATAAAATACCTGCTGTACTCATAGTCCTGTATATCATAGTATACATACTACCTGGTTTTTGACAATGATAATTTTGTGATAAAGATTCTTATTTTAATTTTTTTCGATGAACAAAAAGGATAAAGGAAGTCCCTCCTTGCATCCTAGAACAAAATATTACACTCTTTGGAAAGTCTCATTTTCCCAAGACCCAGTATAAGACTATGTATCATGAAGACAATGTCAGCTACCCAGTAGGATTCTGGGTAATAGAGGATGTTGTTCTTGCAATCTACCTGTGGCCCAGCTGTTCTTGGTAGCTAGTATGTCCTGAGAGAGACTGAGAGGAGAAGAGAGAAAATCAGAGGACACGTAGACTTTCATAGCTGGTAAAGGTGATGGACTTGTGGGTTTCTCTGAAGCTCTCCCCCAGAAGTGCTGGTTCAGAGTCAACTATCCAGCTAAATGCTAGGTCAGCTCCTAAGAATAGGAATATATTGCACAGGATTAAGTAAGCTTTCACCCTGTGTTTCAGTACAGATAAGGACTCCTTCCCAGTGAATGCCTCTGAAAATATAGAAGGCTGCATATCAAATGACAATGCTGCACATCCTTTTAACCCATCTATATAAAGGCTGAAACTCAAAATTCTCTTACAAAAAACAAAAACAAAACTAAACTAAACCAACTATACTATTAATCATGCTGGGCACTCCAGAGTGAGCTATGGTCTTGACCAACACAATAGAACCAGCTTGGGTAAGAACCTTCCCTCTTAAAACCAGTCTCAAGATGTGTCCAGGAAAAGCCAAAAAGCTCTCTCTGTGATTCACTTACCATACTGAAAGAAGCACTGCATGGTCCCTGTTCTCTTATCATCCCACAGTTGCAATTATCACAAATCTGCAGCACTGGCTCAGTCATCTGACTCTTTGTCTCCCCTGTCCTGTTATCCCTGGGGGCTGGAATATGTACTGAGAGGGGGGGAGAGGGAGAGAGAGAGGAGGAGGGGGACAGGGACAGGGAGAAAGAGAGAGACAGAGAGACAGGGAAAGACACAGAGACAGAGAGAAAGAGACAGACAGGCATAGACACAGAAAGACATAGACAGACAGAGGAAAGTAGGAAGAGAGGGAGGAAGGAAGGGAGGGAAAAGGAAGGGACAGAAAAGGAGGAGGGAGAGCAGAGGTAGGGAGCATGCTAGTATTGATTGGCACATGTTAAATGCAGCCAAGGGTTTTACACATTCCGATTTACACAAAATATTGCTACTGTTTTGCGAACAGTAGTGATCCAAGATCCCAAAGACCTTGCTTTTACAGCTCTAGTACTTATATGCATGTTTTCTGGGGCAATAAAGCACTATGAAACAAATATCAAGAAGAAAAAATGTTTACTAGATGGAAATGTGATGCTATCATTTTCTCTGTGGAAATTTTACCATCCTATGATAGAACATATTAATAAAGTCATAGTTCTGGAATTTGGAAACACAAACACAGGAGTCTTTTTCTTTAATGTCATGTGATTAATTATAACCGGCACACGTCACTAAATGAAGAAGCTAAGTTCAAATTTTACAAAATCCATTTTAAATTTCCATTTTGGTCACAATATGAAATTTATGCTCAATAATTCAACACTATCTACATTGATCCCAACCTTCTCTCTAGATCTTTCCATCTGAAAATTAATGAGGATCTTAGACTGGTGGCTTTTGAATATGGTCCTCAGACTAGCAGCCTCAGTGATGAAAGCAACAACTTTAAGTCCTAACCTAGATCTACTGAGTAAGGTCTCACTCATCCGTCCTCTGGGAATTCTGGTGTGCACACTCATTTCAGAACCACTGCTCCAGATACTATGTTTGGAGTTGACTAGACTTGAGTTGACCCAGTACATTGTGAGTCACGTAATTGTGTATTGTGGTTGAATTTCGTGTTCACTGTTTTCCACTGTTTACCCTAAAAGACATCCTTAATGACTGGCTTGGATAAAAGTATGTTAGCAGTTTAATACATTGTTAGATAGACTGCAAAATATATACATGAATTATATATATACACATGGCAGTTACAAGGCACATGCCCAACACAACCCACTTCACCTACATCCAACACTCACCAATCATACAAATATATGCAATATATAAAAGCATGACATAGCTACATGTAAAATAAAGTCCATGGCACTTATATGATGCCTATAACAGCTAGTACACACACTAACAATGACACACCCACTCACACTCAACATACACATAAAAGATGCTCATAGCAAAACACCAAAATCACCATGAATGTCTAAACTACACACATACACACACTCACACACACACACAAACTCACCTTGTACACAACACAAAGTCTTTGTGCTGCCTACTGCAACCAATTGCTATCCATAATTGATAGCTGCAAACATCCTTTCGGTTTTGATTTTACCACATTCATCTCTAAAACCACATTTCCTGGAAGCTACATCCTCACGTTCTAAAATTACTGAGTTTAAAGGAATTCTACTCATCCAAAATGCTCAGAATGAGCAAGAGTATTCTAGTGACCATAACACTTTTACTCAGGGAGCTCAAAGGGAAGAAAGATATTTTCCCATAAGACCCAGAATTTCACTAAAGAACTAACCTTTGAGTGAGAAGGTCTTTGCTAAGCTTTTGTCCTGGGTAATCAATGACAATCTCTCTTTTTAAAGTGCAGAGGATCCTTAGGTATTTGCCCATCTGAGCTCACTTGGAGTAGGCACATTTATCCTTGATACATAATTCACTGTATGTGAGGACTCTGGCATCACACGCTGCCTGATCACTAAAAGCTTTCACCTGCATGAGGTCAGTTCGGCCTTACATAGGAGTCTACTAGGAGAGGGAAAAGCCTCAAGATGTAGTTTAAGGTTTCAGAGAGGTTTCATTGTTCAGGAGGAGAGCAGACCTGGTCTTTCCGATACAGTTTTACCATCAATATTGGTCCTAGGGCCTCCCACAAAAGAACAATCTATAAATTTAAAGACAAAAAAAAAAATAAAAAACAACCCAGATTATTGGGTCAAACTTCCAGATTTCCTTGACACCGGAAGATACGTAATAACATTTTCATGGTAAAGTTTGTAGCCACTGTACCTGCTTCAAAATCCAATTGGGACAAGGGAACACTGGAGCTAAGAGAGGAGCTAGAGGCCAGATGACAGCATCAATTTCATATTTGTACAACCGAAGAAAGACCAAAAAAAAAAAAGTGATGGCAGGAAAGAGTACTAAGCCTTTCTCTTTGCAAGCTCAAGTCAAGCTCCTTTTATGCACTGTTGTGTAAAAAGCAACAGTCTGGGCAGCAGTCAGAGGTCTTTCTGGTTGAAAGGCAAGTAAGGCATGTGAGTGTGAATAAGTGTGTGTGTGTGTGTGTGTGTGTATGTGTGTGTGCGCGCATGAGTGCATGTGCATGTGCATGTGTGTATGGGAATGTAATAAGTATGTGTGTCTCAAGTTTGTAAATAAATGACCCAGGATTTACATACCTATTTTTACCATTTAACTTAACTTTCAAGCCTTGGTCTCCTTCTAGGTATAAAGAAGATAGTTTGCCTAACATGAAGAATTGTGCTGCCTACTGCAACCAATTGCTATCCATAATTGATAGCTGCAAACATCCTTTCGGTTTTGATTTTACCACATTCATCTCTAAAACCACATTTCCTGGAAGCTACATCCTCACGTTCTAAAATTACTGAGTTTAAAGGAATTCTATTCATCCAAAATGCTCAGAATGAGCAAGAGTATTCTAGTGACCATAACACTTTTACTCAGGGAGCTCAAAGGGAAGAAAGATATTTTCCCATAAGACCCAGAATTTCGCTAAAGAACTAACCTTTGAGTGAGAAGGTCTTTGCTAAGCTTTTGTCCTGGGTAATCAATGACAATCTCTCTTTTTAAAGTGCAGAGGATCCTTAGGTATTTGCCCATCTGAGCTCACTTGGAGTAGGCACACTTATCCTTGATACATAATTGATAACACATGTTGATAACACATGTTAATCTAAGCCTCCTCATGATCCTTCTTTTGAGCTTTCTTTTTATATTAATCTTTAGATGTCATGATCCGTTTTGTGCGTGTAAGTTTCCTTAAATTGTTTGTTCATTTGTTTGTTTGCTTGCTTGTTTAGTTGGTTGGTGGATTGGTTGGTTGGTTGGTTGGTTGGTTGGTTGGTTGGTTGGTTTTGTCATCATTATCCAGGAGGCTGTAGTCAAACGTATTGAAACTAAGCAACATGGAGGAGGTGGAGGAATGAACTCATTTCCTTCTACAACTGTGGTCAACAACTCCCTCCTCTAAAGATGCCAAGAGAATATTCCAGCAGAGGTATCAGAAGGATTTCTAAGTTATGTAAGATTGTCACTTCCTGCTAAGGTGTCCAGGAATCAACTAGACATTGGTCTTTCATCCACTCAAACTTAATTTTCAGTTCTCAACATCTTTAGTTCTTCAAATCCAATCCCTTCTCTTCATTTCTATAGCACTGCCACAGGAATATGGTCACCATCTACTTCCTGCATCAGCCCTGCTTCCTGGGTATAGGCATTTGGCCCAATCCATGCTTCTGTTAGGACACCCTCATACTCTCACCACAGTGATGATCTTTTTAAAACATACTTCAGTTTCAAAAGCTGAAAAGTGACTCCTCAGTGTGACATAAGAGATATTTTATAGCTGTGGATTTCTTATTCTTAACACACAGTGATTCTTACCTTCATTCCCATGCTGTGTCTGACTTTAATCTCTCTCCTAAGTTCTACAATGTAAGCTCTTCTAAGCATCTTATCTTTATACAGGCTCTAGGAAAGAAACCTTAACCCAGAAGGTTAGTACTCATGACTAATGATGTCATACATTCAAGGATTTCACCTACTGCTACCAGATTGCATTCAATCAGCCATAGAAATTACTGTTTTTATTTCTTTCTTCAACATAGGAGTTCAGCAGGATTCCTTTCTTCAAAAGCCTGCCAGCTAATCCATTCCAAAATAACCAGATTGTTTTAGCTTAGAGGTTCTAGAGTCCATGGAATACAGAGGTCCGTGTCAATTAAATGTTCATGACTGTTTGAAAATTTACAATCTGTCTAAATTGCATAATTATCAACTTACATTCTCTAAAAGGTTTTAAAATGTTCTCAGTTACCTTCTGGGGAAATCTGATTTAAAAATATACATATATGCACATTAAAGTATTATGATTCCAGCATCTTACTAGCTATTACCTAGGGAAGACTTCTTGAACAAGCATACATTCCATTAAAGTATGTTTTTTCTCCAAAATTTCAATATGTAATTTGTGCAGCCTTTGATATTTTAAACTAACACAAAAGCATGTTGACCTTTATATACATTTACTTTATGAAAAGGGCACAGGGAATCAGTGTGTTAAAAAGACAGTAGCTGATAAAAGGAAGGTGGGCAAACATCATGGACAAGAGAGGACAAGGGAGAGTCACCTGAGGACAATGGAGCAACTGCAATGGAGAGCCACATACTAAGACTAGGAACACAGTGTCAGAACAACCTGACGTCACTCAACTATGAGATAAATGACAAGGATGGTTCCCTGGCATCTGTCCCTCTGTTACATGTGCAGCTGCCTCCCTCAAACCTACTTATGTACCACATGCAGAAATGGATCTCATATAGAGATACATAGACATAGAGAGAGAGGAATTTTAATCCAGCAACATGACTGCTCTGGCAAAGGATCACATTCAAAGATGTTCTAAGTCTATATGATCTGGTTATAATACAGACACATCATTAGTACACACCTTTAATCCCTAACAATAAAAGTGAGGTTTTCTTGTAGAAAGAAGTAGACATGTTTAAAAGTGACATCTAATTGAGGGGCATACAAAGTGATGAATCAAAGAAAGATTTGTCAGGATGAGTCAAAACTAGAATGCACCCAATTCACATGAGAAAAGCTCAGGAAAGAGAGGTCACTTAAGAGCAACAAGAGAGAGAAAACGTGGTGAGTAGTAGGTGTGTATGGAAGGTTTACTGGGACAGTTTTACAGAGACAGGCTGCAGAGAGAGCAAGCTAGACACAGGTAAAGATAGAACGAACCAGAGAATAAGAAGGGGCCAGGAGATCAGAATATATTACCAGACTTAGAATGAGGCCAGGCATAGCAATTCAGTCAGAAAAGAAAAAAAGCTTGAATCAGTCAGCTTGGAAGATTAGACTGTATGAAGGCTAGAAGCTTCCAGGCCTAGGCTGGGAGATAATAGGAACAGAGAAAGAAACACTCTGGGCTCAGTCCAAACTGTGCATTCATACAGCTTGAGTATGGCACTCGTCTCATCCCATCATCTGAGAAAATAAAAGCAACATTTACACATATGCACCTGTACTTCATGAAAAGATGGTTCTAAAATATGTGCACCTGCATCCCATGGAGAAATGTTTCGCAGACATCTACATTTGCATTTCATGAAAAGATTGTTCTGAGTGATCAGTACCTGCACTCCATGCAGAGATGGTTGTTAGACACCTGTACCTACATTTCATGCAGAAATGATTTCCTGACATCTGACTTTATACTCCAAACAAACATGAGTGCCATCCACCTGTCCCTACACTCCATGAAAAGATGGTGGCAGCTACCCACCCTTGAGGTCTATGCTTTTCAATCTACCCTAGAGAATTATTCCAAGTAATCACTGTAATGAAGGGTCCTATGAGAACTTGCCAGATGTCATGGGTGCTGTGAGAGAACTGGCTTAATACCCCAGCAAGCAATCTCATTGAGAATAAAAGTGACTAGCATCATTTGTTGAAGATGCTGAATTTTCTCCAGAATGTATTTTTTACTTCTTATTAAAAAAAAAAAATCCAAGCCAGGCGGTGGTGGTGCACGCCTTTAAACCTAGCACTTGGGAGGCAGAGGCAGGAGGATTTCTGAGTTCGAGGCCAGCCTGGTCTACAAAGTGAGTTCCAGGACAGCCAGGGCTACACAGAGAAACCCTGTCTCGAAAAACAAAAAAACAAAAAAAAAAAAATCCAGGTGTCTGTAGGCATATGCAATTATGTTCAGACCTTCAAGGATATTACCATTGATCAATGTGTCTGTTATTATGCTGGCATCGTATTGGTTTTGTTACTATAGCTCTGTAATACAACTTGAAATCTGGGAGGTAATACCTCCAACAGTTCTTTTATTATTCAGACTTGTCCACTATCATGATTTTCTTTCTTGGTGTGTATGTGTGTTTCTATATGAAGTTTAAGATTGTTTTCTCAATTAATCTGAAAATTTGTGTTGAAATTTTGATGTGGATTTAGCTGAAATTGTGCCTTGCTTTTTGGTAGGATGTAAATACAATTTCACATTATTAATTCTGCAAATCCATGAGTATGAGAAGTCTTACCACGTTCTGGTGTCTTCACAAGTTTCTTACTTCAATATCTTTAAGTTTTGAATGCAACTGCCTTTTATTGTTCAAAGTTATCCCAAGATATTTTTGAAGTTATTGTGAAAGATACTATTTCCATGACTTTTCTATACATACTACTAGAGGACAGAAAGTGATCATTAATCTCACTCAGCTACTAATATTTAGAGCTATAATAAGGACCTACCTACAAGATGCAAGATATAATATCTGCTGCAGTAGTGGTACAAATATAAGTAAACAACCACTTTTTAATAGGATTTAAGGCCTACACCATGAGGTAGAACCTATACTGACATTCACAGAGCCTCTCCTTCTCAGATAATGCTAGATACCTCAGAGGCACTCATTTCCAAGTTTGAACTACAATAGGCAAAAGTTATTGCTCCCGATACCAACAAAACCAAATGTACGCCAAGGGACCTAAGTATGAATTCACACATACCCAAAGCTCCCCAGGAGTGAACCCCTACCCACAAGGAATCTCGGTTCATGGAAATGGCAGTGATTCTACATTTGCCAAATCTGATGATCATGCTCTGGCCTCACAGGCTACCTAACTCATGCTTCAAATCTCCCGTATTTTCTCATCTAAAATCATACAAATAATAGTAATACGTATATGGCAATGATTTAGCTTTGAAAATTAAGATTAATGCATATTTTAGTAATAGTATATAATAGCTGTTTAATGATAATATTAGAAGAGTTAATTATGCATACATTATGCAATAACATTTAAACACGATGAAAGATAAGCTTCAATCTCCAAACTGATCTCGCTGGAGGGTTATCTAAAGTACCAGGAGTTCTGGGCAGAGCTGAGGTGCTTGGAGAGGATCTTAGTCGTAGTTCAAAGACTAACTAGGACCCTGAACCAGGGAGAGCGTACTGAATGTTCAAGTAACAGACAGGAATTTGGTCTGCCTTGACTTCCTGGCTCTCTGCATCTTAAAGAAGACAGAAGTTTCTTCCCTCTTTTTGAAGGACCTCAGGCAGTGAGGTGGTAAGACCTACATCATTATGGTTAATATGTATGGGGGGGTATCTCAAAGCAATGATAAAAATGACCCAAGTTGGAGATAAAAGCAACAGACATACCTGCTCAGAAGACACAGATTTGCATTCTCCAGAAGAATATCAGCAGATGTTGTCTGCCCAGAAACTAAAGAGGGGATTCCTGCTATAGGACAGAGTCTCAAGTCGACATCCTCTATACTTCCTGACAGCTTTGAGAGTCTATGAATATCACACCATCTAATTTTAAGGTTCTGCATTCATTAATGGCTATAAATGTTGCAGAAGCATTTCCTTTGCATAACCACAGCACACCCAATTCAAGTTGAATCACAGGAAGACGTCAGTGGGCTTAGAATTGTTGCTTCTTTGTTTAACCCTTTGAGTTCACCTTTACTATACAATCACTAATTCATCATATACCAAACATGGAGATGCAGTGGACTTTGGCTCATGTTTCCATCCCATCTTATACGGAGGCAGATGCACTATGTCCAGGGTCCCTCGGGAATCCTGACTCTTAATTTCCATTCCAGAATGTTATCAATCTTGGTAGCAAAAGATTTCAGACAGATGACTTCATTTGGCCAGAGAAAGAACTCAAAAATATTAAATCAAGAATAAAAACAGCCCCAAATCCCCACTGCTAACAGGACAAGAAGCAGATGAAGTGAACTGTATCAGGAACTAAGGATTTTAGAGACTCTAGAAAACTCAGGGAGAAGAGAGATCAGCTCCTTCCTGCTGGGTATCTTGAGGATCTGTCACATTGACTGACTGAGAGAAAAATCATGTCTGTAACTTTAATATCTTGGTCTTCAGAGCGTGCTGTTACATGAGGCTGCGCAGACATTCCCACCTATGCTACTGGGTCATTCCTGGCACCACTGGGCATCTATTCCAAGTAACACATGAATCCTTACCATAAAAACCAGGACTTCAGTCTTAGTCTATTACTCTCTCACTACCTCAACGTCAACATACAAAAATTCCTCTGCAACCCCTTTCACTTGAGCACTCTACCGTCTCAGAACATTTCTGGTTTTTTGTCCAAGCCATCACTGACAGCAAGGTAAGGCTAACTCTCACCTCTCTAACTGATAGGCTACCTATCCTTGGGAGCCCTCTCCTACTTCCCAGACTGCCCAGGGACCACCCTCCCCAACACAAGCTTCTGCCTATCACATAAAGTGCTATCCACCTGGAAGCATAGAACTATGAAAGGAGGACTATGACCAAGTTTACTGGGAATCATGGGAAAGTATGAGCATAGAATAGTACTTGGGGCAGGCAAGAGAAGGAATGAATAGAGAACAAAACAAATGTGCTGTTGAATGAATGAGCGAGTTTGCTGTTGTTCTTAGTCATTACATACAGCTTATCCCTGTTCACAGGGACCTGTTTGAACCTGCATCTACACAGGTCTTAGAGAGACCATAGGAACTCAACCCTGGAATTATTTTGTCCTGTGCATATGTCTATGAGTAGATGGGAAGACAACTACAATCCATTATGCCTGGGAATACCTCATAGCACAGTCTGCCTACAGGAGGGATGCAGAGGATGCTATGTGCATACTCCAGGGAGGGTCATACATCTTGCTCCAGTGGTACACAGTGAAAATTAGAGGACCTAACCACAAAAAACAGAACCTAGGCTTTGCGGATGAGATGAGGTTGATGTTTCAGTTGTGCTCTGGTTGTACCCTGGATTTAATGATTTGCAATCACATTTGATTTAGCATCTGCCACAGTCTCTTAAGTGCACCATGACTCAGCTTGCATCATTTCATTCCCACGCTGACCACCCACAAGATTCCTGGGCCTTGATTCAAGCCTTTTCACACACTTTTAGGCAGGTTCCACTCAAGAAGAAACTGAAACAAAGGATAGATATCATTGACAGGTGTTCGTCATGGATGTTTTCTGGAAGTTCCTGGGATCCAAACAGAATATAGGATAAGTCTTTCCTGGACTCACTGTAGTTAATATCAAGTGTGCACTAGGTATCCTATTTCTGGGACACACATTCCATTTGTACAGATGCCCAGGTCTCTCTTGGGGCTTCAGTTGTTGACTCACAGGGTAACAAAGTTGGCAGGACTTTGAACAGAAGCAAACCCAACTCTCTGCTTCTCAGAAGGAAAGCTTTAGCAATTGTTGGTTTGGAGAGCAGCTTGGTAGAGACAGTAACAATTTAGTGCCAACCTGCCAAGACCACAAATCCCACTCCTTACTAGCTACTGAATATGTACACTCTCTAATTATGACTGTGAGAAAGGCCAAATAACTTTTATCTAAAGTAAACAGTTTAGGATCTCACAGGCAGAAAACACTTGACATAGTAATTGTTAGCATTATATTTGTGACCAAAGACAATAGTGATTTTTAAAAAAGTAATGAACTTTACAATCAAGGTTAGAAATACTGGCCTCTGATAGTAAATGGAGGGGTTTAGCTTTATTCTTTAAAATTTAAATTTATTTTAATTTACTTACATGAGCATTTTGTCCTCATGTATGTATGTGTACCGCATATGTGCTTGATGCCTACATAAGTCAGAAGAGTGGCTCAGATCTCATGGAACTGAAGATATAGATGTTTTAAAACCACCATGTGTGTGCTGGGTAGTGAACCTAAATCTTCAAAGGACTTAACCCTTGAGTAAACTTTTCATCCTGGTTTTATTTTAGAGTGAATATTGAATAGAAATCTATGAAGCCTGACCACTCCAGCTTACTTCAGTGACTTGTCCCTGTTTGAAATATCAAGGCCCTACTGAGAAATGAATTGTGTAGATAGAGTCTTAGTCCTTATCCAGAGAACTTTCATATCAGCTATGGAACAAAATAGTAGGATCCTAAAATGCCATCTGTGTTTTCATTTTCTCAGTGGTTACATCATTTAGGCACATTATTAATTTCTATATATATGCTATGGTATTAGAATATTGGGTAAATGGAGAGAGCAGAGGCAAGAGTTTTGCAGACTCCATAATTCCTAGAGCTTGAGAGAAGAATTCACTAGTTAAAAAATGCTGGCTACCAGTACAGAAGACCTATGCTTAGTTCCCAGCACCCACATGGCAGGTCACAATGCTTTGTAACTCCAGTAAGTTCCAGCGGATAGAATGCCATCTTCTGGCCTCTTTCAGGAGCAGGCAGACCTGTGATGCACAGACATAGATACAAAAAATCCTCCTACACGTAAATATTTTAAAACTTCTATTTAGAGAGAGCCAACTGATCACCCACTTCTCCCTGTCTTCTGAGGTTTTATGTAAAGTGTATTGATCTTCTGATTTTCTTAACCCTCAATCTATAGTCCCCTTTTAACTAAGTAACACCCTTTCTAAGAAGTGACTTTAAGCACTTTAACAATTTAGAACAACTCCTTGGTGACTTCCTACTCCCTTGGTCATGAAGGTCTATAACATTACCTTGGCCAGAATAGTCCAAATGATCTCCCCCTAGATCTACTGTAAACAATACCTTCCTAGAATGATGACCCTGTTCTCAGGTTGTTGCTGGTCAGGAACTGTGCCAGTACCAGATGTAATCGAGACTTTTAAACTGAACCTTTCTTGTCTCCCTGATGCTCTCTCCAAGGTGGCTCTCAAGTGTCTTCTGGTCTTAACCCAGAACCAATTTCCCCCAAATTCTACCTGTTTCCAGTTCTTCTCCTCTAGTAAGTCACCTTGATTGATTGGTTTTTTTGGCACAACAATCCTTCTATAAAATTAACTATTTGCTTGGTTTCTAAGTCATATCAGGAAATTTCATCCCTGGAAAAGAGCCACTCCCCTTTGCTCCTGACCTGCTGTGTCCCAAGAGGAGGCATAAGACTCAGGGCAGACAATGCATTACATAAACACTAGGTTCACTAAAGGAAGAAAAGTCTGAGTTCTGAAAACACAGATAACTCAGATGCTAAGAACGGCTATGATTTTAGCAAAAGGAACCACCAATCCCTATAATACCGTACACTTCAAATTTTACTTCAGCCCAGCTCAATATTCAATCTAACAGATCACCATGAACATGTTCATGTCTTTGTGAAAGGATTTGTAAGTAGAGGCAGGCAGCCACAGCTGCTCAAGACAAACTAGCTAATAAATGGCTTCATGGTATTCAAATGGATTGACTGAGTCCCAATTTTGTTTTAGCCAGAGGAGAAAGAAAATAATGAACATCCCAGAAGACAGGAGTCAGACGTGTGCAAGAGACCTAGGGATAAGGGAAGAAGCATTCAGAGGAAAAGAAAAGATAAGGTCAGTATAAAAAAAAATGCCAACCTTAAAGATCTTGGTAGCTTCCTTCAACTGTGAATCAGATGTACTTAAAGTTAAAAACTTCATACTGACTTAGCTATTAATCATTATATGACAATGATCAACCTATTTTTGGCATGAATTAATTATAAACTTATGCCTTTTACTTTTTTTTTTTTACTTTTTAAAAAAAATCTTCTTTAATATATGTCCACACAAAGAATGTGTAGCCCTCTTTCCTAGGCATGAAGAGATGATGAATTTGCTCAGCCATTTAGCAAACATTCATATTAATTAAAGCCCATGTTATATCAGCATCTAAGCTTGGTATAGGAGATGTAAGGGAGACAACAGAATCTCAAAACGGGGAGGAATTGCATCAGATAATCAGGAGACCATGGGATGGATGAGAGGTAGAAGGGAGGAATATACAGGATATTCAGTAATCCTGTATCAAGATTGCAGATGTCACCCAGTCATTTCATTGCATCTTAAGAAATTAACATGATCCTCTCTCTGTATCCTGTGATACGATCAAGTGAAGAAGTTAAAGGAATGAAGATTGCCCTCCAAGACTTGTTCCAAAGCAGAGTACATTATCAATCTTATCATCTACTTAACCTAACATACACACAAACACACACACACATACACACTCACATGTATGAACATGCACACACACAATATAATATAATATAATATAATATATAGTTATTTAAGCTTCTGAGGATTAAATACTGGTAAACAATCAGCTAAATGATGATAATTAGCATTACAGATACATATGGAGCTACTTGAATGGGTAGAGAAAATGTGAAAGTAGACCAACTTTGCTAAGTCCTGGGTCAGAAATATCACATCTGAACTTGACTTAATACCAACCAGGGCCAAGTATCTTTTGCTTCTACTACCTGAACCTCCTATTTACATTCCTGTGCAAATCCCAGGAGCTATAGTTTTGTCTCTGGTAAATCTATCTCTCTCCACCCAACTTTCTCATAACTTTTCCTTTACCACCTTACAAAAGCTCAGAAAAAAAAAATAAAATACTACAGAACCAAACAAGAAACCGACATTTCAGATTTCTGCTATAGACCTGCAGGTCTTGGTAGTCAATCTGGACGCTCCTGGGAAGTTTTTCACTTCTCAGGGCTCCTTATACATGGTCATCCCAGGGTGAGTTTTCCAACACAGCTTTCCACCTAGTCTATATCCACTTCTGATAGAATAGTGCTGCTGTTAGCAGTGGTCATTTAGACTCCGGAACGCAACGTGTATGCAGATGCAGTACCCGAAAGAAATTGACAGAGTTATGAAATACTGTCTCCCAAAGCTCAAAGCCCAGTCATCTTCCCCGCACTCCTAAAATATACTTGCAAATACTCCCTGAATTTTTTTTATTTTTTGTGTTCTCCATCTAGAAGTCAGAGGGTCTTTTAATCTAAAAATCAAGTCATAGAATTCCCTAGATACTAAATCCTGTTGGCTTTCTATCACACTTCAAATTTATTAAAAACCGTCCAAAGAGGAAACACAGATGGCCAACACATCCATGAAAAAAGGCTCAACATCTTTAGTGATAGAGAGATGCCAACTCAAACCAAAGTGAACCATACCAATTAAATATGGGCCAATGATGTCAACAGAGACCTTAACAAAGAAGACACACTGAAGAGACAGACACAGAGGAGAACAAACCCCTTACCATGTATCATCAAAGAAATACAAAGTAAGACAAAGACACACCACTGCATATCTACCACAATGGCTCAAAGCCACAACACCAAAGCACCAAATACCAAAGAGAAGGGAGAGAGGCAGAAACCCTCATTCATTCCTGGTAGGATTGTAAATAATTTGATCACTTTGGAAAAGGGTTTGAGTTCTGATACAAGATACTGCAATTATATTTCTTAGGTAGATATAAAAAGAGGTCTAGAACTACTGTCCTCACAAAAACCTGCACACAGATGGTTAAAGCATGCTGATCATAATTAAGCAAAATATGGAAGCAAGTAAGATACACTTCAACCAGGGAAAAAGCTAAACGAGTATTTGTGTATGTAGCTAGTGGGATGGTATTTAAAGCTAAAGAGAAACAGACTCATATCTCATGAAAGTTTGTGCGAGAACCTTATATGTTGAAGGTGTGAAGGACACTAAGATACATGAGTACATACTATAAGATTTTAACTATCGCATTCTGTAACAGGTGAAATTGTAGAAACTGAAAAAAAACTGTAGTTGTCATGGGTTTGGGATAGTAAGCCATGAACATATGGAATGTGAAAGATATTTTGTAGGGTAGTAACACACCAGTGGTAGGTGGGTATCACTAGACATCTGTCCAGATCCATTCAGTATACAGCATCAAAGATGAACCCTAATGTAAACTATGGAATTTACATTATGATGGCAATAATATATACCCATAATTTAAAAACATTATGCTAATATGTGGGGAATTATTAATGAAGAGGGAAATTAGGCATGTGTTTAGTCAAAGTAGAAATGGAAAATCTCTATCCCTTCCACTATGTCTTAATTTGAACAAAACACTCTCCTGTCAACATACACATATAAAAATGATACAATAACATGACTTTCAGCAACAAGGATACCTATGTACTTTAGAAAATTTGAAAACTAATTTCTAACAAGGAAGTAGAGAAAACTAGGGCTCTTATCCATTGATCAGGGAAAGGTAAAGTGATACAAAGCAATTTGAAAAGATCCAATGACTTAGACATAGAATTTTCGTGGACCCAGCAATTCCAAACCTGGTATTTACTGAAGAGAAATAAAAATAGTTGATCAAACAAAATTTCATCTGCGAATGTTCAGCAGCACATTATATACAACATACAAAGGAGGAAAGAAACTGATATTTATTAGCTGATCAATTTCTAGAATATGCACAGCAGGCACACACAAGGGAATATCATTTTCCTTTTGTTTCTGTAATCTCATAATTACTTATTGTTTGAGAATTTTGAATTTCATAGATACATACACTATGTTGTGATTAAATACACTCCTATTGCCTCCCACTCCTCCAATTCATCCCTTATCCTCACACTACCTTTCCTTCCAAACTTCATGTAGTCTCGCTCCTCTCTCTCTCTCTCTCTCTCTCTCTCTCTCTCTCTCTCTCTCTCATAACTATACTTTATGCTATAAGTATGTGCAACACATTGATAAATGAAGGAAACCATACACAATTGTAAAATATGTTGTATGGCACCATTTGTAAGAAAAATGTAGACTGGGACAAGTCTGCACAGAAAAACAAAACAAAACAAAACAAAACACACTGTAGAAGCCAAAGTCTGCAGAAACAACGTTGGCAGTTGACTGCCAATGGATATGAGATTTCCTTTTGAGGTTCCAGAAGTTTCTTTGAGCTAGAGAGTTGTGGCCACTGCCATGATTATGAAAATATCTGAACCTGTTGAACTACGTGAATTTTGCCACATACATATTTACTCTTGAAGAAAAAGAAAAGCCCTTCCTTCTGTACTAATCTGAAAGTTCTCCTCTTAGACAAGTCAACAACTAGACCCCTGGGGGACCCAGCAGGCAACTGCTGGTATGATCATGTATGTAATTACTTTCTCTGCTCTTGGCATCTGTGTGTTGCCATTCATTCCCCTCAATGCCACAGATGTATACAGCTAAATTGACCCCCAGTTCACTTGCTGACCAGTAATATTATAAGACCCAACAAAAACAAATCTAATAATGCAAATTCAGAGACATATTTGTAGCAAAGTATATTCAATATTCCTGCATGAAAATCAAATTTAAGTGGACATGGTGTAGCTTATCTATCCACCCATCATAACCTTATTCCACAAGCAGAGAGTAGATGCAGAATAGATATTTATGGGAAATTGCATGGATAAAGAACAACCAATGCAGTATCTTAGGACTCACTAATGAGTGACCAGTCATTCAGTAAACGTTTCAGAATGGCTCTATATTTTTCTGCCATGTGGACAGACCATGAAGAAGACAGAAGAAGATATGAAGCAGCATACACCAGTAATGTGTTTGTTGTGTTTCCCTTTGACCTTCCAAGTGCTTGAGAAGGACATATGTGGGGTAGGAGTTTAGTAGCAGCAATAGATTCCCAAACCTAAGAGTAACCCTACTCCCAAACTGCTGGTCCACCTCCTCTACAGTCTCTCTCTTCCTGTAGCTCAAGTCCCATCCTTTCTAGCTAGGATATCTATTTTTGGTCATGGACCCTTATTTGTTGGTAAAATGTTAGCTTATCTCACAGGTAGCACAGCTGTCTATGCACTATATGATTCCTACACTACATATGAGGATTTTGAAGCCTTCAGGACAAGTTCTCTACTATCTGCAGCACCATTTCTTCTATATCTCCTCTAATTGTCTTCTGGCTACTGGCTAGCTCACAAAGTCTCTACTGGTCCCAGCACACTGGAGCCAATTTATAACACAGATATAACTCTCATCTTCCCAACTCTGGATATAATATCTGCTGTTTGGACCTAACATCTCTATCATGAAAAGTTCCCACTTTTTCCTTGAGTTTCTTTGGTCAGCCTGCTCCTTGAGACTAAGCAGATGAATTTGTAGCCCATCAATTTCAGGGCTGCCAACTATCCGTTTAATTGTTCCCATTGTAAATAAAGAACCCATTGTCTGAGGTATATTGAGAACTATTACCTGAACAGACCAAGTCTAAAGATGTTTCTATTATTTTGTTACCCTCCAAATGTATCAAAGCAGCAGATGTTGTCATTATACATTTTACTGATGTATACAAGTTGAGCCATTTGCTTGAATGTCACTTACTAAATCAGAAGAAAAGCTAGATTGGAGTCATTGTGTAGTGATCTTCTCATCTGAATAGAAATATTCTTTCATGACAGGAGGAAGAAAGGAGACTTAGAAAATAAGCAAACCTCACAAATACTGGAAGCAGAAAGAAACTAACAAGATTCATTTGGGCTCCTCTGCAAGGTTATGGAAACAGTAAACAGATCTTAGGGCAAGAAGGAACTCTCTGACCAGCCAAGTTTCCTGAAAGAGAAGTTCTGGCTTGTGAAGAGCTCTGGGGATGCAGTTTTTCTGAGCCATTACCAATGCTGACAAGGATTTTTCACTGATACAGCTGCCTGCGAGTTGCCCATGCTTCTGTAAGTAACACCAATCAAGTAAGTCATTGCTACCCCTGGCTGAATACTGGCATACTTAATACTTTTGTGGAGTCCTTATCTGGAGTAAATAGACTTTACTCCAAGATCCCCAGAAAAAGTCTCACAAAGCACGGATCCAGGACAGTCTGACGATGACCTTGGCTCCTCCTGCAGCCAGGAGACATCTCCAAGTTAGCACCTTTGCTTCATGTCTCCACACTGGCACCTATCCCAGAAGGACACAGCCAAAGGAAATCACTGGAATTCAACATTAAATCCTTAACTGAATAGAACATAGTAATATGAGAAAAACACCTAGCATGTTGAAAGTCAAACATTTAAATAAGATTTGGAATTTATCCATCTCATTTGAATAATGATTGCCTTTATAGAACTGTTCATCAATCTCCTGGCCCCTGGCCCAGGAGCCCCTCCCTTGAAGTTCAGAGTTCTCTCCCTACTTGCTTCTCTGGGCCTGCATGAAGGAACTCTGCAGGCTGTAAGTATAAGTGGCACTTTGCTACCTGTGAAGATATTAGCTAATTAGAGTAATTCACACTAAAGTGAGAATGAAGACAGTAATTGAACAGGAAGAAGGAAGGCAGCAATTCTGCACAGTTGCTGAATAAATTGCATGTACCCAATATCATTGGAGTTCTTTTTGAACCATGAGGTGAGCACTGCTAGGCAGACTGCCTATTTTCTTCACAGTCCCCAAAGTTCTCCTGTATAACACAAAGCCTCGATACTCCTATGGGGTATCAATTTTGTGATCTTGGACAAGTACCAATGTTTGATGAGCATCTGTGAACGATCTGACTGTTTAGGTTGAGATGAATATATCAGAGTCCTGGAGAAAATAAAGGACAGAGAGATACAAGCTCAGACTAGCCAGGATGTCCTAGAACTCATTGCTATTGATCATGGTTGATTAACTTCATCTTAGATCTGTCTAGGAAACTTAGCAGTGCTGGAAGCCAGAACTCCCACATTATACATACAAGGAAGCATTCACATCAGGATATACCTTGAAACATTAAAAGGAAAGGGGTTGGAGAACACAAAGCCAATCAAAGCCAATTATTTTGCAGATACAATTAGGCCACTTGCTTCCTGCTTCTTGACCTCTGCTTTTACCCCTTTCCACACTGCTCTTTTTAAGCTAACCCCTGACTGGCCCTGTGATATGTTGCCAGTACACTGAGTTAATGTTTCACCTTCCTCCTTGTAGCTTTAGCCTATATGAAAAAAATTATGTCCTGAACCCAAGAGTGATTTACCTAATGAGATGGCAGTTACATTAATTATATTTAATGTTTCCACTTACACAATAAATTTGCCTGCACAGCCCTGCCATTATCTCTGCTCTCTAGCCCCTTTCACAGCATGTGCATCTCTGAGAAATTTCTAGCAGATGTGCCAACCCCAAAATAGAAGGAACACACAGCTCAGAGATGCACCTGCCTGGGTAGCCGGAAGGTCTTCTCCTATTTTGCATTGCAAATGCCCTCATCCCTGAGCCAACACAGAATGTTGGAAAGCCAAAAGAATTCTGGGGAAGGGGGAAAGTGAGGGTCAGAAATACTTGGCTTACATCTGTGCTCTGCTACTGACCGCCTGGGTACCTTCATCCAAACTCTCAGAGCTATAGAGGGTAGACCCAAATTGGATGGTTTTGACCATTTCAGGTCCCAGGTGAGCAACTCTATGAGTCTGCCCCATGTAGCAACTGTTTCTTTCTTTTTTTTTTTAAGATTTATTTATTTATTTATGTAAATGAGTTCTGTAGCTGTCTTCAGACACACCAGAAGATGGAATCTGATCCTATTACAGATGGTTGTGAGACACCATGTGATTGCTGGGATTTGAACTCAGGGCCTTTGGAAGAGCAGTCAGTGCTCTTAACTGCTAAGCCATCTCTCCAGCCCCAGCAACTGTTCTTGAACACATAATATGAACTAAATGAAATGCTTGGCTCTGAGTCTTTACATATGAAGGAAAAAGTTCTACCTACACTATGGGGAGAGAAAGCAGGAAAGGTCTGTACTCCTAAAGTCTCGCTTAAAGCACTTCACTGTAGCTTAACAGATATGATGTCAGGCAGAATAGTAACCATAATGGTCTTTTACTTTGATTACCTGAGAAATGAAAGTGAGTTGTTTTCTCTATATCTGTGGTAACTACCATAATGTTAAAAAAAAATCTCTAACACAGTAATGTGTTATAGTCTTTTGTAACAGTTAGCTTTGTCAACTTGGCAACCTAGAATCTTAATTGATCTGGAAAGACCCAGCCTAAAAGCATATAGAATCATTCTCTGGGTTTGGTTCCAGAAATGTATAAAGAGAATGAGCCTAGAAGTATGAGCATGCATGCATGTATTCACTTTCTACTCTCAACAATACATGTAACTGGTTCCTTTTAATCAGGCCTTGACTTGCCTGCAATGACAGACTGTAAGCTGGCGCTGTGAGCCAAGTAAAATTAAAGTTCCTACATTAAAGTTGCTTTTGTCAGGACATTTTTATCACACAGACAGGAAAGGAAACTGGGACACTCTCACATTCAACAAATTTAAGCAATTATTTGTTGATGCCTTTTAAAATATAATGGAGATGTAATCCTAAACCTTAGGATTTCTTGCAATGAATAATACCGTGTTTGCTGTATAGATGTCTCAGTTTACTGAGTCATGCAAGGAAAGGGTTTAGGCTCATTCTACTTTCTGGCCTTGGGATTAGACTTGGGCACAGTTCTTGTCCCACTTTGGCTTCCTTCAGTGACTGTGACCTGGGCTATGTAAGATACAAAAACCCTTTCCTCTCCAAGTTGCTTTTGGTCAGTGTTTGATCACAGAAAGAGTAAAGCAAACAAAGAGATCACTTCATGGCCGTGAGATTCTACGTGAAACAATGAAAATGACTGGGAACCAGAGGACATGAATGTACAACCATGCAGCTATGCTCAATGTCAATACATTGTGCATTTAGAAATGGTTACTATAGTTTCGTGATTTTTCTCTCAATTTAAAATGCAATATGGATCATCATGTTTGTGTGGCCTATTGTACACTGTAGTGATTAATAGAATCTGAAAGGGCATGGGCATATCCGTGGGGAATTGTCTTGATCTGTTATTTGAAGTGGAAAGACCCATCCACTGTCACATAGCCCTTTTTCTGGCTAGAATCCTGCATGGTGTGCGTGAATCAACAGAGTTGAACAGCAGCCTGCATTTATCAGTTCCCACATTCTGACTGTGGATATGATCTGATCGGCTCCTTTAGGTTCCTGCTGCTTTGACTTTCCCACCGTGATGGAAATGAAGCAGGTAAACCTTTTTCATTGAGTTGCTTTTGCCTGGGTGCATTATTATAGCAGACAGAAAAAGAAAATAAAACTAACATGTACTGATAACTCAAAGCCCAGTAAAAATGAGTATATGGTTGCTAATTCCTCAGAGAACAAGTTACCATCATTTCATATGATTTCTTGGTTCTGAATTCGGGACTACCTGGTGTTGTGTTCTTTGGCCTGGCTAAGACTCCACAAATCAAACATCTTTCCCATTGATGGAACTCCAAGGGTTTGAAGTTCAAAATTAATGTCAATGCATTTTTTTCTGTGCAGACCAGACATGCATCTTCTAACTTCAGAAAACAAGATTCTGTGATTCTTTACCTTTCACAACTTGTTATGCTTAGAAGAAAGGATGCCTTCCCCCTGCACAAGTTCTTCTGTTTAGCCATGGTGGCACCCACACCCTTAGAAAATGAGATCTATCCTTATCACCTGAAGAAGTGATAGCTGCCCCAAGACCCTGAACACTCTTTGGACGGGGCATTATTGTTCACCCAGATGTCAACTTCAGCTGGCTTCTCTCCCTCATCCCCCAGTAATGCAAACTCAGAGGGGAGCAATAGAACTTCATCTTTACTTTTCTTTTCATGGCCTACTGACCCTGTGGCAGTTTGTTTCACACCTTCTGTGAAATGGGATGTTGTACTACAGTGAACTCATCAGAGGCCAGTGGATCATGGTCTAATGTATGAGCTCTGAGCATGACATCTAACACTCGGCAGGTCTCCTTCTGACCCCATTCGAGAAACAACCAAGTGGAGAAAGCAAGAACTGAATGGATTTTCAAGGATATTTATGTGTGTCTGTAGTCAAAAGGATGCTGTTAAAAATAGCAGGGTTTCTATGGATGATTTCATACAAATCTGTTCAATTTAAAAATCAAAAACTTACCTCCCCTTCCCTGCTCTGCGGGCCCCAGAAAACTGAAGAGTAGACAGGTGCACAGTGCTCATGTGGGTGAGACACAGATATGAACAAAGATCATCCATACTCAGTAACCCCAGAGAAAGAGGTTAGGGTTTATCCACCTCAACTCAACCTGAGAGTGGAACACAAATTTTGTCCTTGTCATTCTGTTGCTGTGATAAACACCATGATCAAAAGTAGCCTGGATGGCTAGTGAGATGGCTCAGCAGTTAAGAACACTGGCTGCTTTTCCAGAGGTCCTGAGTTCAATTGCCAGAAATTACATGGTGGTTCATAAGGGGATCTGATGCTCTCTTCTGACATGTGGGTATACATGTAGCACAGCACTCAACCATTAAATAAATAAGTAAATAAAAGCAGCCTGGAGAAAAAGGTTTATTGCATCTTACACTTCAAGGTCATAATCCATCACTGAGCTATGTGAAGATAAGAACTTAAGACAAGGATCTGGAACAGACACCATAGAGGGAGGATGATTGTGGGATCACTGACTTGCTCACATAGCTTTCATATAATGTCTAGGCTTGTTTACCTAGAGATGATGCCCACACAGTGATCTAGACCTTCCCACATCAGTCACCAGTCATGACAATCTCTCACAGAAGTGGTTACAAGACAATCTAATCAAAGCAATTCTTCTATGGAGGTTCCCTCATCCCAAGTGAGTTTAGGTAGTGCCAAGTAGTCAATAAATTCTATCTAGGACAGATCTGATATGGGGAAAATGTAGCCAGAAGCTCCTGAAGGCAAAGGAAGGGGCTAATGGGGAGCACAGAATGTGTAAAATACATTCTCCACACTGAGGGGCATCATTCATTTCTTTTAAAGCAGCATGTTTACATCATGGTTTTAAATCTCTGATGGAAAGATGCTTGTAGTATCTAATAGCACAGGAGTGACCATTATCAAATGAGTGATCATTAGAGAAAGTAATGGGTCACCTTGCTTGGATTTTTAGAAGTGTTTAGCATCCAAACTTATGTATCCCCAATCTGAACCTCTCTTTCCTCTACCATGTAATTGGTACATTCTCTGACAGCTTGTTGCTCAAAGATTAACTGGAAGAAAGTTGTCAGTTGAACTTGAATAACAGATGTTCAGGATTCTAAATCAAAACATGTTCCATAGTCGTATGTTGCTTGTGAATAATATCAACCCCAATCTCTCAACTAATATAATAACAGGGGTTCTTGTAGAGCATCATTTTAATTGGAGTCTATGTCTTTATTGTCTTATCATAGTGTCAGTCAAGGTCTAGGTTCCAGCAGATTTGTACATCCCATCCTCCTTCCGTTTCAGAAGCATTTGGGCACAACTCACACACATAATCCTCTTACATTTTGCCCTGTGAGGAGTACACTATTGTTGATCTTCTTTAACAAACAAGACAATAAAAGCTCTGACAGGGAACTTAGCTATTAGAGCAATAGAGTAGTGTTCAAATCCAATCCATATAAAGTAGAACTAAGCTCCCATCGCTACCCAACCACTCCTTACAAAACGTAGGATTCCTAAATTCTTCCTTAAGCCCCAGGCCACACAGATCAGCAGCTTCCTAAGGACAGTGTTTCTCAACCTTCCTAATGCTGCAGGTCCTCATGTTGTGGTGACCCTCCCATAAAATTATTTTCACTGTTACTTCATAACTATAATGTTGCCACTGTTATGAATCATATTGTAAATAATTTGGTTTTGATGATCTTAGGTAACCCCTGTTTTCACCAATGAGGCCAGGACCCACAGGTTGAGAAACTTGACCTTATAAAAGTTGCCTTATGGTATGCTACATTCGGAGCATGGAATCTTAAGGTTTCACCACCAAATCCTCTCTGTGGACTCCATAGATCATAGGCAGAGACCTCTGCAATCGTTCCTTTGGAGAAAAATACCGATGTCTAAAATCCCGAACAAAATGAGTTTCCTTCTGTTATAGAAATGTATAGAGCAATGCCAACACAGAGTCTACAGTGAATGCCTCTTGGACAAAAGAATAGGCTCTCATTAGCACTTATTAACTCCCTAGGATGACAAATAATTTGCAGTTGACTGACTCAGGTTCCTGGTGTGCAATTCCATTCATGTCAAAATTCACGACCAAAATATCCATGTCAGATCAAACCAACCCCAACTCCAGAACAAATCACATGGAAATAGAAGGCAAGCCTATCCTCTCACAATGAGTCCTTTGGTCTCCTTGGAGGCAAAGACATATAGTCTTGGAAGATTGTAAATAGACGCCAACACGTATCGCCATCATCTGAAATTATCTAGGTAAACACGCACTTTTAATTTCCCCTCCAAGTGAACCTCTCATTCACAAGTACAGTTTCCATTGCTTCCCCGAAGTGAATGTTTCCATTAGCACTGTTCTAAGCAAAGCCATCCTTCAGTTGATAGTTTCCTTTCATATCTATTTTCTAGAGTTCCTGCAGCATGTTTAGCACTGTGTAACAATCCAGCACATTGTAAGTGGATGCACAGGTTCTGGGGGAGTGGGGATCTCAGTGCTGGACTTTGTGCCAGCAAAAAAAAAAAGGTAGTACTTGGCTAGGCTCATTCCTGAACTCCCAGGGAAGCCACAGCTTGAATATGTCCCCCAAAATTCACATGTTGGAAACATAAGCCCCAAAATTGCTTGCAGGGGCATTTGGAGATATAGCCTTTGGAGTATTTAGGATTGGGTATACTAGTGGAAATGGAGCCTAAAATGAAATTAGAGCATTTTGGAAGACAAGAAATGCAAGTTTCTACATTCTTTGTTTCACTATGTGAGGTCCTCTACCATATTATAACACAACAGGAAGACTCGTTAGCACCTCAATACTAGCTTTTACAGGCTCTGGATCTGTGAACTTTATAAATAGAGCCCTTTTGCTTATCATTCCTGTGGTTTGTATATTCAGTTATAGCCATATTAAATGGACTAAGGCAAACTGGGTTGGAAAGTAAATGTCCAAGGCAAGGAGCCACAGAGCAGACACTTCTGCACTGACCTGGAGCCTTACTGGGACAGGGTGCTGCAGACTTCTATGTGCTGACTGCAGGAGAGTGAAGCACCCAGAGGCAGCTTAGGAACAGAGATTGAGTGCCATTCCCATGGGCCATGCCTCAGTACCTGCCTAGTTTATCTCAACCTCACCCCCCACCCACCTCTACTGGAAGCAAGTGGGAGGAAAGGAAGAATGGGAGAAAGGGGGGAGACAAGTGAAGAGCAAGTAGGTCAGACACCCACTCGAGATAGATGGGGAAAGGCAGCTGCCTGTGCCAAATCCCCTTTAGTCCCTTCATGCATGCTGCCCAGGCTATGTAAGCCTGCCTAAGTCAGGGGAGTTCCCTGCCTTCAGGAGACTGGCATGGCTCTTTGTCCTTGGGCTATACCTAGACTTACTCCAATTTCAAGGGAAGGGGCATACTCCCCTAATTTTTAAACAAATGATTCTCACAGTCCTGTGTCTTGTTCCAAACATCCACAATGTATGAGAAGTATAAGGGCCAACTTTCTATTTTCAGTTTATATTCTATTGATGGTGACTTTACAGGAGCTAAGCCAACAACCTCTGACAGAATTCCATAGACATCATGTTAATGCACAACTTGGAAGTTTATAAAATGGGGCCCAAGCAGAGCCCCAAGGATCCCCTAATTATTTATTTATAATGCTGTCAGTATGATATATTATAGACTAAAATATAATTTAGCATTTAAAAATAAAAGGGTTGCTCTGCTCAGCTTAGATTTGGGAGATATTGGATTGAATCAAGTTCTGGATTGCAGGGTTTCTCAAAACTTTTGCCTCAGTATTTCCCTATAAAATACTACAAAGCAGACTTAGAACAATCCATTATTGTCTTCTGGGATAGTGGAACTCTTATTATGCAGGACATCACCTGTCCATAGTACACACTGAGAAAGACTGATCTGACAGCTCTGTGACTCTGAAAAAAAATCATTAAAATGTTCTGAGTCTTAGCCGCCTGCACCACAAACCTATGCCATAGCTATTAACAGTAGAAGTGTAACTATATAAGAGGCACACTGTACTTTATTCATCTCCCAAGATACCTACAAGCTTAAGAGGACCCCATACGTTGACTGGATCAGGCTCTAAGTCAAATGCCAGTCTCAGGTATATTTCCCATTTGTTTTGTTTTGTTTTGTTTTGTTTGTTCTTTAACAGTGGAGAGGAAAACAGCCTTTGGCCCCGTACTGACACAGCCCAGGTCTGGGACAGCAAAGGATGGGTCTGCTGTTTAATCTAGTATTTTCCTGTAGAGACAGGAAGCAGCTGTATCTCCTTTCTCCGGAGCCAGGTGATGAATAAAACTGACAAATAAGAGATGCCACTGTGGATAATATATCTCAGGGCAGAGCCACCATGTCACCCCATCCATTCTGAGAATTGTGGGGCTTAAGTGGTGGATTTCCTCAAGGCAAGCCTGCATTGTGGGAATTTCAGATGTGTTGACTTGGAGACATGCTCCCCACAGACCTGCATAACTTACCCAGGATACCCAGTTGCCAATTGTATTCTTTGTCCCTGTCTCCAGGAAAGAGGAGGGGAGTGTAGCATTCTTCTTCCAGCAATAGCGTTCATATGCTCAGAAAATTGAAAATGAGAGAAACGAGAAAGAACCAAGGCTCCACGGATAAATTGCTGGAGTCTTAGATAGCTGCTGCCTAAGGTACTGGGGCATCCAGATAGAGCCAAACTGCCGTTCCTAGGAACACAGAGATTTGTGGTACTCAACTCCGTCTTACAAAGTCAGGGTACTTAGCAATAAGGAATACCTTGGTTTTTTCTTAGAAGATGAAATTTCTTCAAGTAACAATGATAGTGAGCATGGCCAGGACACTCACCACAGAGCACATCTTGTTGCTTATCAGCCATACCTTCCTTAAGTCCCCTTCACAAAGGAAGAAAATATTCTTTATCAAAGATGAGGAAACCAAGACACAAGGAACCTCAGATATGTGTCCTAGACCCCATAACTGGAAAAGACAGGCTGAAACTCCACACCTGAAGCCTGATGTCCTAAGATGTTGCTCCCAAATGCTCATTCCACTCTCAATGAAAACCCCAACAGCACAGAGTTCACATAAGCCTTCACAACCCAGTTGACATGAAAGTCTGCCCTTAACAACCTAGTGGTGCTGTGTTGTTTTTTATGCTGGTGGTGGTCATTGTCATCTCTGTGGTACAAGGATCATGGCCAGAAGCTCCTGGGTACTACACAGAGCTATCTCAATGTGCATGGTAGATGGAAAGGGCACCAAGCCCTTCTCTGTTTGTGGGGCTCAGATGCCACCTGGAAGTGCTCCAGGAAAAAAAAAAAGAAAACAAGTTTAAAAGAGCTGATCTTAGTGGCATTAGAGGATCTTGCACTAGGACTTCAGTGATTACTGAATGCAAAGTGTACTGTGATAAGCTGACCCAGAGATAACTCCAATGACCCTAAGCCTGAAGAGAAGTCCTTGTGTAATCCTCTCCTGAGATAAGATACCACACTTCTGCTTCTGCTTTGCTTGCTGCTTCTTGCCAGTCCTGATGTTAAAAGGAAAGAAATCAGGTTCCATTTTGTAAACTGTGCTATAGAAAGGAGGCAAGGAAAGGTTTGGGATAACAGCCTGCTTTAACTGAATCCTTCTAACAATTGAGAGAACCTGGGCATGGAGTTTTCTCAAGAAGATTACAGCCTAAGCAACTCCTAATGTCAAACAGGCCAGATCGTCTGACTTAACCACACCAAAACCAGAGACCTCGATCAAGGATGTTCCTGCTCTGGAGTTGATAACCATACTGGTAGTTTGCTCAAGCGCGGAGATAATTAGAACTCAGCATAGCTGACGTCTCTGAGGCACAATTGTATTATAGCCCATGTCCTCTCCTGGTTCTGATCCTAGTTTTCACTGTGAGCTGTTCTGGGCTTCCAGTAGTCACCTCATGAAGGTGCCTCTGTTTCAGCCCACAGGCCCCTCCTCCACACTACTTCCCGTCCCTACCCTCACCCCACCAATCCAGGACACCCAAAGCAGTCAAGTTATTGTAATACAAATCTTAGGCCATAAGGAGAAAGGAAGAATATATAACACTCTCCTTCTCCATGCTCCCTGGAAATTCTGTCCTGAGATTCCACTCACCAGGGACTGCTCCACCCGCAGAGGGAGTGTGGCCAAAAGCCTTTCAGGTGGCCCCCACCTGGTAGATGCCTGCAGTAACATTTTCCTCTTTGCCCCATCTTTGTCCCTGTATTTCTTATAGACAAGACACATTTTGGGTGGAATGTTTTGTGGGTGGGTTGGTGTCTTTATCTCTCCAGTAGGGTTCCTGCCTGGCTATAAGAGGTAGCCTCTTCTAGTTCCATGTCCCCACTTTTAGGCTCTATTCCCCAACAGGGCTGCTTTGTCTAGTCTCAGTGGGAGAAGATGTGCCTAATCTTGATACACCAGGGTGGGAGGATACCCATGGGGGGGGGGAACCTACCCTCTCAGAAAAGAAAGGGAGGGGAGGAGAGAGAGGATCTGTGAGTGGGTGGGCAGCATCTGGGATGTAAATAAATAAATAAATAAATAGAAATTAAAAAAAAATCATCTTTGGGTTTCTGCTCCCTGACCCTGGCTCCTGCTCCCTAAGAACACAGTATCCAGGATTATTCATATAAGGCTTCACATCAAACTGTGCTTCCTAGACAGTCTATGGGTTTCAGAATACATATCTAACACATCAGAGGTACTCATCAATGGCAACTATCCACTTCTTGCTCTCTTGGACTGGGGAGACCACTACAATGACTTTTGTTAGTCTGAAAGTATATAAATATATAATTTCTTTTAACAGCCTCTCATTTTCACCTGAGAATATAACAAAATTGAAAACACAAAGCAGTTGCTCATTTAATGTTTGAATCACATTAAGGGAAATTTCTCTCTTTTCCTTTTTCTCTGTCTCTCCCTTCCCCACATTTATGATGTCTTCTATTTCTCCTTTTCACCTCAGAGTCTCCCTGTCTCATGAATTATTTCATGCTTCTAAGTATTTGCTTATTTGTGCCCTTGATTGGATGAACTTCCCACCATCTGGTTAAGTATCATGTTTATTTAAGATATGACATGTTATCTAACAATAGAAAAAAATCTTCCCTGTGACCCACCAATTGGTGTAGGCACCCATTCTCTCTGTCTGTTATGAAGGTCCTTAGACATATAAGAGCCTTTAACTGATTTATTTTTCTTGAAAAGACTGAACATACCTAGGACAGGGCCCACACTGTGTTCATCCTTCATCCAAAGAGGTGAATTAATCTCCCTGACTAAATGAGTAAATCCAGTAAAGGAAGAACAATGGTAAAATAATTCTCTGTGAACATAATGCTAACAATTTCTATCTAAATCTGACATCCATTCACTTCTGTGTTGGAAGAGGAGATGGTCAGAACAAAATCTCACATGCTCATTCAACAGCGTCCCCAATGAGCACTGGGTTTGGTGTCATTGGTGCAGTCCAGCAAGCCATCTGGCCAACCTCATGAAGCTCTCAAAGAGCTTATGAGAGTGGCAAAGTAAATCAAAGAGAGCGACACCAGGAAGACCAGCTAGCAATTGTGTTTCACCTCTCTTACACCCGCCAAATCCCCCATTCATAATGCAAACTCTACTTTCAAAAGCAAGAACACAATGAACTCAATATTCTACAATTTTAGAAAAGAATAGTGATCAATGACCTCAATAGAGTGAAGGATATCTGGGATATTTGATAATGCAAGGCACTGATAAACCTTGGTTATGCATACACATACACACATATACACACAATGTACATATATACACACATCAACACACATACACATGTGAATATACACATACTCATATGCACACACACACACACACACACACACACACACACACACACACAAAATATATGAAAACCACATAACTATCTGAGATGGCTTAGCTATATTTTCCAGCTACATAGTAAAGAGAGAGAAAATCTGATGCTCTTTTCTAAGGTAAGTAATCTTTGACAAGCCTCTTGACTCAAAGTTTTCTCATATGCAAAACTGAAACCACAGTAGGGTTTCCAGGCCTCATGGGGATGGTGGAAGTAACAATAGTAGAGAATTAGTATGCAATGGAAATTCCTGAGTAAGAGGTGATTGGTTTATCCAATGCAGACTTTTTATTACTCTACTCTAGTTCACAGGATAAACAGGCACTTTATCTCCCATGTCACCAGGACATCTGGCATGCTAGAATTAAGACATTAAAAAACCAACAGGTGGTCCTTGATTTCAAACTTTAAAATGAACTTTTGAATTGGATGAAAACTACTTAAGGGCAAGTCATTTAGAGTGGAGCTTCACAGTGTTCAGATGTGAGCATGAATCCCAATTTCAGCATCTCTCTAAACAACGAGTGTATTACCTAGACACGCCTGTTCTACTTTCATTCTTGGGGCTGTGATAAAATATCCTGGCCAAAGGCAACACAGGCAGAAAGACTTAATTTGGCTTATAATTCCAAGGTACAATTTTATTCTTCAAGAGAAGCCAAGGCAAAAATTCAAGCAGTTGCTCATGTCACATCCTACAATTAAGAGAAAAGAGAAAATACATCTCTCTATACTCACCTGCTTGATACCTATGCTTACCTAGCTCTCTTCACTCCTACACAGTTCAGGGCTCAGCCTATGAAGTAATGCTTTCTATGTTCATGGTAGTTCTTCACGCCTCAGTTATTATGATGATCACTGCAGACATGTTCATTGGCCGAGATCATCTAGCTAATTTCTTATTAATACTCTCTTCGCCAACGATTCTAATTTGTGTCAAGCTGACAGTTAAAACTGCCCACTATGTTAACCTTAAAATGAGAAAACTTTTATTAGATTAGAGCAATATTATGAAAATTAGCCAAGAAGAGAGAAGGGGAATTTTATTTATTAGCACTGAGGTACTCAGCTCTCCTGCAACCCCCCCACTTGTCCTGTATGAAACATTTAGTGAATGAAATGCCTTAAAGGAACAGCCATGCAAACAATACTGTGTCTTTCTTCCCCAATCAAGTTTGGGGAACATGAAGGTCTCCAGACTCCCACCAGCACCAACTGGTGCCCTATCAAAGGATCTTCAAGTTTTCATAGAACTGGAAACAGAAACCACAGGATAAGGACTGAGAAACTAATGGCCAATGCTCCGTGAGAAAATGTGAGATGGAGCAGAGCATGGCTCTGGGATAGAAGAAGTTTTTTCTAACATATACAAGGCACTGGGATCAATCTTTATTGGCCATTGCAAAAACAGTGAAGAAATTCAAATGTACCTCTAAAGCTATAGATGGTCGGGGACAGGACATACACTCTAGTTTTTAATCCTCATCTTTACTATAAACTCACAGGAAAAAAAGTAAGAAGGGACTTGATTTTGCTGTTTTCATCCCTGGTTGGGTAGTTAAAATGGAAGTGAGGTTTCCCTACAAGTAAGGAGCTACATTTTTCTAATTCTGGATTACTGAACTATGTCACCATGAGCAAAGGAAACTGCCTCAGTGCCCAGTGTACTACAGGTGTCGATGAGTAAACTCGCTCTCTCGGATGTAGAACTGATGTCGGCTGTCACACAGTGCTCCTTTAGATCCAAATTTAGCTGCTGCTAGTGACAATGATGAAAGATTTAATTATGGAAACTTTGCCAAAGAGGGAACTTTGCAGGGCAGCTCTCTCAATTTATAGTTTGGTAGCTGAGACTCTGGGAGTGAAATGACAGCCCTGAATACAGAACCTCATGTCATAGCCTATGTAAATCCTATCAGATACATAGCATTCTTCCTCTGCCTCCCAGTCATCCTCCTAAAAAGAAAGTAGTTGAAGACAGAGCAACAAGAGATAGTTGGTTAGGATGGCGTACCTTTCTAGGGGCTATGGCTCCTAGGGTTATATTTGAATCTCTCTCTCTCTCTCTCTCTCTCTCTCTCTCTCTCTCTCTGTGTGTGTGTGTGTGTGTGTGTGTGTGTGTGTGTGTCTGTCTGTCTGTCTGTCTGACTTTTTGTCTGTCTTTCCCCTTTCTCTTTATGAAGTAAGCTATGTATTTCATACGTAAGTCTTCTTTCATACATAAGTGAAGGTAGTAGAAATAATAACTTTATTTACTCTGATCATAAATCTCTTGTAGATTTCTCATCTGAAATATGACTGCCTGCATCTTTATCATCAGACATTTCCACTAGCATCCCCATGTTTAGAAAATGAAGTCTAGTTCCCAACTATGACATCCAAGGTCCCTCCATCTGGCTTCACTGAATGTCCCATCCTCCTCTCCTTTCTCCTGAGCCACCCATGTCTTCAACATTTTGCCCAGGCTGCAATGCTTCGATTCCCTCACTCCGTAAGTTCATCTTAGCTTGTAAGATGCAGAACAGCCATAACATAGCCCTTCTCCGCCCCTTATAATTCTAGAGTAAATAACCAAACACCATGTGGTAGGAAAGCAGAGAGGTGAGAGCCTTTGAACTTGAGTCAAAACAGACATGATGCATGAGAGCTGCATAATCCTGGGCAAGTTCCTCGGAAGCCCTGAATGTTTAATTTTCAAAATAAGACATTCATGCAGTCACCTTCTAAGGATAAATGACTATGTAGCACACAATACCTATAATATGATTTGACCGTGGCTGGTCCTTGTTATTTCATGCCTGTTAATACAACAGTATGCATGGCTGTATTTAAATCTCTTATTGTCTTTTTCTGTCTGTCATTCTCCTTTCTCCTCACAAAGTAAGCTATATGTTTCATATATAATTCTTGTTTGCTTACACATTCGTAAATTATTAAACACCAATTTATGGCAGATATTGCCTTAGGCACTGGAGACAGTGAACTGCCAAACATGATTTCTACTCTCAGCAATCATCCTTCATATCTACAGAGAGAGTCATGTAGGCATCCTTATCTTCAATTCTATTGCCAATTCTACCTCACTGGTCTACACAAAATGGTTATTTTTTACAAGATATACCTTTAGGAAATAATCTCTTACATTTAAGTATTAGACTAAACAATTTCTATGCACTGTTTACAAATATTTATGATTTCTATATTGGAAAATCATGGCTTTGTTGGATTAAATAATGTGTGCAAAGATTCTCAGATAAGAATCAAGGCTTAATATTCATATTTAACTTTGTGGACTTTAAAATCCTCCCCTTGACTTCAGTGCTTTGACTTATTGGCTACTTAGTGACCAAATAAATAATGATAATTAAAATATGAAATATGGAAAGGGGTTCTTAGCACTCCATTTCAAAAGTACTTTTTAATTGGACCCTCCACTCACCTGTAAGACATGTGTCACAGTGAACCACTTACTCAGACTGTTTTCCTAGTAACATAGAGTGCATACATACAATAAAATACCTGCAGTGTTCAGACAGCCTCTTCACTGATTTGTCTCTCATCAAACTCTAGCTGTCATAAAGGCATCCCAAAGTCATATTGGGCCAATAATATGGTAATTACTATTATTTTACTAATTTCAAAACTTTACCCTTCAAGAACTGATAAAGAAATGAAGAACCAGTACAGAATAGCTGCTGTAGTGTTATCCAGGAGCAGCCCACAGAATTTTACCTGTATACACCCTGAATGTGGATGATATTTCTCTAGCAAGAAAGTACTCCAGAGAGGCAAGTAATCCTATTAAAAAATGGGGTACAGAGCTAAACAAAGAGTTCTCACCTGAAGAATATCTATTGGCTGAGAATTACCTAAAGTGATGTTCATCATCCTTAGTCATTAGGGAAATGCAAATCAAAACAACCCTGAGATTCCATCTCACACCAGTCAGGATGGCTAAGATCAAAAACACAGGAGACAGCAGTTGTTCGCAAGGATGTGGAGAAAGAGGAACACTCCTCCACTACTGGTGGGATTGCAAGCTGGTACAACCTCTCTGGAAAGCCATCTGGTGGTTCCTCAGAAAACTGGGCATGACACTCCCGGAGGATCCATCTATACCACTCCTGGGCATATACCCAGAGGCTTTACCTGCATGCAATAAGGACACATGCTCCACTATGTTCATAGCAGCCTTATTTATAATAGCCAGAAGCTGGAAAGAACCCAGATGTCCCTCAACAGAGGAATGGATTCAGAAGATGTGGTATATTTACACAATGGAATACTACTCTGCAATTAAAAACAATGAATTCACAAAATTCCTAGGCAAATGTTCAGAACTTGAAAATATCATCCTTAGTGAGGTAACCCAATCACAAAAGAACACACATGGTATGCAGTCACTGATAAGGAGACATTAACCCAGAATCTTGGAATACTCTAGACACAATTCCCATATCAATAGATTTCCAAGAAGATGGAAGGAGAGACCCCTGGCCCTGGAAAGACTGGATGTAGGGGAATACCAGGACAGAGAAATGAGAGGGTGTTGAATGGGGAAAAGAGGGAGGGAAGGGGGCTTATGGGACTGTCGGGGAGGGAGGAAACGGGGAAAGGGGAAATCATTTGGAATGTAAATTAAGAAATATAGAAAATAAACAAAAAAACAAAAAAGAAAGTACTCACATGACAAACAATCTGACCAAGATTCAAATGTGATCAATGAGAGGCAGGGCTTAATCCCAAAGCCCTTACTTTTGCTACTGTATTTCAGTCATGAACACTTACTTGGAAACGTTCATTACCACCGACAAGGTTAGTATCCAAGGAGAGTGTCTCATCCATAAGAAGTGGGCAGAGAACAAGTAGGTGCAGAACATCTTCAGGTATCCATAATGGCATCCAGAGAAAGGACAGATCTAGTCCTTGTTGGTATGTTCTCCAGAGAGGTCTTATATTAGAATGTCCATTGTTCACAATACTCTCAGTCATTGGTTACATCAAACATTCTGTTGGGAATTGTTTGTGCACAATAAAGACTGAAGTGTGAGATCAGCCTAAGCCAACCTCCAAGGTAGAGAGAAAACAGATGGAGCATAGAGAGCCCTATTTCCCAGAGCATCATCCCATTCTTCCTCGGTGTAGACTCAGAACCTGAGTTCTAACACCTGCTTTTCATGAGAACTGGAGAGTATTAGAAGATGAACACGATAAGAGAAACATTGAAACCTCAGATCATATACCAAGTTATGGTGCCAAATCAATATTACTTGTCATCCAGTAAATGCAAATTAAAAGCATGACATGTGATGTCACAATGACTAGAATTCCAAGAAAAGATGCAGACAACACCAAGTGAGAGCAAATATGCTGCAGCACATAGCATTTCAGTATAAACTGATGTGGACTGATGTGGCCACTTTGGAAAAGTACCACGGCTGAGCCCTTTGTACACATATGAACTGGGTGCCACCATCATTTCTTGCAGTGCTCCACTGACAGAAGATCTCATCAAAAGGTATAAATGAATTGTGGCATATTGATGCTTTGGATACAATATGGCAGAATATGAAGCACTTCTCTAGGCCCTCTCTACTAATAAGCACAATTTGCTAAATTATGTTTCGGAAAAATCAAAAGTCAGTCATGAAAGAACCATAATTACTGATCACATTTGCATAAATCTATTTAAAAACAACTAAAAGTAATCTATGCTGTTGGGTATCCACAGGGTAACTGTTAATATGTGAAAATGACTGGCAAGGACCTTGGTCCATTCCTGAGATGTGGATGGTTTTCTGCATCTGGATTTAGGGACTGGTTAAATTAGTCTTTGTGTTTGGGAAACTTTTTCAAGACCATATACATGTATAGAGGCAGGCAGATTTCTGAGTTCAAGGCCAGCCTGGTCTACAAAGTGAGTTCTAGGACAGTCCGGGCTATATAGAGAAACCCTGTCTCAGAAAAAAAAAAGATTATATACATGTATACACATTTTAGTTTTCTTTGTTTGTTTCATTTTTGAAACAAGATATCACTTTGTAGCCCAGGTGAGCCCGGAACTTGTTATGTAGCTCAGACTGGTTTCAAACTTGTAACAATCTTCCTTTCTCAACCTCCTAAATGCTGGAATTATAGGCATGAGCCATCAAATCCAGGTCAAGAATATGCATTTTATTATAATTACTATAATAAAACATTAATATAGTCCATAGTAATAATGACATGTTGGCTAATGTATGTCCTTCAGTTTGATTTTTACAAAATCATTGTCTTGAAACAAACTGCATTTGAATGATGATATTTAAAATCCATTAATATAAGATCTGGAACTCTAAATCAATAGAGGGAAAATACAGGGCCAATAGTTGACTAAAAGATTTCATAATACTAAAAGACTTCTTTGTAGCAAAGGGAAAAGAATCAAGGGAAGACGCAGCCTATGAAATGGGAGAGAATCTTTCTAGCTACATGTCTGACAGAGGATTAATATCTAGCACATAATCACTCAAAAACTACACAATGAGAACAAATAGTGCAGTCAGTACATGGACTAATGGGATGAGTAGATAGTTCTTAATTGATGACACACAACTGTCCAATAAACATGAAAACCCTCTACACCAGGAGACACTAGAGACATGCAAGTAAAAACTACATTGAGTTTCCATTTTACCCCAGTCAGAAAGACAGCCATCAAGGAAAAAAAAAACAAATACTGTTAAGAACATTGACAAACAGATACTTTCTATACTGCTGGTGGAAACTAGTCCAGTCATTATGGAGCTCAGTACAGAGGATCCTCAAAATGATAATTAAAACAAAACAAAACCAGCCCTATGACCTTGTTATACTACCCCTGGATATTTACCTAAAAGACTCTAAGTCAATACATCACAGAGACGCTTCTATATCATAGTTTATGCCAATAATAGTCATGATCAATAAATTATGCAACCCAACCTAGGTATCTGCCAATAGTGTAATGAGTACAGAAAAGGTTGTATATATACACAGCAGAATAGTTATCATTCCTAAAGAAGATGTCATTACATCATTTGAAGGAAAATAAATGCAACTGGACATGATCATATATGTGAATATTATATATTAAGTTAATACCATTAAATCTCAAAAAAGGGTCTTATTTTCCCTCATTTTAGGATTCTAGCTTTTAGAGCTTCATCAAAGCATATATGTATATAAGATGCAAACATAAAAACAAAACTTCCTAGGTGGACAGAAGGAATAATGGGGTAGGAAAGGAAGGGGATCAGTGAGGAGTGAGAATACATACCTTATTTTGAGTACTCATTATACACTTTCATGTAACTCAGTATAATTTAAAATCTAATAAATAATAAATATTTAATCATCTATTTGTAAAATGAAAAGTATAAAGTTCACTTTGGAAAAACAGTTATGGAAATAATGGTGGAAAACTTAACCTTCAATATGTTGATGAATGAGTGAGAGAGGGTGAGTCTAGGGCTAGAGAGACGGCTCAGCAGTTAAGAGAACTGACTGTTCTTCCAGAGATCCTGAGTTGAATTCCCAACAACCACATGGTGGCTCACAACTCTCTGCAGTGAGATCCAATGCCCACTTCTGAAGTGTCTGAAGACAGCTACAGTGTACTCACATACATAAAATAAGTAAATACATTGAGAGAGACAGAGAGAGATTGTGACTGAGTGACAGTGAGTTTGTGAATGAATTAGTGAGTGAGTGTGTGAGTGAGTGAGTAGTGAGTGCAAGTGAATGAATTTAATAAATAAATAAGTCAGATCAAAGTTTTTACTTTAAGACATCAATCTACCATCCATTAAATAGCATGGCAATAGCCACTAAATCCAGACTTGTACATATCTTGTATTACATCACTGTAATACAGTGATGTTCATTTAGATCTAGAAATCATCATATCAAAATAGATATTGCATCCTGCTCTGATAATTTCCGACATTTCCACTGATACTGTATTCATGGTACCCATTTTCTCCCTACCAGAAGCAGTTCACCTAACCTGAAACACTCCATATTTTTCTAAGTCTCTTAACCCAGGTTGTCTCATGTACTCAATATTTCCTCCCTAAAGATCTGTCCCAAACACCTCTTTTTCTCAAAGTCTGTGACACAGGTGACCTCCTTAGAATCCTCTAAGATTTTCTTATGTTTTATCAGCTTCACCAGGAGCTTTCACAGCACCACCATAAGACCCTTTCTATCAAGTAGGTGTAAATCATGCGCAAAGCTCGGAGACAAATGTTTTATAAAAACTTGAGATCTTGTAATTTCTAAAATAGTATAGATGGATGTGCCCTTGATTTTGTAATATCCGAGTATGGAAACATATGAGCAAGAGCCATGAGAGTTTCACAGTAATACTTTATTTTCAAATCGAGCCAAGAAAACAATTGACTATGACTTAGGTCCACCCACATAGTTGGGAATTGGATGGCTTGCAATCAAACCAGGCATTCAAAATCATGGACTTACAGTAGGGAACATGGCTGACATAATATATCTATATTTACAGTGGGGTATAGGGAGCCAAGAGAGAGAGGTCTATGTCAATAACTGGGGAGAGCCTGTGTATGCTATATAGGAATCATAAAAGAGGCATGTAACTCAGGATGACATCTGCACTTGCTATCTAATATACCCAAAGAAGTCAAGCAATGTATTCAAAGATATCAGAGAACGATGGGAACTGCATTGCTCTTAAAATCCACAAACCTTCATGCTTTTATGCCATGTCCTTTATACTGAAAAACTTAGCTTCTTAAAGGTCCAGATGCCTGAACTTGAGTAGGGATTATGACAAATCTACAACCAATGTCCAATGAAAGCATCCTTTCCTTTTAAGTTATTATTTTTAAGCTTGTTTTTTTTTTCTTTGCTATTTTGAATACAGTTTCTATTCATCTTTCAAACCCCAATTCAAATATTCTCTTTTCTGGGACGACTTCCTAAACCTTACATCCACTGTTTCATTCAACCAACTAAGAACCCGCTATTATGCAAGAGGCAAATAGAAAGGCTCCAGGATTCAGTGGTGAATAAAAATCTTGCTCTTTGCTCTTCTAAAGATTACATGGTTGGAAGCACATGCAACACTTGCAAATGCAATTTCCAGCTGTGGCAAACGCTACAAATGCAGAGTACTTGGACTTTCAAAAGTATACTGGGGCATTGGAAGTAGTTATCGGGGTCAAAGAAGGCTGCCTAGTGCTCAGGCAGTGGTAATTTGTTTGGCACTGCCTGTTTTCTGTGCTAGAACTTATTGCATTGTATGTAGTATATATTCTTCTAGTCATGTGTGACACAAGGACAGGACCATGCTTTATCAACACCTTGATCTCCTGCCCTAGAAAGCTGCCAAGGTGGCATATTATAGGAGGTTGATAGATCTTCCTTAAAGTGGCTTTTATTAGCATCACATTTATTCCTGCCATTCTTGTGAACTAGAAGTAGTACACCATTACTACTGAAGAAAAATAGCAAAGATGTCTGCCCAAAAGCAAGACGCACATGACAACCTGTGTTCTTGCTGCACCATGACCATTTGCTGATGACAAAAGAAATAAGTAAACTGAGGACCCCATGCCCTGCAAAGCGACTTTGCTCACAGCTTCTTTCTGGTTCTTTGATGGCAATTACAAAAGCTGGTGGCTTATGCTAATGAGTGCCTGCAAATCCAATTTGATGATTATGTTTTGTACTAAGCCTGGTTAAAACAGCAGCTTGCAAATAGGAGCAGAGACCAGGGTGCTACTAGTCAGTCCAGAACAGAGATCAAACAAGCTGCCTTGGCAAGAGAAATCCATCCTTAGGAGTTAATGTCATAGAGCCATTTCTCTCTCTCTCTCTCTCTCTCTCTCTCTCTCTCTCTCTCTCTCTCTCTCTCTCTCTCTCTCTCTCTCTGTGTGTGTGTGTGTGTGTGTGTGTGTGTGTGTGTGTGTGTTTGAAGGAGTGGTGTCTATGTTTGTGCCATCTGCTCAAGTCCTCCTTCAGAAACCCTGCCAAACTACCACAGTGGAGAAGAAACTGAGACAAAACCCAAGCCTGAGAAGATAAATCCCAGGTGAGGCAGGAAGATGCAAACAAAATTGAAATTCTGGTTCCCAGCATCTTAATCCTGTGGTGATGAGTGTGTATGTGTGCATGAGTGTGTGTGTGCATGTGTGTGTGTGTTTAGCTCTGTGTCTGTGTGCTTGTGTGTGTATGTGTGTGTGTTTACCTCTGTGTGTGTGTATCTGTGTGTGTGTATGTGTGAGTACTTAGCTCTCTCTCTCTCTCTCTCTCTCTCTCTCTTTCTCTCTGTGTGTGTGTGAGTATCTGTGTGTGTGTTTGTATGTATGTGTGTGTGTGCATGTTTAGCTGTGTGTGTATCTGTGAGTGTGAGTGTGAGTGTGTGTGTGTGTGTGTGCGTGTTTAGCTGTGTGTGTATCTGTGAGTGTGAGTGTGTGTGTGTGTGTGTGTGTGTGTGTGTGTGTGTGTGTGTGTTTGGGAGGAGAAGGGGGAGGGGGTACAAGACTCCTTGAAACATCATCAGTGATTTTGATAGGACAAAGGAATCATGAGTTTCAAGCCAAGGTGGAATCATCAGCATTACAAGGTCCCCCCTCCCGGGCCCCACCAGGTTAGTGCAGATTTAGTGTGGATTAATTAGGGTGGACTTTCATCGTAGTGTGGCATTTGATGCCTTCAGTCCTTCCAGTCCATGCCGCTCTAGGTAGCTGGCTCTGCCACGTGAGGATGCTCTTCAGCTGCCTGACAGCCCGCTTCCTGAACTCTGCCTACTTTTCCATCTGATAACACATGTCCCTACTTATTGATCATTTACCATGGGCTACACCCAGTAGGGTCCTTGGCTTACAATTCTTCCAGAAGATGGCATGGCTACTTAGGATATTTAGTACACAGCCCAAATATCAAATAATGTATGCATTTACCCTGAAACTGGGTGGCTGAAAGTAGAAACTGATTGATTCTTCACACATTTGTGAAATATATGGATTTCACTGTATGAGATTCTCGAAGAATTAATAAAACTATTGCTAACTAAAAAAAAAACAAACAAAAAAATTATTAAGCATTCATCTGTCAACTCAAGGTCAGCTTTAGAATGTGAGTGAATGGGTAAAACTCCATCGACATGCCGTCCCCACCTTATCTCTCTCTGAAGTCAGAGTTCCTGATCTCATTGGTCTCCAGGAGAACAAAACCCAGGAGTAAGAACAGATGCTATGACTCTTTTAAGCCTTTACCCTGACAAGTAAACAGCATCCCTCTGGCCATGCTCTGCCCTTCAAGTCATGTGACAGAACTGGCTCAACTTCTAGGAGGTGGAGAAAGGCTCTGCCCCTCAGTGGGAGATCACACCACTCTATGGTGTCCCACTCTGTGGGACAATGCTGCAAGTATTATTTCAGACATCTTTAGAAACAACAGATACTAGATTACATTGGTGAGAACTGTGTTTTCATAACTCTGATTTGTCTGTGTTGACATCAACCAGGTGTCTGTAGACAGGATGATTTGTTTCTCTGAGCCTCATTCCTTCTCCTAAAGAGGATCTAATAGCAGCTACCTCACAGAACCCATTATGGGACAACTTGCCCTATACTAAAAGATGCCCTACAAAGCTGCTGCCATTATAGTGTTCTTGCAATATGTTACCCAAATCTGGATAGCACTGAAAGTGGAGGAATAGAAGACATTGTGTAGTGTAATTTAAAGATTAGAATGGGGTTATATAGGGATTTGTGTTCATCTTCTGATGATACTTATGTTAGACCTTGAAAACTAAACAGAAACTCAGAGGTTCAGTCAGTTTCTCAGGCACTTAGCTATGTAAATCACATACCACCTTGAGGCTGCCAGGTTGATGCCCTGGTGCTTTCCAGTCTAAGATGTCCTCCAAATATGAATCTTTTCTAGTTCATAAAAACTTTCTATCCCAGTCTGTCTTTGTACTTTTCTAATTCTGCTAAGTATGTATTTGTAGGTGGATTAGGATATGAACTAAAATAGTTCTATGAGAGGAGAGGTCACACTCACATTACCATGGCATTATCAAGCACAGTGTATGCACAGTGCAATACTGCTCTACACCCACTGAAGCAATGTGCAGAGTGCATACACCCACTGAGCTCAGTCAGCATGGTAGCCAGAGTTATACATCTTCAATGTATTCAGGGTGATGATTTCCTAGAAAGCCTTGCTATTTCCTGCAATAATTAAGCTATCCAATGGAAGTATACATGACCAGGAGAGATATCGTATTATGGATCTATGAAGTAATTGGTTCTTAGAAGATTCTGATGGACAAAGGATGGCGGCAGAGGGAAAAGTGAAACATGCATTGTAATAAAAGATGAATGATAAACATATAGAGTCCATAGCAGGTGCCAACAAAATTACTTCTGACTTCCCAACGATAAAAAGCAACCTAAGAACAATTATCAGTGGCAATTTTATCTCATGGGATGTGTACTGTATGTATGTGTATATAATCCTCAAAATATTATGAAATAGTCGTAAATTATTTTGTTATGCTAAGATTGACCGAGTAAAGATGAGGTGATGAGAAGATGACAGTTCTAGGACTCATCCTGTATTTCCTCGATACTTGAATTGATGATTGCATTATCAGTCTTACAGTGGATCTTTAACCAATAAATACATTCATTCCAGGGAGTCGAGAAAGAACGGATTTCTTGAAAATGAAGATGGGGACACCAAGGAGAAGCTGCTATGCTGCTTCTGCAAAAGTACCAGATGTCAGTATAAATGAGAACTAAGCAAGTGGAGAAAAGAGGTGCTCGAGCTGCTGTAGATGTATCCATCCTTGGGAAGTATGCTATGGGGAAATCACAATCTTTTCTGCTTGTACCACTGTTGCTAAATCAAGAAAGCACCATACTTGTCCTGGAGATGACAGCCCTGACTCTGGGTACACATTCTAAGCTTAGGCAAGCTGTAGTCACAAGGGTGGAATATTATTAGTTTCGCTGGGTTTCAGCTCCAGATTTCTCCATGAATCATGTGTGCATGAATCACGGCCACCGCACTTCATATTTTAGAAGCAGATGTATAATTTTTCCTATCCAAGAAAAAATAAATCAATTGCTGTCTAAATATGACTCTGCTGTTGTCTCTGAACCTCTTTCATTTATTCCATTCCGAACCTTCCTTTTGGGGAAGAGTAAGAATAATTAGCAAAGTTTTAAAAGGAAGAAGGTGACTTTTTACAAGATTCTACTTTACACTTTAAAGGCGAGGTAGATGTAAGTATTCCCATTTTGTAGAGCAGGAACCTGAGACTCATGTGAGTAGTTTATTGATCCAGAGTGTCACAGCCAGCGGTCAGATGGAGCTAGGATTCCACTTAATTGTGCTACACACTAAATCCTTTGTTGTCATCAACCCTGCTTGGCTTTCTTGCTTCTAGTGTAAGAGATGACAGCAGACAGACAAAGACAAAATGAGTGATTTTTTTTTTAAATCTCATTTAGAGATGGCTCTCTACTCTCCCACTATCGATGTTGTTTGTTGTCTACCAACATCTTAGGATCCTTGTTTTAACTGCTTTTGAATCTATGTGAGAAATTGATAAACATCAAGCTGGTTGCTCTGACGGATATGGTAAAGGGACATAGGTACCAGTGCTAGTGTTGTCCAACACAAATCAGACATGGGCAGAAAAGAACCACCTTTCTGGCACCAATCACAAACATCTTATGGTATATCTACTCTTCCCCTTCAGTAAGGGATCACTTTCATTCTTCCCAGTGGAACTGAAGCTACATACCATACTCTGGACAACTCACCGTATGTCCTGTCTCTGAAACCCCTAAGCACAGAAGAAGCATAGAGTATTTTCTTCATCTTGCTGACAAGGAAACTAAAGCTCTGAAACTTGCACTGTCCATAAATATACTGCTGAGTCCACCTTTATTACTACTGTATTACAGGGATAATTTCATTACACTAAACCATACTTTTCGATAACATAATAATATTTCTCTCAATATTTTTAAGTATAGCAATAATATCTACAAAAACTCTATTGTAGAGTTTTAAAAACTCTATGTATTTTCAATGATAGCATCATTGGGGCTCAAAATATTTTAAAACATGTCACAAATAAGCTTTTCAAAGACTGTAGCCATGGTAGTGCACACTTTTCATTCCAACACGTGGAAGGCAGAGCCAGGAAGATGTCTGTGAGTTCTAGACCAGCATGGTCTGCAGAGCAAGTTCCAAGACAGAGAAATGTTGTCTGTAAAATTTAAATAAAAAAGCTTTTAAAAATAACAAATACACAGTTAGCCATCTACCCTATTTTGCATGTGATGTCTCTGAAGTATAGGTATTTTTTTTAATCACATGCTCATTTTGTGGAGATTTCAAATCTGACTGCTCAATAGAACTGAATAGTCTGAGACATCGAACAAAAGATTAGCAAGCTAGATTCAGCATGCACTTAGAAACTAGCTTACTCTGCTCTCCCTGATTGAAGATCAGGGATAGTCCAGTTTTCTACAAACTTTCATTCCCTGACTCTTCCCTCTCACTCTCTGTGATGGCCTGGGTGTTCTCTTGTGCTGAGGATTCATATATGCTGACTTTACAATAGTGTCATTATAGACATGGTTTCTTCCCCTTCATGCAAAGTGACGTTCAGGGAGCATAATAGACAATATTTATCTTTTGCAGGAGAGGGCAAACAGAAATAAGCAACATACATGGTAAATCAGTAATAAGAGAACCTGAACTTAGAAAAGGAGGTAATAATTAGGAAATAACTTAGTAGCTTCAAGACTCATAAATGAGTGCAAAGGTCATGTTTTCATGCCCATATATCCTATTTCGCTGGAAAACACTACCAAAATACTTGAATGTAAAGTGTGCTACAAGAGAATTCCTTCATGGTATCTAAGTGTACGATTCTGTAGGGATATTTGTAAAAATGTATTCATTCTAGACACACAGCTTCAGTCAACATGCCTGCTTACTTTGCCAGTGGACAGTCACTATGTACAGGGCACAACCTGCTGCACGATGCAGTGATAGCCCATATCCTGCAGACCTCAAAATCAATCCTAGGTTCCTTAGGGGAATCCGAGCATCATAACCAATTCTGTGAACACAACACAAATCACAACATGAACAGAGTGACCCTGCCTGGGCTTAAATCTGAGCAAGCCTGTCTGTAACAAAAGTTACAGACACCCAATACTGCTATTTTTTTAATGATCTCGTATGCTGGTGTCTGACCATTTGGAAAAATTACAATTGCCTATAAATGCAAATTTACCAATGGCATGCTCTCTATGAACAGGAATCCTACACTCAACTTAGCCAAAGGTCCAAGATGTGATGTGAAATCTATGTATAGCAGTCCAGTAAAGGACACATTAGATGCAGTCTAATGTGACCATCTAATCTGAGTAGTGCAGAACTGTCAAACATTGTGAGAATGATATGACAAACCATTGGGGTTTAATGAACTGATGGCATTTTATGGGCTATACACCCTTACACAAGTCCTTTAACCTTCCTAAGTCTTAATTTCAAGGTCTGTGAAAAGAACATGAGGATTTACCTCAGAGGTTGCTATGAAAATACAATTTGTTAATGTCTTTGCTATAGTGACAGTCACATTATATCCTTAGAGAGCAAAATTTCCTTCCCTTGCTAATTGGATCTCTGAGTGCTGCATGAATATTGATAAGCAGGATGACATATGGAGAAAAAGTCCAAATGCCTTGGCTTGCTTGGCAAACCCCCACCTCCACTCCATGTTCTGACTTCTACCAGCAGTCTGGCTTCATCTCCTCTTCCTGCCATTGTATAACTCCAATTCTAAATCCTTGAGTCGGCAATGTACTTCTATTTCTGGTAGGGATATGTTATACTGTCCTGGAGTATAGAAATAAAGAAGGAATTCACAATGTGGTTGATAGAGAATAATATGGACAGCTAGCTCACAAATCTAGACTACCAGCTTAGCTCGAGCACTTGTTAGAGTCATGAAGGTGGTAAGCTACTCAACTTCCTTAAACCTTGGTTTCCTGGGCTGCCAAGTGTAGATAAAACCTATACTGCTGTAGCATAAAATCTGCATTGCAGTGTTCTTGTAAGCAAACAATGCACTGTTTCAAGTAGGGTGCCAACCACAACACAGGACTGCCTGCAACCACTGAGTATATAGTAGCACAAATAAGCCTCTGAATGCCTCTACTTATGAACCACAGAATTATTATCATTATTATTCCAAAGAGCAAGGAGATTTGGTAATTTGCTTGAGTGGTAATGCTGAATTCACTGGTTCTTAAAATGTCTCTGATTAGTCAAAGGACTTATTTGTACTTAAAGTTGCTCACATGGAAAAACATCCCCAAGTATAAAAGCAGTCACCTTCTGTGTCTAGGAAAACCTGTTCATTTTAATTAACCTAAAAGGTTTCTAGCAATTCATGTTGATAAAGCACTTTGACACCCTAAGAATAAGAGGCAATTTGAATATGAAGTTTTATTACAACAGCATTTTAACAGTTACTCCTCAAGGAGCTCTTGAGCAATATAGAGTCTCTGGAGTTTCTTGCCTCTCATCAGGAGGCTGCCCTGTGCTGCCCACTTAAGGATAAGGTGCCACTTCTTCACCAAAGGAGGAGGCAGTGTTAGACATTTTAACAAAACAGTTAAGATTAAGTGGAGATAGAATTTTTGCCCTTCAAATATCAGCTAAATGATGGCTTCTTCTAAAACTACACATCACATCTGGGTACATTTCTAAGAGTTATCAGGAAAAAAAAACAGAAAGAGATAATAAATTAATTTAAAAATATTTTCTGAATCATTGCTGGCAGAAGAAAAGAGACTACAACATAAATTGAACTCCATTCTGAATACAACATGAACAAACAGGAATCTATGGTGTAGGAGCAGAGTCAGGAAGAAGAGAGCTATTTACTGAGAATGTCAGGGATAGGGTTTGCCAGATAGACTAGCAGACTTCTTGCTGAATGCAGATCTTGGAGAACAGAAATAACTGAGAGAATACAAAAGACAAAAAGCCAGATCTCAAGTGTGAGTCTTTCAGATCATCTCCTGCTTGTGTCCTTTGGGTCCTGTATGTGGGATGCATTAGGTCTTCAACAATAGGAACTTACCTTCCACCTCTCAGGGGTAAGCAAGAGTAACAGCAATAGACTATAAAGTCTGAGGTGTCCTTCAAATTCAAAGCAGGGCTTATCATGCCTGGAGTTGGGGCTTTTTTAGATATTCTATGACTATTAAGGAGAACATGGGCAGTCAAGTTGTAAATATGAGTGTGTGTGTGTGTGTATATATATATATATATATATATATATATATTCAAAGAAAAAGAGGCCATGAATTTGAGAGAGCTAGGGGAGGTATGTGGGGTGGTCAAAAAGAGGAAAGGGGAAAAAACATTATATAGTTGTATTTTAATTTTTAAAAACTAAAGATTTAGAATAAATAAATTATATGCAGGGTGCTACCAGAGCTTGGGGCATTTTAATAAAACTATATTTTATAAAGGACAATACTCAAGGGCCAGGAGAAAATTCCAAAATTGACTATAGTTTAGCCAAGAAAAAAAAATTGGTAGCTCCCCAAACACACAAAATAAATGTGTACATAATTTAAACACAAAGTAAAGTCCTACTGTGCTGAAACATTTCTATGGCCTTTGCTACCATGACGTGCTTCACAGCTCCTCTTCACTCCCATCTTATCTTTACACCAACGCCATCCCTCTTGCTTCCTACACTAAAAATAAAGCAAGCATTGGAGAAAGACCACACGTCTTAAGTAGCTCAATATTTCATTCATAAATCCTCCTGGGTTCAAGTCTTTATCTCTACAGAAATTCCTATTAATCTATACCTCATGGTCTAAGTATCCATTTTATTGGCAGTAAATCGGACCTCAGAGAAGGTCAGTTATTAATATTAGCATCTTCACAATTGGTTGTCATTAGTAAAGAATAATTTTTTCTAAACCATAGCACAATAGCTGCAGGTATTTACAACTGTATTCTTGATTCTAGACTGTTTAAAACATGTTTGCAGATCGCAAGGAGAATTGACCCTTATTGGGCTGAAGGATATCCAGAATTATTCTATGGAAATTAACTTCCAGTGTGACTGGGTGAGCTCCTGCAAGGCTCACCTTCAGTGCAAATAGTAAATGATTCAAAACACTCTTTTGAAGGCGAAGCAATATAGCTGAGAGTAGACAGCTTCTTAAGGAAAACTGACTTTTTCAGATTCAGAGAAATAATAGAGTAAGTTACTGTTTTTGTGGGTTTATCACAAGGCCAAGGACAATTGATAGAAAAGACAACATCCCAAACACCAGAGGAAGGAGTTCAGGATGATTTCAAAATGAAGGAGAAATGCAACAAAGACTTCAAAAAGAGAGCATGTGTTCTTTTACAAATTCTAAACACATCTCTTGAATTCAGACCACATGTATGAGGGCAAATTCCAATTATGTGGCCTAAAGATGAAAGATCAGAACTCAATATTATCCTGGGACAGGTGGGAGATAAGCCTCCTTATAGCATAGGGAAGGAAAGATGTTGAGAATGTTGAAAGAAAATTAGGATTGTGCTAGGTGAATACAAAGGTAAAGGTGATACATTGCTTAAAGCCATGGGCTTAAAGCCAAACCCTTCCCATATATTCACTAGAATACACTCACCTATTATGACAAACATTCCCAAGATTTTAGTGACTTCATGATTCACGCAAGGAAGTTTCATTGCTTGTGCAAAAGACAAACAACCAACCAACCAACCAAACAAACAAAAAAGCTATTGTATAGCCGGCAATCTTTGACTTCAGCTATGTTAATTGTCCCCTACAACAAAGGCCAGAAATAACACCAGTGAGCAACAACAATAAACTATAACTCTAATTAGATGAGAAAATAAAATAGTCTCAAAGCACAATATTCACAAAATCTAGGATACAATTCAAAATTGTTCAACATGAGAAGAATTTGACTGTGTAAAAAGTTTCAATGCAAAATGAGACTACACTGATATAGATTTAGAATACATGCAACTGCATTCAATCACATAATAAATTCACAATAAATAAAAACAAGCTATACTGTCTTGGTATCCCTCAGTATCAAAATGGAAATAAAGAAAGGAAGTTTTGAAAAGCTTTTTTCAATCAGAACATGATACTACTGTTTAAAATATTAAATTTATCTGGGCATGAACCAGCTACTTAGAGCCAATAAAATGATTCATTATAGTTATTAAAAATTATCAAGTAAGTATCAACTGCACATCTTCCAAGCATTGTGCTAATTGCAGGAACATAGGCTCAAATAAATCACTGGTTTGTTCTACATTCAACTTCAATTATAATTGCCTGGGTAACAAAATTAGTTTATATTATATACTTGACAATGAAGACATTTTATTGAAATCTTTTAATGCTTGATTTCCTATTTCTTCTCCTTACATTTTTCCAAAACAGACTGGGAATTTCCCCCATAATTATAATTTATTAATAGTGATATTAAGAAGTTGCTTCATATAAAACATGTATATATGACAAAACCTCTGCTACTTATCACCACACACATATTGAACACTTATAATGTTCTGTTCTAGATTCCAAGATTATACAAATGAGAATATTTATGCCCTCCATGTGGAATTCAGGGCCGAATACATGGGAAAGTCAAGCATATCGTTGTATAAAATGGGAGAATGGCAAGTGATATTAAGGGAGCAGGTCAGGCCACATTCTCTCTATAGTAGGTCAGAAAGTGATACTGAATCAGACAACATATGAGATATGTCACGAAGCATATACTAGAACTCCAGTCTGTGAATTGTGTGTAACATTTAAGACCAGTAGAGTAGCAACATAAAAGCTAACAGAAGCACTGCACGTTTAACACACACACATGGGGCTTTTACCATACGACAGCACCATCTTTAAACAGAGTGACTAGACATACTTCCAGCCCTCAAAGTTTCCTGTCCAATGAAACAAGGAAATACCATTGCAGAATGTGTTAGGCATTTTAATTACATTTGCATGCACGTATCTCATTGTACCTTGCCCATATTTCTCTCATGTAATTTTACCTGTTGAACACAACACACACACACACACACACCCACACAGCTCTTCTTCCTCCCCACTATGAGAGTTTTAAGGAAACAAGTAGGACACTGGATAATGGAAGTGAGGTGTGGGGGGGGAAAGAGGGAATTTTAGAGAAAAGGTCAGGAAGAACTAACTCATTGAAGAGGTATCTGAGTAGAAAATAGAATGAGTAAAGAATGAGTCCTTCTGTTACCTATGGAGATTGGTAGGGAAAAGGAGAAAACAACAAAGCCCTAGATTAGTAGAACATATTTAAAATGAACTGCTCATAGGGCAAGAATGGCTAGAACCAGCAGACTGAAGGTAGCAGAGAGGTGGGAAACAGGGGTCTGAGAGACAGAGAATCCAACCCATTTAGACCTTGTAGAACACAAGGGATTTGGCAGGGAATGAAACCTAGTTAGGTTCAAGTATGAGCCCTGGAAGCTGAGCACAGACACAACCTGATCTGATACATTTTAAGAGATGCTTTACACTGCTGGACAGATAACAGAGTGCTTGTGAGCAAAGATGGAGTGAAGAAAACCCACTGAAAGGCTGTTACAACAAAACTATCACAGGGTGCTGGTGACTGGGACCAGGGGGGGCTGTATGAAGTGATAAATGCAGAGGACAGGTTGCTCTGAGGGCCAAGCCATTACACTTCCTGAGGATTCAGATGAGGAAGGTGAATGGAGAATATTTCTAAATTTCTTGGCCCCTGTCATCTACTAAAATTGGAAACGTGATCAGAGACGTGGTAGGGAGAAAACAAGCAGGGAGTATGGGATATGCTATCATGAGGTGATGCTAGACCCTGAAGCAGAAGGATACTGAACACACACAGGTCTGAAGTTAAGGGTCAAAACTGGAATAAGGAGTAGGAGGTGATACATCTAGAGAAATGTCCAAAGAGTTGATGGCCAGAGGTGTGGCCTCAAGAACAAGAGTCAAAGGACAAGAAATGTAAGGTCTTGTCCATGGAGCAGAAAACAGAAGAGCCATATGCATTTAAGGCAAAAAGAATCATGTGGAAAGGATAGAGCCTAAGAGAGGGCATGGGAAGGGGTGGTAGGGAACTGGGATGTGAGAGAAGTCAGCATGGTTTCCATACATGTATGAAGTCATTGGAGAACAAATTTTTTTTTATTTTTTTAAATTACAAAGAATCCTGTCATATTGCTCAAAACCATAAACAAACAAACAAATAAATGTTTGTTGTAACAGATACATATGATATGATACTGCATTCTTGGGAAATAGGAGAAGCAGGAGATAAGGGTTGAGAAGAACCTGAAAGATTTTTCTAATACTACCAACTGCTATCACCAACTCAGTCTTATTGTTATGAGCTGCTCAATGTTTGAGCATTTTCTCCCATGAAGAAGCCTGTTGTACAAGCTATGACAGACTTTCTTTTGAGCCTAAGATCCATAGCTTCTGTCCCTCTAGCCTATGTGCTTGCCACAAAATTACCTCAAACAAACCCTCTCCAATTGTTGGTTCGGTGCTTGGTGTTGAAAGCTGGACTTTTCTGGCTACATTTCAATCCTGTTTCTTGTATTTTCATGGCATAATTTCTTGCCCTGCAATTACCATGGCAACTTTGTGGGTGGGGTGAGATGAGCCTCTCTCCAAATAGGTTGACAGTGACAGATTATACTTCTGTTCATAATTGGTACCTGAACAAACAAATGCCTGGGTCATCCCATTAGCATGGCTCAGGACATCTCTTCCCAGGCCATTAGCCCCCAAGGAAACACAGATCGCAATTAACGTCCTTGGAAATTGCATTGTTTCCTGTCCAGTTGAAGCCTCCATTTATCCATGGGGAAGTTTATAAGGGCACAGGCTCTAGTATGCACACACTTGAAAATCTTTGCTAAGGTCCCACCACAAAGACAGTGTTTTTCCAAGTTATAGACCCTTGCACAAATTATCTATTATCATCTCACAGTGAGCCAAAATGGTTGATATGAGGGGAAATCACAGTGCATCGAGCAATTACTGAACACTGAGGGTTAAACAGCTATCATGCAGAAGCTTCGACATGCTGCGTCCCAAATCCCATGCTCAAGATAAAAAAATTAAAAACCTACATATCCCAAATCCACAAAATACAACCAACAAATAGGCTATGGATGAATAGACCGATCTCAAAAGAAGAAGGACAAATGACCAGAAATATACAAAAAACAAATAAACAAAACAAAACAGAAAACAACTGTTCAACTTCACCAGAAATCAAAGAAAGGGAAAATAGAGCTAGATTAAGATTTCATTTTACCCTAGTCAAAGTGACAGCCGTCAAGAGAACAGTGCACATATCTGCAGCGGCAGCACTAGTCAGATTCAGTAGGCTCTGTATACACATGCGAATAAGTTAGGAAGATGTATTGAGGGGGGATTAGGAGGTGTGAGAGAACTTCGAGGTGTATTTAATAATCAAGATATACTTTATACATTTATAAAATTTTTCAAAGAAGAAATAAAAGTATATAAAGGCAAAAAGGGAAGGGAAGGGAAAGGGAAGGGAAAAGGGAAGGAAAAGGGAAGGAAGGGGAAAGGGAATCAGGAAGGGAAGGGGAAAGGGAATCAGGAAGGGAAGGGGAAAGGGAAGGAGGAAGGGGAAGGTGGGGAAGGTGGAAGGTGGGAAGGGGGAAGGAGTGAAGGGGGGAAAGTAGAAGGGGGTAAGGTGGAAGGGGGAAGGTGGAAGGGCGAAAGGAAAAAGGGAAAAAGGGAAAAAGGGGAAAGGAAAGGAAAGGAAAGGAAAGGAAAGGAAAGGAAAGGAAAGGAAAGGAAAGGAAAGGAAAGGAAAGGAAAGGAAAGGAAAGGAAAGGGGAAAGTGGAAAGGAAAGGGGAAAGTGGAAAGGAAAGGGGAAAGGAAAGGGGAAAGGAAAGTGGGAAGAAAAGGGAAAGAAAAGGGAAAGGAAAGGAAAGGAAAGGAAAGGAAAGGAAAGGAAAGGAAAGGAAAGGAAAGGAAAAAGGAAAGGAAAGGAAAGGAAAGGGAAAAGGAAAAGGAAAAGGAAAAAGGAAAGGAAAGGAAAGGAAAAAGGAAAGGAAAGGAAAGGGAAAAGGAAAAGGAAAAAGGAAAGGAAAGGAAAGGAAAGGAAAGGAAAAAGGAAAGGAAAAAGGAAAGGAAAGGAAAAAGGAAAAAGGAAAGGAAAGGAAAAAGATAAATACCTAAGAGAATGCAGAGAAAGAAAACATTTATGCACTGCTGTTAGGGACCAATCAAACCACTATGGAAATCAGTGTGCAAGTTCTTCAGCAAACTAAAAATATAATTACCAATGAGCCAACTATTCTATTGTTGATATGCCTTGGGATGCTACTCCAAACTACCACAGAGACATTCATATATCATGTTCATTGCTGTCCTATTGACAGAGTCAGGTTATGGAATTGATCTAAGTGTCCAACAACAGATTAACTGATAAAGAGAATGCATAGAAATTGTAGTACCAGTTAGCCACCAAAACAATGAAATTATGCTCTGGAAAAAAAAAATCTAGAACTGGAGGTCATCATAGTAATAGAAATATAGCAGAGACTCTAAATGATAAATATCAAGTTTCCTTTCATTTGTAAATCCTATAGTGTCTATACATACATAAAGACATATGTGTGCACACACATGACACAGAAGCAGGGCCAGGCTCAGGAAGAAAAGATTCTAGTAGGGAGGAGAAAGGAGCTGGTAAGGAAGATGAGAGAAGGGAGATGAGATGATGGAGATAGAGAAGATAGGATACATGAGAGATTACCCTGAATAATGAGTACATGATAATAACTTCTAAATGCAACCACAGCCAAGTGACCTAATGGTCTATGTTGAATCACAAGCAAAGCTATCTCTCTGCATGGGTAGTATATTATATACTAACCCATATAACACTACAGGAGAGAGCATGCTAGAATAATCAAAGGATTCCAGGCTTTTGTGAATAGTGATGTCTCATAATAACCAAGGGGTAGAGAATTTTCTGCTTGAGTCAGATGTTCATCTGGGGTGCTTCACAGCCAGTCTCAAATGCAATTCTCGGTTTGCTATAGTGTGCCTCACATGGCAAATGAGGAAACAGGCCCTCAGAAAATAAGTCTGTTTATCATCATACTCTAAGTTAAAATGGCGGAGCTGAGTTTTGAACACAGTTTTTCTTGACTCTGCCCATCCAACCTTTTTGATCATTCCAGGTGCTACTTCTGGGTTTCAGCCCTTGAGATACAGAACAATGATGCTTCCCAACAATGCAGAAGGGCAGCGAGAGAAAACCTGGAGATAGGGGAAGACAGGTGGAGACAGGCTTAGGATGAAGAATCAGAAGATGTTCCTGATAATCTTAGTATTCCTACCACACTCACCTGGGCAGTAACACACACACACACACAGAGAGAGAGAGACACACACAGAGAGAGAGAGAGAGAGAGAGAGAGAGAGAGAGAGAGAGAGAGAGACTCTCTATCCCTCTTTGTATGTATGTATGCATGTATGTGTGTCTGTAGGTATGTATGTATATATGTGGTGTGTCTATTCTTCTTCTGACCTAAGTACTCCTAAAATTCTCTGTAGTACCAACGTAATCATCATAAATTCCCTTAATCTGTGCTTAATCTTTATCTCTCCATCAATTTAATAATTTTTTTGGGTATCATAGGAAGTGTTCAACAATTGTGGTATTTCATTATTTAGAATACATATTTCCAGGAAAGAGAAAGTCAGTTTTCTTTGGGGATGCAGACACTGAGAGGCTACCTATGTTTGAATAGCTGGTCCTAGAGCTAGCTATAAGTGGATTCATTGAGTTTAAAAATGGTGTATTAATTGGGAAGGGGAAAGAGTGGAGGAACTGGAGAAAGGGATTGAGAAGTATGTTTGATCAGAATATATTATATGTTTATATGAAATTCTAGACAATAAAACCTTTAAATGTGTATATATAAATATGCATATATGTAAACCCTGACACAGATATATTAAAGTTTTTATAACCAGTTAAACTGATAAGATGTTAGACTGTAGAGAAAGAATGTAAACATTCATTCAGGGCAACCCATTTTCTAGGTATCCTCCAGGTGGCAGGGGACAATTATTTTACTTCTCCAAAATCCATTTACTTATCATACGCCTCTCTCAATTTAACACATACACACAAAAAGAAGAGATCTTAAGATGGCGCATGACTTCTGTAAGGAGTATGAATAGAGGACTAGAATCAAGATTTTCCTGTATAGTGGCATCAGCTGAGAAATATAGTTATTACTTGGTAACTGGAAAATTCACTAAAGGCCTTTCTTGGGTACCAATGTATGAGATGCTTGAGTCTCATGCAACATTATATAGTATTTGAATATAACATACACACTTCCCCTTGACTATTTCAAAACATCTCTGCATTGCTTATAGCATGTAGTACACTATAAATACTGTTTGCTTTTGTTACAACATAATATTTAAGACAATAAAAGACCTATGCAGGTTTACAAAGACCAGTAATTTTTTTATATATTTGTCATCTAATTAGTTAAAGCAACAGATTAAGAAACTATGAAAATAAAGTATGCCAGAGTGGACTCAAACTGTGCTATTCTTTTTTTTTTTTTTTTTTTTTTTTTTAATTTAATTTTATTTTATTTTTTTAATTTACATTCCAAATCACTTCCCCTTTCCCGTTTCCTCCCTCCCCGAAAGTCCCATAAGCCCCCTTCCCTCCCTCTTTTCTCCGTTCAACCCCCTCTCATTACTCTGTCCTGGCGTTCCCCTACATCCAGTCTTTCCAGGACCAGGGGTCTCTCCTTCCATCTTTTTAGAAATCTATTGATATGCTGATTGTGTCTAGGGTATTCTGAGATTCTGGGTCAATATCCCCTTATCAGTGACTTCATACCATGTGTGATCTTTTGTGATTGGGTTACCTCACTAAGGATGATATTTTCAAGAATAGCACAGTTTGAGTCCACTCTGGCATACTTTATTTTCTCTAGAGCTGTTTTTAGAATCAGAATACCAGGTTGAGCCAACTTAGTGTTTTCAGCTAGTCTTTAGTTATCATCGGAACCTGCTCTGGATCTTATAAAGGTCTTTCTGCATATGAATATTATTTTCTATAACCATACTTTATTTTGTGTTAAAAACCACTTTAAATATAAAACCAACCATAGTCCAGACACGAATGTGCTTGCTATTGGGTTCATTTTCCACCACATTACAGAGCAGTATTTCAATGAGGCGCGTGAGTGCCACAACCGCATTGATGTTACCTGTAGGAATCAGTTCCTGCAAAAGGGAAAACAATAAGATGTTTTTAAATTTTTCCATCTTACTTGGAGAAGAAATGAAAGTAAATATTACATTTAGTAAAATTGAATAAAATCACAGTATTAATGTGTTTTTAAATAACATTAAAATAAAACATATAAACAATAAAAACATTTCTCAAGGAAAAAAAAAAAAAAAAAAAAAAAAAAGAAACTATGAAAATAGAAGTCTAGTGGTAATTAAACAATGAGAAAAAACTTGACTAAATGTGATAGTGCATATCTGTCTTCTCAGCACCTTGAGTCTCACCTCAAGGAAAAGAAAATGAAGAAGGAAAGCAGAAGAAGAAAAGGAAGGGGAAAAGAGGAGGAGAAGGAGCAAGGTGGCAAGGAATGGGAAGAGGAGGGAGGAACTGGAGAAAGTAGTAGATCATCTCTTTATTATCACAATGCATTTATATGACCCTGTTTGTTTCATTTTTTTCCTCAGTGCATATTTATTGAGCACTTAGACTTTTCCAAACACAATAGAACTTCCTTTTAAGTAGATGCTATTTACCATTTATGATCCACTGTCAATATATTTAAAGTGCCAAGTCACTGGATATAACTGATTTAAGTTCTATCTTTCCAATTCTTAAGTTGTTATTTTGCCACCCTATTATCTCTAGCTAGTCTCAACTACCAAACAGAAAGCAAAATAAAACAAAGAGGAGAGACAGACAAAAATACAAAAGCAATCAAAGATTCTGGCGAGTAGCCAGCACATTATGCCAGGCACTCTACAGCAAGTGGAATGTAAAAAAAGTAATAGATCTTCAGTTTGACAAGTCTCCAGGGTAATGAATTCCAAGCACAAAATGCGCATCAAAAAGTCTTGCTGTGCTGGAAGTCCCCACTCCCAGAGGGATAAACTGGTGTACTCTGCCTGGGTTTGTAATTCAGTAAGACATGAACAGCAATGGAGTTTGGGAAATACATTGATTTTAATGCAGTACACTGACCAGTCTGAAAGAATTATATAGTGTTTCTCAGGGAGGATGGGGCTAAGTCACCTTATCCCTAGTTAAGGGGGCTCCTGGTTCTGTTTGCATCCCATTATGTTAGCAGATTACAGACCACTGCAGCTTTCCCTGCTGTGGACCTAGGATTCACACAAAGACTTGAATTAAATAGCAGGTAAGGTCCCCATGAGGTCCTACCTCCAGCCAGGGCAGTGTATGGAGTCTTGTGTGGTGAGGTGATATGGTCCATTATCTACACTAATGCCAAGCAGTAATAGCTTCATTTTTCATCACATCTGAGTGAAGGAGATTTTGTCAAACACCAAAAATAGAATGGGGAACTAATGTCCCAGAAATAAGTGATTGAAAAAGAAATTGAAATCTTGCCCATCCAATTCAAATGCCCCTTTTCTTTTATGGTTCCAAATAACTTCTCTGAAAAGGAGGCACAAAACATAAGCTTAACACCTTTCCTCAGTATTAAACATATTTTGCTTAGATATCTCAGTCTTAAACTATAAGAGATAAGAGCAGAAAATAGAAGAGCTAAACCAAGAAAGACAGTATGAAGCCTTTCGAAATCTTATAGCAAACCTAGAAGCCAGCACTCACAAATAGAATCACTAATTAGGCATTCCAGGACATGCTTTACTTCCATAATTATCATTAATTAATTACTTAATTCAGCTAGTATTTACTAAACACTGCTCAAGAAACTGAGGGGAGGAGGATAGAGAGAGAATGCTAGTAGCACACGGGGCCTAATGGCTTTTTGTTGGAGAGAGACAACACAGCCAAAAAATACATATTGCACATAATATTCAGGTCCTAAGTAGAAACCCCAGGTAGTAATCAGACACAGAGCTGAAGATGCTCCTCTTATTGGTTTTTTCATTTTTTATTAGATATATTCTTTATTTCCATTTCAAATGATTTCCCCTTTCCTGGTTCACCCCCTCCCTGAAAATCCCATAAGCCCTCTCCCCTCCCTGGTTCCCCAATCAAACCCCTCCCACTTCCCTGCTTCCCTGCTTCCCTGTCCTGGTATTCCCCTACACTGCTTCATAGACCCTTTCCAGAACCAGGGGCCTCTCCTCCCTTTGATGTCCATCAAGGCCATCCCAGGACTCCCAGAGCTCCCAGGGACAAAAACATCAACCAGATAGTACACGTGGTGTTACCCATGGCTCTTCTTATTCTTATTAGCCAGGGAACACAAGTGACTACAGTCTTTGAAGCTTCAATTATCTATCTTCACACCTAAAGGGAAAGGGTTTCTTCCTGTGTTCCAGTTTGGTGAGCTAAACCAAGGTCTCAAGGTAATCCAAGATAAAAATGAGAAAGAAGAAAGAAAGGCTACTCTCTGGGCTAGTTTTCTTTTGCTGTGATAAACAGTGTCATCAAAATCAACTTGGGATAGAAAGAGGTTATCTCATTTTATCCCCTCAGTTAAGAGTTTACACTGAAGCTCAAGAAGGAGGAAGACCAAATAAAGTGTGGATACTTCAGTCCTTCTTAGAAGGGAAACAAAATACCCATGGGAGGAGATATAAAGTATGGGGCAGAGACTGAAGGAAAAGCCATCCAGAGACTGCCCCACCTGGGGATCCATCCCATATACAATTATCAAACCCTGACACTATTGTAGATGCCAACAAGTCCTTGCTGACAGGAGCCTGATACAGCTATCTCCTGAGATCTGCCAGTGCCTGACAAATACAGAGGTGGATGCTCTCAACCAACCATTGGACTGAGCACAGGGTCCCCAGTGGATGAGCTAGAGAAAGGACCCAAAGAACTGAAGGGGTTTGCAGCCCCATGGGAGGAACAACAATATGAACCAATCAGTATCCCTAGAGCTCCCAGGGACTAAACCACCAACCCAAGAGTACACATGGAGGGACCCATGGCTCCAGAGGCATATGCAGCAAGGGATGGCCTTGTTGGACATCAAAGGGAGGAGAGGCCCTTGGTCCTAAGAAGGCTAGATGCCCCAGTATAGGGAAGTACAGGACAGGGAAGTGGGGGAGTGGGTGGGTTGGTGAGTAGGGGGAGGGGGTATGGGATAGAGGGTTTTAGGAGGGGAAATGAGGAAAGGGAATAACATTTGAAATGTAAATAAAATATCTAGTTAAAAAATAGAGTTTACACTGAGAGAAGTCAGGGCAGGAACTCAAGGCAGGAGCCTGGAGATGGAAACTGAAGCAGGGACTTTACTTGTTTACTGCCAGGCTCATATACAACTAACTTTCTTATACAATCCTAGCCTACCTATCGAGGGTTGGTACTGCACACCTATCTAGGGTTGGTACTGCTGAGGCCTCCCACTCATTGCACAACAATCAAGAGACTACCCCACAGACAACCTGACTAAAAAATCTGATGGAAACAATTCTTGAATTGAGGGCTCCCTCTTCCTGAGTGTGTCACCACCAATGTGAGACATCACAGCTACATATCACAGACCAGAGTGAGGGAAGAGTGGCCTGAAATGCATTAAAAAATACTTAAGATAGATGTCAAGATAGATTTTTGTTGAACAATTTTCAGAATTATCTTGACTGGGTTGTTTGGTTTCAGACCCAGGACAAGGGAATGAGGTACATATTTTTTATACCAAAGCAGACCTGGATTCCAATTTCTCCCAGTATTGCTCAGTCTTTACCTGGCATACCCTGCCCCCAACCATGAACTTTCCAGTCCAGGGGCTGGGCTGCCCTTCTCCAGGGGATCTTCCCTGTATAACACAGATAGTTTGTTCCCTCTCCCTCTCTCTCTCCCTCTCCTCCCTCTCCCTCTCCCTCTCCTCCCTCTCCCTCTCCCTCTCCCTCTCCCTCTCCCTCTTCCTCTCCCTCTCCCTCTCCCTCTCCTCCCTCTCCCTCTCCCTCTCCCTCTCCCTCTCTTCTCTTCTCTTCTCTTCTCTTCTCTTCTCTTCTCTTCTCTTCTCTCCTCTTCTCTTCTCTTCCCTTATTTCTCTCTGTGTGTGCACATGCCCCATTCTTTCTTTTCCTCTCCTTCCCCTACCTACACTCTTTCCCCATGGCTTTGCTGGCCTGAGTCCTTGGGGCCAGTGCACTCACCCACTGGAGTGCAACTTCTCAATAAACCTACCTTTAATATAATCTAATCTTGCTTAAATTGGCTCATTTCACAGACGGTGGGAAAATAACCTATCATGGGTCATAGGGTATCTGGATATGCCATTAAGCATATTGTCAAGGTTTCTCTGAAGCCATTTCTGGAGAGATTAACATTTAAGTTTGATAGACTTTGATTTGAGTTCACTAATGTGGGTGGGAATGATCTATTCTGTTAAAGACCAGAATAGAAGGAAAGACCAATTCTTCCCAGAGTAAGGATGAACCACTCCTTTGTGACTTTCAGTCTGGGATGTTGGTTACTCCAGATTCATATTCAGCCTGAAGCACTGATCTTTCCAGATACCATGGCTGCTAGCCTTTATACTGTAGGAACATTGCACTTACGTTCTATTTGTGATTCTCTAGTAGCATGTAACGTGGAGTATCTATCTCCTCACTATCTTTGTAAAATATCTGCTAAGACGGTGGTACTTCTTAATTCAGTTATTTATCAATGTTATTATTCTGTAAGAATTCTAGACATATTTTAAGTACTAGTCATTTGGTAACTGTGTCACTTCAAATATTTCCTTCATGTTGTGACTATCTTTCCATTGTTTTTACAGTGTTAAGTGCCTTTGATTGAACCCAAGTTTCTAATTCCAGTCAACTTCAGCTTATTAGCTCTTTCTCTGTTAGTATCAAACTAAATGCCTTATCTAGAAACAAGGTCATTCCAACTCCCCCCCTTTTTTTCTTAAAGTTTTACCTCTGTTCATATAATATTTAAGCATATAATCCATTTTGAGTTCATTTTTATGAGCATGTAAGCTCTGTGCTCTGGCTTCATCTCTATTTCTATGATGAACTATTGTGACAAAAGCAAGGAGTTAAATGATTTATTGGCCTTCCAAATTCCAATTTCAGGTTATCATTGTGGACAAGTCAAGGCAGAACCTTGAAGCTGCTAGCCACATTATATATTCACATACCGTCAAGAGCAAATAAAATGCATGCATGTACATTTACTGCTCAAATCTCTTTTCTACTCCAATTCAGGACCCAAACTCATAGGGTGATGCTACTCACAGGGAGCTGGGCCTTCTCATTTCAATTACTATAATCAAGGTAATCACCTACAAATATATACACAGGCCAACCTAACCTAGACAATCTTGCATTGAAACTCCTTTCCTAGGTGATTATTGATTAGGTCACCTTGAAAGTACTGCTCAGCATAGTCTGTACTAGTTTCATTCTTTGCATGTGGTTGTCCAGTTGTTGGAGGATCATTTATTATTGACTATCTTTCCTGCATTGTGCTACCTTTGCTCTTATGTCAGATATTAATTGACTATATTATGTATGACTTACATCTGGTATCTCTATTCTATGACATTAATCAATTTGTCTCTTCTTTACTCATCACAAACATGTAATAATCATTACAGTTTTTTTAACAAGTCTTGAAATTTGTTCATGTCAATCCTCCAACTTTGGTGTTTTGTTGATTATACTGGGTTATTTGTCTCTCCATAGAAACTTCAGGATCTGCTCACAAGTATTCACTAAACACATTGCTGACATTTTATTAGCAATGTATCATTAAGTCAATGTGAAAAAGTAGTATTATACTAACAATATTGAATCCTCTTGCCCATGAATATGTAATAATTCCTCATTAATTAGTTATTTGATTTCACCTGTATTTGCAATGTTTTATCTTGACATTTTATATATACTTTTGATATATATATATATATATATATATGATTTTGAAATGTGATAATATAAATGCTATTGTATACTTAATTTTCAGTTCAATTTATCCATTACTAGTAAATAGGAAAGAACATGATCTTCATATATAAATCTTCTATGTTTCAACTCTATTGTACAAGACTGCATCCTGAAAGATTATTTCTGAATATAATATGCCACAGGTACTTGTTGATAGCAAGAGGGTGTAGGAAGTCCCATTTGTAAGATTTCTTTGCAATTCAGAAGATAAATCATAGTGGCTTACCCTGCAATGGGAGGTAACTGGATGAAATGACAGTAGAGATATTAGTAGCAACAAATGGACATCAATTGGAATTTTATGAAATTTTATGGACTATTTGACAGGATCTAGTGATTCAAAGTAAAATATGAAGAAGAGAAAAAGGCAAAGGTAATACATGGGCATTGAAATATGAGAACAGGACAGTAAGGATATTAACAACAGTAGCTCCCATGCCAATCCCCCAATAAATGTCTTCATGCTCAGACCCCTGACTCTGTAAAACCTTGTTCTCTTCTCTAACATTCTGGAAGGAAGGCATCAGTCATGTCCTCAATTTAAAGAAGAAAAGAATAACGACTCAAGCAGTCACAATGTTCAACACCATATTCTGTAAAAACAGTAGAAGTAAGATTCAAGTGCGTATGTTTTTTAAAATAAGCTAAATCAGAAGGAAAACCCAAGTGAAGATGCTTGAATCTCACTTTGAAAAAGGACTAGTCATAGGAGGGAAACCCGAGGGAGGGAACTGGGTGGGAGAGGGGATAGGGAGAGAAATGGGGGGCGGGTCAGGATGAGATGTGGGGAAGACAAGAGAGATGGCCAAATGACCATGAGAATGAATGGAAAGCCACAACTGGTGAAAGTAGAAAAAGGGGATGTTCCAGAGACCTGGATGTTCCAGAGACCTGGGAGAGGGTAGGTGCCCAAGAATCAGTGGGAGTAACCTTATCTGTGACTCACAGCATTGGCGATATAGAACTTGAAGAGGCCACCCACTATGGCCAGGCAGGAACCCCAGTGGAGATAGAGGGACACCAACCTATCCACAAAACTTTCCACCCCAAATCTGTCCTGTTTACAAGAAATACAGGGATAGGAAGTAGAGCAGAGACTGAGGGGATAGCCAAGCAATAACTGGCCCAACTAGACACACATCCCATGGGCAAGCACCAATCCCTGACGCTATTAAGAATACTCTGGTATGCTCGCAGACAGGAGTCTAGCAAGGCTGTCCTCTGAGAGGCTCCACCCAGCAGCTAACTCAGATGAATGAAGAGATTCACAATGGAAAAGTGGATGGAGCTTGAGGATTTATATGGAAGAGTTGGGGGAAGGATTGAGTGCCCTGAAAGGAATAGAAAAAACAACAGAGTCAACTAGCCTGGAACCTTGAGGCTCTCATAGACTGAACCACCAACCAAAGAGCATACTTGGACTGGACCTCAGCCCCTGGCACTTAAGTCAAAGATGTGCAGCTTGGTCTTCATGTAGGTCCCAAAGAATTAGAGCAAGAACTGTCTCAAAAGCTGTTGCCTGTTGGTGGGATATGTTCTCCTAGCTGGGTCTCCTTGTCTGGCTCAGTGGGAGAGGACTGAGTGGCAGAGTGCCTAGCCATGCAGAACTTGAAGTGCTAAGGTGGGAGGATGCCCAGAGGTGGCCTTTTTCCTCTCAGAGGAGAAGAGGAAAGAAGAAAGTTGTGAGAAGGGATGACCAGGAGTGGGGTCAGCAATCAGGACATAAAGGGAATATAAATAAATAAGTAAATAAATAAATAAATAAATAGTTTGCGAGGTTAAAGCCATGTCTCAAGACCCTACATTTGCTCTGATTACATATATATCATATGCAATAAACCATCAAACTTCACTTACTTTTATCTCCATTGCAGTATACCAGTTTTCTCTAGAGATCAATCATGTACAAAGCCTATCACAGGAACAGGTGTTTCTTTGGGATTGTGACTTGAGAAGTCATTGAAAAATGCTGCTCCTTCACATGGAATCTTATACATGCTGTGATTAGTCTAACACCCTCAACATATTCCACATAGGTTCAAAAGAAACAAAAACAGAAATTAAACCATTCCAGCAGAATCATTTCCCTTACTGTAGAAGAGCAGGTGTCCCAGCTCAATAAGCAGAGTGGTGAAAAGTCAGCCCATAGAAGGAGCAGAAAGCCAGGAACACTTGTGGGTATGGGATGGAGCCCAGCGCCAAGGTCTCTCGCTATTCCCATTTGCTATTCTCGCTCTTTCTGGATCAACAGAGTGTGGTGGTCCTTGAAAGAACACTGAACTGAACCACTCACGTTCAGCCCAGTGAACCAAGTGCTATCCTTGTGACTTCTTACAAGACATTCAACCTTAATACCCTCTAACTTTTTAATCTGTTTAACATAGAAAATTGTTCTGGTTCTATCATTCAGGGTGTAAATGAGATACTGTGATATCAGCTTTCCATTATAATAGCAAATACTTGAAACAAATCCATTTAAAGAAAGGAGGTGTTTATTTGCATCATAGCTTCAGGGGGCTTAGTCTGTAGGTGATTGACCTTCTTATTTGGGAGGACAGCTATGGCAGCATATTGTATCATGGCAGAAACATGTGGCAGGAGAAGCTGCCCAATGGATGGCAGGCAAAAAAGAGAGTCAGTCTCAGAAAGGCATCGATAATGCCATTTTAGGCATATCTCGATCACATAACTTCTTCTCAGTGCTACCTTTCAAAGTCTGTATAGCTTATCAATAATACTAAATAGCTACTAACTTTATTTGGGGTTATAAGATCTTTGCAACATACTAGTCAGCAGCATGCTGTTCCTATCTCTAAAGTAGAATCTGATTCCTAGGACAACTGTGAGGAAATCCATGGTTATGCAAACATTGCAGTCCTGTCTACATCTCCTTTATTTTGACCCCCATGACGGTGTGGGTGCTTGGCTGGTCCAGAAAGGCAGCTAGTGAATTAAGCAGGTAAGAGGGATGGACATTGGGCAAAAACTTCAAGACCAGTGCTCTTAAAATTGAAAGACTTAATTTTGAAAATGTCTTCTTGGCAGACATCCTAAGTGTTTAAGCCACTGAGTTGGCCAAGGCTCTTCCCAATGGTCAATCCTTCAAGCCTAAATCCTGGCACAGGTACAGGTAAGTAGATTATTAGACCATAGCCCCATTTCCAAGCCCCATTTTGTTCTTCATCTATCAAAAGGAAAACAGCTGTCCTAAATCCTCTCCCTTTTATGGTGGCTTTTAAGAGATTAAGAGTTTTAGTGCCTCTGGCAGGGATTATAAAAGGCTGTCAAATCCCAGCATCTTCTCAGCAAGAGGGCAGGTGTTTATCTGTTCGACCTACCTACTGAATAGAAGGAGAGACTGAGGTCAAGCAAATTCTAAAGCTGTCCTTATATTGCAAAGTGGGTAACTACCACATCAGGACAGGAGCTAGGGTGAAGCCTCGAGTCTTTTCTCCCTCTATCTCTCAGGACTAAGTAAGACAGACAGGCATCTGTAACCACAACATTATATTAAGTTCCTATGGGAAAGTGCCCCTTCAGTGTTTTCTGACTCCACACAGAGAGCACCACAGAACTGAGAAGAGACAGGAATGAAGAAGGATGGCCATGGAGCTGTGTGCTACACGTGTGTCTGTTACCCTCCTTTGTACTCTGCTCAAGACTGCTGACTGACTGTGTAGACTCTGCTCACTGCAACCCACAGCTGGGCATGTAGCAGAAATCAATGAATGTGTTGAATAACTCAGGAGATCACACCCAAATTTGAGATGACTATTGAGTATTGAGTTACAAATCAGGAAACAAAAGTTCTGATTCCTTAAATGATTTTCTCAGAGCCTAGGCAGATACAAATGTACCACCGAAGTAATTTTATGATCTTCAGGAAGTGAAAAAATTCCTTGGGACATCTATTTCAATGTAGAAATAAGGTTGCTCCCAACCTAGAGCGCTTTCTTTGCATAAGACACTGAATTTAATCTCCAACATTGAAAGAAATGATTCTAGACAACTATGTATAATTAATGTAGGTAAAATAATACATACTATTGGGAAATTATATCTGTTATCTCATTTAATCCTCATAATAACTTAATCTTTGGATATCTACTATTACTTTAATATGCTTTACACAGAACAGGCAACCCAGTGACAAAGTTTTACAATTCTAATAGACCAATTACTTCTAACTCTCAGCTTTCCTTATACTAGCTATAATTATTGTCCTTGTGAATGGGCGAGTAGATGTATGTATGAACAGATGGACAGATAAACAGATGGGTTAATGAAAGAGACTAGAGCCAATTAAAGGAGTGAGTCTAGTGTGGAAAGTTGATCTACAAGCATCAAGTTTAACCCATAATCCACAATCTAGACACCCATGATTGGCATGCAGTAACACTGATCTGAAGACAGGCCAGGAATGGTGGTTATGTAGGTAGTCTCTGAACTCCCAAAGCCATCTCTACCCCTAGAAGCCATGTGCCTTGTTGAATAGTTTCTTTAAGTCTCAATTTCTATGAAAAATGAGAGATATCTATTATAGATATTATAATTATCTATAATATATAATATTTTATGTTATATATTCAATGTGAGGATCCAATGGTATCCTGGCACATAGTAGGTGCTCAGCAAGCATATGGTGAAATAATAATAGTGACTCAACAACAAAATGTTCTTCTCGTGAAAGTAATCTCTGAAGAAGCCAGGATTTGGGCTGTCATATAAAATCGCCCCAGCACCTAACTACAAAATCCCCAGACACATATTAAGCCCTCATACATATCATTGGATGCATAGCAGAAATAGTCTCCCTCTCATACACTGGAGTCATCAAGTCAAATTAAGAACTAATTATGATCTACAAAGCCAGATAATCTCCCTAATCTGTGGTTGCCTTTGAACTAGAGGTTCACAGTTTTCTAAAAACAAGTGAATGTCTATAAAGGTTAAAAGGAGTTAGGGGAGGTTGGTTTGTTTTTTTTGTTTGTTTGTTTGTTTTGTCACCTGGAGATTGCCAGTTTGGACAGTCTATCACCTATCAGCTTCCTTGTTTCCCTTTTCTAGTTAATGCTTAGGTTCAATATGAGGAAGGGGCTTTCTCCTAGCTTCAGTGGGAAGTCCTTGCCCTCAAGTTCATGAGCTGATGAACACTGATGAGTGGTCATTCTCTCCCAGTCTACAATGTATAGTTCCACCAATTTCTAATTGTTGGGGTTTGATTTGTGCTTACATGGGAATTCACATGTCTGCTGCAGGTCCCTGCCAACAGTTGGTTTTTTGACTGATCAATAAAGAGCCAGTTGCCAATGGCTGGGTAGACAGACAGAAACAGGACTTTGAGGATTCCCAGAAAGGAAACACAGGACAGGGAGAAAGGAATTGCCAGGGCAGAAGGAAGAGGATACAAACAGAGAACCAACCATGTAAGAGTCAAGGAAAAGTGGCAGTCTGGGATAATTGAGATAAAATACAGATTATAGAAAGTGACCACCAACCAAAGAATACACATGGAGGGACCCAGGACTCCAGCAGCATGGGTAGCAGAGGATGGCCTGGTCAGACATCAATGAGAGGAAAGGCCCTTTGGACCTGTGAAGGCTCATTGCCCCAGTGTAGTGGAATGCCAGGTCAGGAAAGCAGGAGTGGGTGTGTTAGTGAGCAGGGGGCTGAGGGATGGGATAGGGACTTTTGGGAGGGGAAATATGGAAAGGGGATAACATTTGAAATGTAAATAAAGAAAATATCTAATAAAAAAGGAACAAAAAGAAAGTAATAACTCAAGAATATTGGAGGAGAGTGTGTTAGCCATGTAGAGGTTCAGGAGTGGCCCAACCATTGAGCTAGTTACGGCATATTAAAAATAACACTGTGAGTTTATGTCTTTCATTCGGGAATCCAGAGCATTGGGGCAATGGAATTTTGTCCCTTCCCCAGCTGGGAAGTAAAGAACAAATTAACAGTTTACTGCTACACTTAATGATAAATCTGTATCCAGTAAAATCATTTTAAGCATTGTTAGATTTTATCTTTAGAATACAGGACAAATTGTGGATCTTCCATGTTCCCTTGTAGCTCTTTGGAAGTGTATTTTCCATATCAAATGATGTTCCTGACTTAGTAGAAAAAGCAAAATAACTCAGCATTGTATTCTGCATGCAGTCTTCACAGATTAAGAGAGGCAGGACAGTAGAGAACTAATTCGCACTCCCTTCCTTGAGTTGTTCTCCATGTCTCTCATGTCTGACATGGAAAGATAAAGCACAGACCATTCTAGGTAAATCTTAATAGAAAAGCCATGAATACAGAATCTATGTTTGCTAACATAAGGAGAGAAAAGCTTGGCAACATGGGGATGGTGGAAGAGCGCCGAACTTCTCCATCACTGAGCCAACATGAAGGTTACAGAAGGAAATCTGGGGAATAACCCACCATCTCCTGGAAGTTACTTAAACTCAGAACAATGGCATAGCCTTCTGCTTTCCAGAACTGAGTTTCTCACACCATAGTATCCAAGCCAATGGCCATAACACAACCACAGATGGTTGCTGAAAATAGAGCTTCCCCATGGTTAAGTAAATAGACACAACACTGCATGTATGGGCTACTCCAGGAGATTTCTGTCTGCCTGACGCAGGCAACCTCTATCAGGCACAAGAAAAATCTGGAAGTGTTTTCAGAAGGAGTTTGCTACCTAAGTTGAATACTACAAAGCTTTCAACATCCTTCATGCATTATAGGATTTATATCAATCATCTATCTCATATGTAAGTTACCATGGTCTAGTTTCTGTATTACTAAAGTTTAAGCTCTCTGGGGAGGAAAGTGTCATTGCTGTTGCTGTCGTCTACCTGTCCCCCTGCACAGCATCCATAGTGAACACAAAAATACCTGCCACATGGCAGGAACCCAACATTTGCTGAGTGATTCAAGTTAAGATGCATATGGGAGTCTGAATGGCAAGTTAAAGGAAAATTAAAGAAAATTAAAAATTTCTAAACTGGAGTTAAGTCTATAGAAAATCATCAAATTCTTGGATAAGTCAAATGAATGAATACAAAGATGGCCAAGGTTACTATAGAGAGAAAAGAACAGCGGGGAAAAGTCCTCAAAAGATTGTCTGACTAGGAAAGGGATGACTATTAGGCCAAAAGTGTTTGGGTGTGGCAGGAGAATATGCTATTTGCTTTTTGGCACAGAACTTACAGCAAAGCTGGCCCCTTGCCTATCTGTGTAAATAAAGCTTTATTGGAATATATCCATAGATGTTTATGTGTTGACTACCAATTTCCCACTCCAGAAACAGAGTTAGGGAGTTATGACAGAAGCCATATGGGCAGCAAAACCTAAAATATGAACTATCTTCATATGCCCCCGATTTGGGGGCACATTTACTTTTATGCTGTTTAAACAATAACATTGAGCAAGTCACAAACAGTGATTCTCAACTGGCACATAGTTCATTAAGCAAAGAAAAGTGAACTATGGAATTGCTGATATGTAAAACTTACTGCTTGTTTGAGTGGTAACTAATGCCTGGGTGAAATATTTCTTTCATAGAAAAACCCAGGTTGAAGAGACTATGATTTTGGACTTTCCTGGAGACAGGGGAGAGGTGGACAAAGGTGTCTACCTCAGAAGTTCTGTGAGGGATAAATATTCTGTAGGAGGCACTGATGATTGGGAAAAGGGGGGATGTCACAAGACTTGGACCATGTTGCCATTAACACCAAGGCTCCATATGGGCCAGTCCTAAGGCACAAGGAAGCCTCTACTCTTGCTTGCCAAAACATCACAAAAATGAAAACCAGGTAAATGAGGCAGAAATTGCAGATGGGGTTGGGAGGAGGGGGGAGTAACAGTGTCTGAGTTGAAAATAGACTTCTAGAACTTCAAGATATTTTAGTCATGCAATTGCACAAGAAAATCAGAGGCTAGCGGAATGGTCCTCCTCAGTCTAGTGGAGAGAGGGTTATGATCACCTGACAAGCCATCATGGGAATGTACTACCTTACTAAGAGTGTTGTCTTCTAATCAAGAGCAAAAGGAGACAAAGAGATAACAGCTATGTTCCCTTTGAAATCTATAAAATTTGTTTTTCTATAGTGATTAGGCATGGTTGCTGGGTACAGATGGTCTTCACATGAGTATGAATGACCTGGAATGCCCTTGCTGGATTCCTTCAGCTGCAGAGTGAATATAACAATAGAAGTTTCCTCTTAAGCTTTTTGTAGGAACTGATTTAATATATGCATAACCACTTTCAATGGAACGGGGCTATGAGTGTAATCGTTCATTTGCTCAACTTGCAGTACAAACCCTTATTGCAAGTGATGCTTTGTGCTAAGATTTCTGCTCATTACCCATTCCTTACCAAATCTATTTCATTCATTATTCCTGTTCTTTCCATTCACTGACACACTGGTTCTTATACGAGAGATTAAATACCCTAGTTTTGCAGATTAGAATGTTGATATTCATGCCTGTAGGGAAATGATTTGCTCATAGTAGATAAAGGAGGCAGGAATGGAAGATTCCACGGATTACCTGCATAGGAGGCAGAGAGAGAACCCTGTGCTAAGCTGTAACACTTGAAACAGCCACAGACTAGGAACCTCAGCTTTTTCCCAGACCTCAAACACCAACATTGACTGAACTTCACCCATGTTATCCTTTGAAGAGGAGAAAAAGAGTCAGGGCAGAAGTTTGAAGGCAGTTCAAACCTGTAAGATATTAATCTAGGCATGGCAGGTGCTGCTGTAGACTGCTACTGCCTAACGCAGGGGTTATTCATTCTCAATTCTTCCTTTTGTGCAGGGTTCTGACTGCAAAGACTGGAGAAAGGAAGACAGATATTCTCTCAGTATTTCCTTAGCTTGGGGATGTCATAGTATTGGTCATTAAAGCACAATCAAGAGCTACAAACAAATGGGTGACAAGGGATAGCTATAGTGTTGATAAGTCAGAGATCCATTCCTTTATATAAGCATAAAACAAAGAACAAAGGCAAGTCCTGCACTTTTCTCGTCTTGGCAACTCCAGGTCTGAATTATTTAGTGACCAGTCAAAGCTACAATCAGTGAAGTTTACTGTTCTTTAGAGCTGATTGCAAAGTTGACTGACAAGGCCAAACTGCAAAATCTGCAGGGGTATAAGGTTCTTATTGAGACAGTCAGGCAGTGGACCCCAAGGGGCAAAATCACTATCTGTGATATCAATTCTGCCAAGGATCTGAGCAATACTGTGAATTTATACCGACAACACACATACAAGAATTAAAAAAAAATCATGTAAACATGGTCTCAGTGTTGGCATGTAATTTCTCCTGATTTCCAAGTTCAGATTGAAGTTTGCAAAAGCACTTTAATTGGACACACAAGTTCCTTATAGATACCCTTTTATGACCAAGATTTTTAGGACATAACTCATTAAAGCCTTATGAGAAAAGTATGGAGTGAGATGGAATTCCATTTAACAAAAAAGTCCAAAGCCCAGAGCTCAGAGCCAACATAAGTCACCATAGGAACTCATCTCCAACTGTGACTGTTGGGATCTAACCCCAGGCTTGGCTTTCTCCATCATCCATGACCACACTGGAAATACCTCCAGGTCTTCTTAAAAACAGCATGTCATGAACAAAGATATATTTCTCTTCATTATGCCTAACCTGCCATGGTAAGAGAAGGTTGCTAATATCCACCCACATACAGTACCATGACTCATGTGTATGTCATCTTGCTCAATGATGCATAGGCCATTGTGGAGCTGTCAGCCCCCATGCCCCAACCCCCATGAAGCCCAAGTCAAGGTTATGATCAGCTGAATCACTAATCCAAGGTTGGCTTGATAAATGAAGATGCTGCTGATGGTGATAATTACCAAATCCTCCTGATTTACACTCAAACCACAAAAAGAAAATATATATGAATATATGTTTCTATACATATATAGGCATATGCACTATTTTGTTTTCCTTTTCTTCCTCTGAAGGCCACTGTGGATCTTACTTTTATTTATATTTTATTTCATCACTCTTTTCATTTAGTTTTGTTTCTGTAGCTTTGCCCAGTGGAAGAAGAGTCTTTCTTTCCAAGTAGAACAAGTCACAGCTAAGTTTTTTCAAGGATTTAAGAGGGCAGGATCAAGGCTTTATTGTTCTGATGGAAACTAAGTCAGCTCCTAGGGAGGCAGTTTTACTGCTGAGTAGCTATTTGTATTGAAAGTCAGCTGAGAGACCCAGAGCTGCAGGGTTCCAACCCTCCTCCTGAGAGCAGGACGGCCTTTGACAGCTGCCTGAAGGCACACAAGAGAAAGCTTGATACCCATCTGAACTTCAAGACCCCAGTCCATGACACAGCCCAAGTAACTCTCCTCTCTTCCCCTCCTGTATGTAAAGGGGTTTTCCATTTAACTTAATTGTAAATACGAGTTTCTGATGACTTTTCAAAAATAAGAACAAGAAAACTGTAGGGAGTTTTCCATTAGACAAAACTAGCTTAGGAAGCAAAGATGTAAGGTATCATATGAATGCTGAAGTGAGAGAAGTGTGTGTGTGTGTGTGTGTGTGTGTGTGTGTGTGTGTCCCTGTTTCTCTGGAAATACTAATTTAAAGCCAGAAAAAAATTTTTTTTCTAGGTAGTGGGGACAATTCTGTGATTCTGTTTATATTATTTAGAGCTATTAAGCTAGAAATATTTTTGAAACAGAAAAAATAAAAGAACACCATAACTCAAATGTTCTGCACTGCCAGTTCACTGACATCTCTAGGGCAATAAGTAATCTAAAAGATACCAAAATTCTCAGCCCTGAAAAGACAGTTTCTGTAACTGACTTTTTGCTGACAAAACATGTGCGAGGAGTTGCTTCATCAGGTTCTCTTGCTAAGTAGACTAGGAAAACAGATGGAAAAACCAAACCCCCCTTTTGCCTTACCATGATCTGTGTCTGAAGAACAGGAACTATCAGCTAGACATAATTCAAGACAGGACAACTGTGTCAGGGTCAGTTAGCTATAAAAAAAAATGGAGTCAGCTAGTAGTTAGAGCAGGGATGGTCCACTCTGTCCAAGCAATTGAACAAAATAAGAGAGGACACAACAGCTAGCAGGATTTGACTTTGCCATAGATCAAATGTACACTGCAAGAAGATGGGCGTTTGGAGCCAGAAAGATGGCTAAGAGTTTGTTGCTCTTCGAGAGAATCCAAGTTAAGTTCCCATCAGTTCAGTGGCTCAAAACTGCTCAGCTCCAGAGGATCTGATGCTCTCTGAACTCCACGGGCATTCTCATATATGGACACACTCACACACACACACACACACACACACAAACAAACACACACACACTTAAAAAAAATTTATGAACCATAGTGAAGCAAGAAAACATAAAGGCCACATTCCTGACTCCATGGTCAGACCTCAGTAAATCCATGAAAATGTCTTTAAGGATGCTTTAAGGGAAGTCATAGTGTGGTTCTCATTACAGATTTCCTGAGTGACCATAAAAGGAATTATAAAAATACTGAGACCCATAAACCATGTGACAAGTTAGATGAATTCATAGGAATAGAGTCAGTGAAGACAAACAGAAAGATGGTCATTCACAAGGCAACACAAGTCATACTCAGGAGGAGACTCAAACCTGATACCTGAGTACCACTAAGGAGCCATTAGAACGATGCTTTTCAGATAAAGGAGAACAGGCAGACAAATTCATTGTGGGATAATAATAATAATAATAATAACAATAATAATAATAATAATAAATAGTTAATAATCAAACTTTTAAAATATTGAACAGCCACAGGGCACTTAAATATCTGCCTTGTCTCTGAGTTATATGATTGTATGATCTTATTTAACAAACTTTTCAACATGTGACCTAAACACTTATCACCTGTTTTAAGGGAAAGAGAAACTATGGGTTAGAGACATAACCTACCATATTCCCCCATTCTTATACTAAAAACATGACATCCTGAGCCTGGTGTCAGGTACTGCTATATATCAAACCTGGAGAGAAGCTTTAGGTGGATGCCAACCTTAACTTCAAGTTGGTTATGGTCCAGCCTGGATGAGGGAAAGATGACTGAAATATTTTGTAAGAAGGTTTAATAAATGGTTTTTGCAGTGGGTAGTTGATCAGGGTTGGTTCTTCCTCCTGAGATAGGATGGGCCCTTTCTTTGTCTGTATGTTGATGTCAAGCTAATACCCACCTAATAACACTCCACTGAGATCCTGAACTTATTTCATTTCTCTAAGGACTCCTATGGTGGACCAGGGATTCAAAGAGAGTAAATCAATACATGCCCCTTGGGGCAGAATTCAATTTGCTTCTCTGAGCCCTCTGGCTTCAGGGTTGTACACAGATAAGCTCCCTTCCATGACTTCCAAAGAGAAGATGAGTTAACCATATATTTGAATAAAGCAAACACAGGTTTGCTAAAGCCACAGTGAAATTCCAAGATGGAAAAAAACAGAATGGAAGGATTTCAGGATACTCGGCCATGATCCCAGCAGAGATGCCTGCTGGATGACAGTGGGCCCACTGCCCAGATCCTCCGAACTGAAAACAAGGCAATGCATATCCTCAGAGAGATGCATCCAGTACTCTGTAGAGTTGCTGTAATGCCCACTCTGCCATCTCCAAGGCCAGTAGTTAGGACAACAGAACCTCCCTTCCTGTATACTTGGGCACAGAGAACTTATACCTCTGTGTTAGAACCTCTGAGGCCACAGAAGACAAGAATTTATGTTGGGGATATCGATATCGACAGGCTTTATTCATTGTTTAACGAACAACTAATGAGGAGACAGCATCAAGCTGGAATCCCAGGCTGCAGGACAATTTAGCAATTAAGAAAATTAGAGGCTGCAGTTTCAAAAGACAAACTGTCAAGTCAAAAGCAGGAGAAAAACAAATATAAACTGATCCCTATCGTCCTACAGTCTCCAAGTCCACAGCAAAACACAGCTCAGTTGTAGGGGGAAGGACAGGAGCAGTGCATGCTGAAGTTGCATGTGTAGGATGTTTTACATACCAGGTCCATATGTGAAATGCTCTCCATCTTACTTTCCTAGTGGGTGTGTGAATGTTCCTTGTGCTAGCCCAACAATAAGATGCTGTAGTTACACCATCTCAAACCAACTCGGGTTTAGCATCGGATGAACAGTGCTCTCCAATCTACAGATGAAGTATTCAGCCCTGGTTGTCAATCATTTATTTTGTCCTAAAATCACACAGTAAGTTCTGTAGTACTACAAGGGAGACTGAGGGATGTTCATTCCTAAATACCAGGTTATTTCAGGTTCCAAGGGCCTTGTCCAACCCCACTGATGCCCACAAATCTCTCCTAATCCCAAACAAATTCAATCTCCATTCTTCAGCATAAGGGGGTCATGCTTTAACTTGGAGCCTGAGTACATCCTACACTTCCCAATGGACAGCATGCAGCAAACGGGAACGGCAGGAGGCTGCTCTGCCAACAGCTTCTCCTCACCTGAACTTGTTCTGGTTCCAAGCTTCCTACTCAGTGTGTTAATGTCACACTGCCAACTTCTAAGTGCACAGCTTGGTACATGAGTCATTTGATCTCTTAAATTTGACCATGAGTGTCAGCCAGGACCGAGTTTATTTTCCCTTTAGTTGGATAAATGACAAACCTTGCCCCCATAGGCGGAGGACCTGGAAAGAAACCTACAATAGAAGGTCAAATTGAGCCCCTTAGACAACCAGTGAATGACTAAATGGGTCTGTTTCTGACACAGCTTGCGTAGTGCTTATATTGAGACAGGTCATAGTAAGTGAGGCACCCTGTGACCCAGTTAAAGAGAATGGGTTAGAATCTCAATCAGGAGGGAAAAGTAGGTCAGCATGAGGGTGAGCATGACATGAGCCTGGAGACAAATATGGAAAGGGAACCATGGCAGACAAGTATGAAGGATCGGATTCAATGTATGGTGATTGGATGGGCAGGTGAGTCTACAGGGCAGAGAATAGATGGCATTCCGGAAAGGAGGCTGCATAGAAGAGTGGCTGTATAGGAGCTGGCTCACCAGCAGTTGCTGACAGAACTAACGACTGAAACAGCAGAATCTAAGAACGAATAATGTAGCCTGTTACAAGATGAGTGGTAAAAGCAAATTCATATATCTGCAGACTGCAGCGAGAATGGCTTATCAGAAACCTCCCTACTCTCAAAGCTTTTAGTTAACTATGTGTCAGGCAGCGGGGCTCGGTATAATTTATTTCATGTCTCCTTCAGGAGATGAAGGGTTTGCATCACCCCAGTCACTTAAAGATTTTCTTTTCTTAATGAGAGTGGTGTGGCAAATTTCCACTAACTTTGCTTTGATGATTTAGGATCAGACATCAGGGCCGCCACTGAAAGTTTGGCTATGATAGCATGCAAATGTCTATTAAGGAAGTGAAGCAAAGTGGGAGAGACAGTAGCAGATCCCAGAGCTAATGGTGATCACAGTCTTTCTGGTTGCTTCCCCACAATTTGACTGCCTTTTCCAAGAATCATTAGGACAGTGAGACTCCTTGCCATCACTGTCTTGCCCCAGTGTTGCTGATTACATTACTTCCTGCCTGCTCTATGAATGTGCAGAAGGGATTGGGAAACAAAGTCTAGGGTTCACAACCTGCCACTTTAGAGGGATTGCTGCAAGTCTATCTGAGGGTGGTCAGAGTTATAGTTTTTTTAAATCAGGGAACCAGAGTAAATCAACCAGAGGCATAATCACTGCAATATTTGACCAAAGTTTAATCAAAATTTTGGACCTACATGGTAGATTGAGAGTCACTGGCCACTGGTGGCTACTTAAATTTGAACTATTTAAGTAGACCGTTTTTACACATATCTTCTAATTTCATATTGCCACATTTTAAGATCTCGATAACTACACGATGCTAGTTGTTATCATGCAGTGATATGTATATGGAACACTTTTACACTTTTATCAATATAAAATGTTCTTTGAGACAGAATTCCCTTAGACCTAACTTCTAGTGTTTCTGAAATACAGGGGAGGAAGGTCAATGTAAATTGTACCAAAAAAACATAATCAGGAGATTCCAATAGGATATATATATATATATATATATATATATATATATATATAAAATCAAACAGGAGCAAAGGTCATGGGGAAAATTTAGAAACAACTCTAGAGCTGAAAAGAATATGAATATATCTAAATACACATTAACACTGGTTGAATTGTACTTTAAAATACTTAAAAAGGTGTTTATTATAGCCAACTTCCTTTAGTAATAGAAACACATGAATATTGACATGTTTACATGTTATAGAATATTGCTTATTTGTTTTAATGCTGTATATTGTTAGAGTGTTATTGAAGAAAATTTAATTTTTAGGATAAGCCTGTTGAAGAATTTGGGTTGTCTTGCCCTGAAGTCTATTTCCTCAACTCTCTCCCCTCCCCCTCTCTCTTTCATTTACATATTTATTTTGAGACAGTCTTTTATATCTATTTCTGTTTCCTTACAGCCTGTACTGGGCTTAAACTTATTACTCTCCAGCCTTAGTCTCTGGACTATTCAGACTACAGGTATATGCCATGACAGACAACTAATTTATTATTAAACAATCTAGAAAATATGTATATACTATTATTTTTCTAAAGAAAATATTACAGAATGCTAACGATTGTAAGACCTGGGTAGAAAAAAAAATTGGGAATTCATTCCACCTTTCTGTTGCTTTTTTTTACATGATTGAAAATTTTCCTTTGAAAATCTTTGTGACATAGCATCCCAGTGGAATTTACAGAGCTGATAAGTGTCAAAACTCCCATTTGTATGTGAAAGCCCCTGTGCTTGCCAGGCCTGGTGAGGTAATATTTCTAATCCTCTGACACTGTCTTATTTACATGTGTGTATGAGAGAGCAACCAAGAGGATGATGTCTCATGACCCATCAGCCTTTAACTCTCTGTGATTCAGTATTTACAGACAGAAGAAAGCCTACATGTTGCACAACTGTGAAATTTTAAGTATTCTCCTCCTCCATCTGGAACAATCAATTTTGTTATAATCCCACTGGACCTAATGTCTTTACTCTCTTCTTGCTTTTCCTCCTTTTTACTTTCCAGGCAGGCTGTTGGAATTTACATGTGATATTTGTGTGTTGGCCCATCAAACATGAGACACCTGGCCTCTCTTGTGTCTGACCCAAATGGGTTTTGACCCAGGGAAAATAACGGGCTTTTTACAAGGCAACTTGTGACTGGGTATTTCTCTAAGCAAACACAAGTGCTTTCAGGCCCAGAGAATTTACATAAAGACTGCATGCTTTGACTGGGGACCCTGAGGGAACATGTACTGTATGATACCTTAAACTATGGAAGTTCAAGTACCAAGGAAAGGCTCAAGGATGTAGAAATCATTAGAACCACAAGTTGCAACTACAGAATGGACTTCATGGGCCATCAAGAGATAGACATAAAGCCCCATGCCCAAGAACTTAAAGTGCCAGAGGCCCTTTGATCAATCATTCAAGCTGCATGTCCTTGGACAAAGTTGCATGGGAAAACAAGTATGCCATCAAAAGGAGCATGTGCAGCCTATGTCAAACATCATGCTAATTATACCTAATGATCTATGGTCTTGTGGAGAAAGCAGTGGGTTTTGTCTTGGATTTCAGCACAACTGCAGGTTAGTGCCAAATGCAGAGCTCCCAGCATTCCACACATGTAGATTCAACAACATGGGTAGATAGAAGACAATGACCTCAAAGAGCTGCAAGAGGATGCTGGCCTCTCCTGGGCCACGATGGAGAAGGATAGGGCATAATGGAGGGGCTTAAGATAAATGTTGAATGGGCTGAGAGTCAAATATGGGAAGGATGGTCTCTGCCTTTGTTTTAGGGAAATAGATGAACGAAGCCAAAGTGCATTGACCAGACAGACGTCCAGAAATGCAAAAGGGACATGAAAATCAAGAGCAAGATTGGGCCTTACTGAGTTCAAAGAGCTTTGGGATACATCCTGGCAACGACTGGTATGGCTACAAAGGAACTGAGTCAAACTTGGGAGTCAGAATATTGTTTGCAGTAATTAAAGCCTCTAGAAAGGATCAGGATACCAAAATTTTTAGTTCACATTAAAAGGACCAGATCACATGCCAGAAAGAAACATGACATCTGGGAATTAACCACAGAATCAGAAAGGACATCTTATAAGGTAAAACAGAACTGTTGCATGACAGACAGAAGAAATTGATGGGAAAATGAAATCTGGGAGGGATATGTGTATGAAAAAGTTTACAGAAGAAAAGGATGCTCAGTTTAGTCACCCAAAGACAAGTACTTCCAAAGACAGAGAGAGTAAACTGTCTCCCATGAAGGAGAAACTAGAACTGTATTAGTGGGAGAAGAATAATGAAAAGTAAGGAGATGCGAATACCCACTTTAGACAAACTGGCTGAGATCTGGGCAGAGAATCCATGCTAGGAATGACCACAGGGTCATGTCTCTTGTAAAGGGAGAACAAGTTCTATCCTTTGGAGACTCTACTGAGCTGTAGACCAGGGTCAAGAAGCTTTGCCTGCCCTAAAGAAACAAGTAAAGTCATAAGCAATAAATGTCCTCTATGTTATTTTCTAAGGCTGGGACCCAGAACCAGTTGATACAAGGAGGGTCTGGCCTCAGTGGAAATCCTATTTTACCAGGGTTGCTGTGAAAATAGCATATTTGAGGACAGGGATATGAAGTGGCAGGGTCTGGGTTCTTAAAAGGGAGATGGAGAGCAGTTTATAGAGGTTTTAAGGCAACGTTAAGAATGATGATGAGTTTATAATACAAAGACTATGGATTTTAGCTGACAGCATTGGAGGAGGCAATGGGTAGATGTATGCCTTCCTCAGCAGCTCATACAGCTTTAGGGCAGACAGAGAGCCACCTGCCTGGTTTGCTAAGACAAAGGAAACATGGCTTATTATAAATGGAACATGTTTAAGTCCTATATTGGTTAGAGCGCACAGACAGTATGAACTATATTCAGAAGTACAACTCTTAGGAATGAGCTCATTCTGAAAATGCAGGAATGAAGTGATCAGGTAAATTCTCCTCAAACTCAAACCACTTCCACCTTTTGCTCCATCTAGGAGTATGATTGCATGACTATCTCTGCTCTTGACAGACAGGATACAGAAGGGAAACCTAAAACTAAGCATCAGAACTGACCAAACATCCAGCCCCGTACAGGTCAGCCCATAGGAACGCCCAGGCATCTACAGGACATGCCAAGTATAATCTAAAAGCTTCTTGTTGACTATCTTCCTGAGATACACAGTGCCAGCAATAGTAAGTATAGTATCTCCTGATGTTTTCAGCTACATAAATGCCCTGGTACTTCCATCACGAACCTCATGGCTATACCTTGAGAAGTTCTAAATTCCAGTGGGAGATGAGCCTTCTTAAAATGTTCCAGACAGATTCTGACCAACACCACTTAAAGCAATTTCTTTAAGTCGATCTGGATACCAAGGATAGCTCTTTCATACTGCTAGGAATAACATACTGCAACCTCATCAAAAGGCTACCAGAGTTCAGCCTGTCACCAGAGGGACTTACATACAATGACAAAATAAGGGAGAAAAATATTGCTGACCAACTGATAATCATGTTCACATAAATTTTAACGCGCTGATATAAGAAAGAAGACTTTTCCATAAAATTGTGATTTTACTATTTTAATTCAGTCAATTGTTATGTGAGTGCACATAAAACTATAAACAGAATGAGCCCTTCAAATATAAGCCATCCCTAGAGACCTCTGCAAGGGGTGCTCTGGGACATATTTGCTATGCACTATATATAAAGACCAGTATCCCATGTTTTATTTGATGGTATCAGTGAGTCTCAAGCTAAATTTTAAATAGATTCAGTGATTTTTATCTGAGATTTGCAAATTCATTGTAAAAAGCCAGCTGGTCAACAGAAAACAAATATAGCCCCAATTCCTTCTTGGCAACACGAAGGAAGCTTAATCTGTCCTGTGAATACAGCTGATGGTGCTGCCTGGACCATTTGTGGAGGGTGATGTGAATAGTTGGGACAAAAGTATGGATTCTGAATCTGCAATAATACACGTTGCAGTTCTATCATTTGCCAACTGTGTCCATCTGCAAGTGATAGACTCTCTGATTCTCTCATCCTATCTCATAAAATGACAAAAATGATACCCTCTATGTCACATTTCATGAGGGACATGTAAGACATGTCAAATAAAAGATCAAAGACTAGCCCATAACTGTAATTCAATGACAGCACTCTATTTCGTACAATTTCATGTCTACCATAAATATAAAAAAATGAGTTCATTAAGAGTCTAGACATAAGTTGGGAAGCTGGCTCACTTAATACAGTGCCCATTACACAATTAGAGACCCAGAATTCAGATTCCAAGAACCCAAATAAGAAGTCAAGCATGGCAACTTGTGTCTGTTACTTCAACCTTCCAGATGGAGGACATGGAGATATGTGGATTCCTGGATCCCATTGGCCATCCAGACTAGCTAATTGTTTAGCTTCAGGTTCAGTGAGAGACTGTATCTCAAAAAAACAGACAGCTATGAAGGGCGAGGGGAATACTCAATATCAACCTCAGGCTTCTACATGCATGTGTAAACACACATGTACATGCACACCCATATGCACAACACACACACATACATACAAATACACACATATACACACAAAAAGATCTAGATATAGGCTGGGTGTGGTGATACATACCTTTAAGCCTAGCATTTAGAGGCAAATGCAGAAGTTAATCCTTTCCTATGAACTCTTATAGACATTTTATAAATTCAACTACAATTCTGACATCAGTAACATTGGTTTTGTTATACCCAACCCGGATTCCCCACAACTCACAGACTCTGAGCATGGCTTCTAATGAAACACCATACTACTTCTCTGAAATATTCAGCTTGAATATTTCATTCTCCTGCAGGTAACCTATGTCACCCTTCACATCATTCAGAATCATTCAATATTCAATATGCTCCTTCAATATAAACAATACCTCCAGAAGTTTGCCAAGCATACTCTTGATATACCATCATAGTATACCATATGATATACTCTTAATATGCAATCATATCCCTTGGAACTTATCTAAACTAGATGATCCCCTGTGTCCATCTCAAAAAGTAGAAAGTGTATATATATATATATTTATATATATACACTTGAAATCTTTATTCAGAAATACCCAAACTTAAAGCAATCAATAGATAAATGAACAAATAAGCATATTGTAGCATTTGCAGAAGACAAAATATTATTCAGCACTAAAAAGAAATGGGTTGTCACTTCTTGAAAAGGCACAAAAGAGTCTTAAATGTGTATTAGTAGGGAAAGTAAGCAATCTGAAAATTGTGTGATTTCAAGTATAAGGCATCCTAGAAAAGGGAAAACTATGAAGAAACAGAAAAGGTCACAGATGAGAGATTTGGGGCACAAGATCCTACACTGGAAAATACAGCTCATTATACCCAAACCAACAAAATATTCATCAAGATTGAATCTCAATATAAACCACAGACTGGATGATACTGGTACATTTGTGTAAGTGCGTCAATTGAAAAGAAAGTACCTCTGTGAAGGCAAATAGTAATATTTCTAGCACTTGCTTACTATATGATACTGTGGTCCAGTTAAGCCCAATCTTGTGAGACCCCAAAAGAAAGTGATGAATTCAACCCCTTAATGGGTGGGGAGAGGCTTATCAAATGAGATGGAGATTGAGATAAATCTGGACCAGTGATGAAAGGTAGTACATGTGTGTGTGTGTGTGTGTGTGTGTGTGTGTGTGTGTGTGTGTGTGTTAGAGGGATGAGGGATAGAAAATACCATTGTGACAAAAGTGTAAATGAATCCCTCAGTCTCTTTTAGGGGACATGTCACCTTCTCTCCCCTGCAAGCCAAATTCATATTTGAATTTGAAAATATTCTGGGAATATCTTCAAAGGAAACTTCTAGACTTGGGCACATTTCTCAATTCTGCAATGTCTGTCCCCCATTACATCCCACTGTTCAACCTAGCCTCCATTTTAACTTCACATGGGACACATCTTAAAATAGCATAGTGATTTTATTTAAATCTAGGTGTACATAGTACATTCCATTGACATTCCAGAAGTTCCAGCATATATATTAATCACTGGATTTTGAATTAAAGCATCCGGAGGGATGTTGAACTAAGCCATGCAAATAGAAAGGAAAAGGCAGACTAGAAATTCTAGTGAATGCTTTCCCCTCGTTTTTGGTTCAGTAGTTAATTAGCTATATTGAAAAATAAATAGCTGAAAATTTGACTTCTTACCTGAATAAGTACAGAAGACCTGATTTGTCCTGGATTTATTGCCATCTTTATTGTTAATACTAATAACTATCTCTCAATATAGCCAGGTTTGTAGCCAAAAGATGTTGGCAACAGATCTGGCATTAATAACTACCTAGCTCCCCTAAAGAAGTCACCTCCCCTAAGTCACACACAGGTTTAATGACTTCCTCCAAATTCTCAGTTGAGTGGTAAAGAGTCCTTAGCAAACTGGGGGTGTGTGGGGGGGTATGGGGGAGATTTAGTTCATGTGATTTATAAGCCATTTTTTAAAAAATTATCAGTAACTAAATTTTAAACACACTTCACAAGAGTCTTATGCAGAGTGATAGAGAAAGAACAAGTTTGTGGACGTCAAACTACTGTGAATCAGCTTCTGGCTTTCATTCCGGTTTGCTGTGCAACTAAGAGAAGGTTCTGGCTATCTCTGTGCTTCTCCTTACCTGTCATTGTGGCTGACAATAGCTTCAACATACACAGCAACAAAGAGCATGACTTAAGAGGGAAACTTCTTCAGCACTGGCATCCAGGGGGTCTTAGAAAGAACTGGCCTTCTCCTTGCTTCCTCCTCTTCAGCATTGCTTGATAACTCAAGGTTAAAATGTCCCTTAAGGACAATATTATGACTGCTCTTTACTTCCAATATTTGTGCAATTTAAAAAAAAGCAAGAGGAAACAAAGAAAAGCAAGAGAACCTTATTGTGTAATTCAGAAGCAATTCTATAAATAACCACCCTACTCCTCCCAAAGGCCAACAGAAGCCTGCATGCTGAAATGCCACATTTGATGGATCCTACCCTGGCCCCAGGATTTCAAAGATAATCTTATCTGTATATATTTCCTTTAAACACACAGAAGAGGTAATTTATTCTTCAGCGTGTTTTATGCTCTCATTTAAAATCAACAAGGTTTCATAAGAGCTACCATCTCATCTGCCAGCAGTATCACCTCAATTCCAATGGTGCGTGCCCCAGAAACCCATTTCCAGATAACTTATATCCAATCTTTCAAATAAAAAAAATTACTTTCATATTTAATGTCATCAATGTTAGATGTGAATTATTTCAGACAGCTCTCTTCTGCTTTATACCAACCAAGTCTATATAGATTATAGCTTAGGTTTTTTTTGCTTGGAGACTCACTGCTTTGCTTGTGAGTATGTCCTTACTTAGGGATGTCACACATGCTATCCTAGAGACCCCAAAGGCATGATCATTACCTAAGTGTGACACACAGAGGATCCAAGGTGCTACCTAATAAACACTGTTACCCCATGCTCTATCTCATGGGATCTGCCATTTAAGTAAAAGTCTGGCTCTAGTACCTTGCTTTTGGCTCCAGGATCTGGAGAGATGGCTCAGTGGTTCAGAGTACATGCTACTTTGCAAAGGACTCAGCTTCAGTTCCTAGCACCCACATAGCACCTCCAAACTATTTGCAACTCTGGTGCAAGGAACTACAACACTATTTTCTTGCCTTTGGGAGCACTGTATATACACAGTCAGTATACATATGTGCAGGCAAGCAACAATACATATAAAATAAAAATAAATAAATCATTTTAAAGAGTAAAATGTTGACTGTCTTCTTATTGATAGTATTCAGGCCACTTGTTAATCAGAGCAAACACCAACTAATCTCCCCTCTCCATGTACCATGAATTGTAATAGATTTTGCTCAGTTCTATTTGTGCTATCATGTTGCTAATAACAGTCCCACATGAGATGCAAATTATTGCTGCTTTGGGGGTTTAGAAACCATAGTTAATGCAAGTTAAATAATACATTTGGTGTTTGTATAACCCAGGGAGAGCTGAGATTGTAACCAGGACCCTAAGAAGAATGTTGCTGAGTCCATAGACTGGGGGAGGTATAGGGCGAGAAAAGTAGCTAAAAAGAAAGACATCTAATGACTTGAGAGAAAAACCAGAAAAAGTTGGCCTGGAGTAGCTGTGGAATCCCAGAATAGCAAAATTGAACCAATATGCTCAGAGAAGAGGCCACACCTGTAGGTTAACTGATATGTTATGACTGCTATGTGACCAAGGTTGTTAGCGAGCAGGGTAGAGAAGAAACTGGGAAGGTGGACTTCAGCATGGCACAGAGCTCATCTAGCAGGCCTTGGGAGGCACCTATAATAATGGTAAGACTTGACCACTCCCTTCTCAGTCTCTCATCTACTCTCAGGTTTTTTTTGGTTTTTTTTTTTTTTAGTTTTGTTGTTTTTCAGTTGCCTTAGAATCTTTTGATGTCCTTTTTGAGGTTATAGTTTAATTAGAAAATTTCTCCTTTCCCTTTTCCCTCCCTTCAAATCCTCCCATATATCCCTCCCTGTTCTCCTTAAAGTCCTTTTAAAAATTGTTATTGCATACATAAGTATATGTATACACATAAACATTCCTAAATATAACCAGTTCAGTTCATATGCTACCTGTATGTATGTTTCTAGGGCTGACTGACTGGCATTGGGCAATAAATTGCTGTGTTCTTTCCCAAATAGTAAGTTTTTTACATAAAATCAAACCCATGTGGATGCTTTTATATATGTGTTGCATTCTTTAATTTATCAGTGCCTCCATAAATGGCATTATTTCATTCTTATTTGCATTCATATTTTTGTGAGAAAGCAGTGAACAGTGCAGCTGAATAGAAAAGGAAGATATGGCAATGTAACCTGGCTTCCAGACACTTCAAAAATTAGGGGAACCTTTGTGCAACAACATGTATTCTATGTCTTTCTCAAAGGGTCCCCTAAGGATCACGTTTGTGTCAAAAGCAGGCTGGGTGAGTTCCAATTGAAAGAGCTTATCATGTGGTGGAGTTGGTAGGGAGTTTCTCTAGTGTGTACCCTTCACAAAGTTCTTGTGTCAGCTCATAACAAACAGAACATTGTTACCATGCCCTTCTGAGAACTGTTTCTGGCTGATAGTAATGACTCACACAAATATTTGAGAAGAAAGGTGGCCAAAGACAGTTCAATAGATCATCACACAATTCTGGACCCTTATGTTATGAACCAGGTAGGGTCCAGAGTCCTATGAACAATCTGGTTGTGACCAGAGCTATAACCACATCTCTATTCTCTGTTCTCTCTCTCTCTCTCTCTCTCTCTCTCTCTCTCTCTCTCTCTCTCTCTCTCTCTCTCTCTCTGTCTGTCTCTCTCTCTCTCTGTCTCTCTCTCTCTCTCTTTCCCTCCCTCCCTCCCTCTTTCCCTCCCTCCCTCCCTTCTCCATCCCTTTTCTTCCCTCTCTAATTCTCCTCTTTTTCTACCTCTCTAATTCCCTGACCTTTTTAACAAAGAGAAAACTTCAGTCACTCACTCTCAGGAACCCTATTTCTGGTTATATGTCTCAGGAGCCTGACCAAAGATTCTGATTAGCAATATCCTTCCACAGAAACTAAGGAGCTGCCTAACACTAAGGTCCCTGGTCTAACAAGTATCAGAACTAGGGTGACTACTCCAGCTGTGTTATCCAGGGCCAAGTAAACTTCCCAGTATATCATTTACAAACTGTACAATCCTTGGAAAGATGGAATAAATTGGTAACTCTAATTGGAACAGGGATTCAACCCAAAACATGCTTTCCTCTAAAGATTTTTTTTAGTAACATACCCCTGTGACATGCCATGCTGGCGCTAAGAATGCATCCTCTACATGATGTACATGCTTGGATATTCATAGTTCCAATGAAGCCCCATCCCTGTGGTAGAAAATATATCCTTCACTGGAAAGTATCTATAAAAGAATCGGGAATTCTGTGATGACTCTGGCAAGCTTTATTAGGAATTTTTCATTTAATTTTCCCAAGAAAAGTGGCTGTATATTTTATTACATGTTCAAAGGATCCTTGACATTATTAGGATTAAGAATCACTATCCAGGAGGGCATGGCTCTTATCTTTGCATTAAGCAGAACAGGGTGGCTGAACTGGTGATCTGTAATTACTGGTCTCAATAGGAAACAAGTCACAAGAAATGCTAAAGCACCTGTCCCTGGGCAAAGTGGGTAGCAGTCTTCTGCTATATGGCTCAGTCTACCTTATTCTACATCATGGGGATTGGTGTCACTTCTATTAAATTGCAACTAGAAAGACTTTTGCCTGAGTTGGCAGAAAACATAGGCAGAGATGACTGCCTCAGAGGAAGGAGCCACCATATCTTAGACTAGACTTCAGTGTGCTTTGAACCAAATGCTCACCTTCTGACCAGGCTGTGCTAACCTGCACTTCAGTGGAGCGGTGGTTACGGGTTTTTTTTGTTTGTTTGTTTGCTTGTTTGTTTTTTAAACTGAAAATAAAAACAGCATTTTATTATTGGAGATTTCTGATATTACTTATAGTTTTTATATTTATTGCATGTTTTTGAGTGTTTGATGCAGCTATAAACACAGCAAAGTCCAGGCACCTTTATTCTTGTCATCTTGTAAGGGAGAGTCATTAAGAAAATAATCTTATATATCTGTAATACAACTCCAGAGGACAACACAACCATGAACAGTGTAGATAAAGTGACCCCTGTGCCTAGAAATGTGGAGAAGCTTCCAGAGAGAGCTCTATGAAGAAAGAACGGGTCTGGATGCGGGAAGAAATGAGCTACGGAAAGACAGTGTGACCCTGCCAGTGGTTTAATCATGATGAGCAAAGTCTTTAAGACAAAAGGAAACTTACATAGGAGGAAAATTTACATTTGATTTTCATTCTGTATGGGAAGAGGCAGAGATGAATAGGTTTAGAAGAGTGAGTTTTTTTAAATTAATTATAAGCTTTATTATCATATATTAATTTTAGAAATTCACAAGTTTATGACTTCGTAAATGTATGTAACACTGACCTCCACATTACTCTTTCTAGCCCCCACTTCCCATCATGGCTGTCTCATCTCTTCCCAAATAATGACAATGTTTTAACTTATGGAATTCTATGCACCTTAGAAATTCATCAGTGGAAATTTATTTATTTAAATACCTGTTGCAGCATTTTAAAATTTCATGTTGTACATCGTACAATGTACTGGTCACCTCCCTCTTTTACTCCCTCCATCCCTCCACCTCCCAACTGCCCCAAAATATTTTGCATCTCCTGTCATGTCTCTTTTTATTTTTTATAACTTACTAATATTTACATGCACATATGCGTGGGGGGTGGGTGGGTCATTCAGTGGAAAATAAGCAACTTATCAATGGCCACCTCTCCCAAAGAAAAATGTCTGTCCCTCCCTCAAGGGATGTCAACTACCATTAACTCCTCAACCAGGATTGGGTCATTGGGAGCTCCTTTTTCAATCTGCTTGCTTCTCTTTATTGACTTCCTTAGGGTGATCGCTTCTATCCCTGTTCTCTCAATTAATGTCTACCCATGGTTTCTTAATGCTACCTATTCATCCAATAACTTTTTTCTGAGTTTTCTGATATATCTCTATTTACCTAAAATACACATGGATGCCCTTAGAGACTTTAAATTACTTTTTCAAAGATAATTCTTCACTTTCCCCTGAAAACCTTCCATTGTGGCTTTATGCTTCCCAACCAAAGTCAACAATGAACCCCATATGCCAGTACAGGGCAGTCACCCTCGTCTTCTCTCCCACCTGGTTTACTGAGTCTTCCAGTAAAGTCCTCAGAGGCCTCTCACTTAACACATCTCAAGTTCCTTCTACTGCCTCCATCCCCTCTGCCTTCACAAGTCAGGGCACCTTTGTTTCCATATACCTTGCAATTCTCAGTCCAACTACTGTCTCTAGCCTCCACACCTCCTATCTACTCTCAGTGTACTCTCTATACTTCAGGCAGAGTGGAAAGCTTCAAATAATAAGTATTTAGCTGTATTTCTCACTGTAAAGTTTACCCAAAACTCACATTCAGATCCAGACAAAACTAAATTCCTCTGTAAGGTGCTCATAACCCTATTTGACTCTGTGCTTAACCATCTACCTTTTGCTTTTTCAATCCTTGACTCAAGCCTACCAGAGGTACTTCACACCCTTACATTCCTCAATGTGCTTTGCCCTCTGCAACTCCTGGTCCCCACATTGGTTTTATCCTTTATCTGAAATATCTCACACCTCCATACTCCATGTTTGTCTATATAACACCTACCTGTCATCCCTTGTCCCTTTTTAGATACCTTTCCTTTCAAGAAGCCTCCTGAAGCACCTAGCCGAAACTAGATATCCTTCTAATCTCCTGTCATATTGCATCCTGGCAAAAGCCTCCACTGTCACTGATGACAGTGATTTTTCCACTCTGTTTCTCTTCATAGACTATACATTTCTTAACAAGAGAAGCATTATATTCAGCCCCTTAAACTTCTAGAACAGAAAAAGGGTCAAGGAAAAACTAAGTTTTATTAAAAAAAAATAAGGTAAGACATCAAAGACTGAGTGGGAAAATGTCTAAAATATAGTAAGAGTAAGCACCAAGCAGCCAGACCTCCCAGTAAATGACAAGCCAGGACTCTTCCAATAGGATTCATTTAAGTTTCCATGTCTCAATAAAAGTCTTATGGAGCATTTAGTCTGGGTGGTCTTGGGATTCAACTGCCAGGTCATTCAAAGTACATCAGAGGGATATAACATGCAATGAATAATAATTTAATTTATTATTGAGAATATGATTGTTTGTCTTCTGAATCATTCTAAATGTTGTGCTCCTCCCAGTCCTAGAGTCCAGAAATCTTGTATTCATGCATACATTCATTCACTCAACAACCATGTACTCAGCTCATATCATGAGAGGACATGTTATACTGTTGTGAGTCCCTAGAAGTCAATGTTATATTCACTTATTAATCCATTTATTCAATAGAATACACTGAGCATGTTCTACCAATGGAAGTCCTATAGTGGATTTTTTAAAGTATTGCACAGAAAGGTATAGCAAAGAAGAGACGTGGTTTAGAAGTAGGTGACAAATGGCAGACTAATTTTCTCATTAGGGAGACACTGGTGCTGTTGAGGGCAATGATTTGCTTATGGAAGAAAGGAGGAACCCAGGAAGATGCAGCTCCACAGACTGCTGAATATGAGCAAAAAGGCCCGAGGTTAAAAGTGAATATTGTGACAGGTGGGGGTAGTAAAAGAGACTATGATGAGGATTTGATTTACGGTGGGGATAGAGCTAAGGTTCAGAGAGCTAGGTTTCAGCTTTCAATCTGAGTTATATATAAAAGCACAGAAGGACTTTGGTTTTTCAAATCTGATTTTAATTTTCCAACCATCTAGCCAGCTGCAAACCAGAGGGTTACCAGGCAGGCCAGCACGATCGCTCAGAGCCTGCCTGATTGATTAGTTCAGGTTAATAGTGAAGGGACCAGGCACAGAGTGATTGTTGAGTCTGAAAAGTAACCAGAATGACAACTGTGCCTTTCCCTCCTTTCCCCTCAGTGCTCCCCAGACCCTATAGTGCTCCACCCAGATATACATCTGAGAGATGAGGTTGCATCATTATCATACTACTAGCAACCTCCTGTTCTCAGCATCCCAACATACAATGCCTGACCCTAAGCAACTCTCACCTGTAAGCTTACTTGTCAGGCCATCCTATGTTTCATCTGATCTAGCTTTTCTAATCTATCCTCCACTCTGCAGGTGAAGAGAGGAGAGCGTCCTGCACAACTGCTGATCTTTCCATAGTTTCCTATCACCTTTAGAGACACGGGAGCACTTTAGAGTGGTGCTCTGTGATGTCACCTCTTCATGTCTTACCAACATCAGTTGACAACACTTCTTCCTGGTCTTTATACTCAGTCCTGCCTTATATTTCCCTCATAGTACTTCTTCCATTTCTGTATCCCTCCCTTCACTCATTTGCCTTCCCTCCCTTCTCCATATACAAATTCTTTTCGACCTGAGCCTAGACCTCCTCTGCTATACAAATCCAACCTTGATAGCTTCTCCCAGGAAATGGCTAGTTAGAAGGTTCTTCCCTGGACTCATATAATCTTGAACATTACTTGGTGCATTCTTCTTAGTTTCTATGTATGATATCACTCATAGTGGAACCTTGGCATCTGACATGGGGAAGGAGAGAGGACAAGGAAGTTTCTGTAATGTCCTCACACCAAATGATTAAGATCCTACTCCATCGATACCAAAGGTAGAGGACCACAGAGCACTGGTTCATAGTGTCAATTTCCTTTGTGATGTGAGGGTCATCCTCTACTACAACTTCAGAGATGTCTCTGTAGCCACCTAAAAATGATTCATGTTTTAACAGAAGCATTCAACATTGCTAAGCACCCAGCATGTTCCAGGAAACCCAAAATCATTAGTGATGCCATGAATTCCCACTAATTCTTTCAAATAAATATTTGAATTCATATATACGCCTACCAGTTGGTTAAATAAAGGATTTCTTGTAGGCTGGACAATGTAGCGAAACATTTTACCTGGAGGGAAGGTGAAATGAGGTATCCAACTAGTTCCAAATGCCAAAGATCATGTTCAATACCCTTGCTTCACAAGGAAAGAAAAAGTTTCCTCGTGGCAGTGGTAGCATCAGACATTGAAGTGTATAGTTTGAACACATTGTGAGGTTTGAAGAAAAGGATGGATGGAGGGCCAAAGATGGAAGATTGGAGATGTAACCTCAGTAGAGAGCATAGGTCAGTATACTTGAGCATTGAGAGAGAGTTAAGCAGAAATATCGAAATCCTCCAGACCAATTACAGATTATGAAATCAAGGTCTGGAAATGAGGGAAAAGTCAACGGTCCTATAAGCAAAGTGATGTCAGAGGCAGAGTCCACTCCGGAATCAGAATCACAACCAATTATAAGCCCCCCTTAGACTCTCACATCTAACCAAAAGGTGTTGTCTGTCTGTCTGTCTGTCTGTCTATCCATCTATCTCTTGTTCCCCTCCTTCTCTCTATCCCTCCCTTCTTCTGTTCCTTTTTCCTTCTTTTCTCTTTCCTTCCTTCCTTCCCTCTCCCCTTTAATCACAGTGTGTATTTTGTAGATGAAATGCAGCAAAGAAACGGATTTAGGACATCTAAAATAATTCTGAAACCTTCTATAATTGGCAACTATACTTTTCATTGGGAAGTCACATGTCACTGTCTTATGTTTTATTATTTATTTATTTATTTACTTACTTACTTATCTATTTATTTATTACTTTACATCTTCTGAGGTTACCTTCTAGGAACACAACCATCATTATGATACCTTACAGAGAAGGCAAGTGGCCAAGGGACTACAATGATTTACTGAAGGTCACAGTAAGCTAACGAGAAGAGGAGACAGGGCTTTGGAGTGCGTCTCATCTGATATTGTGCAATTAAGCCCAGGGATGTTGCTCATTTTCTAGAAGAGAAATTTTTTTTAAAAGAGAGAGAGAGAGAGAGAGAGAGAGAGAGAGAGAGAGAGAGAGCGAGCGAGCATGTGCTTTGTCTGGGTACTTTATAGATCATAGGAAGGGTTTTTTTTATTATTTCATTTTTTCTTTTCTCTTTTTGCACAGCTACTACTTTACTCCAAGTGTTCAGCATCCACTGTGAGATTGACTCCAACAACCATATACTACAAATGAGGAAACTGAGGCAAATGAGAGCCTACCACCCTAGCTTTCAGTCCTCACAGAACCTGGGTTCAATTATAGGCTTCCTGAAGCCAGGTTATATGGTTTCCCATTATATGAATGCTGAGTAAAAAGAGGGAAATGGAAGGAGGAGAAATATATTCCAAGTCTGAAATATTCAGCAAATACTATATGAGAGCCATTTAGGATCAGATTCCAACAATTCTAAAGTGTCCCTTGTAAAGAAATGAACATCTTTGAGACTAGGTTTGTGCTTGCTGCATGGATACAGAAAGGCACCAGACTTTGTGATGCCTCTTTCGGGACAGATGACCAAATTGATGGCCCATTCTCTCAGCGCAATTCACCGTAGGTTGTGGGATCATAAGAGAGGCAGGGTAGGGGAGGCCCCTGCCCTCGTGTAGCATAGTCTAGAGAGATATGTGTGACAAGCAATGACACTGCACAGTCTGAAAGTCACAGCAGGTACAGAGTGTCAAGGAAGCACAGGGGGATCAGAGAAGGCTCCAGATATCATGGAGCCTTTGAACCGGGCCACAGGACAAAAAGAAGAAAGCGAGAAACGGTTACTTTCTGTAGAGACACCAGCAATGAGCAAAAGCAGAAGCCCAAAGAGAAAAACACAGGCCGGGCTCATTTCAGAGATTGCAGTTCCCTCAGCAGTGAGATCAAGCTGCACGTATTTGGTCAGGTTCATCTAATAAATCTGGCATTAGCGAGCAGAGTGGGATTGAGACAGCTGCAGCTTGAAAAGACTCCACAGTGTATGCAACACTTAAAGGCGCCCTCACTTTGTGCAAATATCTCTTTACACTACCAGAGATCTGGTCCTACTCTGTGTTACACAGAACAAACACTGTTTAGAAAGAGAGAGGAGGACTGCCTTCCATGGCAAGGCTAGCTCTTGACCTTCAGCAGCCATAAACAAGGAGGACATGCAGTGTTCCCCCCCCCCAATAAAGTCTTCTTTATATTGCCCAGGCATCTCTGGAACAAGATAATATCCCAGCCATGACTCACTAAGAGTTCCACTCTTTCCATAGGTAATACCTGTGCAATGCCTTGCTAATCTGAGTTTTGTTTTTCTTTAGAAAATGATGACTTTCTTAAAATTGCATTAGTCATACATAAGGCTTTAAAAATCCTGCCCCATTTGTATCCTCTACCACTAAATTTTATTGTTATGAGAGCCTAGCAAACTCAAAGGGTTGCTAGCCTCACATTCTATAGATGAAAAACATATCAAAAAGGCAGGAGAAACTCAAGGTCATACAACAGGTATGATGAAAGCAGAGTTCAAACCTGTTTGTTTCTGACTCCAGAATCTTGCCCTCTTTCCTCTACACTAGGAATAATAATATTGTAGAGGAATAATATATTGTCCTCATCGTGGTATAAATCCCCAGATGAAATGCTGGCTAGATCACATCCTCTTGGGTAACATAACCACATCATAAATTAAAAGCCCAATTAAAGAACATACCCTTTTAACTGGGACTTACCACAGTCCCCTGAGGCTAAGATATAAAATGAGAACCCTTTCACAGGCAGTAGCTATCCATCGTGGAAATTCTTCAGAAATCTGCTAAACTCTATGAAGAGCTTTTGAATCAAATTACTCAGCTAACACACCTCCCTCTCCTCGGGTCTTCTGGTATTCTTCTCCCAGCAGAACTGGGTTAAATCATGTGCCAATCTCCAGCCCTCACTATAGCCCAAAGATGCAGATAACAGTCAATCATAGATCAGGTCCATCCAGAGTTTAAAACAAACTTAACATTAAGATCATTGGAGCCCAGTAGAAAACACTGCACTCCTAGTCTATATGAGGGATTGAAGAGGAGTTCTCTTCCCCAGCTGTTTGAAAGTAGGATAGTTCATCAGTAGCCAAGGGCCAGATAGAGAGTGTCTCTAACACCATCCAGGGTTTGTTTTGTTGGCATCAGGGAGGGAGGAAAAAGTAGGTGAAGAGAATGGGGGGGGGGTGTTCTCATCTCCATTCTGTTTAAAATTTTATTTCTGTTAACATCCAATGACCAAAACATCTTATCTGTAGAACAGTAAACTCCAGGCATACCCCAAACCTTAAGAGTTACTACTACCTTGTCTATTAGCTGCAGTGGTTGTTTAAAGCTTGCTGTACATATAAAGAGCTACTGTTTGTTATAGTCCCCTTCCATGCCATAGCTGAACTACAGTGGTCTCCACCCCCAAAGGAGATGGTCTCTGAGTCAGTTTGCCCCACATAGAACAGAGACCATAGCCCCTCCACCTCTACAAGGTCTTCTTTTGAGCCATTCCTGGGTTCAGTGGCTCAGAGGACCTGAACGGGTCTGAACAAGCCCCTTAGGACCAACACATTCACACAGTCACATTTAACGGTCCTTCTTGTCTCTCAAGCCTTGCCCACATGTGGGGCAAAATCAGAGGACAGAGATATCTGGGGGAAAAAAATAGAGAAAGATAGAAAAAAAATCGCAGAAGAATCCCTACTCAGTAATAGAAAGCCATCCAACTAGCAGCCACGCTTCCAGAAACGTCACTGCCACAGAAAGAGTTTTACAGCTGGTGACCCCCACAGCATTCTCACCTACCTGTCTCCCACTGCAGGGCACTCCTCTCTCTCTTTCTCTCTCTCACCTCCTAGGGCCCTGTTCCAGCTCTGGTCCCGCACTCTTCTGGTCTCCTTCTCCAACAGCCAACACCGGCAAGCAGCGACTGTGGGCGGACCGAGGAGTCAGCGGCACCTGCAAGCTCTGTCTCAGGTCTCTACCGAAAGGCTGCCTGGAGGAGGAGCAAGCGGATGCAGCCCTCACCGCCGCCGCCGCTGCCACTGCCGCCGTGGTGCTGATGCGGTTGCTATGGTTATGGAACTCCGCAGCTGCCCCCTCTTGGTGCAACAGCTGCCCGGCCACCGCGGCCTCCTGGCAGCCCGAGCTAAGGTGCCCCGAGGCAAGGTTGTGAATGTAGTTAAGGGAATTCTTTCCCCGCCTAGAAGACTGGGAGCCTGTACTTGAGCCGTGGCTGGGTCTCACCTCCAGCGCCCTTGCTCTCCTTCCCACGCCAGAACCTAAGGCCAGACTCCAGCAACACAGAGCCCGCTCAAGGCCTAGAGAGCCCTCCCTGCCGCTCAGCTCTGATCCTGCAGCCCCTGCGCACCGCGGTAGGCTGCGCGACGAGCTGGGAGGCGCCGCTCGCGTCCCCCACCTCTGTCCGCCAGAAGAGCTTAGGCGCGCCAGGCTGCCCTGCGGCCAAACCCCGCCCGCTCGCAGGCTCTCCTGAATGCCCGCCCGGCCTGTGGAGGGCGCAAGATGCTGGGTCAAAGAAGTCTGTTCTCAATCAGCCCAAGCTGGCCAGGAGCATGCTCAGTCTCCATGAGGGAATCGTCCTCCAGAGCCAAGACAACGATGCAGTTAGAAGGCAAGGTTTCTTTCAGACCCCAAGGGAGAGAGATATTAAACTTGGGAGAAGTGGGGATGCAACAAGTACACAAATAAATAAATAAATAAATAAATAACCTGAAAGCGGGAAGTGACCCATACTACCACTATTAAATATGCAATGGTCATTGGGCAAGGACTCATTCATCATTTGCAGATGTTCTTCATGCTAAACACTGAGGATTCAGAGGTGTGTCAATTTGGTCCACGGAGAAAATGAGAATAATGAGAAAACATAAGCCAATTTACATCTACTGACCATTCTTCAGCTGGCTTAGGAATACATCATCTCACCACGACAGTGTCAAGACGTTCTTGTTCTTGTGTCCTACTTGTTACTGGTGACAGAACAGCCTTAAAAGTGGGACCAGTGCTAGGATTTGGAAGCTGAGTGCTCTGTCTATTAGACTAGGCTGCAGTAATTCACATGGGCTGGAATGCCCAATTGTATAAGGGGGCTGTGAAGGAAAAACATTTGCAAGAAGGTGCATGTAGGGTCAGAGGTGATGGTAATGAATGGGGAAGAATATTCCCGAATGAAAGAGGCAGGCAACTCCCCCCCCCCCCAAACTAGATAGACAGGACTGTTTGATTTTGCTTTGTCCTTTTATCCACAGAGAACACCCAGTATGGCTAGAGCAGAGGGAGCCAGGGAAGGTGAGACAAGAGCTTGGTACACACCAAGAACTGGAGGAGTCAAGACAAAGTTAGACTTGACCTTGAATACAGTAGGACACAGAAGGCATTTAAGCAAGGGAAAGGGTAGGTCATCATGTAAAGAAGATTGCCTACTCCGCTACTGTGGTAGTGAGTATTAAGCTGCCATAGGCTTACACTGAAGATGCTGTTGGCACAGAGACCAGAGCAAATGGCCCATCTGGTTTGATGATATCTCCCCACAGCATCCAGACAAGCCCAGAACAGTGCATACCCCAGTCAATACTGGGAGAATGGCTAATAAAGGATTATTTGTTTCTCCAGCAGGGAAAATGAGTGTTGTTCTTTTGCAAATATTTATCCTTGAAATATGATTAAAATCAGATGACACTTATTTGCATTTCAGTTTTATGCAACCTTACTTTGGAAAGTCAAAGCAAGCCTCTGTGGCTTTTTCTTGCATTTCCTGATCCCCTGATACCCTACATTGGAACAAATATGTTTCAAGCATCTAGATGGGAAAGTTCCATGATATGTTAAGTGAAGAAAGCAAAGTACAGTATAATGTTTCAAACAGCACAGCTCTCGTGGATTAAGGAAAGAAACATCCAGGCAAACTTGTATTTTCTTTGGCATAGAAATGCACTGAGAGTTGAGGGGCTAGGTAAGAAATTCAGAGAAATAGCTAAGGCAAGTAAGATTGGGAGAGAACTGAGTGGGCAAGTTTGGAATGGGAATAAGACAAAGTACTCATAGGTAAAACATTTTCATGGTGGAAGAGAGAGGCTCTCACATAATCCATTCTGCCCTCGAACTTCCTATGTTGCCAAGGCTGATCTTGAATTTCTGATCTTCTTACTTCTATCTCTAGAGGACTAGATTGCAGACTAGTATCACCATGCTTAGCTTCTGTAAAACATTTTAACTTCTGAACCAAAAAAACAAAAATTACAGATTGTGTGTGCACAGGTAATATGACACACATTCTAATCAGATACATCATCAGACCTACCCCTGTTCCCTTTGTGGCAAATGGCATTATGAATTATTTCTGTGAAGCCCCTCTGCTTAAAATTTTACCCAAGATCAGCCATTATGACACTCATCAGTCTCTTGGCTTGAGTGATAGCATCTGGATCCAACTATCCCCTGATATTAGATGCTCCATCTAATCCTTAACTGGTGTATTTGTTTGATTTTAATTGTTAACTTTACTCAATCTAGAAGCACCTGGGAAGAGAATGCCAATGAAAGATCTTCTAGATATGGGGAGACGTGCTCACTGTGGCTGGCACCATTTCCTAGGCATGGAGACCTGCTCGTTGTGGGTGGAATGATTTCCTAGGCAGGGAGACCTGCCCACTGTGGGTGGGACCATTGCCTAGGCAGAGGATTGTTCTCAGCTACTGATTGTGGATGTGATTTTATCAACTCCCTCAAGCTCTCGTTGTGTGACTTCCATGCTATGATAGGCAATAGCAGGAACTGTGAGCTAAAATAAGCCCTTAGTTGTATCCTAAGTTGTTTTTGTCATGGTGTTTTATCAAAGCAACAAGGGATAAAAACTAAGATAAATCTCAAGGTCTGACAACTAGACAATGCATGCAAACGGCCTCTAAGGAGAAGTCCCACCAAGGTCCACAGTGAGCCTCAGTAGAAACGAATCTAAAACTGAAAGATCAATTGCTACTCTCTGCACTTCTTGGGGAAACAAGTCCCAACCATCAAATCATAGAAGCAGAGACCTCATAGTCTCTGTGATGCCCTTCTCTTTGCTTCCTTCATCTAATAATATCTCATTAAATATAAGTCATCAGTTCCACAGTGTGCCTATCTTTAATGTCATCTATGACAGGAGACCAGTGAGAATACTGAGTTTGATTCACCAGGGGCTATGATTATAAAATAGAGAAACAGGTGTAGTCTTAGCTTTATGTTTGGACTGCTTAGTTAGATTGGATGAGGGAGGAGATTAATTACCTAACAGGTACTGAGCTATCTAGACTCAGGACTGATATAGAATTGGGTGGTGGTAATGCCCCTTTTGAAGGGGTGAGCACCAAAATATATAGTCTGGGATGTGAGGGACAGACACTTTTTCCGAGGTTGACTAGGATTCAGGGTGAAAAATTCCCTTCCTCAGAGAAATAAAAGGTAGGGGGGCGGGGGGGGGGCTTGAGATTCTTGTGGGTGAGCAAGAAATCCATGCAAAGCAGGCCAGAGTCTCTGGTTGGAAGGCAAGTTTTTAATAGTGACACCCTGTGGTACTGCAAAGCAAGTGTCACAAAGAGCTCTCAGGCTGTAGGTGTGTGGAGACAGTCAGAACTCCTCCCCTTTGGAAATGAACAAGCCACATGCCTCGTGGGATTTGGTCAATCTGAGAGGAACAAGATCCTACCATCATCCCCCACCCCAACCCCCCCCATAAAAAACATCTGGAATGATTCTGCCAGAAGTAGGCATTAGATTTCCTGAAACTGGAGTTAAGCATGGTTGTAAGTCACCACTCATGTGCTGGGAAACCGAACCTGAGTTCCCTGAAAGAGCAGCTAGCGCTTTTAACCACTGAGTCATCTCTTCAGACAGACCAGAAAAGGACATCAGACCCCATTACAGATGTTTGGGAGTCACTGTGGTTTCTGGGAATTGAACTCAGGACCTCTGGAAGAACAGTCAGCGTTCTTAACCGCTGAGCCATCTCTCCAGCCCTGTGAATGAAATTCTTAAGTATTTGCTTTTTCATCTTTGTCCAGCTCACATCACAATGTGGAGAACATACAGGCAATATTTAAGAGATTTAAATATTATTTGAGTAGATTTGAGATTTATTTTCTTCCCATGTGGTTTACTTGCTTGCCAAACACAAATAAATTAGCTTTAAAAACTTCTCAGTATTTACGACAGGTGTGCAGTGGTAAGGTTTGAATAATTGACTCTCAGATGAAAGGATGAGTAGATTCTTCTTAGCCTGTTTGGCATGGGTTGTGAAGAAAACCTAGAAGAGGTGACTCTGTTGAGGTTTGGGGAGTTCGTTGTTCACTGAGCAGTTCAGCTCCAGAAATATGCTTTTTAAAATTATGTACTTTTCAGAGAAAAGCAGGCCTCCGGAGGACTACAGCCTGTTTTGTTCTGTTTGACTCTCATCTTTTGGAGGTCTGCTCTTCTCTGAAAAGGAAATGGAGGAGGAGTGAATTTGGGGGAAAGGGAAGGTGGAGGAGCTAGGGAGAGTGGATGGAAGGGAAGCTGTGGTCAGGAAGTGTTACATGAAAGAAAAATCTATTTTCAGTAAACTAAAATGCACATAACAACCTTCCATCAATAGGGGAAAAGCCCATTTCATGACTCAAAGACTGAATCAAGTTTCTATAATAAATGCTCTTGATAACTTTTTTTTGATAGGAAAAGATGAAATGTTTATATTTTGCCTTAAGTATGTGACTGCTTCACCTGCGTGTATATGCATGCACCAGGTCTGTTCTTGATGCCTATGGAACCTGAGGAAGGGCTCAGATTCTCCGGAACTGTAGTTACAGATGTTAGGGTGCCACTGTATCTGAACCCGGGTCCTCTACAACAGCAACAATTGCTGTTAACTGCAGAGTATCTCTGCAGCCTTGGATCTATATGGTTTTAACAACATACTGTAATCAATGCTTTCTCTAGAGCATATGTATCAGTGAGTACAACGACACAAGGGAGCATGCTTCCTGGGCATCCCCACTGTCCCAGATACTGCATCCAACCTCACGGAGCCATTTCAGTAATTCTAGGATAACCCTATGATGAGGAGACGGAAAGAGGGTGGTAGAATTTGTTGAATTCACACAAGGATAGGTGCTAGGTCAGGATCTGGAAGGTTAGTCCTTGCTCCTTTCCATTCCATAAGAACCTTAGAGTGCCTCCTGGGACTTGCTTCCATTTTCAATGGTGTTTCGATTCATACATTATACAGGGGGTTTTACCAGCATTTGTCAATTCTGTACTCTCACAGCATCCTTAAGAGCTGCATGCAGACAATGTTTGGCCCCAAGGGGCTGTCTGTAAACTGGAAGATGTCCAACAGTATTCCAGACCACATCCTATTACATGCCAGGAGATCACCCACGTCTATCCTAATCTCCAGAAACTGGCAAGTGTCCCACAAATCTAACTGAGCAATCAGCAGCAATCCAGTCACCTCCCATGTGTACAAAAAGGTTTAAGATCAGCATACCTGAACATAAATATCTTCTCTTTTATCCCCGTGACTTAAAACAAAACCCTAAATAATCGTAACTGGCAAGCTTCATTCAGAGTAGGACTGGTTAGATTCCTGAAGTCCTCTCTGAAGCTCCAAACAGCCATGACATGTCAGCCTACAGCAGATAGATAGATAGATAGATAGATAGATAGATAGATAGATAGATAGATAGATAGATAGATAGATAGATAGATAGATATAGATGATATAGATATAGATATAGATATATGGAGTTGCAAACAGTATCCTTAGCTCATACCTAGTGATGATGCTTGTTTTTAACAGAGCTCACCATCAGCTCCGAAGAATCCCCTCTTTGTTTTTCAAAGTTGCAGATATTGTCAAAGACACAAAAGATTTTTTTCCAACTAACCTACTAACCTCTCTTGTTTTGGTAACTGATGCTTTCTCAAAAAAAAAACAAAAAACAATGTGCATCATCAGTGAGTGTGATATATAAACTTCATGCTTTAAGTTCTATCAGCTGTCCAGTACTCAGAACTTTACTAAGGTTTTACTGTATATATATATATATACTGTATATATATACTGTATATATATACTGTATATATATACTGTATATATACTGTATATATATACTGTATATATATATACAGTATATATATATATACACACACACACACACTCATACATATTCAACTGAGAAGAGATACCTTTAAATGAGAAAATATCCCCATTAGATTGTTCCACATAGACAAGCCTGAGGGGCACTTTCTTTATTAATGGGTGTTGTGGGAGGGCCCAAACACTGGAGTCTTGTCCTGGGAGGTCTAAGAAAGCCGACTGAACAAGCCATGGGGCGTATGCCAGTAAGCAGTGTGTTTCCATGGTCTCTACTTCAGTTACTACCTCCAGGTTCCTGCCTTAAGTTCATAACTTACCTTCATGACAGACACAACTTTAAAGGGAAGCAATTCCAGATTCAGGTTGCTTTCAGTCATGGTGCTTATCAAAGCCATAAAAGTCAAACTAAGACATTATGAAGGTTGATGACATTACCTGTCACTTTATACTGCTGAGACTTGAGTTTACCTGTATACATGTTACAGAGAATCTATGTGTCATAGAGTGCCCCATTTGACTAAGACATACAGAGAAATAGACTTCCAAACCTACACCATATGACAGACTCCATGTTTTACCTTTCATAGAAGAGGAAACTGAGGCTTAGCTAGCTAACGGGGCTATACAAAGGCAGAAAGTGTGGTCTCAGCATCTACATAGTTGACCTTAATTCTGTGAAATCTTAGTAAGGTTCTGAGTACTGGATGGCTGATAGAACTTAAAGCATGAGGTTTATGTATGTATCACTCTCATCGACGATGCACATTGCTTTACTGTTGAGAAAGTGTCAGTTACCAAAACAAGAGAGGTTAGTAGGTTAGTTGGAAACGAATCTTTTGTGTCTTTGAGAATATCTGCAACTTTGAAAACCAAATAGGGGGTTCTTCTGAGTTGATGGTGAGCTCCATTAAAAACAAGCATCTTTCACTTGTTTGGTTAGCGTCACGCCAAGATACTTAATATGGTTTGTGGCTATCGTAAAGGGTATTATTTCTCTTACTTCTTTCTCAGCCTGCTTATCCTTTGAGTATAGGAAGGCTTCTGACTTGCTTGAGTTGATTTTATATCCGGCCACTTTGCTGAAGTCGTTTATCAGCTGTAGGAGTTCTCTGGTGGAGTTCTTTGGGTCGCTTATGTATACTATCATATCGTCTGCAAATAGTGATAGTTTGACTTCTTCCTTTCCAATTTGTATCCCTTTGACCTCTTTTTCTTGTCTAATTGCTCTAGCTAGAACTTCAAGTACTATATTGAAAAGATATGGAGAGAGAGGGCAGCCTTGTCTAGTCCCTGATTTTAGTGGGATTGCTTCAAGTTTCTCTCCGTTTAGATTGATGCTGGCTACTGGTTTGCTGTAAATTGCTTTTACTATGTTTAGATATGGGCCTTGAATTCCTGATCTTTCCAAGACCTTTAGCATGAAAGGATGCTGAATTTTGTCAAATGCTTTCTCAGCATCTAATGAGATGACCATGTGGTTTTGTATGACAAGAACTTCAAGTCTCTGAAGAAAGAAATTGAAGAAGACCTCGGAAGATGGAAAAATCTGCCATGCTCATGGATTGGCAGGATTAATATAGTAAAAATGAGCATCTTACCAAAAGTAATACACAGATTCAATGCAATCCCCATCAAAATCCCAACTCAATTCTTCATAGAGTTAGAAAGAGCAATTCAAAAATTCATCTGGAATAACAGAAAACCCAGAATAGCTAAAACTATTCTCAAGAGTAAAAGAACCTCTGGGGGAATCAGTATCCCGGACCTCAAGCTGTACTACAGAGCAATAGTGTTAAAAACTGCATGGTATTGGTACAGTAACAGACATGTAGATCAATGGAACAGAATTGAAGACCCAGAAATGAATCCACACTCCTATGGTCACTTGATCTTTGACAAAGGAGCTAAAACCATCCAGTGGAAAAAAGATAGCCTTTTCAACAAATGGTGCTGGCTCAGCTGGAGGTCAACATGCAGAAGAATGCAAATTGACCCATCCTTATCTCCTTGCACTAAGCTCAATTCTAAGTGGATCAAAGATCTCCACATAAAACCAGACACACTGAAACTAATAGAAGGGAAACTAGGGAAGAACCTTGAACATATGGGCACAGGGGAGAATTTCCTGAACAGAACTCCAATAGCTTATACTCTAAGATCAAGAATAGACAAATGGGACCTCATTAAATTACAAAGTTTTTGCAAGGCAAAAGACACCGTCAAAAAGACAAAGCGGCAACCAACTAACTGGGAAATGATCTTTACCAACCTTACATCCGACAGAGGGCTAATATCCAAGATATACAAAGAACTCAAGAAGTTAAACTCCAGAGAGGCAAGTAACCCTATTAAAAATGGGGTACAGAGCTCCACAAAGAGTTCTCACCTGAAGAATATCTAATGGCTGAGAAGCACCTAAAGAAATGTTCATCATCCTTAGTCATTAGGGAAATGCAAATCAAAACAACCCTGAGATTCCATCTCACACCAGTCAGGATGGCTAAGATCAAAAACACAGGAGACAGCAGTTGTTGGCGAGGATGTGGAGAAAGAGGAACACTCCTCCACTGCTGGTGGAATTGCAGGCTGGTACAACCACTCTGGAAAGCAGTCTGGCGGCTCCTCAGAAAACTGGGCATGACACTTCCGGAGGATCCGGCTATACCACTCCTGGGCATATACCCAGAGACTTTACCTGCATGCAATAAGGACACATGCTCCACTATATTCATAGCAGCCTTATTTATAATAGCCAGAAGCTGGAAAGAACCCAGATGTCCCTCAACGGAGGAATGGATTCAGAAGATGTGGTATATTTACACAATGGAATACTACTCTGCAATTAAAAACAATGAATTCACGAAATTCCTAGGCAAATGGTCAGAACTTGAAAATATCATCCTTAGTGAGGTAACCCAATCACAAAAGATCACACATGGTATGAAGTCACTGATAAGGGGATATTGACCCAGAATCTCAGAATACCCTAGACACAATCAGCATATCAATAGATTTCTAAAAAGATGGAAGGAGAGACCCCTGGTCCTGGAAAGACTGGATGTAGGGGAACGCCAGGACAGAGTAATGAGAGGGGGTTGAACGGAGAAAAGAGGGAGGGAAGGGGGCTTATGGGACTTTCGGGGAGGGAGGAAACGGGAAAGGGGAAGTGATTTGGAATGTAAATTAAAAAAAATAAAATAAAATTAAATTAAAAAAAAAAAGAAACTAAAAAACAAAAAAAAAACAAGCATCATCACAAGGTATGAGCTAATGATACTATTTGCAACTCCATAAAAATTATATATATAATATAATATTATATTATATATATTATATATATATATATTTTCCAAGGTTGGTGAATCATTCCATTAATAATAGCAGCATTCAGCACCTTGGGACAAATTCTTCTTTTTTTAAAGAACACAGCCTTGGGAGTTGTCCAGGGAATGCTCACTTCTGATCGAAGAGTTTGGGACTTCAATAATGTTTCTGCCTGCAGAAACTCCAGGCCCTGTTCCAAAGCATATCCTTGGTGAGTTATACAGCAGGAAGAAGGTTTATCATGAGCCTGGTGTTTCCTTTCTCCTTGTTTCTGAGACTCATTTTTCCTCTTTGTAAGAGAATATATGAACCCTTCCCTTGTAGGTGGTCCTGGGCATTAAATGTAAGCATCGCACACAGCTGCCTTGTCAGGAAGCTGGCACCTAACATGCATAGCTAAGGGCTATCCCTTTTACACTCTGCCATCTTATTTTTCCTTTAAGTTGCAAGGATTCTGTAGTTCACCCTCAGTGATAGAACAACCTCCAGAGGATAATGCAAGAGCCTCTGCAGATCTACATCTGCTAGTAAAGATGTGACCCTCTGGCCCTGTTTCCTCAGTCTAATAATGAGCTGTTGTCTTCGAAGACTGCTAAACCCAGATACCTGCTAAGCCCCTGCTATGAGTCATTCTGCATGCTGCTATGTTATAATTCCCTTTCTACTCCATGCTTGGTGTCAGGAATGAAAACACTTCAAGTGTAATGCAAAATGTAATTTAAATATGCTATTCTTATCTGATGTCACCTCTTCTTCTCTCAAGGAAATGTAGCCAAATGCATTGTATAATGTTTTAGCAAGAATTTTGGTAGCTAAAGAGACCAAACATATGAGTTTACATACCCACATTATTTCTCATACCTCCACACTATTCTGAATTTTTTATTGTCCCATGTTTTATATTTACAACATGTGTGTCACATAGAATGTGTGTGTGTGTGTGTATATATATATATATATATATATATATATATATATATATGAACATTACATATGTGCTTTCAAGGTCTTTGCTTCTTTCCTCTTCCCTATGCAAGTTTCTGAGAGTCAGTCATGCTGTCATGTGAACAACTCACTCATTATTCTTGCTACATAATATTCCATCATGAGTATCCTGCATAACTCACGAGTTTCTCCAGTCAGTAGACATTTGCACCACATGTGTGCACACCAGGCTCCATTGCTTCCCTTGGAACTGCTATTTTAGTACATTCCTGATGCTCATCATCTATACTTAGAAAGACAGTTGCTGAGCTCAGGGAACACACACATGCCCCAGTGTACTAGCTAATTCCACACTGATTTTGCAATTGCATAATTTTACACTCTCACCAGGAAGAGCGTGGATTCCCATAGCATAGCGCTGTTTACTCCTCACACCTGATATGGTTGTGCTCTGAGTTTTTAATCCAATAATGTGAAATGTATTTTGATTCAGATATTTACTGGTTTTCCCCTTTTTTTAAAATTTCTGATTATAAATGATACCATGTCTTTATCTGCTCTCTCTGACCGTTCATGTTTCCACTAAAATGCTTGCTGATTCTTATCTTTGGATCATTTGTCCTTTCCTTGCATATCTATAAGAATTCTTCACATACTGTTGGGATTTCTTACGTTTAGAAATTCTCTTCAGAATGCCTCCACATTTCCATGGCTTCTTAATGAGTGAAGTTCCTGACATTGTTAAAGCCATCCTCATGCAATTTGTCCTGGCTTTCTTCATTTATAATATTAATGCTCCTTGAGAACACATTCTATATCTAGAACATTAAGATCCCATACATTTATATGATGTGTGTGTGCACACACACACATGTATGCAGTTGAACATATTCATATTATTCATAAGCCTTTTTCTTTCATCTCTAAAGTCTTCTACCCAATCAAGCAACCCTTGTCATTGTGTGGCTGTCCTTCAGCCTCTCACTAGCCCTGTCAGGAGACAGGTTTTCTGACACAAAGAGTCCAACTAAGGGCTCACTGTTTTCTCCATTAATATTGGGTTCTTTTCATCCAGAAAAGATGTCACTCTCTGTGACACTCCAGCATTATACTGGGCTTTGCTCTCTAGTAAGGTGTTCTCACACACCTTGTTCTTCCTTGGTCTGCATCAGATATTCTTGTCCCACAAAACAGCAGGGATTCTGGAAGGAAAGAACTGTGATTTTCTTATATATTTAGAGGAGACTTGGTTAGGTTTCATGCTGTTTAGGGTTTTTTTTTTGTTGTTGTTGTTCAATAAAACTGTATTGAATCCACAAAGATTTTAGGGTATGACCCTCATGTTTATAATAACCATGTGTGTGTGTGTGTGTGTGTGTGTGTGTGTGTGTGTAATATAATTTTCTGCTTTATCTACTTGGATTTTTAATATTTTGATCCATGTACTACATGTATATATTATGCCATTTTATTAGTTTTTATTAGTACACCATAGGTGTTCACATACTTTGTCTTTTATCCTTCTCATCTTCTATCCCTATCCACTACCCTTTGCTTGATCCTACTATTTTACTCTTACTTCCATGTCTCATGTATTCTGTTAATTTATTGCTCTATCCAAGATCTCCTTTTCTCCTCTCATAAACCCCAACCACAAGAGACAGATGTAAAAATTAAAACCTTAGCTCTACATTTCCCCAAAATTTGTAATTTTTGTCTTTCTGAGTCTGGGTTGCTTTATATCCGTTTCCATGTTTTCAGCTTTCAATATGTCCTTTTAAAAATACAACGTTCTAACCACTGATGGACAGAAATCCAATTGTCCAGAAATTTGTTTTTCTTGACTACTTTCTGAATTTGTGAGGGATTTTATAAAATACCACAGACTACTTTGTTTATTAAAACAGAAATGTTTTTTTTTTTGACAATTTTATAATCTAGAAAATAGATCAAGGTGCTTACAGCTGATGCTGTGTCTTGTAAGAGCTATGGGTTTCCATGACAGAGCCTCCTGGATATGCCCTAACAGTATGTGAAGGACAAACAACCTCCATCTGGGTTCTACAGTGAGAACAGTAAGCCCTTGGGTACTAGTATTGCCTGTCAGCCCTCCCTTGACATGAGGAACATTGGAGATTATGTTTCAACATATGAATTTGAGTGGAGGAAAGCACTTGGCCTACAGCCATCATTTTCTTATAATGTAATACTGATGCTTGCAATTCCTTTGTTGATTTACTAGGTTTCCCATGGATGCAGCAGTGATATCTGTAAATAGTTACAGTTGTGAATATGTTTGTATTTATACAAATTAATTATTTTCCATGCCATTGTTCCCTTGCTGAACATAAAACAAATAAATTAATAGTGTGTAGCTTTAACATGAGCTCCTTTTAAAGAGAATGCTCACAAGCAATTCAATATTGTCTATACATAGTTTATCTTAATGGTAGATATTCATTAATTATCAATTAAAGGATGTTTATTTTACTCATACAATAATTTTGAAATAATGTTTCTCAAAGTTTTTCTAAACTTTCCATTCTACATATATTAAGGGGGCTACTTTCCTGCACCTGTATTAATATAATAGATTTCATTAATGAGTTCTAGAATGTGGATAAACATTTTCAATCCTGGAATAAGTTCCTCTTGATGACAATCTGCTATATATTTAAAAACACTTTTTTATTCTCACTGCTAGGACTTTATGTAGAAATATTTTATGTATATGAATGGGATTCGAGCATAATTTCCTTTTGCACTACCAAACTTGTCTGGGTGTGAAATTAGTTATACCAGACACATAACATTACATTGTACAACCATATCTGTGTTTTGCTTTTTTGAAGTGTTTAGCACTGTATTCATGATGTCTGATTCTTGAATACTTCTGTGAAATCACTGTGGGCCTAACATTTTCTTGGCAAGAAGACCATTCACTGGTAATTCAGTTGCTAAACGGAAGAATAAAATCACTAAATGAAACCTCAGAGATGAAACAGCTTCTTTGAATTGAAACAATTAGGCCCCATTTATACGCCAAGAAGAAAGAATGCACTGGGGATAAAAGAGAGGAGAAGAAGAAAGGAAGGAAGCACAGGGAGGTCCCAAGAAGGGCAGGAGATTAAAGGACAGTTCCAATGCCCTAAGCTAGGGTGGGAAGATGTATCTCAGAAAGAGAGGCCAACTCTGTTCTGCAGACAGACAGGGAAGAAGGGAGAAGAGTTGCTTAAAAGATGACATAGGGGTGAAAGAAGAAAGAATTCTTGCCTATTAAGACTTTATTTTATTTGAGAGGTAGACAGATAGATGATAGATAGATAGATAGATAGATAGATAGATAGATAGATAGATAGATAGATGATAGAGTATGTGTGTATTAGACTGAGGTTTTCAGTAAAATGGGGGATGAGATTTGGTATTAAGAAAGTAAGACTCCAGAATGGTGTTGGCTTGTTATGAAGGAACAGGGGCAGGCCATGGATGGTAGTTTGGGTTCCAGGGGGACTATAGCTTCTGTGCATGGAGATCACTTTGGATTTTAAAATTAAGGGCCATTTTAAGATGTTAGCAAAAGACAGAACATGAGTAGCTGGAAAATGATAAGTGAAATTGGATTGGAGATAACAAAGGAAAAAGTCTGAAAAGATGAAATACTGGGAAAGAAAGATGGAGCTTAGCAAAAAGTAATATGGAGAGGTGGGATGCTTCAAAATGTCTTCTGGATATGATACAGCTATCATCTATATCAACCCACAGTAGCTGTGGCTTCCTGCGCCCCCACCCCCACCCCAAAGCCATGACATTAATAGAAGGGTGTAATTAAGAATAAAAAGGAGGTCACCTTGGCATAATGGAGGTAGAAGAAGGAAGTGTGGAGAATAGATTGAAGATACATTATGCACATGCCTGGAATTGTGAAAGAAAGAAAGAAAGAAATGAGAGAGAAAGAAAGAAAGAAAGAAAGAAAGAAAGAAAGAAAGAAAGAAAGAAAGAAAGAAAGAAAGAAAGAAAGAAAGAAAGAAAGAAAGAAGAAAGAAAGAGAGAGAACAGTATCTACAGTACCATAACAACAAAAGGCAGGTGACCAGAAAGAAGTTGAGGAAGTTAACAGCTGGGACAATGGCCCAGTCAGAAAGTATACTTTCTTTGCAAGTATAAAGCTCTATGATTGATCCACAGCACCCATTAAAAGGCTAGGATGGTGGCATATGCTTGTAATCCTAGCAATGAGGGGTGGTAGTGGATGAAAACAGGAAGCTCTTTAAAGCCCACTGGTCAGTCAGACTAGTCAAATCAGCAAATGCCACACTCAGTGAGAGACCCAATCTCAGAAGTTAAGGTGGAAAGCAATTGATGTACTCAATGCTGACCTCTGGCCTCTAAACATGCACATGCACACACACACACACATGAACACACACATAGGCATGCACACACATACAGATATATGTAGACATATATACATATACAAACCAAAAATTAAAAAATAGTAGATTAAATTCATATCAATTGGACTTATCTAGGTGAAAGTTCTTGGTTCAGGGTTGGCTTATGGGTAGTTGAGTGACAAAAAGTTGATCCCCAGAGAGGCCCAGTGCCATGCTCACCTTGGACATTTCTGACATAGGATGATCCCAGGTCTTTTTGCCTCTAGAATCTTTTCACTTAAGCATGACTGCACCCTCCTAGAAAGGTCAGGGATTTGGATGTTTAATTCACGACACATGCAAAACTTCCAGAATAAAAGTAGAATATAAAGTCCTTGTATCAGCAATCCCACAAAGTTAGGACAGGTGGCAAGTGGAAAAAACATTTCCACAGAAACTGCTGCATGGTGAGGACGAGCACCTGTAATTTATGGAGAACCAGACTGTGGGGGTTACAGCAAGAGATGTAATCATTGCATGGAGTTGTCACAGGAGAGAAAGCACCAGCAAAGGTAGGCAGGTGTCAACCATGTGCCTGCCATCCTGCAGCTCCGCATCCATGTCTCTTCATTCAGAATAAACTCAAGTCCCCGGATGAGCACTTGCCTATAAGCTAAGATGTGATTTAAGACTACATGGCATGTGCAACGGGCATACAAAACCAGCTGTCATAATATCCTGGGCAGATCTCCTGTCTCCTGTGGTCAGTGGAGCATCTCACAAAAGTAGGTGATGTTTTAATTTAAGCTTAAAGCACGAGTGTTTTGTTTTGTTTTTCCAGAGAGACTTAGTGACATTTCAAATAGAAGAAATACAGAGTATAGAGCATTGTGGGTCTCACGCCCACTTTTCACAGTGGCCAGAACATGAGGGAGGTTTTGCGTGGGGGGTGAAGTTGGCAGCTACTGGGCCCCTGTGGTAATGGGATCAGCATGGATAGTCAGGGGCAACAGTTGTAATGAGAATGTACACAGAGTTCTGGAGCCTGGTTTGCCATTGCCTGGTTTTGCCCACGAGGCTTCACAGAGGAGGCGATGTTTGCACAGAATTTGAAGAAATGTTAGACGAGTGGGTGACTGCTGAGCCAATAAGAGGAAGTGAAAAAAACATTCTCAGTGCCCTGAAAAGTCTCCGAGAAGAGAGTTCCCAGTGCCCAGCAATGGTTATTAAAAGCTGGAGGCTATTGGGTGGATGCTTCTATCTATTTCCTGAGCTAACTGCAAACTAACCTTGCCCTGCACTGCACGGAGCCACTTCCACCGCAGTGCTGACAGTAACATCACTGGTGTCAACCCTGCACCTTCTCATCAGGCAAGGGAGGTGCCCTTGATGAATTGTAAAATCCACAAGCAAATGTCACAGCCTTGTGGTCTGTGAAATCAGCTTCTTCTCTCATGTTTCCGTATATACAATTTAAGGCTCTCTTCCGTTCTCCAGTCTCCCTCCCCAACCCACCCCTAGGGAAAAAATAGCAGCTTTCTTGTTCTTCATTCTGTATTAACCCAGAACCCACTTATTAGTTCCCAAGACGAGCAAGCAAATGGAATGGGCATTTCACATTTAAAATCTGTCCTGAATCCCTTTTGCCAACCATGTGGCTTGAATGCTATTATTCCTACTTTACTGACAGTACATTGTAAGCCCAGAGATCAAGAGATTTGTCTAGCTACATATATCTTCTGTAATTGGAGAGAACAAAAAGGGAGAAATAGCCCGCTGTGTACTTCGTACTGCTCTAGACATAGGGTCATGATCTGTTCCCTATCCTCATCGTGTCCAAAAATAAATAAACAAAGAAGGGAGGGGTGGGAGGAAGGAAAGGAGGAAGAGAGGGGAAGCTAAGATAACTTTTCTTAGTAACTATTTTGTTGCTGACCAAAGGCAGGGTTTCTTTCCATCTAGAGGTTGGCATTCAGTCCCTCATGGCAAGGAAGTCTTCATCCTATGACTACATTTGGGATGTAGAGAGTCATGGAGGCTACCCCCTAGCTCATTTCCTTCATTTTGTTCAATCCTGGTCCCCAGACCATGGAATGGTTCTGTCCATATTTGGAATAGCCTACCTCAATTAACCCAGTCCAGAAAGTCCTTAATTAATCCTGTCCAGTAAGTCCTTTACAGTCATGTCTGGAGGCTGGTTAACCATGATTGACCATCATTGTAATAATCACTGAGCGCATCTCATTTCCTCTACTGTTTACCAGCAACATCCTCTTTTCTTTATCCAAAGTCCAACCATACTTCTTTTCCATGCAGCCTTCTTTTCCATGAAGCCTTGTTCTTACTAGAACAGGATAGCTTGACCCCCACTCCATGCTAATATAAAGACTGGAATTCTTGCCCACTGTAATAACCTCCTGTCATCTGGTGTGGCTTGTGTTAGTCAACCAAGGATGGCATTAAAATAGTTATTAAGGCCTCTTGATTCTAATCTGTGATGCTCTTCATGGCTTCTGCATCTGGGGTACCTACACCACAGTCCATCTTTCTGTGGTAGAGCTAATAGCTCAGAAGGCAAGTCACATCTGCACTACTTCAGGGAGAGACAAGAGTAATGGGTAGAGGGGAGAGAATAGGCTCACTGGAGTGTTGTCGACAGGGAATGGTTCAACCCCAGAGAATGCAGGAGGGAGCATCAAGATTAAAGCATTTGTTCATTCCTGCGTCAAGGCAAGGGCTTGACTCTGTAGTCCATGCACTCCAGAAGTTCTAAAACATGGGATTTCAAGGCCAATGAGGTAATCACTGTATATGAATATATCTTAACAACCCACAACAGTGAACACTAGAATACAAAGAGACTTGTTATGAAGATTCTCCCCTGGATATCATGCCCAATCACACTCAGCCTGGATCTACCAAGCTCTTTCTGAAGAGGATACTTGGGCCAAATATCTGCTTATGAATGCTTGATAAACCCTTAGTTGGGGATATCCTGAAAGCTTCAGAGACACTCAGTAAATTTTGGATAACATTATGAATGTTAATTAACATTAAGGTGATGCTTGCTCTGAGAAGACATGATAAAAAATCAAATCGCTTAACATGAGACTAATGCAGACTAACACACTCTTTACTATGACTGCAGTCCATGCTTCAAACATCTGGGGTACTCACTACTACACATCTCCATGTCTGGACATACCGTCACATCTTAACTGCCTATTACATTCTTGTTTATCAGAACTAAAGTTCACATTTGCCTATATTTCATGAGGAATAAAGAATAGGTTATAATATCTTCACCTGCCACAAATGGATCTCTTGACTATTCTGACTTACTTATTTTATAATATCATCACCTCTCATCTTCAAGATAGTCCTGGCTCCAAAAACCTTGATGAGTATGCCATCACCTTAGGCCTTCTTTGCTACTTCTTGCAAATTATCTAAGCAAAGCACCAAATAACAGATGCCCCCTTTACAAGCTAGGAAAGTTACACCTACGAGAAGTTGTTATTGCATTGTTTGCAATAACAAAGTAGAGGAGGTAGGTTGCCATGCACAATAGAGGAGACAACTTGAACAAAATAAAAGATGATACACTGTTAACCAACGATCCTAAGTATTGTTTATTTGTGTCTAAAAACTAAGTGTTCTATTAGGTAAAAAAATAATTTATCAAAGTTTTGTGATATGATCACATTTTTGTATCAATAGAACGGAACAAAACAACTTGAAAATTCACAAAACCAATAAAGGTGGGGAGTCTGAAGTGCTCTGTATTCTGTCCACTCTCCGTATGATCCAGACATCACAAGATAATGCATTCTCTCTTCATCATCAAGGCAAAAATAAATGTGAATTACTTAAATAGCCTTGATTCAAATGTTCCAAAGTCTGTAATCTTTTAAATAGTCCTCTATTCTATTCACTCTTCCTATGAAAAGGATACATGTTTTGGTCCTATTTTTGACCACTATTGGGATGTAGCTAGAATAGAAAGAAGGGGTCCAAACCTTCAAGTGGAGACAAGGAAGTGCAAGGACTGTGGGCATTCCTTACACCACCCTGGCTTTGTATGCACTGTTATTTGATTTATTACACGATATGCAATTTCTTGTGCCTGGTCAGCAGCAGCAGAATGATGGACCAGTGGGACAAACTCAGCCTGAGCAAGGTGTAGTATCACATCTGACTCAGACTCTGGGCTGGGATCCAAGAGACAGAGATGCTAGGGAAAATATTGCTTGAAGACGGTGGCTGGTCAGGTTTGAACAAAGTCCTTTGCCTATTTTATTCCTCAGGCTTCCTTGGTCCTATGCTAGCATTTTCTTTGTTTTAAGAAGGGGACTGAAGTTTGGAGCATCCCAGATCTTTGGATACCAGAAGACAAACCCTGGTAAACATGCCTCTCATCATCTCTGTCCCAGGGTCTCACTGATGCTGGATGTGTGGATCACCAGTGGATGTTCTGACTCATAGGGAACTGCTGAGCTGTTTTTGCTTTATGTGTAAGTGGGAACAATGGCTTCAGCTTTGCCTGCCTTTTGTGTGTGTGTGTGTGGGGGGAATCTTTTAACCAACAAAAAAGACAAATATCTAAAGGCATTAAACCATCCACTCCTTACATGTATTTTCATAATCCAAGCTAGTTTCATGCATAGACATTTCATTTTGAAGCAATCCAAGTCATCCCCTAAAATACCATTTCTACACAAATGCATCTTTGGAAGCCTTTGTGAAGACTTCAATTAAGATTTTGGTGTTTAAAAGAAATGAATTTCATCTCTCCCCACATACAAGTAATTTACTAACATCCTACATAAAGGATCCTTTTCATTTAAAAAGAAGAAATCTTAATAATGGATGATTGCTTTATGAATATGAAAATTACATATCTGTTGCATAATCAGACATTTAATTGACACATCATTCCACTTCCCATGGAGTATGTGGAACAGATTTGGAATTATGTGACTGATTGTTCTCCTGCTTTATCTTGAAAATGAGAGGACTATTATTTTGCTAAGAGTATAAGGAAATATCTCATTGAAATATTCTGTTATTGATCAAGCACCTGTTATATATGCATGCAAAAGACTGTTATAGGATTCACACTGTTCAGGGAGGCATGCCTGCTACATTGAGGCTCAAAACTCAGGCAGGTCCTGGGCAGATCATTATAATGTTCACTAGGTAAAAATATATATCAAGAAAGCGTTTGAAGAAACAAGAAAACAGGGAAAACATGACCAAATCCTAAGGGTCAACTTTGGACAAACATTTGAAACATAGCTAATCCCCAACACAGTACTCTCTGATGGGTACCAACAGCTCCATCTCACACACGAAATGATTAAACCACAGCAAGAGCGGCATATCTCCCTGAACACAGGTTGTAGAAATCAAGAGAAGAATACTGTAGATTCAAAATGTTTGCTGCTGATTTATACTAAGCTGCCACTCCCGTGAATTATAATAATAATATTAAAAATCTCACAAGGTTTCTGGTAGAACAGCCTCAGAGTGATGAGACAGAAAGTATTCCAAGGGGACTGGGAATTAAGAGGCAGGCTTTGGACTGAAAGCTACAGGGTAGAGAATGCTCCAGAAAGAAGCAGGAGTGTGGAGAAAACTGGTGCATTGTCAAGTGTGTGTGTGTGCGTGTGTGTGTGTGTGTGTGTGTGTGTGTGTACATGTGCATGCCTGTGTCCAGGTCTCCAGGGTTACTGGTGTACTATACAGATCCATATCATGTTCAGTTTATACCATCTCCAATCACGAGTGCATTGTGACATTGTCAGCAGTTCAGGAGGACACAGACATTATGTGATCATACAGAATGTATTCATGGGGTGGGGAGCCATGCACAGGTAAACAGCATTTTCCCCTAGCAGTACAAATGTATTAACTCCTTGGATGGTACAGACATAGGAGAGTACAAGTTAAGAGAAAAACAGTCCTGGTGGCAGCCATGCATTCTGAGTAACAAATACTCTCCTTTCCACTTAAAACTTATCTAAACTTCTACTGATCCTTCTTCCTGGAAAGTGAGTACAATAGTGCATGCGTATGAAGTTGTTATAGAAGTATCTCAAACTACGTAAACCTTAATCAAAATAGCACTCACCGAGACCATCTGTTCTCTCTGATGAGAAGTATTCCGCTAGTATAATACAATGTGCCAAAGATGTAATTTAATTGGACCCCAGAGGAAGGTATGAGTTCTTAATAAAAGGTAGATATTTAGCTGTGTCTTGAAGAAGAATGGAGGAGTACTCGTGCAAATGTTTAAAATTTAAATCTGCCCATGGTTCTGTCCTATACTTTGTGCATCACATTCAGATCCAATAGTTTGCTTGGGACACATGTCAATCACATAGTTAGGCATATATCCTAGGATATATGGGCAGTGCACATAGGGCTTGATGGGTATAAAATCATAAAGTAATTTCAAAAAGAGAACATAATAGAATAGGAGTCTGGAGGAATTTGGAGTTAGGTGAATGTGATCAAAATTCATTTATGAAATGTTCAAAGAATAAAATATTAAAAAGAATATTCAACTTATGTACATATAACTTTATCTTAACATACAAACAGAATTATATATATATATATATATATATATATATATATATATATATATATATATATATATGAAATTAGGAGTTTAATTTATGAATATCACTCAGACTTAGGAATGTGAGATCTCCTTACATATAAGCAAGGACCTTCTGGATTTATAGACATAACCCCAGAGTCTGAGCTTCCATTTTGACACTAAGCAGAGACACAGAATACAAAGATTTGAAGATCCAGATATCAAAAGGCAGTTCTCAGGGTGAGAACATAGTTTAGTGGTGAAATATGTGCCTGGCATGCAAGAGGTTCTGGGTTCAGTCTGAAGCGGCTTTACCTGCATGCAATAAGGACACATGCTCCACTATGTTCATAGCAGCCTTATTTATAATAGCCAGAAGCTGGAAAGAACCCAGAGGTCCCTCAACGGAGGAATGGATTCAGAAGATGTGGTATATCTACACAATGGAATACTACTCTGCAATTCAAAACAATGAATTCACGAAATTCCTAGGCAAATGGTCAGATCTTGAAAATATCATCCTTAGTGAGGTAACCCAATCACAAAAGAACACACATGGTATGCAGTCACTGATAAGGGGATATTGACCCAGAATCTCGGAATACCCTAGACACAATCCGCATATCAATAGATTTCTAAGAAGATGGAAGGAGAGACTCCTGGTCCTGGAAAGACTGGATGTAGGGGAACGCCAGGACAGAGTAATGAGAGGGGGTTGAACGGAGAAAAGAGGGAGGGAAGGGGGCTTATGGGACTTTCGGGGAGGGAGGAAATGGGAAAGGGGAAATGATTTGGAATGTAAATTAAAAAAAAATAAAATAAATAATTAAAAAAAAGGAGTTCTTCCTAATGACAGAAAATTCTTAATTTGGTTTCAGTTCAAGTAGACAAGTGAGTATGAACAGAAAGACTAAGAACCAAATTCTTCGGTATTTTTGACCCAACAAAGAACTCTATGCTCCATTACTCCACTGTCAGAATTGTCTAGATGTCCTGATCATAAGTCAAGCTCATATATAATCATGCTCAGTCTCAGAAAGTAATTTATTAGTTATCCATGGATCAAAGTCAAATGAAACAGAAAATCAAGGAACGGAAACTAAAGCAACAACAGAGACTCTACTGCTCCATCGCTGGTCAGAATTCACCTCTGTGTTCTATACACCGAGGATAAGTGTCCCCATTTCTGTTAGCAATTTCCCTGCATCTAAAGGGTAAATCCAGAAGGCATCTATCCACCTCAATAGAAGACATACCCAACCATAAAAAGATAGGACTTTTCTTTTAAAGGTATGAGATTTTCTCTCATACAAATGAAAAGAGAGTATATTTCAGAACTTTATTAATGAAGAAATGAGCAATGTGGTAATAATTGAGACATGCTCAGAAAATTGATTGAAAAATTTTTCTGAGTGTGGAATGTAGGAATGTCCTTGTATGGTCTAGGGTGTTACTCCACAATTCTATGACAGAAGAGATTCAGAAGGTGGTCAGAATTTGTGAGCGAGAAGTGAGGACAGGGTGAAAGAAGGAAAAAACTGAGGGAGGGGTCAGTAAAGGATGGATATGTAGCATTTCTTCCAAAAGAACAGAGATGGCTCTTTGTTGCCTCATCATCCCAGTCTTAGGACTTTTACACTACAAGCCCATGTTAAACAATTCCATGAGAGTCCAACACTGAAGTACTAAGTTCCTTGAGGTCAAGTGAAGTACCAGAACACACAAAAGAACCCATTTCTAAGATACAGTACTTATTCTTGGACATTCCCTTTAAAAATTATTTGTTAATTTTCCCCCTTTAAAACAAACAAGGATTTAAACCTACAAAGAGCAAATCCCTACTAAGAATAATTTTATCTCAAATGTATTCAAAGTACTTTCATCAAATATGAATATTTATCGATATGTACATATGCAATTTTACATGTGTGTTGACCTCTAAAATACCATGATACAACATGTCAACATATTGGATGGCATACTGCACAACATTTGTTGAGACCATTCAGTGAGCCAGCTCTTCAGTGACCTTGTTGGAAAGATGTAGAAAGCACTGTGCCATTACCAGGAGTTTCATTCAAATACACCTGGGTATAATATGTGCAGGCAGCATTGTAGCATTTGTGGTTTGAGGCAAGGCTCCTTACTTCTCTGACTCTCTTCTTCCATGATGAACTGGATAGGATGCCTGTGAGCTTTTGCCTTGGCTTATCTTCTAATGAACCCTGAAGACTGAATAAACCACAAAAAAGGGAAAGAGAGGTATAATGGTTTGAGTAAGAAATATCCCCCACAGACTCCTGTATTTGGACACTTGGTCCTGATTGGTGGTGTTTGAGATGTTATGAATCTTTTAGGAGATGGGACCTTACCAGTAGACAGGCTCCTTCTACTTCCAGTTTTCTCTGTTTCCTTTTGAATTGTTGATAGGTGATCTCGTCAGCTTTCTACTCTAGCTGACATGCCTCCCCTGCTATTAATGGACTATCTCTTTGAAACCATAAGCCAAAATGATTCTTTCTTATGTTGTCTTTGGTCATGGTGTCTTTTATTTTAAAAAATAAAAGTAGTAAAATGTAACTAATACAGAGAAGGATATCTAAGAAAATTGAGGACTATCAATATAGAAGGAAGAAAAAAATGTCTAATGGCTATCACATGGCTGGGAATTATTTAATTAATCTATGCTTTCTAAAGAGAGTCAGCCCTGGAATTAGACTTTTATTGGACATGCTTGTGGATACCTGCATGAAGAGCATAGGTAAGCATTGCAGAGGCTTGCAAAATTCACTTTTACCACCTTGCAAATGATTAATTGATATTGTTATAAACAGGGTTGCTAATGGGTGAAAACTTAAGCAATGGATAAACTGTACTTCGCTCACAAACAGCAAAACCTAGTTGCTGAAGCTATTGAGCAGAAAGGAAGACACTATGAAGGAATAGATATGGTGTCTTGTCACCCATGAAACCTCAGTTGTTTGCTCTCTCTTTCTCCTTCTCCCTCCCCCTGTTCCCTCTCTACACCTCCCTCCCTCTCTCCCTCCCTCCTTAAAAGAAAGTGATTTTCATTCTGTCAACAGTTGCTGACTGCCAATAGCTTCCAGCAAGGGAAACCACCCTAGGGGACCAACCATCCTTCTGCATCTCTGCTGTAGAGATGCCTGATACAACTACCTTCTATCAGCAGCAGGTTCAAACAAACCCCATTGAGCAGCTGTTCTGTCCTGCACTCTGCAGGTGACGCTTTTCAAAAAGTGCATTTTTCTCTAAACAAGTAAACCTGTCACCACTGAGATGTTTACAATCCATTCTCTAAACGAGAAGCTGCAGACACAGATCAACTAATTATTCCTCTCATCAGCACATGGGCAGGCAATGACGGGTACTGATTTAAAGCAAAATTGCCTATTCTTTGCACTGTGCCTGCCATCCTTTTACAGCATGTGAACCCCCTGCTCCTGAGGCTTCCAGCTATTTGTAAAGTTGCCTGGATCCTTCTGCAGGATTAGAGTGGATGTTAATTGCCTACACTGGAAGTCTCTTTCTTCTTTCCCCCAGTGGTTTGCATTTATGGTTGAAAGCCTCTGCCTTCCTTTGCTTCATTTACTTCTTATTCCCCCCATATTCTATGTGTAAAATACTCATACAATAAAAGCATGTGGGACTATACGATACATTCCAAGTACTGGGGAACTGATCTGGTTTTAGTTATTTATCAGATACTTGCATACGCACTATGAACCTATCACCACCAGAGTGAAATGTTCTAGCTAGCCAGGTATTTACTTGGCCCAAAAGATCTTGTGAGTTGCAGTTAACTGTCAAATGAAAGAGAAACTTGGATCTAATTGGCCCACTGCTATTCTATGCCGTTGGCAGAACAGAAAATGAACTGGGCTTCCCAGTAGGGGAAGGCAAACTTTATCTACCATTGTTAGGTTGTAGTTTCTGAAGAGACACACCAACCACAGGCTGTTTTACAGTCCCAGGATTCATGGCTATTTCTCACTATTATTGTTAACCAAGCCTAGCACTGGCATAGCACTGGAATAGGATGACTCTAATCTTCAGGTCTCCCAGCCTCAGTTGAATGTGTGCCATAAAACAGACTTTGTATTAAGTAACTCTTTCTGGATAGTACAAGCCCAAACATGGGGGCTTCGCACTATGATTCACCTGTGGTAGGAAGTCACACTTAGCTGAGTGGTTCCCCTGGTAGCCTGGGTTAGGTTTTCATGTCTATCTGTTTGTAGTGGCACATTAGCTAGAGAGCTGTCCCTGGAAATAAGAAAACCAACTTCAATTACCGGGATGTGGGAGATAAGAGGGACAAATGTGCCAGCTGCAACTCATCTTTCAGCACATCTCCCTGAGTTTGTGGACTTACCAGTGGATCACAAGGAGCAATCAATAAAAGCATGACCTGAGGATGGAGAGGTGGATTAGTGATAAGGAGCATATGATGCTCTTCAGAGGATCCAAGTTTGGTTCCAAGCACCCAGTTCAAGTAGCTCATACCCAACTATAACTCCAACTCCAAGAGCTTGAATGTGTCTTCTGGCCTCTGAGGACACTACACTCACATGTACAAATGCACATACAGACACAAATATGCAAATAATATAAAAAAATAAATAGAACCCACATGTATCTACTTTGTAGGCTCTACCCATGTCACAAATACTGTTATTCATTTGGCCAAAACAAGGAACAGGGCCAAGTTCAGAATCAACATAAAAGAACATCATTAAAGAACAATATTATGGAGAGGTAAATGCACAAGCCACCCACAGACATCCTCCTGATGTTGATGAGCCTTTATCTGAGTACTAGCCTACATCTTTCTTCAAATCTCACTTTATTACAAGAGGCATACAGCCCTTTTCTGTGTTCCCAGTGGGGCTCCCAATTTACTTGGATGAATTCCATAGATAACCAAGCTGCTTCTCCAATCATCAGCTTTCTCCCCGACGAGAAAGAACACTTTGCATTTATTTGCATTTATGACAAAAAAGAGAGAGTTGGGGTGATTATTTGCAGAACAATGAAGATCTGATTCATGCTTGTTTTTCTCTGTGACTATTGTTGAGAAATAGCTGATGATTCTTCTTTCAAAAAGCCAAATGACAAAACGGACTGCCAAATTACTATCCGCTGTAAGAGCCATCACTGTATATGCCCAGCATAAACTAATTAATGCAGTAAACAATGAAATATAACTAGTAATAATGAAGCCTAGAACATAGTTAATTTCAACATAGATTCCCTTTAAATTTTTAAAAAATACTAATTGTACATGTTTGTTAGTCATGGCACACATGCAAAGGTAAGAGAACAACTCTGAGTACTGACTGTCCTTACTGTGGATTCCTGGGATGGAACTCAGGTTGCCAGAATATTCAGCAAGCACTCTAACAAAACGAGCCATCTCACCATCCTCTGATTTAGTTTGTTCTGTTCCTATCTGAGAACCTTTAACAGGGTTTTTTGTTGTTTTCCCACGTGCCAGGCATGTGGTTGTGGCGGACATGGAAGTCGAACTTGTGAAGGGAAAAAAAAAATTGGACAGAAAATGAGGCATCACTGGTTCCTGCCATTCCTCAAAGATTCCTGATCTGCTATACATAGCATTAGATCTAAATTGGCTCCCTGTATACTGGTGAGAAAGCAAAAAGGAACAGAGACCAGGGTGGCGTGGCCATTTTCCCCATTTTGACAGTAATCCTCACAAGTGATGATACTTTACCCATTCCTTCTAAGTTACCTCAGTAGGCAGGGTTTTCACTGGAGAATGGTCTGGCGAGATACAATTGGCTAAGGATTTAGGGTCATGGGATTGACTCAGACACTGTATATAAGTTTATAGGCCGGACAATAAACTCAGATCTTTGCTCTGATGCTGGTCTCTGAAGTCAGCATTCCTGGGATTTGTCACATGACTCCGTCGCCTCTCACCTTCCCACCCCCATCTCAGTCCTGTTCTCACATGTGGTCTCTAGAAAGTCCCACCATGTGCAATAAATATTCTGGATTAGCAGCAAAGTTGGCTTGTGCTCTTATCTATTGCTTGATAGACCATGACCTTTGCAGCCATTCCTTCTACTAGACAGGAACCATTTAATAGCACCGCCTGAGAAGGTCAACAGCTTGGCAGGAAATGTCACATGGAGTGTGATGCCTTATGTATCATTTCACAATGAAGCAAATTCTCCTAGATAATTAGGTAAACTTCAGAAGCACTTGCAAAAGGATACTCTGACATTGTTAGGGAGCCTGCATGTTCTCTATCTGCTTCCAAAGATTGGGGGAAATGTTACTCATATCAATTTTAATATTCCAACATGGAAGTCTAAGCTTGGGGAAAGGTATTGATGGAGAGAGACTCCACTTGTGATGAGATCTGTGATTCAACCATTAGTGAACTCAGGCTGCATAGATTGTTTTCAAGTAACTTATATGTGTTCATTGATTTATCATAAGATCAGTGGGCTGAGGATAAGCAGGCTAATTAATGCAAGAATGTGTGCTCACTTAAAACTCTTCCAACAAAGACAGCTGACATTAAGCAAGCAAGAGTGATTCTTTACCACAAAGATCATCATTATAGCTTCATGATATAAATTCCCAGAGTATAAAAGTTATAAGCCAGTGTTGGGCACTGCTAATTAAGGTCAAAGTCTACGATTGTCTGGCTTGCCTACTGAGCTTGGCACAAAATGGGGGACTCCCTTTACCAGCAGGGCTTCTTTTTCTCTGACTTTTCTGGGGATTCCGAGACCCCCTATACCCTCTACCTGAGGAATATCATGTAATCTTGGTGAGATTGCAGGTTCAGCTTCCTTTCTCCCAAATAAGAATCTGTCCAGCAAGCCTCCGAGACTCCTGAAATCCTCTTCACACAGAGGAGGCATTCACAGAACTTTAAAACTCTAGCCAATGATTTCCATTTACCATGAAAACTCCTTCCCACTCTCCAAGGCCCAGATATACCCCTGGTACACCCACAAATAAAATGGATGTGTTATAAAAACCCACCTCACATAAAGGTATATGCACAAGCCAAGATAGTCTCAGAGAGCTGTGTCATTGAAAATCATCAGAGAAGGCCTCTGCCTAAAAGAGCTGTAACAAGAAGATCCTCAAAGAAGGCCCTCTCTCCTCATGCTTTCTCCCCCAGAAGTCACTCCCAGCCAGACCAGGATCCTGTAGAACCCCACCCATTCCAGACACCACATGATCCCTAAGCCTGGTATGCAGTGGTTTCTGGACAGCCTGAGAAAGAAGAAACGGAGGACACAGAACCACAGCTAGACCCCAAAATGCATTCTATAAGTAGGTATGTCTAAGGATATCCCTCAAATACTGCATGCTTTCTCTTGCATGTGGATCATAAATATGTATGTGATGTGTATGTATAAGTATTCCTTCAAAAAGGACAAAGTTTTGATGGGAAGGTAGTAGAATACATGTGATAAGAAAGCAGAACAGAGTTAGTAAAGGGCTGGCAGAAAAAGAGTGTTAAGTTAAACACAACACTGACCTTTACCTTTAATGTCATCTTCTGCACCATAAAGGAATCATTTACATTTTGAGCATTCAGAGTCTACAAAGGAGTATATGTCCTCAGATTCTGGGTCCCATTCAACAGTAAACCCCAAAACAAAGAAAACACTGGACAATGATACATTCTATGGGTGTCTCAGTCAGGACAATGAGAGGCTACACAGACCTTCTTGGCTTACATTTAAGTATCAGGAAATTGTTTCCTAAGTATTTACCTGGTGGGATGAACTTGAAATTACAATTTTATTATGTGAAGGCTGCTTTTGAAATCCATGCACAAGCTTCTAACTGCTAGCACTAAAGGTAAATTATTATGCCATTTGCTATCTTAATTTTCTCCAAAGAAAGCCCATTTAGAACACACGGTTAAGGAACTCAACTCCCTGTCATTATTTCTGATCAGACTCCTACCTATTACTCCCTCTTTGTCTATTTGCAAAGAATGCTTCTCAATTAAGCTGCTTCACTCTGAGAATGGGAATTGAGATCTCAGGTTCAGCTGAAATGACACAATTTACCAGCAGTCCCTCTATTTCTTTAAATAATGGCTGGTCCAATGTCTGCTTCATTGTTTGTTGTCTAATTTTCCTTTGAGAAAAAGAGAAAGCTATAGCAATGTTTAAACACGATGAGCAAATTGGAAAATTGACACAATTATCCAGAAATTTGGGGATAAGAAGAAAACAATAATCAAATGGGATATAATTGATGCTTCAGTGGATACTGGGCAAACGGGACATTATTATCCATCAAACACATCTTTACTTTGTCTTAGTTCATAGATTCTATGTCCAGAGATTTTGCTCTGAGTTCACTTTAATGTCTACACTCTAGATGGACTCCAGTCAAATCTTGACCACCTTGTCTACCAGCTGCTGCATGATCTTCCAAGGGAGATATAAAGAAACACTATCCACCAAGAATGGGCAGAGATAATCAAGCCAAAGAGAGAATTCCATCCAAGCCTAGCTTTGTGAGACCAGTTTATTGGAGTAACTCACAGGAGCATAGGTGAATGTTGGACAGCTGAATAATAAAACAATCCCACCCCAGCAAGATGACTAGTCATAGAGGCTGCACCACTGAAGTCTCTTGGCCAAACAATGGAAAGTTCCTGAAGCATCCCCCTCTAGTTCCTTAGTTGTTCATCTTTCAGATTACCTTGGGAAGGCTCAGGCTTCTTGTTGTTCTTGTAAAAGATGCTGGATTTCATAAGTTCTGGAGTTCTAAGAGCTTGGTCATCTGAAACATGTAAGTTACATGAGCTCCTCCATCTCCATGAGAGAACAGTAAAAAAATCTCATCTCATGAGGAGATATCATAGGTGCTCAGATTCAAGATAGTTAGGATCATAAGCAAGCTAAAGGAAACACAATAGAAACAAATGTGTACATAGTATATATTGGATATAGGTTCATCTCTGTTCAGTTTTGCTAGCTATGTAAAGAAGGATTCTCTGTAGGCTTCTAGTCCTGCCACTGTCAAGTGATGATAACAATGTAACATCAGAAGTACCCTGAGAGTTAAAGTTACAAATGGGTTTCACAGTTTCCAGTAGCTAACAGGTGGCTAGCAAACACATTGCCATGGTCTTACCCCTCCTCCCAGGAAGTTGCTGAGGTAGGACAGGATTTGGATGCATGGTGCCCTTTCAAACTCCCTAGCATTAAGAATATTGCTTAAAATGTGAAAGAGAATGCCCCACTTTGGATATATTGAACTTCATTCCTTCTACAGAGGAGCACAGGAGAAGAGGTTGTTCTGCATAGACAAATGAGACTGCAAAGAGAGACTCTCTTTAGAGTCTCTGAATCAAACACAAATAATGTCTGAGTTATATTGTAACCTAGAAAAATGTCATTTTAACCTAGAGTTCTACTTTTCCTTTCAGAGCTATGCCTCAGTATAAAGTCTAACTTGGAAGCTGAATATGGAGAAATGACAGTGCAGAGCTGGAGTTAGTGGGTGAGAGTGTGTAACTTTAATTTTTTTCAAAGCCTACTTTTAACGTTGGTTCCTAAAGGCTTTAACCTCTCTTCTAGCCTACCACCCACCAGAGGTAGTGGAAAAGAAAGGATACGGGGAAGTGGACCTGTTTAGAAATTGTTCTTTGGAGCAAATCCCATCCAAGTTGTCAATAAAACACTTCAGTTCCCAGGTTAGCAGCAGCTTGATCCACTTGCAAACACGTCATGGATACACCACCAGTGGAGTTCGGTAGCATCAAGATAGCAGTAGTGATGGCATGATGTAGCAGGAACAGCCAGGGCGCAGCTGAATTGGCAAGAGTCAATAGGAGGATTTGGAGCAGCAGAGACACAAGGAGTAGTTCTGGTTGTGCTTCTCTCAAATTAGAGATCAGCAAAGACTCAAGATCAAGAAGTGTTGCAGAGCAAGCTCTACCAGCAAGCTCCCCTCACAGTGAGTTGAGTCCTATTTATACTCCCTCCAAACATCACTTGTCCTCCACAGGTCTTGCCTCACCACGTGAATCTATCTCAGCTGACATCACTCTGCCAATCAGCCCAACTACTCAGAAGCAGCAGGGAGCCTCAGCATACCGCCAGACGTTTTTTTTTAGTGCATTTCTCTCTATGGAGACCCCCCAAAACTGGAGCTCAAGTACACAATGTAAGGTGGAACAATACATGCAAGTAGTTAGCAAAGAATGCAAAACATCCTTTCATCTATGTCTGCTTCAGAAACATGTTTCTTCATGAGTCTGCCTTAGCAAAACATCCTTACACCTGTGTCTGCTTCAGGAAAACACTCCTTCATGTGTTTGCCCCAGAAAAAACACCATCTGACACAACTGACTTTCCAAAGAACCCTTAAGTTTCCACTTCAAGAATGTTTCCTTTTGGGTGTATGAGGTCCTATTCTAAGAATAACCATGTGCTGAGTCCTAGATCCTAGGAAAAGCTCACCTTGCATGACCACAGGAATGGTACACATCTCATTGAATGAAAGATCTTGAGCTTATTACAAATTAGCTTGACCTTTGTGAGTAAAACATACTCTTATAAGTCAGAGAGCAAAGGGCAAGCAGAGTAAGAGCAGAATTCGGGACTGGAACAAACAGGTCAGAAAGGTGTGAACTATTGACCAAATATTCCTAGTAACTCTTAGAAGCTAGAAATAACAATTCTTCCAGTTTAATTCTTCCCCTTAAGGCTTCTCAAAGAAACACAGTACTACTGACCCATTTGGATCCTTGACTTTCAGAACTAAGAATGAATTTGTACTATTTTAAACTACTAAAATTGTTTAACATAACCATTATAGCAGCAAATGACATTAATGCATACAGGCAAATCACATGCACAGCTCTTACCATAGCTAAAGCCATCAACATAGAAAGGTGATGTTTTCTTAGGTAATACCAGATGAAGGCCCCTTGGCCTCAGATCTCCCACAGGGGAGTAGAAGAATTGACTGGGCTCACAAAGTGTTATGCTGTCAACATTGACATGTTGACTAAGAATGCATCTTAGTTTACCTGCAATGTCCCAGTACCCAAGGCCTTGTCACCTTGGTAATAGAAGCAAGAGTGATCCTTGGGGAGTTTGCAAGTAACCAAGAGATTTCAGCCAAACTCAAGAGATGTATACCACATGCCCACAATAAAGATGGAAGCCATTACAGCTGGAGAGCAGACAATCTACATGGTCTTTTTAGGAATATTGGGATCAGCATCTTTCCAGGTCCAGTATGGCGGCATAAGGGGAGGCGTGGCACAGTTCCTACCCCTGGAGTATCATCAGGGCATGGATCCCCACAATCCCTCTGTGTGCTGATGGTTGCTATTGGTCTGAAGCTGATCTGCTGTCTCTTCTATCTTACTTCCAATCTCTCTTTCTAGGGAATATACTTCCCCATTACTCAGAGCTCATCACACCATAATAAATTAAACAGATGCAGTTCTTAGGAATGAGGAATGGAGGGGGTCATGAGGCTGTAGAAGACAAGGAGCAGGCCGTCTGCTTGGCCTTTAGGTTCATGGGAAAGGATCTAGACACCATAGCCACAAAGACTATAAAAGCCTACATGGTTCTTTGTATAAATAGTTCATTGCCAGACTTGGCCTTGCATTTGAAATCATGAGAAGTTACATGTACACTTCAGTCCAATGACTGCTGTATTAATTAGCCAGGGTGAACTTGGGGACATTAAGGATAGAGAGTTAAAGTAGTCTCAAGAAGGAAAGGCATGAATAGGAAAAGAAGGAATCTAGAAAACAAGCAAATGTCAGATGGGGTTCTCTTGAAGGAGAAAGGCTTGTGTACGATCTAGAAACAAACAGTACTGGAAGGAGAGTACACAAGGCCATGGGATTGCTAGGATGAGGAAACAGATTAGAGAATTAAAGGATGATGTATAAACATACAGAAAGTTAGTACTTGGTTCTGCTAGCTACTTGAAGAATTGGAGATGACAATGCCTAGAGAGATATTAGTGAGAGGTAGCTGCTTTATTTGCATAAAGTTTAAAACTTTGTAAGAAATCATTTTAACCAGACTAGTCTGTCACCTTTCTGTTCTTACATGAAAATAGTTACTATAGACTGGTGTCTGCTGTACCAGGAAACCGCAAGAACTGTGCCCAGCTACCCGTGAAGAACAGGCTGTGTGAAAACTGTAAGGAAATGGACTTTTGCTTTGTGTTTAGTTTCTGTTTTAAGGAAGCAGGGGTTGGAATGAATGATCCAGAGTTCATAAAATTTATGTATATTTAAGAATTTCTAAAAATATTATTAATAATGATCAAAGCCTTGATGATGTAACTTTAGTAGATAAAAGACTGGGGTCAGAAGCTCTGGTTGGAAGAAGGACAAAACATGAAAGAGGAGAAGGCAAAAGATTGAAATGGGAGAAAGTAAAAGAAGGGAAAGTAAGAAAGGAGAAGATGGAGGAATGATGAGAATCCTGAGGAACAGAGTATACTTGAACTGACAGCTTGTATCCACTACTAACTCCAAGTCATTGATGAATTAGCACTGCCCCCATTCCCACCTTGCTCCAGGACCCTCCTCATGAGGATGTTGGAACTGGACCATGGTGGAGGGCATTATCTCTTCCCAGGGGGTTCACTGCACCCTTGAGTGAAAGCCTTCCTAAAGTGTATCTGTGCTCCATATATATTTATCTTCCCTTACTTCTGTCATGGATGCCCCTCTACCATGGGTCCCTGTCTCAGGTGCCACTCTGCCAAGATCCAGCCCCAGGGTAAGGAGGGTCCTCAAGCAAGGTGGTAATGGGAGCAAGGACTCTTGACCAGCTCCATTCCTCATTCCTGAGAACCTCATCTGTTTCATTTATTATGGTGTGATTAGCTCTGAGTAATGGGGGAAGTACATTCCCCAGAAAGAGAGATTGGAAGTAAAATAGAAGAAACAGCAGATCAACTTCAGGCGAACAGCAGTCATCAGCACACACGAGGATTGTGGGGATCAAATGCCTGATGATGCTCCAGGGGCAGGAACTGTGTCACACCTTCCCTTACAAAGCCATGCTGGACCAGGCAAGCATCCACATTCATTACTAGATACATAATTGGCCTTCCGGTATAAATTGCATTGCAGGCTTAAATTTTTTTCACAACCTACTTTATTTAGGGTTCTTAAACACTTCAAACTCCCTTCTAGCCCACTGACCAGAGGTAGAGGAGAAAGAAGGGTAATAAGAAAAGGGAGTTGTGGGCCTGTTTAGAAGTAGTTCCTCAGGGTGATTCCACTCTGCTGTCAGGATCCTAGCAGTTCAGTTCAATAGCAAACACCAAACATAAATCAGTGGTGGATGCGTGTTTCTCTCTATGAAATGATGACCCATGAGGACCAGTGAAGAGGAGCAAAGCGTTACACAGGGAGGCAATGCAAGAGCATCCTTTCTCAGTTTGTGGGGTTCTATTTATATTCCTTCTAAACCTCATGTGCCCTTTCAAGTGTCTGCTTTCAGCAAAACAGCACATGCCCTCTCACAAGACAGCTTCTAGAACAACATCAGGTGACACAACTGAGTTGTTAAGAAACCAGAAATTTACACTTCACCACACTCTAAACATTGACCATCTAGATCTATAGATCTGTGTCCTATTCATGACTTGAAGAACAGTGCTATGTTGGTGATGGAGACTGGAATGCTAAGTGACAGGTCTAGTGATAAGTGGGTTGACCCTAAACTTGTTTTTTATTAATCAATTTATTTTCTACAATCCATGTTTTATTTCCCCCCCACCCCCATAACACCCTCTGACTGTTCCACATCCCGTACCTTCTCGCCACCCCCTGTCTCCAAGTGGATGTCCTCACCCCTCACCCCACCTGACCTCTAAACTCCCTGGGGTCTCCAGTCTCTTGAGGGTTAGGTGCATCATCTCTGAATGAACACAGACCCGGAAGTCCTCTACTGTATGTGTGTTGGGGGGGGGGCTCATATCAGCATCAGCTGTATGTTGCCTTTTTGGTGGTCATGTGTTTGAGAGATCTCGGGGGTCCTGATTAAATGAGACTGCTGGTCCTCTTCCAGGATTGCCCTTCTCCTCAGCTTCTTTCAGCCTTCCCTAATCCAACAACAGGAGACATCTGCTTCTGTCCATCAGTTGGGTGAAATACCTGCATCTGATTCTTTAAGCTGCTTGTTGGGTCTTCTGGAGTGTGGTTATGTTCCGTCATCCCTTTTTGTGAGTGCCCCACCATGCCACAGGAGCACATGTTCCACTATGTTCATAGCGGCCTTATTTGTGATAGCCAGAAGCTAGAAACAACCCAGATGTCTCACGATAGAAGAATGTATACAGAAAATGTGGTTCATTTACACAATGGAATACTACTCAGCTGTTAAGAATGAGGACATCTTTAGTTTTGCAGGCAAATGGATGGAACTAGAAAATATCATCTTGAGTGAGGTAACTCAGACCCAAAAGGACAAGCATGGTATGTTCTCACTAATAAGTGGATGTTAAAAAGTACAGAGTACCCAAGATACAGTCCACAGAACTCAAAAAGGTCAATAAGCTAAAGAGCCTAAGTAAGGATGCCTCAGTCCCACTTAGGAGGGAGAACAAAGCAATCACAAATGGGGACAGAGGGAGAGATCTGGGAGGGAAAGTGGATGGGCGGGAGGAATGAGGAGGAGAGGGGAATGTAATCTGGAATTGGGTGAGGGAAAAGGACTGAAGTCCTGAGGGCCAGCAGAAATAATGGACACAGGCAACCTTGGGAAATAGGTTGGAGGGACCCTCCAGAATACACCAGAGACCTGGGAGGTGAGAGACTCTCAGGACTCAAAGGGAGGGACCGTAGATGAAATACCCAACAGTAGGCAAAGAGAACTTATAGAACCCACCTCCAGCAGGAATACAGGGCATCAAAAGAGGGAGAGAGGGCCATCCAACAGTCACAATTCTGACCCATAATTATGCTTCTCTGAAAGAATTACAGAGATGGAAATGGAGAGGACCTGAGGGGAAAGAAGGTCCAATGACAGACCCAAAGTGGGATCCAGCTCAAGGGGAGTCCCAAGTCCCGATACTATTACTGAGACCCTAAAGATTTTGAGACGTATATGCATGCAAAATTCATTTGCTAACTTATTACATTATTATTATTAATTATTTTATTTATTTACATTTCAAATGTCCCCCTTCTCAGTCTCTCCTCTGCAAACCTCCCACCCCATTCTATCTACCCTTTGCCTCTGAGGGTGCTCCCCCACCTATCCACTCCCACCTCACCCCTCTAACATCCCCCTTCTCTGGGGCAACAAGCTTCCACAAGAGTAAGTGTCTCCTTCCCATTGATGCCAGATAAGGCAGTAAGTCCTCTACTATGTATGTAGTGGGAGCCATGGACCCACCTATGTATACTGTTTGGTTGGTGCTTTAGTTCCCAGGAGCTCTGAGGAGTTCAGTTAGTTGATACTGTTCTTCCTATGGGGTTTCAATGCCATTTAGCTCTTTCAGTTCTTCCCCTATCTCTTCCAGTGGGATTCCCAGGCTCAGTCCAATGGTTGGCTGTGAGTATCGGCATCTGTCTTAGTCAGGTGCTGGCAGAGCCTCTCAGAGGACAGCTATATCAGGCTCCTGCCTGCAAGCATGTTTTGGCATCAGCAAGAGTCAGGGTTTGGTGTTTGCAGATGGGATGGATCCTAAGGTGGGGCAGTCTCTGGATGGCCTTTCCTACAGTCTCTGCTCCACTTTTTGTCCCTGCATTTCCTTTACATAGGAACAACTCGGGTTAAAGATTTGGAGAGGGGTGGGTGGCCCTATCCCTCTACTTGGAGCCATGTCTATCTACTGGAGGAGTCTCTTTGGGTTCTATTTCCCTGCTATTGGATATTTTGACTAATTTCATCCCCTTTGGATCCTGGGAACCTCTAGCGTCCCTGGCATCCAGGACTTTCTAGTGGTTACCCCTGTTCCCCCACCCATTCACTGCTATTTTTATTCATTCTCCTGCCCCTCTGGACTTCCCTCCTGTTTCTTCCCATACCTGATCCTGTCCCCCATTATCCCTCCTCCGCCCCTCTCCCATCCAGGTCCCTCCCTTCCTCTGCCTCCTGTGATTATTTTGTTCCCCCTTCTATTGAGAAGCATCAATTCTTTGGCCTTCCTTCTTGTTGCATGGATCTTCTTATCAAAAAATTGAAACAAGTTGTAGCTCACATGCAGGATCAGAGGAAAAGGCGACATAAAACTTAGAAAAAAATTGGTATTATATTTGTACGATGAAAGGCAAAACCATAGAGAAAAGGAAAAATAAATCTGTAGTAATCTTTATTCTGTTTTATTTACAGCGGCACCAAAGCAAGAGCCTGTATGGCCCTCTCAAAGTGATTTGCATCCTTGATCCTCAGAGCAAAGAAGTCCCAAGCATATTTTGGGAACAAGAACCCTAAGTGGTCCCTTGTGTTGGCAGTTGTGGAGCTGTCAGAGCTACCAACAGGCGTTATGTCACTCAGTTCAGTTTTCAGGAAAGCTATTGTCAAGGCCTAATCTTCAGAAAAGACAAACCATCTCTGCTGACTTCTGGAAAGTTTTCTAAGTTTGAAACCTGCTTCTTCAGGAACCTACTTTTCTTTCAGGTTGGTGTGACATACATGCTGCTCTCCAAAGTAAGTAAGGAGGGAGGCCTTGTCAGGTTGAGTAATGCCAGAATTTAGACTGTATGGGATCCATTCCACAGCTGCCTTGTGAAGAAAGCTTTAGTGCTACACTTTGGCATTTGAAGACCAAGAAAAAAGAGGACTGGAGTCCAAACCACCACATTGGGATTAATACCTCACTCTAACTAGATGTTTCACTGAGTGTCATACAGGCAAGACCTTGGAATCATGAGCAACCAAGAGGAGCTCCCCACACCACATCAAAAGATCAAGACTAAAAGGATATATGGAGTTAATCATGCCTTAGGACACTAAGATTGATACCTCCCCTCTGACCCTGGGAGTTGATATTGTGCTGCAATCATTACCCCCATCTTAACCAGGAACCAAGAAGTAAAGAAATGGGTTAAAAGATAATCTTCCCCAACAAGTTATGCATTCCTCTTTTCATATAAACACAAAGTGGGGGTAAGGAAGAGGGGCAGATAAACGCAGAGAAGAAAGAAAGCAGAGAAAGAAATATGGAGGGAAAGAAGGGAGATGCAGAGGGAGGAGGAGATGGAAAGAAAAAAGAAAAAATAGGAAGGAAGGGGAAGAAGGGCAGAAGGAAGGGAGAAAAGAAGACGGGGAGAAGGAGAGATGGACAGACAGACAGATGAAGGAAAATAAAGGAGGGACATGAAGCAAAGGAACACCAACTAAAGGCAGGATTCAAGCACCGACTGTGGTTAACAATCACATAGCAGCTTTAATTCTACCACTTTTGTAAGCACCGACTCTATGCTCCATTGCATCATGTTTTATTGTAGGAACCAGGTAAATTCTTTATAAATAATCTTTTATTGGGACCTGGTACATAGGAGAGTCTCAAATATGGTAGTTATCGCAGCAATAAAAAGAAAGCTAACCCCACAGGAATACTGAGATAATATGTAGACACTCTGTTGTGCAGTGTTGAACAAATGTCAGTGATCAGACTCTGACTGGTCCTATGTCTGCACCACAAGGTGAACCCATTTATTTCCTTGAAAAAGGGAGTATGGTCTTCATTGTGTCATATCGTGTATATACCCATAGATGCATAGGAAGGATACACTGACACACATACCCCAGCAAACATTGCCATAGAATTACTGCTTTATTTAATCCATTCAGAAAGATATATGCATTCACTTAAAGGACATATAAATTATATCATAAAAAAAAGAAAGAAAGTACACTCATTTGTCAGCCAAAAATCACTGCTGTTTTAATACTTTTTCTATTCAACTTTGCTTTTCCTTTTTATAGATTCTTTTTTTTATTTTCTACGTTTTTTTTATTTACATTCCAAATCATTTCCCCTTTCCAGTTTCCTCCCTCCCCGAAAGTCCCATAAGCCCCCTTCCCTCCCTCTTTTCCCCATTCAACCCCCTCTCGCTTCTCTGTCCTGGTATTTCCCTATATTCAGTCTTTCCAGGACCAGGGGTCTCTCCTTCCTTCTTCTTGGAAATCAATTGATATGTGAATTGTGTCTTGGGTATTCTGAGATTCTTATCAGTGACTGCATACCATGTGTTTTCTTTTCTGATTGGGTTACCTCACTAAGGATGATATTTTCCAGTTCTGACCATTTGCCTAGGAATTTCGTGAGTTCATTGTTTTTAATTGCACAGTAGTATTCCATTGTGTAAATAAACCACATCTTCTGAATCCATTCCTCCATTGAGGGACATCAGGGTTCTTTCCAGCTTCTGGCTATTATAAATAAGGCTGCTATGAACATAGTGGAACATGTGTCCTTATTGCATGCAGGTAAAACTTTTTATAGATTCTAACAAGAAAGTTTGTAGATTGTTTTTAACCTGAAAATAGTATTGTGCAACTTAATATTTAGCATTTTACAGGTTTCTCACTCTATAAGCATCTTGTCCATCTTTTCTTAGACATAATAGCATAATTTTCACTGTCTGCAAAAATGTATCGACCTTATGTGCTTTGTTTTATTTAACTAAGTTGTTTTGATTTCTCTCAGTGTCAACATCTTAGTGCTGTATTCTTTCAAATTTCACAAAATTCTTTGTGCTTCATCAGTGGCTTGTTATTTTCCAATCGGGCTTGTTTTATTCCACCTGTTGAGGACTGTTACTATATACCAGGTTCTTAAGACTAGAGAACAATTAGGTTCTGGTCATTTAGATCATTTTAGGTTGTAAAAAGACTGCCCATAACATGTTCCTAGCCCTTCCATCTCCCCAGGACTGCAGATACCTACTATGACAATGGTTATAAAAAGCGTTGGTAAGATCTACTAGAATTGACTCTTCTGGGTGTAAGCCAGTATGCTTTCTTGCATTTCTTCCTTCCACTCCCTGGGCTCCACAAGGGGGACTGATATCATTTGGACTTCTTTCCAGACACAGTAGAGGCCATTCCTATGTGTACAACTGTCAGCACCCTGGCCTAGAAGGTCCTCAGACACAAGACTTTGTGCTAGCATCTCCACAGCTCTGGGCTTGGCTCATTTAGGATTGCTTAGGAAGTGCTTCCTGAAAGTCTCAATGGTGCATCCTTACCATCTCTCCTTTATGCTATATCACAATAAGGGTGTCTCCACTTATCCCACAGTCAGCAAAGCCTGCATTCCAGCTGTGAGCATGTCACTCTCGTTCCAAATGCTTCCAAGTATTTACTGTCAGCTCAGACAGTGCCTTGAGAAGCTGAGGCTCAGGCCTCTGTAAACCCTCAAAGTATTCCTAACCTTCAACTAGGTGCCTTTGGTAGTGGACATTGACATCCCCAAGGTGAGGGTTGTAGAAAGAATTATCCACCCCAGAGACTGAAGCCAGGAGGAGCACAACCTGGTGAGAATAATGGGATATTTTCCATCTGGGCGTGAAATAGGGTTTTCTCTGTGGTTAATGAGAACAGCCTGTTTCCAATTTGACTAATGCTTTCCATTACAGTTCTGGCATGGCCCAGCAGAGAGGAATGGCTGGGGCCTTTGCAGTCTCTTCTTAAAAGCCAGGAACTACTTTGTCATGCAGTGCTTTCCTTTGATCCTATTCCACAATCTGAAGGCAAGGTTTATTGGCAGGTCCAAAAGTAGTTTCTCCATTCTCTGATGACCTTGAGTAAGATTCTACACTTTTCTGGGCTTCAGTTTAATCTCTAGGAAAATGAGTGGTTACACTAACCAAGCCCATTTCCCAAGTTCATTATGAGAACCATAGTTTACAGCAAAGAGCTATAATGACTGCTACAATTTCTTCAGTCTGGCTTATGTGCCAAACACACGACAAGCCATTTTCATTTTTAATATATTATTGGATCCTGCAAGGCATGTGACTGTCCCACGAAGATGGCTACATCTTAATCCTGAAACCTAGGAATAGTCACATTATCTGCAAAGGGAGGTAAGATATAGGCAGAGTGGTATCGAAGAAAAAAAATCATTGCTGGGGGCCTAATGGCAGCAGGAGTTCTTAAAGGTAGAAAAGAGAACTGGAGAGAGGTAACCATGGTTCAAGTTCTGAGGGAGAACATGTAAGGACTTTGGCCATTGATATTGGCTTTGAAGGTGTTAGAAGGGACCATAGACGTTCCAAAGCAGGCACAAAGCTCGTAAAGAAGGAAGTGAGATTTACTCCAGACTCTATAGAGCAGTGGTTCTCAACCTTCCTACTGCAGCATCCCTTTAATGCAGTTCCTTATGTTGTTGTGACCCCCAACCATAAAATTATTTAATAGCTACTTCATAACTGTAATTCTGCTACTGTTATAAACTGTAGTACAAGTATATGATATGGAGGGTAAATGATATGCAACCCCTGTGGGAGTTGTGACCCACAAGTTGAGAACTACTGGTCTATAGCATCCTGACACATGCCTTGATGGCAGTCCGTGGGGGCCTACCTGCACCCACACCTTAAGGTGAGGCCAGAGAAGCTCACAGGCAGCTCCTAACTGGTAGGAATGCAAGAAACCTTGTGGTAATCCACTCTGGGATAACTTTTACAATGGACATAAAAAAAATGATACTCTATTGATGCTCTTCTTTCTGTTTAAAATGCATGGGGGACCTGAGAATCAGGAAAAGTGTCTTGTGACATGTATGTCAGTTATTTTAAAGACATCTTTGTTCTTAAATCAGTCTCCAACTAACTGATCATAATTGTGTTTGAGTCATAATTTGAGGAATTCATCTATTCTGAAGATGGAAACTAGCCCCGCTGTGTATAGGAAACAGTGACTTCTCTCTGCAGTGAAATTTTAGCTCTCATCTTTCTAAGCTATGCTGGGAAGTGGGCATAACCTGTCTCGCCACAAAGGAAGGGCTTCAAAAAAATGATGAAGGTACTTCTAATGCTGAGTAGCAAATTATCACAAAATCACAGTCTTAATTAATATAACACTAGGTTTTTTAAAAATTATTATTATTTACCATCTCAAGGGCCAGAAGTGTAGCCAGAAGCTTGAAGCTCAACAATTCTAAGCTCAAATTATTCAGTTGACTGCCTTCCTCATCTGGAAGGATGCAGGCTCCAACTCCCTTGAGTTATAGGGAGAATCATTTCCTTGGAGCTGTCGGATTTTATTTGATAGCTGGGAAGAAGCAAGCATCTTGTTGCTCTCCTCATCCTGATGTGTATTCATTTGCTGGCCCACATCCTTCTCAGACCTTTCCATTTATCTCTTTTCTTTCCTACTTCCACATTCCACCTGCTTCTGGAAACACCAGTTTTGCTTCCTCCCTACATGTTCAATCTTGAAGAATCAACTTCTCTGAGGTTCATTTTTCTATTTGAAAACATTACAAGGGATGGTGTATTAAATGCTTAACCACAAGAGACCCTCCCTCCTGTTAGTCCTCTCATCTTCTTTCTCTTCTTCTTACTTGCCTCCTCCAGTGACTTTTACTGCTCGCCCCACTTTCATTTACTGCCCTCTTTTTCTACCTACCTTATACTTGGTTAGAGAAGGGAAAAGTGGATTTGAACATTTTTCTCGAGGCTGGGTTTCTAGGTTCTCCACAGAGCTCCCTGCAGCATGTAAGCAGTCTGCCCCTGCAACCCCGAGTGGCCCATTCACGCTCCTCACTGTACCTATCATCATGTGAAGTTGTTTGGCTTATTGCTTCGGTTATTCATTCCCAATGGAATATAAATGAGTTCCTTGGGATAGAGTCTTTGCCAGCTGTTTATATAGTTCCGAGAATTCTGTCTGCTTATAACTGTTGTTCCAAAAATTATTCAAAGAGGGCATTATTACTAATGAATGAGTATATGGATGGATGGCTCAACCAGTAGATGCATAGAAGGAGGGGGGTAGTAAATTAATTAAATGTGTCAAAGTTACTGCGGCATTTGATATAGAATTAAATATTAAAAGGACTCACAGGTCCACTGAGGAGATCCAGATTGAGTTTCTGTTGGCTGTTCCTGCTCCATATTAACTTGGGGTTTCCCACCTTTGGAGAACCTAAAACACTAAGTGGCCACTATAAGCATGATTTGCCTCCACTGAAATACTCCACATTCCTCAGCGGTGCTAAAAGACAACCCCCTGATTCTCATCAAAACAAAATGCATCCAGATGAAAACCTAATAAGTAATCACCTGCTCCAAAAAAATCTTCCAAAAAGAGCAGAGACAGGTTTACATCCCTTCTAAGAAATAGGGGTTACTGGGACAAAAATAACCCTAGGGGGATGGTCACAGATCCATTAACTTGCTTCAAGGCCAAAATAATCCAAAACATACCAGGGAGGGAGATATATAATTTTTTAATTTCAAAAGTTAATGAACAAATGGATTTTCTATTCATTATTCATTGACTTTTGAAGTTTAATGAATAGCTCAGAGACAATCACTAATTTGGGGTCTTTATAGAAAATGAGGGCAAGCCAGATTCAATATCCATCAAATCTGCAACAGTATCAGTTTGTTATATATAATGAATCTCACTTATTACGTTAACGATCTAGAGTTTATCAGCTTTAAATTGTTAATGAACACAAAGTGATGTACACTTCACATCCTTCCACTATTATAGTCAATATGATCCTACTCATGACCATTTCCACAGCTCTACGTCCAAGAGTCTCTGTAGACCTACCCTGACACCCACGACCTCTGCAAGCTAACTGGTGCTGTACTTCTTAAGGGAAACAAGCAGAGAGAGTAGAAACATATGGACTTGAACTTCTTTCCCAGACATAGAACCTGACTTGGGGGAAAGAGAAAGAGAAAGAAGAGTGAGCGACTACTGTGGCAAGGTGAGACTGATGGGCTGCTAACAGTGGACATCAATTTCTCTATGCTTTTTTTTTTTTTGACAAGCCATATCCTCTTCTTCTCCTACATTGGCTGACTCTCAGGAAACATTCCATTCCTCTGCTGTCAGTTCCATATATGAGATATTTGAACAAGCCAAGAGTCCCAACATCAAACAAGTATGATGCCTGTTGCTTAAGAGTCAGCTAGCGTATCCCTTCAAGGAGTGCATCATCTATCCTACTCCCTCATACAAGCTGATCTTGAAAATTCGGTCTTAGTCAATAGAGTGAGGCGCAACTATAAATGCCACCCTATCTGACACAGAATCTAGACTCAAAAGATTACCCACATTTCTTCTCACTCTTGAATTTCACTCCAACAGTTATTTACTCTCTCTATCCATTTTGTGTTGCTTTAACACCTACATATAGATGACTGAGACATGTTTCCTGACCTTGAGAAGTTTATGCTCCAGTCTTTTCTGCCACTTGTGAATGCATGGAGCTTCCACGTTCAAACATGTGCAAGACTCAAATGTTGTTATCAACCAAAGATGCGCCACAGTCACAGGAGACCATTAGAATTCAAAGAGGTTTTACACTGAGGGAGGTAACTTGGAGCCAGCCAGACAGATGTTGGATATTCATTTGTGGATCCTAGCTCTATTTTTTTTAGATGAGAATATATAACCTGCACATATAACCTAAAGTTATATAACCCAGCACAGAAGCCAGGAAAGTAAAAAGAAATTGTAGGCAGAGGACAAGTTCTAGAAAGGGCAATAGCAGGCTGTAGGTGCTACAAGTGGGGAAATGTGAAAGCAGGTAGGGGTGGTAGCTGGAAAGGAGAACAGAAACATAGAAGGAGAAGGAAGAAAGATAAACGGCAATGACGATCTTTGAAAATGCCATAGGGAGACATTGTTTTATAAGTTTACTTCAAATATATATTTAGTATGTGTGGGTGTGTGTAGTTTATAAGAAATTATACCACAAAAGGCAAAAATGCTCATCCCAAGAGCCACAGATGATCTAATAAAGCTCCCAATGCCAGGCATGAGAAGCCTCCCTTCAAGGTGTTGGTCAGGGAAGTTCAAGAGACTCTTTAAATCATACAGGCTATTGTCATTGCCTTTCATCGGCTCCCAGAAACTGAAGATAAGATCCTCTTGCTGTAAACACCATAAACTTCAGGCATAGGACTTAGAGGAATGGAGCTGGAATTGATTTGGAAGCCTCATTTCTGAGGACTAGTTCTCACAATATCAGAAAGTGTCATGCAGGCTGCCAAGGGAGAAAAGCAATCAATAGTCCTACTCAACTTCAAAACCTATGAGCTACAAGATTATCAGCCCAGAAAGATATCCACAATGGGACACAAGTAGCACTTTTATCTCGAAAGCAACCAAAAGCTATCTAATTGGATTTAAGACAAGAATTACTGTTCAGTACTGTAAACCTTCCCAGCTGTGGTCAGTGAGGTCATGAACCCTAAAGGAGAACTTATTACTGACATTTTCTTGAACTGATATAATTTCTAACTGTATTCAAAATACTTATCCTTATACCCACTGATATGTTTAGCTCTCACCCTTCATTAAAAAGCTTCTTTTTGCAACAAATGGAGATTATCACAAAGATTCACAACTGGTCAAATTGCAGAGAGGAAGTGATGCCCATCCCCAATTAATAAATCTATAATGCAATCCTTACACCTAAGGTCCATGAAAAAATTATAAAGAAGAAAACATAACTATTGTAAGAACCAAAAGACCAGGATATCTGCAGCTAGATGGTGTCATCTAAACATGGTAAGGAAGTTGCACTCATGAAACCTCAACAATATACTTGTCTAAAAAAGCCAAGCACAATGACACTAGTTGAAATTCCAATGTAGATGGAAGAAATCTTATAAGGTCCCTTCCCTAAATGAAGAGATAAAAGCAACTAATGGCTGATGAGAGAGGAAGACTCCAGCTCACACAGCTTACATGCTGGGAAGAGCTCCCTGATACATTATTCAATCCCATGTGGTCAGTCCTAAACACATGTACACAAAATGGATTTAGTAGATTACACATATATGTAATGTAATATATACATATATATAAACATATATATGTAACATATAATACACGCACCACACACACACACACACACACACACACACACACACACATATATATATATATATATATATATATATATCAATAATAATCCAAAGAAAATAGATCATAAATTTGAGAGGGAATTGGAGGACATAGGAGGAACTGAGGAATGGGAGAAGAGGAGAAAGAAAAATCTTTAAATACAGTATTCATGTATAGAATTCTAAAAACAATAAAAATTTAAGAAAGATAAAAGACCAAAGAAGAAGGAGGAATAGGAGGAGGAGGAAGACAAGGAGAAGGAAGAGAAGGAGGAGGAGGGGAAGGAGGAGGAGGAAAAGGAGGAGGAGTGTAAAGACATTTGATGACCCTACTCCTGGTTACAGGTCAGTAAGTGTCCCTAAGCAGAACTCTCTTCTCTGGACTTCAGCTAGACAAAGCTGATCGAGGTCACTGAGAATAGCCATCCTTCTTGGCTTCATGAGTGAATCACAGATAGAAGGTAGAGATGGAGATGTGGTTATCTGAGGTACTTATTGATTCATCCTCCCAGGACCACTACTCGGAGGTGACTTTCAGAATCAGAATGCATAATGGATGCATGAAGAGGACATATGACAGGACTCATTCTGGGGAAGATTGGTGATGAATGGTCATCTCCATGACATGATGTGCTTTTCTTATGGAAAGTGGGCTGAAAAGTGGCAATGTCAGCACACTGAGGCATCAAACCCTCCTTTCCCTCAAGTAGGATGGAACGTGGGTTTTAGTGAGTAGGTCACACAGTAATGAAGAATAAATAAACACAAGGACAGACACTTGGTGGTTGCTAGGCTGCTGGCAGATGCTGGAAATTAATGTACTAAGGTCAGATGGCCAATCTTGCTTAGTATTATTTCTTTCCACACTTGTAGGGCTGTTGCTCTGGGGACTAGCAAGCTGGAACCATTAGCAATTATGAACAATGGTCTTTGAGAAAAATATGACAATAGGCAGACAGATTTTAAAACTCTGTTTCAAGATGCCCCCCTTACTGAAGCACACAAAATACCCCTGACAAGTGCCTAATTTGTTCATTCAATTTAAGAGCCAACTAGCTTCCAGTGGGACTGGTCTGTTGGGTGTTTGGAATGAGGTAGAATTTGCTTTATACCCACTATGTCCTTCTAAGCTAGAGATGAGTAACCCGCTTACAGAAGGTGGAACTCAGGCTGAAGGAAAATTGACTCATGTAATGTCTGAGGCAGGGATGGATGGATGCCCATTGTTTTGAGGCCTTGCTCAACCCAAGGTATCAGAGAAGTAGCTCTCTCCTTGGCTGTTAGAGTCTGCTCTAGACATGATGACTCTAGTCATTTTTGTTATGTTTTAATTACTTATTTTTTGAATTGTATACAATTACACTTTGATCACATTCTTTCTACTCCCCCAAATCCTCCCATATCATATCCACCTCCTCTCACCTAATTTCAACTCTCTCTCTCTCTCTCTCTCTCTCTCTCTCTCTCTCTCTCTCTCTCTCTCTCTCTCTTCCCTCCCCCTCCCTCTTGATCTCACTCTTTCTGAAAAACAAAAACCAAACAAAACACCAAACCATAAGCAAAGAGAGTGAGGGCAGTCTGTTTTGTGTTGGCCAACTGCTCCTGAACATGAGATCTATCCTCAAATGTGGCTGATATGCCCAGTGTCACTTTATAAAAAAAAAAAAAAACTGATTTTCCCTTTCTTTAGAGGTATCAATTGCAAATAGCCTCTTGGTTAGGTGTGGCAACTTTTGTCTACTTGCCCTTCTCAGGGCTGGAATTTTGTCTGCTACGAACTTCTGCAGGTTCACTTGTCACAGTCTCTGCCAGTTCATATGTGGATCAGTCCTATTGTGTTTGGAAGACTGTTTCCCTGGAGTTATTCACAACCTCTGGGTCTTACATTCTTTCTATCTTCTCTTCCACATAGATTCTTGAGCCTTGAGGGTTAGAATTTATTAAGGATGTATCCCATTTGGAGCTGAATGCTCCAACGTTTCTGCATGGTCTGCACAATGTCCAGTTGTGTCACTGTTAATTCCCATCAACTGCAAGAAGAAGCTTCTCTGATAAGGCTGATGATGCACTGATCTATGGGTATAAAAGAATCTCATTGAGAGTCATTTAATTCTATGTTCATTTAGCAGGATAATAGTAACAGGTATTTCCCCCCGAAAGGGTCCACAACATATATAGATATCTCTCATCTTTTTTTTAATGGTTTAGTTATTTTTATTGAAAATAGAATCTTCATTCATACAATACATCCAGACCACAGATGCCACATCTCCACACCTCCCAACTCTTTTAAATCTACTCTTCCTTTGTTTCCTCTTCAGCGAAAAGCAGGCCTCCAAGAGATAACAGCCAAACAATAGTAATAAAAAACTATATAATAAGACAAGGCAAAAAGCCCTCATACTGAGGCTAAACAAGGAACCACTAGGAGGAAAAGAGTCACAGGGCAGTCAAAATAGTCAGAGATACACCTGCTGCCTCTATTAAGCACCAGTCTCCTCTGCATACATTTTCTAGCTGTTATCTTGGTGGGGTTGTTTTTTTTTCCATTTGTTTTGTTTCTGTGGGCTCTCTCTAGTCGTAGTGTGATGTTTAATCTGGTGTTTGCAACGGGTAGAGTATAGATCTTGGTGCTTTTCTGAAGTATTTCCTTTAATAAATGCCCAAACCACATGAGGTAGAAGATAACAATAATCTATTATCCAGATGAAGACAGGGTCTCAGAAAAATGAAATTAGTTTTCCAAGTTTATCTAGACCCTGGATATTTAAAGAGCAGGCTTGACAGCCTCCATGGTGCATCTTCATATTCAGCCATGTTGCCAGGTTATGACCTCCTTATCAGAGACTATGATGTAATCACATCACTCCTGAGCACAGGGAGCTGTGCTAGAGATAAAACAATGCGAAGTCCTTTAAAATCTGCCAGTGTTATCTATCATTCATGTTTCAACTCTGCCTATATCTCACAGTCCACACCAAATGCATCAGCCAATTCTGTCATGAAATTCACACATCATCTCCCTGCTACTCCTCACCTCTCCCCTCCTCCATGGTTACCAAGCTGGAGCAAATGAGCACAATTTTCCACCTGAGATGTAGCAATGACCTCTTTCCTGTTCTCTTTGATCATATCTCTAACCTCCCTGGACTCTGTAGATGGGAGCCTTTAACCTCGTAATGCACAAGCCATACCATAAGACACCTTCCGATACTTCCCATTAACACTAGAGCTCTAGCTCTGTAGATACCCCTGCTCACAAGCAAACCCTAGGCCAGGTATTTTAAAAAAGTAAACCTAGTTAATTGGTTTCCTAACACAATTTACAAATACTGAAGATTCCTAGTGTTTTAAGTTTGTCTCATAAGGTATCACAATGAAGGGTTTGCTTATTACACCTTTAAGTCCATTTTGCCATTAGACCCTCTTTCCTATGATTTTAAATAGTGCAGTAATTTTCAGGAATGTGTGCATCAATTTACATCAGAAACAACATACATGTCTATAAAGTGGTTTATTTATTTTGTCTAGTTAACTCTTTATAAGCTTATGGACAGATATAAACTATAGTCCTGAAATACAAAGTCATATATTGCTTTACTTTTATAACACTTGTGAGTCATGCACCTTATGCCATTCCAATTTGATATCATTGGGATGACAGAAAGAGGTAGATTATGAGGAAGCTGCCCTTGAATTCAGCACTTTACCATTATGGGACCAAGTTAACAAGGTCCATGCATAGCTCCTCCCATGATGACCAACTATAGCTGGGGATGAAAGTTAGACACAAAGCAGAACTGAGTCCATGGAAATGGAACTCATGAGGCTGAACTGAGATGCACAAGGACATGCCACCACATTCAGTGATTCAGTGACCTACAAGGAACTTTGTCAAGAATTTTTGCATCCACCTGGATAAAGAACTAAAAGTTGAAGGAGATGACCTGGTGAGGAGTTAGGCCAAGTCCATTTGCCTCTAGAAGATACACGGTGGTATGAGCAGTGCCCATCAAACCTGTGCCCCATACTAATGCCCAGAGCATAAAAATAGGCTCCACTCTACTCCTTGCCCTATTCTCAAGACCAGGTAAGAGTCAATTGGAGGAGGAAATTCTAAGAAATGTGGCTCTAGAGCTCACTGGAAATGTGAGTAAATTCTCCCATCACAAAGAGGTCCACTAGACCCTCAGTTGTGTTCAGAGTATCCCCAACTCCTATACAAGCGGTCCTCCATGAAATGACTTGGATTTGGGATGAGTGAGAGCTCTTTGATTGAATTTATTCTTAACAACATTCCGATGCTGCTGTTGTGCATAGGATTATTTGGTTTGCATCTGAACAGTTTGTTGTTGCATGGAACACTTCTGGTTTTTATGCCGAGGGTGAATCATGTGAATTGGTCATCAGTGAAAAGATAACCTGCACCCATAGCCTGGAAGAGGAATGATTACTAGAATTTCTCTAACATCCCAAGTGATCTACAGGTTCTGTATAATCCCACAATCATCACAGTTACTTACCTAGAGAAATAGAAAGCGTATTCTCTCGAAGACTGAGAATTGAGCCCAAATCAAGCAAATAAATGGAGACCAGATATTAATGCATAGATTAACAACAAATAGATATTTGGATTTAGCACAGAAGTGCAATTTCTTTTTTTGCAAAAGTGATGTACCACAATATAAATAGGGCTAACAAACATGTCAGGGCAGTAAGTTCAATCACCTAACATTCTTTGATATCTTATTTCTAACACAAATATGGGTTTTTGTATTAGAACCAAAGCTAACCAAGCATACAAATAAACAATATATCTCTAGTCACACATATATAATTCTTATACCCCAAGATGTATGTAATCCTTATACAACTGGGCATATTTTCTAATTTTTAAAAAAATTCTAAATAATATTTGTATCATGTAATATAATTTAAATTATGTTGTGTTTATTTCCACAAATCACTGAGTTTGTTTTGGTTTTATATTCATTTTTTATTCTTGATAATTTCATACATGCATACAATGAAAATTATCATACTTACACCTGTCCATTTTTGTTCACCAACTCCTCCAACGTCTCCCACTCCCAAGCCAGTCCCCTCCCAACTTCATGTTCTGCTATGTTCCTATTTTTATGTTTTTACAACTCATTTAGTCAAATTAGTTCTGCCCACACATACATGCGTGCGGTACCATCAACCTGAGCATGGGAAATTTGTGAGGAGCCACACATTCAAAACTAAAAAGAATGATATTCTTTCCCTTGGTAGCTATCAACCATCAATAGCTCTTCTGTAACTAATGGGTTCTAGAGAGTATGCACCCTTATCTCTTCTGGAATTTTGCCTATAATGATCTTGCTTAGATCTTGTACAAGTAAAGGTAGCTGCTGTAAACTCATTTGTCCCACAATCACATCAAGTCTAGAAATCTGCACTTCACATCGGTGCTCCCAAAGATCCTGCTTTGACATTATTCCTACCTCCTCTTCTGCAAAGTTCTGAGCCCACCACCGGGCATTTCAAGAAAAATAAGTGAGAGTTTGCTTCCTGAGAAGTACAGCATATTAGTATGCACATCTGTCCTATGTCAAAAGCCACAATATGTTATTTTAAAAAGAATCTTTGAAGTTAAGACTTCTAAGGCTTTTCTCAGTGTCTGCTATTTATAGCTTTGGACACTGAATATGGTATCCAGGTAGATGTTAAGTATTCCAGCTTTTTCAAGATGCCAATAGAATGTAACAGAAATCATGCAAGCAGCTTGTGTTTATGACTCTTCCATTCCCATACTGCTGCCTTGGGAAGTATCAGATAAAGAACTTTTCTAGGACAAAGACACAGTTATACCTCGTTCTCAAGGCAGTTAAGACAATACCCCTGCCACTGGATGTTGGGTAAGGGTCTAGAAGGAAATAAAAGGTTTTCTGATTAAACCTCCTGGTTTGGCTTCACTAAACATGGCCGTTTACCTTGATATGTAAAATACAAATCTGATGCTGCTTAAACCACCCCAGTGCTCATATCTACTTTTAGAATATGATCAAAATTTACTCTTCCTGCTAACAAGTAGCCTATACTTACTTATAATCAGTCTTGAGAAAGCTAGCCCACGGGAGGTGCCAAGACAATTGGAAGTTCTAGCAAGGTATGGTGGTGCATGCCTATAATCCCAGCAACTGGGAGCAATGGCGAGATGATGTTCAAGTCCATCCTCAGCTACATAGTAAATATGAGTCCAGAGATGACTGATTGCTTCAGTGTACTTGCTGCTCTTGCAAGAAATCTAAGCTTAGTTTGTAGCATCTACATTTGTAATGCCAGTTATAAAGCATTCAAGGCTGTCTCTGGGCCTCAGTAGGCATGGGTACAAATGTGCTATACATATACACAGGCAAGTAAAGCATATATGCATAATATATAAAGTCCCAAAGAAAAAGTTTGATAAACAAGGAATTCTATGTCTTCTACCATTGTTTCATTTCCATGACCAAAGCACTCCTCCATACTGTGACTGCCAACCTCCACTTGACCAATGTCAACTCTCAATTGAATCCTGAAAGCCTCCCAACCTTACCTTGTCTCTCTACACATCACTCTGGCTGACCAGAGGAGTGAAAGGAACTATCTACAAACTGCATCAGTTCATGAACCCCTACAATTAAACCTCTCTGCTACTTTAATGGAAAATATAAATCAAAGTCCATCCTTACCCTGTGCTTCAGACCCTAGCCCGCCTGGCCCTGTAGAATGTCTTGACCATAGTTCATGGTTCCTCTACATTATCTTCCTTTGGCTTGGGTATAGTTTTCCTTCTTATGGTTCCCTTGGGCTCTAAACTATTCAAGGCCTCCTGTTCTCTGTTCAGATGTCACCTTTCAACTCTTTCTCCTTAACTGAAACAAAGTCCCCATAAGTTTCACCTTATTCCTATTCAATTTTTTTTCCTCAGGATATCCATTGGTTTCCTGGGATGATCAGTCATTTTAATGAAAGTCAAAATCAAGAGCGATCACAAAAGATAATGTTTTACAATGAATATCATGAATTGAAGAGCCACTTGAGGCAGGGCACATTAAAAACAATTGCAAATGACACCTTGTTGGCTCTAGGGTAATAAATATGAACCTCAGGAAAGTGCTTTTATTCCTTGATAAATATAATTACAAATAGATAATAGAATGTCAAAATATATCTTTTATCCTTAAAGACATAATAACCATTTAAATTCAGTTCCATTTCAACTATTCTAGAGACTATAAAAAGAAGGGGTTTTTTACATTATATATCAAATGCAGCATTGATACCAAAACGAAATACTACTCTAAAAAAAAAAAAAAGATGAGGCATGTGCTATTTAGACGTTTCAATTCAAAATCTTAAGTGAAGTCTTACATAATGAAGCTTGTAAAGCAGTACTCCATGAACAGATGAGATCTCTTTCAGAATACACGGCTAGTTTGATATCTAGAGGCATGTTTTCTTATCACGGAAACAAATAAGAAAGATTTATGCATTCCCATGAATTATACATAAGCACTTTACAAAAATATTGATGCATACTTGGCCACATTGTATGAAGTGATTATGTCACATAATAAATTATTTATCCAGTGAGATTGGAGTAGAGGAGTAATTAGAGACATACTATTGGGAATATAAGTTACCAGTATGTACAAGAAAGTTGATTGAAAATCAAGAGACTTAGAAAAAAATTCCCACCAAGTAACTCAGTCAGAAGCTGATGTATAAAATTCATGTGCGAGACTCAATTGCCTTTAAAGAAAACTGAGAAAACTTGTAAGAAGAATCATCAAAATTCCCAGTAGTGAGGCGATAAAATAGTAAGAGGGACAAATCAAATTTATGAAAGAAAAATGTGTAAAAGCTTATCAGTACTACCTACAGAATACTGCAGAAAGATGCACACACACACACACACACACGCACACGCACATACACATGCACACATACACACGCACATGTACATGCACATGTACTTGCATATGTACACACACAAACAACCCACATACATGCACACACAAATGTATACACATGCACAAACAACATACACATGTACACAGATGTAGTTTTAATACAGAAAAATCATTAATATTCCATCTTAGGTGTGATATGGACATTTAATATGATTCCAATAAAAACCAATAACCCTTTTTTCCCTGAAGTAATTTTTCGCTGGCTTCAAGCAAATTGCTTTGCTGTACCAAACACATGGGATGGTAAGAACTGCTAGATTTGCTCCTTGCCTCTGCAGAATAAGCAGTACATGACTAGTTGGCTTAGTACTATGAACATCAGCCATGTGCTAAGGTCAGTTCAGAGATAAATGCTAGAGTTCACACAAGAATACAGGTCTTCTGCACCAAGACTTGTCCTTGATGTGTCTCTTCATCTCCGTGTCTGTCTCCTTAGCCCCAGAATCCCATTCCCCCTGATTCTGATAGAACACACATTCAGGACTTTGTGTCTCCTAAATATCTCATCTGTCACTCTAATCAATGGCTACTTGCCCCCCCCCCCCACCCCATGAGCTCGATTGCCACCCACTTGAAGCAACAGGTTTTGAGGCAGCCTATTGCCTTGTCTCTTAGCTTCTTGTCCCTGTTGTCCATTTTAATGGCATCAAAATATCTATCCTCAGGATTTGACACATCTAACCTCCACATGATTTTTCACGACTTTGAGCTAAAAGCTAATAGTCTTTCCTTAGCCCAGAGAAAGTCCTCCACACCTGTCTGTGCCTCGAAGGTACACCTCAGTGCTTCCTGAGGCACTCAGGCTGTCTCAGGATCACCAGGCATATCTGAAGTTTCATTTGTCAGATCTCTGCTTATAGCAATGACATCATTTTGCTCTGTTATAATACTTACACTCCAGCCTCGAGCCCTGACCCTTTTAGGGTTCTTTTTATGTTAGCTCAGTCACTGCCCCCTCCCCCTGCAAGACTCATTTCTGTCATGACTAGTTTGCTACCAGTTAACCAGTTTTCAAAGGACTCCTATATGCTTTGACATGATTCTTTGTGGTAGTTGTAAAAATAGTCCACCCCTGTCCTCTAACAGGAGAGAAATGTTGGAAGATACAGGAATTAGCTCTGATGCTCTGATATCCATCAAATTTTCAACAGTACTGTTTATGATTCCTCTATATACCTAGTGTAACTAATTGCTACCACAAGTCTAGGTCAGGCCTGATACTAGGAGACTTAGTCTCTACTGGCTATTAGCTTGGGGTCCATAATGCAAAAACTTAGGAATCTTTGCCTAATCACTTATCCCTTCTCTTCCATCTCATATTTAACCTGAACTCCTGTCTGCATCTCACAAGTCTCCTCTTCTGCTTACTTCGGTTTACATAGACACTTTCCCTAATAGCATACTTAACTGTTTAAAAACAAAAAGAGATCTTATTCTTGTAGAGTCTGGTCTCACACATTCTCGTTTAGTAACAATATATTAAAAGCCATGAGCTTGGAGAACAAGTGCCCATTTATGCTATCACTGATGCCCGTGTCTCTCTTGACAGTTGACTCATACTATCTTCCAAAATTTGCTAGTGAGTACCTAAGGGATCTTTTCTTATCTTAGGGGAACACATATATGCCTTATACTCCTAGAGAATGCCAACCACCCATCCCAACTCATCCTAGCACCCTGTGAAATCCTTGTCAATACCAAGAGTCAAGTCTTCATCCCCACTTCTGTAGATCAGCTAAATATTTTACATTCTTCTGTCATAGCATTTCCACTTTGTGCTGTAAGTATTGCAATTTCTTGATCATATTCATATACTGATTCTACCTCACTAAACTATTTTATTTTAATTTATTTTATGTATATGAGCATTTTGCCTGTATATGTGATAGCATGCTGAGGAAGAGGGCTTCGGATCTCAAGGAACCACAGCTACAGACAGTGAGCTGCCAACACAGGTGCTGGAAACTTAACTCAGGACTCTGGAAGAGCAGTCAGTGCTTTTCAACACTGAGACACCTCTACGGTACCATATTTCTGAGTTTTAGCATAGTGACTAGTCTATTATATAGGAATATTAAGTATGGGAAGGAAAAGAAGAGGAAAAGAAGGGAGGGAAAGAAGGAAGAAAGAAGGGAAGGAAAGAAGGAAGAAAAGCGGGAGAGAAAATAAAAACAGGCCTATACCCCTGACTATCTAGGTTTCATGTTTAAACATCTTGGTGTTCCACATGTTCCATTACCTGACGAAAGACGGAAAGCTTTCCATTCCATTCTTTCCCTGTAAAGCAGGCTCTATCTTGATACCCTAAGAAGATGTATACAAGTTCCAGGCACATAGCAGCAGCTAAAGAAACAAAAGCTACTGGGTTTGTTAAACCATGAGTCTTGGCTGGTCAGCCTCTGAAACCCATGCTTAATTTCAACTTTCAGTCTAGTGTTCTAAATAAAGACAAGTATAAACTGTGTTGCATAGAATATACATTTTTGTCCTAGCAGTCCAGCTCATTGGATCCTCTCATCAGATAATCATTACACCAAAATTATCTTCATAAGATTTCAGCTTTGAGACATTACAAAACCATGACCTGAAACAATTGTTCAAGATACATCTTTGTTAAGGAAAAATTTGTAATATCACTAGCTTGATACTATTTGGTATAATCTGACAGCTTTCACTACTTGGATCAGAATTCTGGAATTATCACTGGAAAGTGAGTTGAGACATTTAAAATATGTTAGTGTTCTCCCATGAGCAGACAGTTTTCAGAATCTAAACTACTAACTCGAATTTTCTGTCTCAATCACTCCACCCTGTAGCTCCACTCTGCTCTAGGCAAAGGCTCTCACATAGGCTGTGCTGCTGCCAGCCTCCTGTTTGGAGTTTTTGTGGTTTTATTTCTCCCAAGAAATACCCCCTAGCTCCCAGTATTAACCATTCTAACTTCTTTACCCTCTTGCACAATCATGATCAAGGACTAGAGTCCTAGCTTGGTGTCTCTGTAGAATATCAACTCCTTAGTTTCTTTCTTATGTTCATTTCACACAGATCCATTCAATACCTACCAGATAGAACACTGAGAATTCAAAAGTCATTAAAACAACAAAACTCTACATCTAGTTCTGAAGGGCTCAAGTGACAAAACAAAGTGATTAAGGATCCTAATTACATCTCTAAATATTCATTTTCAGATTAGAAGTGGGCTAATTACTTAAGAGGAGATGTGTATATCTAGTGAATCATGGGCTTGTCCTGTAAGATTCTCATAGTAATAGAACAGTTTTCAAATGTAAGACTGGCTTTCTGTGTGCTATAAGACTACTCTGCATTTCAAAGCCTGGTAGGAACCCAAGCTAGAGACATTTCATTTCCACACATCCTTCTCCAATAAGATGGAAGACAGAAGCAGATCAGCTTTGACTATGTAAATGCTAAACCTACTATCAGTGCTCAATATTACATGCCACCCAAAGTTCAAACTTAGCGTGAGGCTCTTCCTACCTCTCCTCTGCTGAGAATATCTCCCTAGCCAGACTACCCTCCATATTAATAGTACCCTTTGAAGTTACAGCTTATCACTGACAACTAGAATTCAGTTCTCTGCCACCCTGAAGAATCAACTAATCATATAAACCTAAAGGTTTCAGGATCCTTCACCTTCTCATACTATACATCTCATGACTATATGCTGTGGCCCAGGTATAATGTTTATATATGTTTTCAATATATTTGAGGCTCTGAAGAAGTGTGATCAATAAGCTATAGATGATCTCAGTTACCCAGTATGCCATGCCTTAAGTCTGACCATCCTTTAATTGTAAGGAAGAATCCCCCCTATCATCAGTGAGGGAGAGAAGCCACTGATATACCCTGAAAACCAGTAGGAATAATACAGGTTACATCGGACACATTTCCTTGAACAGAAAAATCAGATGGCACTGGCAACTTCAGGGGATAAAGAGGAAAACACAAACTCTGTGTTCAAAAGAAAGGGTCAGAAGTTCTCAGTGATAGAACTTAAGGCTACTGTAACTAAGAATGATGAATCCAAAACCAGGTTGCTTCATTCACACACTGAAAACTTGGTGTTAGCTTTACTGTACTTTTATTTAGTTCTTTTCTTCTTGGTTACAGAAAAGATACAAGAGTAGTTCCCACATCAAACATTTTCTGCAAGGATTAATTTACCTTGATGATGGATTAGATATGGAATTCTGGAGGAAAAGAGAGGTACAAGAAACTAAGATGTTAGCCCAAATAACTGCAAAGATGGGATCTCCATGTGTGGATGGTGTACTATAAAACCTAAACACCCATTTTCTACCCTGACTACTGTGAGCTCAATGGGATGCCTTTTCTCATATAGAAGAGGCTCTCCACCTATGAGCACCCTAGCAGCTGGATCAGCAGGATATCCCATCTTCAAACTAGCAGGTTTCAATTCCTACCAGCCTACAGTGTTATTCAAAGAAACCAGCTATAACGTCCCATTGGAACTAAGGGATAATTTGCCCTTTGATCATGACACAATGTGCCTCCTTATGATTTCTGCTTTTGTGCCATGCATTGCACAATTCATCCCTTCTTAAACTGAATATGTGGCTAATAATCTGCTGTTATGTCTTCAGTGGAGACTATCATGTGTTCTGGAATCTTGCAATGGTCAGAGGTGGTCAGAACCCATGGGCAAAAGTTAGAAAGAACAGATAGAGATACATGGAAGTGAAAAAAAGAATATGGTCTTAAACCTGTAATACTGTTTAACACTGGTGGGTATCCAGGGTGGTTTGGTGCAAAAGGAAAGGCATGTGGAGTTCAGGGAGACACTATAAAACTAAATTTGAATGTCATCTCTGTGAATTGGGTATTACATATCATAAAATGAATACCATCATAAAGACAGGACTGAGATTTAGGAATTGAATCCTGAGATTACACAGTGATTATAGTGGAGGTAGGTAAGTGGGATTAAAGAAAGGGAAAGACAAAGGAAGAGAGAGGCTGAGACCTATCAGGGACATAGGAGGTTCTCCTAGAAGCCAAATGAAAACAGACTTCAATACAGTGAAAAATGTGATCCTAGCCAAGTATTTCTGATTTTTATATTTTAAATAAAGATCAATGAATTCTCAACATTGAGATAAAATGGGTGAATTTATTAAATCAGTTTATTTAATCAGTTCATTGGATGGTGGCTGACCAAAACAGCTTAAAAAGAGATCTTGAGTTAATACTGACTATAGACAACTCTTTAGAGAAAGCATTGAAAAAAGGAACAAAGCTACTGAGGAATAACTAGAGAGAGCATGACATCAAGGAAGGCTGTAGGTGATTTAAATTGAAAAATATCATGAGAACATGCTGACTGTACCCATCTAAGCCAGCGACACTCAACCTGTGCATTGAGACTCCTTCTGCAGACCTCTAACTCCAAAAATATTCACATGTCAATTCACAACAATATAAAAATTGCAACTATGAAGTAGTAATGAAAATAATTTTATGGTTGTGGGTCACCACAAAAGGAAGAACTATATTAAAGGGTTACAGCATTATGAAGGCTGAGAACTATTGGTCTAAGGAAAGAGATATAGGTGAGGTGGGAATAAAGAGCGGGAGAATATCTGTTGTACCTGACTTTGGACTTGTGGCATAAGTAGGAGGGCCTACTGAAAGGACAATCAAAGTGAGCTGGCTCTGAGCATCAGGAGGAGATGATGGCAGTGTAGAGATGCAGTAGAGCAATGCAGTGTGAGATCTTGTCTCCCCACTGCAGTAAATCAAAAACCAATGATTTCAGCGGAAAATCATTTTTTTAATGAGACATTTTTAAAACAGAAGACATGGGTTACCAAGGAACAAACACAGTGCCAGGAAGGATACCTCACATCCAGTTGTTGGTTAGAGGTACCCTGGAAACCTCCCAAACAATACAGACCACTGCCATTGCTTTTGTTTTCCCACCAGAATGTGATAGTAAGACCTGTTGCTGAAGACAGCACACTTTGATCACAGGACATAAGAAATCGAGTTAGTAGTGACCAAGAAGCTTGTAGTGACCAGGATAGTGGTCTACCAAAGGGGTCTCATTGCGCAGGTTGCATGTCACTGCCATAGATGGTTACAGTCAGCATGCTCTCATGATATTTTTCAATTTAAATCACCTACAACCTTCCTTGATGTCATGCCCTTTCCAGTTATTCCTGCTGGCTAGCTTTAAGGTACTGGAAGGTCATAAGAAGACTGTGAGGAAGAAAAGCTCCACTGTGAACTACAATAATGACCAGCCTGCATGATATGTTCATTGGCAAATGGTATGGGAATAACCAATCACTTTTTAATTATATTTAAGGCTGGAATCACTGTAAGAAACACATTCCTTGTGTCATTAAGTGACCAAGCACCCATGACTGGGAAACTCATAGGCCCAAGGGTGAACCAGTTACTATGCTAAATGGGCACAGTATCAAGCAACTCTCTAGATTTATATCTCTAGACCCATGGACTGAAACAGCTCTCAGACCTCATCAGAGATTTTTCTATGTGTGGTGGGCAATGGTTAAAATCACAACTGGTCAAGGTGCAAATAATAGTGACTATAGGGAACTCAGTCACAAGTGAAACATGTATATTACACCTTCTCCCTGTGGAACAGCATTCTCATGGAAAGGGGAGTGAAATGATTGTAAGAGCCAGAGGTCAGGAAGGACCAGAGAAAGATACCATCAAGATGTGACTCATGAACTCACAGTAGCTGTAGGTGCATGCACAAGATTGGCCCAAGTTCAAACTTATCTACATTCTAGCATGGGATAGAAGGGCAGGGGCTGTGAGCCACTACCACTAGCTGAGGAGCTATGAAAGGGTGATGGCTCTTAGGAGAGGGAGAGGAAGTTTTCTTTAACAGCATGGCTCTGAAAGGCTGAGCATAGTTCAGTGGATGCCCGACATCCAGGACTGTGTGGACAGGACAAACTGAAGCCAATGAATTACTAAGTAAGAACATAGAGGCATAGATTTGGGCAAAGAGGCAGAAGTAGAAGTGATAGGAGAAAGAGGAATTGAGGGTGCTTATTTTAATTATAGATCATATGGTATTCTCAAATACTTTATAAAATTATTTTAAAGTTTAATAATACATCATTATATACATCTATGAAAATTTTAAACACTTAATAAAAATATTTTAAAGCAACTTTAAAATATACTTCAGAAGGAAGTTAATAGGTAAAGAAAAACCAAGAAATGTGGACCAGTGATCAAAGCAAGAAAGTATAACAGTATTGATGAATAGGACTAAATAGTATTAGCATTGACTAATAAAAAAGAACTACTGATCAGGATGACAATGGATATTCCACTGTGGAATGCTGTTCTAGTAAGAAAATAAAACAGGGGAGAGAGAGAGAGAGAGAGAGAGAGAGAGAGAGAGAGAGAGAGAGAGAGAGAGAGAGTTAGAAACACTGGTGTCTTTGCTGCTACAGTGGTAGTAAGAAAGAAGAAACAAGAAACATGAATGGACGTAGAGGCTATAATCATGAAGGGATATGCAACAATATCTAGGTTAAAAAAAAAGTATGAAGGGTCAGTTGGCTGGGCGTCTTTGCCATTAGAGTAACAGTAAGACACAGAGCAGAAGAAAAGACAGTTGAATGATGAAAAAGATAACTGAATAGCAGGATGGTTGAGGTGATGCTTTGTGAAGAGATCTATTGTCACAGTTAAGAACAGAATACATTTTAATACAGTGAGTGACTGAAGCAAGGTGAAAATCAAATTGAGATCACTAGAGAAGAGCCAGATAGTCTGAAGACTGATGTACCTGTGAGGTACCTCACACCTGTGAGGAGAGAAAGCACATCAATAATTATGAACAGTAGTGAAGCAATAAAATATTCAGGGAATGAAGAAATCTGATAATAACCACAATCACAATTACAGGGGCTAGATGGGATTAGATAGGGCATGGTGGTACAAGCTTCAAATAATTTTGGGGTAGGGATTTGTGGGAGGAACTGATAATAGACATTAAGCACAGATAAGGTAAAAGGAATTCCACCAGGCCAAATGGCAGGTAGCCAGGCAAGAAAAGACCCACCACAGAGAAGACTAAGGAGGAGAAAAAGGAGAAGGAGAAAGAGGAGGAAGATACAGAGGAGGAGAAAGATAAGGATGATGATGATGGAGAAGAGGAGAAGCAAGAGGATAAAGATGATGAGGAAGAGGAACAGGAGGAGGAAGAGCAGGAGGATAAGGATGATGATGATGAGGAGGAACTGAAGGATGAGGAGGAAGTGAAGCAAAACATGAAGATAAAGAAGACACTCAGAGAGTATTGAGGCCACATATTTGCCTAATGCAGGACAAAGGGCAGGGTGGGAATGTTCAGGGCTGCAAAGAAGTGTGATTTCAAGTCTTCAGGAATGATATAGATGGATGACAGGCAAACAAGCACACCAAATAGATAATCCACTGTCACATAGTATATTTTAGTAGGTAAGCAACTCCACCTAAACATTCAAAACACTTTAATGATTTCATTTGCATTCACGATGCCTCAAAGAAAGCTTCTGGCCAAAGCAAGTATGCAAATGATTTTCCCAAGAATTGATTTATAAGGTTGAGAGAGGCAGGCACCTGCAGCATGGGTAGGGTTGTTGTCAGAGTTTATCCAAGAGTAAGGAATGTCTTTGAGCAGAGGCATTATGAGGGTGGTAGAGAGAACGAAGTGTAGAGCTCCACTTGAAGAATGCCATATTGCCTAAAACTGAACAAAGGGGTTCCTAGGGCTGAACATGGGAAAGTTCCTCATGTTCTACATACATGTAACCATTGGATAAATGCTTTTATTCTCTATGTAAGAGGACAGAGAATGTCAAGTTCCCAGTTACAGCTCCAAATCTGTGATTCCTCATATATAATGGGACCTCATTCAACCTCTGTAGTAGAAAATCTCTTTGGGCTTTCTTGTAGCTCTTGCCCTCCTTGTTTCTTTGACCTCTTAACAAGTCCAGGATGGGAGATCCCTGGTTGTCAGATCAGGTATCCAGTATCCTACCTGCCTACTCTTTTCTGGTTTCCTCTCCAACACTGACCATGCAACAGACATCCTACTACTATTCCTAGATTAGTGCCTCTGGACGAACAGTATGCCAAGCAGCTTTCTGTGACTAATTTACTTGCTTACACCAAAGAAAGGGATGTATCCAAGCTGGAGCACATAATTATAGGTCAAGCTTATAAACATATGCTATAAAATGCACTAGTCTCTCACATGCATGTGAAAGATATATTGACATATATAAGTGGACAGAAGGAGCAGGTGATTGCATTTCTCAAGTGAACTGCTTAGGTAACGCTGAGCAACTGAGAGAAGAGAAAAAAAAATATTAACCATGACTCATGCCATGAATTGCAGGTGGGATGAGTAGCTCTTGAGTGTCTTGATTAGATTTTAATCTTGTTTGAGCAGCAGCAGATCAAGTTAATGTTTGCTCAGTGCAGTAACAGAACATGGATTGACACATAGGTAATTATGCTATTTATCTTCTTGCAAACTCTCTGAACTGGGGAATTGTGATTATACAGTGCTTGATAAGAATGGGGACAAAAGTTACATGGATGAGAGAGAAGAGCAAAAAAGTTGTTAATAAATGGGTTTGGCATAGAGTCTGAGAGACTTGTTCATATAGAAGGAAATGTGGCTGGTTTCTTGGTGTGCTCTCATCCAGGAAACTCCATGGCTGTCTGCATTAAAGCATCTCTCTTGCCCCAGCATTTTTTCCACATTCTAGTACCTTCCTATGCAGGGCAATCTTGTTCCCAATTTAAGTAAATCTTTTAGCTTAATATTCTTCTCCTTTTAATTGTAATTTTAGTATTTCCTTAAAACCAATCACCGAAAGGACCCAGTGGTTTAAAAACAAAAAAGGACATAAATTTTAAGAGAAAAGATTCCATGAATTTGGAAGCTAAGAATGGGGGCTATATGGGAGAGTTTGGACGGAGGAAAGAGAAGGGAGAAATATATAATTATAATCTGACAAGTAAAGGAGATTACACACACACACACACACACACACACACACATATATGTATATGTATACACACACACACACACACACACACTTGAATATATTGTATAGACTTTATATAGCTACAAAATAATATGATTATTTGGGGCTCTATTTTTTTAATTATTTTATTTATTTTCATTCCAGCTATCGCTCCCCCCCACTCCCCCTCCCACGATTCCTCACCCCACTCCTTTTCCCCCTTGCCTCTGAGAGGGTGCTTCTCCTAACTGACCTCACCCTTCCCTGGGGCCTCAAGTCTCTCAAGGATTAGATGCATCTTCTCCCACTGAGGCCAGACCAGGCAGTCCTCTGCTATGTATGTGCCAGGGGCCTTGGACCAGCCTGTGTATGTTGCCTGGTTGGTGGCACAGTCTCTGGGAGCTCCCTGGGGTCTGAATTAGTTGAGACTGCTGGTCTTTCTATGGGGTTACCCTCCCCTTCTTCAAACTTTCCCCTAATTTAACTATAGGGGTGCCCATCTTCAGTCCAATGGCTGGGTGTATTAGCATCTCTCTCAGTCAGCAGCTGGTAGAGCTTCTCAGAGGACAGCCATGCTAGGCTCCTGTCTTTAGTCTCTTCTCCATTTTTGTCCCTGCAGTTCTTTTAGACAAAGAAAAACACATGGAATCTCGAAGTAACTTTAGTTTATATTTCCTTGATAGACATATGGTGAATATATTTTAGAATGCTTCTCAACCACTTGACTTTTATCTTTGAGAACTGTTTAGTTCCATACTGAATTTCTTAATTAGGTTGTTTGCTGTCTTGGTGCTTAGGCTCTTTATTTATTTACTTGCATATTCTAGATTCCAGCACCTGTCAGATGTAGCTGGTAAAGTTTGTTGTTGTTGTTGCTGCTGCTGTTCCATTCTGTAGATTCAGAAAGACAAATCAAATGTCACATATTTTCTTTCATTTGTGGATGTTAGCTTTGAATCTTCAGATAAGTGTGCTCCATTTGGAATGCTTATAGAGGTCAGGAAATTACTAAAGGATCATGGAAGAGGATTCCAAGGGAGGGGGAATAGAAGACTGCTATAAATGGTCAAAGGAAAATAATGTAACAGAAAAGGGTTAAATGGAGTAGGGAATGTGAGAGCAGAGTAGAGGAAGGAATATAGAAAAGGATAGATAACACTGAAGACAGTTTGAAAGTCTTATGGAAACATAACATTGCAGAGACTCCTTCAAATATGTACATAGTCATAAAAAGATTTTAAATGGAGTTAATGGGGCAACAATGTCCTTATAAGATGCTATAGGCTAACATATAAAAAGCACAAGGTCAAGGATAGGTTACCTCTTTGGGAATTGTTGGCCAGGGCAATCTCATAGATGCCTAAACACTGAAAAATATCTTATTGCTTTAGGTTATCATTACTTTAGGTTACCTTTGAGAACCTGATAGTAAAACCCAACGTGTAAGATACTACATACTTGACTCTTAGAACATGAAAAACTCAATGAAGTACTTAACTGGAAGTTTCACCAAGTAACTAGCTAGCTTTTATAGTGGTAGAAGTCTATACACACTACCAGAGAATAAAGTAACCACCAGCCTTACTCAAATGAGAACATTTCAAGCTATACCACCAACCTGGCAAGATGTTCCCACATACAGAAGTGAGAGAAATGTCACAGGAGTAACAGCCACTTTTGAATTAAATTTAAAGCCTGTTATACAAAGTAAAGTCCATACCCAGAACCAATACTGACTTTAAGAACCTGTAACCAGACAATTTATAGGATCTAAGGGAAAATCTACTACTTTTATCTTGCTAAATGAGAACAGTATGAAACTGACTTTTAATTCCATCATTACAAATATGGAAGAGTGCCTCCTTCAAACTTCATAAGAAACGCTTCTTTTGCAGCAGAAGGTGATGAACCCAGAGACCCAAAATAGTACAGGATGCAGAGAATAAGACTACATAATGCTCTTCCTCAAATAGGACATCTGTTATCAAAGATCCTCACACCAAGGATCAGGGGACTTTGTGAAAGAGTGGACAGGAAGATTGTAAGAGAAGAGGTCTTTGGTGACTACAAGGAAGCACTGTTTTCTGGACATAGTAGGGTAGTTATGAATTCAGATATTTTGATAATGTAAACAAGATCTATGAAAACTCAAGACAGACAAAATCTCACTATGGAGAGAAGAGGTGGGCAGGAAATTCTATCCCTAACTAAAGAGCTATTAGCAAGTGATAGCTTCTGAAAGAGGAGAGGCAATATTTTAAAGGACATGCCCCTACTGTGTTGATCACAGCTCCAGTACATGGCCACATATCCAAAAGTATATGAGCAACACCAGCTGTAGAAGAAGATGAAGAAGAAGAAGAGGAGGAGGAAGAGGAGGAGGAGAAGGAAGAAGAAGAAGAAGAAGAAGAAGAAGAAGAAGAAGAAGAAGAAGAAGAAGAAGAAGAAGAAGAAGAAGAAGAAGATATAATGTTGCTTGGATATGGAAAGTGAATGAGGAGTTTGGAAAGAAGATAAATGTGATCAAAATACATATATGTTCATGGGATAATAACAACCACAGTTAGGGACTTTCTTCCTCAATTACTTTCTGGAAACTCTTACATGAACATACTCAGGGTGTTGTGTCCTAGGTGATTATAAATCCAGTCACATTGACACTAAAAATGTAAGCCTCACAGTATACAAGTTTGAACATTTCTCCTGAATCCTACCATCTCTCCTCTTCAAAGCTCAATGAACTTAAACTTGGGACAGCCTTGTTATTTCTAAGGCTCCTACAGCTAACCATAGTTCAGGCCAACTGCTGATCCTATGGTCTCAGAGAGCAGTAATTCAAGGGACAAAGGGAACTGCAAAAGGCTGTCAATAATGGTAAACATTAGAGATATACACTAAGTCCATTTCTGGTGCAGCTCAGCTGGAGCTGTAAGCTGGGTAGAGGTGAGTCATGGGACAGACAGAAGGCTTCATTGGGTCTGGAAAGAATGCACCACAAGCTGGTTCTATCTTTGAGGCACTCTCAACTTATACAGATCCTAAAATTGAAGAATCTCCAAAGCACTCAACAGTCAAAGAAAATGCAAAATTCAGAAAGCTTCTGACCCAAAACATCCAGGAAATTCAGGACAAAATGAGAAGATCAAACTTAAGAATTATAGGTATAGAAGAGAGCAAAGATTCCAAACTTAAATGGCTAGTAAATATCTTCAACAAAATTATAGAAGAAAACTTTCCTAACCTAAAGAAAGAGATACCCATAAACATATAAGAAGCCTACAGAACTCCAAATAGATTGGACCAGAAAAGAAATTCCTCCTGTCAAATAATAGTAAAAACACCAAATGCACAAAACAAAGAAAGAATATTAGAAGCAGTAAGGGGAAAAGGTTAAGCCCAGGACCAGATAGGTTTAGTGCAGAATTCTATCAGACCTTCAAAGAAGACCTAATACCAACACTCTTCAACCTATTCCACAAAATAGAAACAGAAGGAACACTACCCAATTCTTTCTATGAAGTCAGTTACACTGATACCAAAACCACACAAAGACACAACAAAGAAAGAGAACTTCAGACAAATTTCGCTTATGAATATCTATACAAAAATACTCAATAAAGTTCTCACAAACTGAATCCAAGAATACATCAAAATTATCATCCATCATGATCAAGTAGGCTTCATTCCAGGCATGGTGGAATGGTTCAATATTCAGAAATCCATCGAAGTAATCCACTATATAAACAAAATCAAAGAAAAAAAAAACCACATGGTCATTTCATTAGATGCTGAAAAAGCATTTGACAAAATTCAACATCCCTTAATGTTAAAAATCTTGGAAAGATCAGGAATTCAAGGCCCATACTAAAACAAAGTAAATGCAATATACAGCAAACCAATAGGCAATATCAAACTAAATGGAGAGAAACTTGAAGCAATCCCACTAAAATCAGGGACTAGACAAAACTGTTCACTCTCTCCCTATTTATTTAATACAGTACTTGAAGTTCTAGCTAGAGGAATTAGATAACTAAAGGAGGTCAAAGGGATACAAATTGCAATGGAAGAAGTCAAAATATCACTATTTGCAGATAATAATATGATAGTATATTTGTATTACCCCAAAAATTCGACCAGAGAATTTCTAAACCTGAAAAACAACTTCAGCAAAGTGGCTGGATATAAAATTAACCCAAAAAAAAAATCAGTAGCCTTCCTCTATTCAAAGGATAAACAGGCTGAGAAAGAAATTAGGGAAACACCACCTTTTACAATAGTCATAATCTATATAAAATATCTTGGTGTGACTCTAACCAAACAAGTGAAAGATCTGTATGATAAGAACTTCAAGTGCTGAAGAAAGAAATCAAAGAAGACCTCAGAAGATGGAAAGATCTCCCATGCTCATGGATTGGCAGGATTAATGTAGTAAAAATGGCCATCATGCTGAAAGCAATCTACAGAATCAATGCAATCCCCATCAAAATTCCAACTCAATTCTTCATAGTGTTAGAAACAGTAATTCTCACATTGGCGCATCTTCTGGGTATATGCCCAGGAGTGATATAGCTGGGACTTCAGGTAGTACATGCTCCACTATGTTCATAGCAGCCTTATTTATAGTAGCCAGAAGCTGGAAAGAACTCAGATGTCCCTCAACAGAGGAATGGATATAGACTATGTGGTACATTTACACAGTGGAGTACTACTCAGCTATTAAAAACAATGAATTCATGAAATTCTTAGGCAAATGGATGGAACTAGAAAATATTATCCTGAGTGAGGTAACCCAATCACAAAAGAATACACATGGTACGCACTTGCTGATAAGTGCATATTAGCCCAAAAGCTCTGAATACCCAAGATATAATTCACAGGCCACATGAAGCTCAAGAAGAAGGAAGATCAATGTGTGGATACTTTACTGCTTCTTAGAAGGGGAAACAAAATACAGGAGGAAATATGGAGACAAAATGTGGAGTAGAGACTGAAGGAAAGGCCACCCAGAGACTGCCCCACCTTGGGATCCATCTCACATACAGTCGTCGAACCTGGATGCTATTGTGGATGCTGGGAATTTCTTGCTGATGTGAGCCTGATATGGCTGTCTCCTGAGAGGCTCTGCCGAAACCTGACAAATACACAGGTGGATGCTTGAAGCCAACCGTTGGACTGAGCGCTGGGTCCCAGATGGAGGAGTTGGAGAAGGGAATGAAGGAGCTGAGGGGGTTTGCAGCCCCATAAGAGGGAGCAACAGTGTCAACCAGCCTGACTCCCCAAAGCTCCCAGGGACTGGACCACCAACCAGAGTACACATGGAGGGACCTACGGCTCTGGCTGTATATGTCACAGAGAATGACCTTATTGAGCATCAGTAGGAGGAGCAGTCCTTGGCCCTGAGGAGGGTCAATGCCCCAGGGTAGAGGAATCCCAGGGCAAGAAGACTGGAACTTGGGAAGGCAGGAAGGCAGGAGTGGTTTGGTGGGTAGGTGAGCACCCTCATAGAGTCAGGGGTAGGAGGGATGGGATAGGGGGTTTCCAGAGGGGGGACCTGGAAAGGGGATAACATTTGAAATGTAAATAAAAAAAATATCCAATAAAAGGAAAAAAAGAAATGAGATAGAATTATAGGTGCACCACAGATCTTTAAAAAATACTAGGAACAATATATTAAATGAATAAATGATAAATGAAAGCTTTTGTAAAATTCTAAATCAATGCAGAGAAATCCATGGAGAATAAATTATTACACTCAAAATAAGGACAGATTGGTGTTTTTTTTTAACTTATTCTCTGCTTCAGGCAAAAAATATGGTGTGACACAGCTGTTTATTGATCTTGTCTTGATATACAATGCTGTCTTTCACGTTATTAACTCCCTATAAGCCTCACTGAAAATCTCTGGGACTATGCTTACTTACAGGCAGAGAGGTCATATGACTTTGCCTGATGGCTTTTGACTGTTGGCAAGTTTCCTCTGATACTCTTCTTCACACGTGCATGTTCTTGCCAGTGGTGATACCCTAAGGATGCTGACAGGCCCGAATGGGCAGTGAAGAAAAGACCACAGTTTCCCTCATTTTAGCTAGGTTTTCATTTTAATATGCGATAGAAAAAAATAGCATATTCAATTACAAATTTATAGATACTTGGATCTGTTGTGCTCCTGTACGAAGAAAGGATTTATTTGTCCCAGTATTCAGTGTCACAGGGTGTTGTTGTATGGAAGGCAAGGTGTCAGGAGTTAAAATCAGATAGATATACACCAGTCAAGAGCAGAGATCAAGGAGGCAATTCATGCATCCTTTTCAGCTTCTAGTTTTTTTTCCCCCTTCGCAAAATTCAAGACCACAAACCTGCAAAATGGTACCCTACACAAGTGTGCTGACCCTCCCACATCAATTAAAGCAATTAAAATGATCTCTCACTCTTGAGAATAGTTTTAGCTATTCTGGGTTTTCTGTTATTCCAGATGAATTTTTGAATTGCTCTTTCTAACTCTATGAAGAATTGAGTTGGGATTTTGATGGGGATTGCATTGAATCTGTGTATTACTTTTGGTAAGATGCTCATTTTTACTATATTAATCCTGCCAATCCATGAGCATGGCAGATTTTTCCATCTTCTGAGGTCTTCTTCAATTTCTTTCTTCAGAGACTTGAAGTTCTTGTCATACAGATCTTTCACTTGTTTGGTTAGCGTCACGCCAAGATACTTAATATGGTTTGTGGCTATCGTAAAGGGTATTATTTCTCTTACTTCTTTCTCAGCCTGCTTATCCTTTGAGTATAGGAAGGCTTCTGACTTGCTTGAGTTGATTTTATATCCGGCCACTTTGCTGAAGTCGTTTATCAGCTGTAGGAGTTCTCTGGTGGAGTTCTTTGGGTCGCTTATGTATACTATCATATCGTCTGCAAATAGTGATAGTTTGACTTCTTCCTTTCCAATTTGTATCCCTTTGACCTCTTTTTCTTGTCTAATTGCTCTAGCTAGAACTTCAAGTACTATATTGAAAAGATATGGAGAGAGAGGGCAGCCTTGTCTAGTCCCTGATTTTAGTGGGATTGCTTCAAGTTTCTCTCCGTTTAGATTGATGCTGGCTACTGGTTTGCTGTAAATTGCTTTTACTATGTTTAGATATGGGCCTTGAATTCCTGATCTTTCCAAGACCTTTAGCATGAAAGGATGCTGAATTTTGTCAAATGCTTTCTCAGCATCTAATGAGATGACCATGTGGTTTTTTTCTTTGAGATTGTTTATGTAGTGGATTACATTGATGGATTTCCTTATATTGAACCATCCCTGCATCCCTGGGTATTCTCAAGAGTAAAAGAACCTCTGGGGGAATCAGTATCCCGGACCTCAAGCTGTACTACAGAGCAATAGTGTTAAAAACTGCATGGTATTGGTACAGTAACAGACATGTAGATCAATGGAACAGAATTGAAGACCCAGAAATGAATCCACACTCCTATGGTCACTTGATCTTTGACAAAGGAGCTAAAACCATCCAGTGGAAAAAAGATAGCCTTTTCAACAAATGGTGCTGGCTCAGCTGGAGGTCAACATGCAGAAGAATGCAAATTGACCCATCCTTATCTCCTTGCACTAAGCTCAATTCTAAGTGGATCAAAGATCTCCACATAAAACCAGACACACTGAAACTAATAGAAGGGAAACTAGGGAAGAACCTTGAACATATGGGCACAGGGGAGAATTTCCTGAACAGAACTCCAATAGCTTATACTCTAAGATCAAGAATAGACAAATGGGACCTCATTAAATTACAAAGTTTTTGCAAGGCAAAAGACACCGTCAAAAAGACAAAGCGGCAACCAACTAACTGGGAAATGATCTTTACCAACCTTACATCCGACAGAGGGCTAATATCCAAGATATACAAAGAACTCAAGAAGTTAAACTCCAGAGAGGCAAGTAACCCTATTAAAAAATGGGGTACAGAGCTACACAAAGAGTTCTCACCTGAAGAATATCTAATGGCTGAGAAGCACCTAAAGAGATGTTCATCATCCTTAGTCATTAGGGAAATGCAAATCAAAACAACTCTGAGATTCCATCTCACACCAGTCAGGATGGCTAAGATCAAAAACACAGGAGACAGCAGTTGTTGGCGAGGATGTGGAGAAAGAGGAACACTCCTCCACTGCTGGTGGAATTGCAGGCTGGTACAACCACTCTGGAAAGCAGTCTGGCGGCTCCTCAGAAAACTGGGCATGACACTCCCGGAGGATCCGGCTATACCACTCCTGGGCATATACCCAGAGACTTTACCTGCATGCAATAAGGACACATGCTCCACTATATTCATAGCAGCCTTATTTATAATAGCCAGAAGCTGGAAAGAACCCAGATGTCCCTCAACGGAGGAATGGATTCAGAAGATGTGGTATATTTACACAATGGAATACTACTCTGCAATTCAAAACAATGAATTCACGAAATTCCTAGGCAAATGGTCAGAACTTGAAAATATCATCCTTAGTGAGGTAACCCAATCACAAAAGATCACACATGGTATGAAGTCACTGATAAGGGGATATTGACCCAGAATCTCAGAATACCCTAGACACAATCAGCATATCAATAGATTTCTAAAAAGATGGAAGGAGAGACCCCTGGTCCTGGAAAGACTGGATGTAGGGGAACGCCAGGACAGAGTAATGAGAGGGGGTTGAACAGAGAAAAGAGGGAGGGAAGGGGGCTTATGGGACTTTCGGGGAGGGAGGAAACGGGAAAGGGGAAGTGATTTGGAATGTAAATTAAAAAAATAAAATTAAATTAAATTAAAAAAAATAATAATCTCTCACATTCTCAGAGTTCCTTCTCACAGGTGGTTCTACTTTGTGCTATGCTGACAATCAGAGCTAAGCATTATAGTAGTACTACTGATAAAAAATGAAAATTAATTAAGGTATAAGAAATGCACTGGATTAAGTAGAGAGACAAACGTGACTCCTGGATAGGGCAACAAGATGAGTTCAAGGCCATTTCTTCACTCTGACCTACAGAAAATTCACATCCACTTCTGAGCCTTGGTTGTTCCTGTTATGGAGAGGCTCTAAGAAGCCATGCAGCCTAGACATTTTGCCCTTGTAAAGTCATTTCTCATACCTAACAAGAGTTCATGATCACTCTGGTATCAAAGCAAACTGGCCGTGTGTGTCACCTCACGTTTCTGTATGTTTTTCTTACCTCTACTTGGATCATGGGTGCCCTGGCTGTCACCAGCAGTTTTGACTCTCCTCCAGACTTCTAAAAGGACATGGTTAACAAAACTTAACCCCAAAGAACTTTGCCTTCCTAATCTGTACTGTAATTCCAGTCCAGGTGTCTTCCTGGGAAGAGTTGGACCTCTGACCTCTGACCTTCCACCTGTTCATTTATCTTGTCAGATCACAGCATCTCCAGCTCTCCACTGAATTATCACCTGCCTTAGAACTCTATGGGGAACCTGGAGGACTGCCATCCTAAGGGAATGAGAGAAAACGCACACAGGTTCTATCTTGATCCTGCTACATTCCTACTGTTGGGCCTCGCACAGGATACTTTGCCTCTCACAATCCTTTAATGGAGCATGTTTCCCATAAAAGTAGCTTACAGGACTACTTCCAAGCTACTGACACTAGGGGCACATGAAATAAAGTCTACTCAGTTTCTTATCCACCACCCACCATTTAGAAGACCACTACACATGATATGCAGTCACTGATAAGGGGATATTAACCCAGAAGCTTGAAATACCCAAGACACAATTCAAATATTAATTGATTTCCAAGAAGGAAGGAAGGAGAGACCCCTGGTCCTGGAAAGACGGATGTAGCAGTGTAGGGGAATACCAGGACAGAGAAGCGGGAGGGGGTTGAATGGGGAACAGGGGGAGGGAAGAGGGCTTATGGGACTTTCAGGGAGGGGGGAACCAGGAAAGGGGAAATCATTGGGAATGTAAATAAAAATATAGAAAATAGAAAAAAAAAGAAAATAAAAAGGAAGGAGAGACCTCTGGTCCTGAAAGGGTTCAATGCGGCAGTGTAGGGGAATGCCAGGAAGGGGAGGTGGGAGTGGGTTGGTTGGGGAGCAGGGGGAGGGAAGAGGGCATATGGGGAGGGGGGATCCAGTAAGAGGGAAATCATTTGAAATGTAAATAAAGAATATATCTAATTAAAAAAACAAAACAAAACAAAACAAAAAAGACCACTCATAATAACCTCTCCTCTCCACATCCTACTGCACCTAGAACCTGATCCATCTGTGTTTCTCTTGATACTTGTCTCATACCCTGTGATTTGTATCCATGTTATCCCATTCCTGGATACAGCTTCCATGGGCTATGGCATTATCTTCAAATTGTTCCTATCCTGCAGATTTCTCTAGGCCTGAAAGCACCTGCTGTCTCTGAAGGACCCTCTTAGCACAGGCATCGTATCCTCTGTGGCTATGTTCTTCCTGTTAAAAGGCCATCATGGATGCAGGCTGAAAGCCACTATTCTCTCACTATGCCCATCCACCCATTCTCTGACTCCTCTCAGGTCCTAATGCAGCTGCAAAGTTTGACAGCAGATCGTGGAGACAGAGCATCACAGGTCCTCATGTAGCAGAACTCTTCCTTTTCCTTATCAGTCTTTCTTTCCCCAATCTTAGGACAATAAGCTGTGATGACAGTGACCCAATCAGTCGCTGATAACACATGACTAAATCCATAAGTAGCAGTAGAGACCTGGGCTAGACAAGGTTGATGAGGCATCCCTTGGTTTCTCTGAATTTTTTCAGGCCACTGATGTCTTAAGGACAATCTTGGCTCTCATCTCATACATCTCAGAGAGGTCTGGGGCTTTAAATGGCTTTACTAGCCCACCATCTATCACTTTATACATTATGAAATACCTAGCTCCTACACAATACTGATAATAGGAGGACCCTGAGATGAGTCTTCACAATGGGTAAGTGAGAAAGTAAAGAAGCAACAGTGTCCCAGAAGCAGCTACTTTAATGAGCAACCAACTAGACCAGGCATCTCCTTACCTGTGCAGAATTTCTGAGACACACAGTTGCCAAGCCTTCTGCATACAACTGGGTGATCTCAGGTGCTCTTTAAAAATACCTGGAGGTTGAATGGGGAAAAGAGGGAGGGAAGGGGGCTTATGGGACTTTCGGGGAGGGAGGAAACGGGAAAGGGGAAATGATTTTGAATGTAAATAAAAAAAAAACTTAGAAAAAAAAATACCTGACAGGAAGCCCCAGAGTCCCCAGCCTTGGGATGCAGATTGTAGCCCCAGAGGGTACTGATGCTCCTGCAGCTTGCATCATGGATTGGGGAGACCTGGCTGCTGGACATCTGACTTTTGTATGTCCCAGTATGAGTCATTTTAATTTTCAAAGACCAGATAAAACCTCAGTCTCACGGTAAGGACCACCATTTATATTTTAAATGTGACACATTTTGTTTTATTTTCTCACCCGTGATTCCTCTGGGACAGGACAAGGACTCCTGGTTCTGTAGAAATCCAGGTCTCAGGAACAATCAGACTTTTGAAAACTAGATGTGAGCTATTACATACAATAAAATACAATATGAAAAACAGTTTGTTTTAAATAACAAAATTCTCTGAACAGACATGTTGCCAAAGAAAACATACACATGAGAATGGACAAAGATGCTTGCCCTTCTCTGCCATCGGAGAACTGCTAAGCAAAAGGAGCAGTACACATAAGAGCAAAGATACAAAATTCTGACCATACAAAATAGGAACAAGAACCCTCCTTCATATTGAATGAATGGATGATTACAGGAGTTTTGTTCATAAGTATTACAACTAGGAATCAACCAAGATGGCAGTCAGTAGAAGACTTGATATAAAAGATATGGCATCTCTAAACAATGAACTATTATTCAGAAATAAAGAGAAATGAGTCACCTAGCCATAAAAGACATAGAAGAATGATAAGGATATATTTCTAAGCAAGAGAAGGTAGTTTGAAAAGGCTTCAATCTATAGGATCATAACTATGACATTTTGGAAAAAGGAAAACTACAGGAAGGGTATAAACACCATCATTATTGGGGTTAGGGTGGAGAAAGGAATGATTTGGTATAGCATAACAGGTTTTGGAGACAATGAAACTTCTCTGTGAAACTATACTGGTGGGTACATGTCACTGTATTTCAGACCAAATACAGAGTCCAACAACGAACCAGAACGTAAGGCATGAGTGCCAGTTGCTAACAGTATAGATCCATCAATTGTTGCACACATGTATTCTACAGTGCAGTTTTTGATAGGGGGACTAGGAATACATAGGAAATTTTACTTTCTCCTTAAGTTTTCTGTGGATTAAAAACTCCCCTAAATGTATTTCTTTTAACAATAAAATAAAATAAAAATAAATGTTAAAGGGCACCATGTTTTGTCAGGGTAAATATTTTATCCCCAAATTCTTGGCATTCACACACACACACACACACACACACACACACACACACACGTACGTGACTCTTGCTCTGGGTCATGATCACTGGAAGAGAGTTCTGAGTTCTTGCTGCTCCTTCAAACAAAAATATTACATCACTTTGGCATCTTATATTGTGTTGAAGACAACTGAGCTGGTAGATAGCAAAGAGGCCCCAGAGAAAACCTCTCCTGTACAGATGTATGCTGCCTACCTCAACCCTACCACAATCAACTTTTCTACATCAGCACCAACTTGCCTAATAGAAGGAATAGATCTTGGATCTGAATTTAAAATGACTAAAGTAATATTTCTCTACCTAATCAATCTTTTGGTGTTTTTTGGATGCTTATATTTCTGGTTCCTAAACCAATTTGAAGTGTCTAAGTTAAGAGGTACAATAGAGTGGCTTGGTGAACTAATGCTGTTTAAGTTTGTGAGGAACCAGCCACTCAGATGAGTGGACATGTGCATTGGTTAATTTTATGTCCACTTGACACAAGCTAGAGTCATCTGAGAATGGGGAATCTCAATTGAGAAAATTTCCCCATAAAACTGGCCGGTAGCCAAGTCTGTAATGCAATTTCTTGATTAATAAATGATGTGGGTGAGTCCAGATTCTTGGCGGTGGTTCCTTCCTTGGGTAAGCAGTCCTTGAGTTTGAACAAGACATGGAGAGAAAGCCTGTAAGCACCATTCCTCCATGGCTTCTTCTTCAGCTCCTGCCTCCAAGTTCTTGCCTTGAGTTCCTTCAGTGATGGAGTGTGAACTGAGAGTTGTAAGTTGAATGAAATCCTTTTCTCCACAACTTGCCTCTGGTCAAGTTCTTTTGTCACAGCAATTGAAACCCTAACTAAAGCATCTTATGAATGGACAACTTCATCAGTCCATCCATCAATCAGTGTCTTCAGTCAAGTGGAGAACACCAAAAAGGGTAAATCGTTCAGACTGCTGGTAATGATACACATCCACAGGCATCATCCCACTAAAGTCAACTTTCCAATTTGCAACAGACCCTGCCGGCAGTGGTTCTTGAGCATGCTAAAAAGGCTTCCTTCTATCTATGAATGCATCCTCAAAGGGCATCGTGAGGAACATCTGAAGAGAACAGTTAGACACAGTATTGTGGTTCGAAGAAGACTCACCTAGTGCCCAGGAGAGACTAAAACAGAAATGAATACCCAGGAGCAACAGAGAGGGAAATACATTTAGCAATGAGATGGAGAACACACACACACACACACACATACACACACACAGGCATGACTGCATAACTGATATAGCTCTTCCATGTATGAAGTAGTAAACCACATACAAGTCGGTAAAGCAAGTGATCATTGAAAACTTTTATTTTGCAGCTCACACAATTGAAACCAGTGTGAGGAACTTGAACAGGTTTAGGCCACAGCTAGATGCAAAGTCACACCTGGGAACTTTTCTTCTGCACTAGCTTGTTTGTAGAAGGCCCAGACGTAAGCTACTGCCAGTTTTATGTGACTTCTTTTGGAGTTCGGGTAGCTTGAAGCATCAAGGATACCCACCCTCTCCCAATGCCCCGAGGCAGTTCTGAACTCCAGATGTGCACCTTGTCTCCAGAGGTCAATGGATTCTTCCAGGCTGCAAATTCTTCTTCTTGCTTCAAGTCTCTCCTGGGAGGTGGGGATTTCAAACTTACTTTTCCCTGGGCCATCTTTAGGCACAGCTGAGGAAACAACCTTATGGTCTCCATCCCTTAAAGCTTCCCTTCCAGGAAAGAGGTAAAATCAGCAAGTACATACATGGTCAGGGTTGCATAGCACCGAGGGTTCCTCAGAATTAGCTGTCACACTTTAGGCAGTGCTGACAGGGAAGCTGAGCCAGGAAACTACTTCCTGTCCACCAGGAAACTCCCCCCAAACTATTAGCATTTGAAATAACAGCAAAGAATAACAATAATATTAATAATAACCTGACTGTCCGACAGTATCTGTTGGTTTTAATAACTCTGAGGTCTCTGAGGAAGGGAAGGGACAAGTAAGGCAGGCAAAAAGGGAACAGTAGAAGAAGGGAAACAGGAAGAAAAGGCAGAAGGTAGGAAGGGGAGAGAAAAGGAGGATCTGAAATGTTTCAAGGCTCTGGCTTCCCAATGGGCTCTGAGTTCAAGTTTCAGAAATCCATAGTAGTGTTTTGATGTTGTAGAATCTTCTATGGACCCTTCACATTACTTGGCCGGGCAGCAAGGCTGGCAAAGTACGCACACTGGGAGGGGTCACATTGACCAGGAGGGCCAGGAGGACCAGGAGGGCCAGGATGTCCAGCTGGTCCTGTCTCTCCTTGAGGGCCAGGGCTTCCTGGAAGTCCATCTTTAGCATATCCAGGTTCCCCAGGTTGGCCTGGCCCAGGAAGCAAAAGAAACAAGAGGCAGTTTACTTTCTATATCCAGGAGTGAAACATCCCTATAATCTTTGTGTTGTGAACTAGGTCTCAATGTGTACTCAGAGAGAATAGCCTCTGTTGGTGTTCTACAGTGAGAGAGAAAAAGGTCTATGTGGGCATCAGGTAGAATAGCACCTATGGAAGCAGGAACAGCATCTTCACTGTCTGAGATAGGGAAGAAATCTAAACACCAGAGAAGAGAGACAGACAAGGGCAACTCAAAGTCTTTGGGGTGCAAGCTTTCCACTCAAGTCAGATGAGAAAGCCGAACACTATTCTCTCACACAGTCTAATAGACACATCTGAATTCAGAATGGGACACCAAAACTGCCTAGTGAGCCTTGGCCCCATGTACCTGTTCTTACAGGGACACCTGATGACCCCCAAAATTCAACATTCAAATAGTCTGGGATCTGTTATCCTTTCTCAACTTTACTTGTTAAGTCTGAACCACACACTTATCTATATTATTCTATTATACCAAGTAAAATTATAGCATCGAGAATATACATAACTGGCCAATATAGAGTCTAAAATTTAGACTGAGAGAATATTACATACAAATAAACTGCTATGCCTGCACTTACTAAGTGTGCTATGGTATTATGGGCAATTCATCTAGCTTCCTCTTTTAACTGAACAACTGGGAAACTTAGTGCTAGGTGTGGTGGCCAACTTGGCCACTACGTTCTTTCTCCAGGTCACATTCTTCCTCACTTCTTAGCACATTGTCAAAATATTTCTTAGAATGTAAACAAAAAGCAAACATTTCCATTGTGTTTTTAGAACTTTGAGACTCTGCTGATGTTCTGACAAGAGTTACTTAGTGCAGAGACCTGTTTACAAGAAACCCTTGGTTCAGCTATCTTAATCATCCCTTCCACTGAGATATACTGCCAATGGTTCCTGATTCAACCTTGCCAGGTGTAACCTGCCAGATAGACTACACACACTCTCCTCTAGATGGACTCCACTCTGCCGTTCTACAACTTCTCCTATTTCAGAGTAGAATTTATATTATATTCTATTTGAAAATCAGCAAGATATAAACAATATTTATGTAACATCATCATCTCTAATAGAAAAATAACATATCCGACTGTAGCAAATTTTGGAAATCATGGCAGGATAAAACTAAAGTTAAATTACATGTAAGTCAGATGTTCATAAATGATCCAGAGTAAGCATAAAATTTAGGAGTTAAATTTAAAAGGTAAAATCCTCAGGGCTGAGAATGGGGTTTGGTAGTAGAGTATGCATGAGGCTCTAGGTTCAATTTCTAGCACTGCTCCCCAAATACATGCATTCATGCATACACATACTTAAACACACACACACACACACACACACACTCGATGATGAGGTAGAATTTGACAATCTAGAGTTGAGAGTCTTGTCACTCTCCCCTTTCCCATGTGACAACTGCTACTCTCAGGAGCTCTTTCAGTACAGCCACCAGGCACAGTGGTCAACTGTTTTCCATGTTCCCAGTTACTTCTAGGTTTCAGAGGTGAAAGTCCCAAGATCCTCCCACCCCTCAGCTCCAAGAGAGCTAGCCTTTGGCTAAACCTTTGGCTAAGGTTCCCTGGGCATATTCTGAGAAATATTAATGAATTAGTATTGGATTTAAGAAGATGGCTGTCACCTTGCCTGTGAGGTTCTAACCACTTAAAGTGAGTTAAAGTCTAGAAGGAAAGTCCTAAGGAGAAATGCATCTCCAACATGTCCAGACTCATTTAGAATACGACAATCTCTCTCTCCCCCACGATCATTTTTCACAATATTTACTCATTTATTATTTTTAATTGGAACATAATAATTCTGTATATTCCTGGGGTATGATATGTATTTAATGAGGACTTATTTATGTTTTATGTATATTCTCTTTTGCTTTCACTTATGTATGTGCACCAAGTACTTGCAATATTGGTGGATACTGGACAAAAGATATTAAGTCCCCTGGAACTAGAGTCACAGATGTTTGTGAGCTGCCAGGTGAGTGCATGGAATCAAACCCAGTTCCTCTACATAAAGCAGATAGTGCTCCTAATCTCTGAGCCAAAGATTCAGCCCTACAATGCGAGTTTTCTTAGGGGGACGTGGGCACAATAGGCAATGAACAAATTGGAGCAACTTGCTTCTGAGTGGTCCCAAGTATCATATCTTTACATAGGAAAACACCCATATACTTTATTCTGGTCATTTTGGAATAGTAAATAAGTCATTGGGACTTTCAACTTAGAAGATGTATCTCAGGGATTTGAGAACTATTCCATTAAACGATTAGTTTTCTTTTTCTCCTTAGAGTGGCCCAGGTCTTCCTCTCTTTCCACAAGCAAGGGCACCACTGTGTGCCCTTGCCTCCATGGTTGATGTCCACCCAGTCTGAGACCCTGATCCTTCATACCTGGTATTCCAGGGGGACCCATCTCTCCTCGGAGGCCAACTCCAGGCATGCCAGGGTCACCTTTGGCTCCTCTTTCACCTGATGGGAAGAAGATGCATCTTGAGTGGACAGTCACAATGACGGCAGAGACAGTCTCAAACCACAGGATACCCTGTGTCACTGATATAGCCCAATATCACTGAAACAGTACACTCACACCAGCCTGTTTACACATACTCTTTATGCAAATTACCCACCCAACTGCACACACACATACACACACACACACACTCAAGCATATTTTCAGACTCAGAATATATGAAACAAAAAGAAACAGACACTTTCTTCTGAACACATTCTCAGATACACACTTTTATACATACACAATCACCCAGGCACCTATTTATCCAGTTACATACATATTTACACATTCACACACATACAAAGTACACAGTGACACATTTGCTAAACCATGGGTAACCAAATTCACACACCCACAACTCACATACATTATCAGCCTGCATGGATGACATGATTACTGGTGTACATGCCATTGCACTCAAAGCTTCTTATCAGAACCTTCATGAAGAAGGAATTGGGTTGATAAAGAAATGAATTCAACATACCAGGGGATGGATATGGTAACATACAGTAATGAGACTCAGCTCTGATCTAAGGAATACTGAAATCTAGTAAGACAATGGAACAGTACAAGGTACATCCCATGAGAGACAGATGATAAATACCATCCTAAGAAAAAAAGAAATTTGACACATATATGACATACAGTCTCAAGAGAGAAGGGGGAGGGAGGGAAGGAGAGATCATGTTCTCTGGAGGGATATTTGGACCATATCTGAGTTAAGAGTTTCCAGGTTTGACTTAACTGAGACTGCCACTATTAATAATACCAAGGTCAATACTATTACTTCTACCACTAGTTTAATTGCTACAGCCAATGTTACCTCTACCAATGGTGGTATTGGCATGATAAGAACATAAAGAAGAGTCACATCCAAACACACTGGAATCTCTCTTTCAAATTTTACTAGGAATTAATACATTTTGTTACCTTGTTTCCAAAGTATCTTCTGGATACAACATTTTTTTTTATAATGTAAATTTAAACCTGACAGCTCACTAGTTTTTAGAGCACTAATCTTACTTTTTTTGTGTGGTGTTGTTTTGGGGCTCTGTACTTATTGAGGTGTATGAAAGTTTATATTGTATGTGTATGATGAATGTTTTGTCTGCATATATGCATGTATACCACATGTGTGCCTGGTACCTGAGAAGGGAGGGAGAGAGCATAGGATAACCTGGAACTGCAGTTATGAGCAGTCATGTTGGTGCTGAGAATGGAACCCTGGTCCTCTCCAAGAGCGATAGGAGCTCTTAATCACAAAGTAGTTCCTCTCCAGATCCTCACCTTCACTATTCTGTTACACTTGGTCAGTATTCTGCCACGATCCCATGTAGTCTACAAAGTACATTCCCTATGGGCATGTATTTTGTGTGCTTTGTTTTATGAATGAATACAGAGAGTCAGGACACACAAATTTAGCCAAAACCCCTTTCAACAGAAGAAATATCACAGGAGATAGATGGCTAAACAGTTACAAGGATATACCAGATCAAAAGAGAACTTGCTAGGTTCATCTGATCCCCTAGCTTAAGACCATCCATCAGGAAGAAGTGGACCACAGACTTGGAAGTTTGGAGTCTGGTCCTCTATCTCTGCCTCATGTGTGCTTGCCTGCAGAAGGCATTCTGACCTGTTTACCACTGTGCAGCCTGGGGCAGGCTCTTCCACTTGAAGAGGAGCTTTAATGCTCAGATAGGTTACCCAGCCAAAGAGCCAGACAGTTATTGGCCATTTTAGCTAAAAACCATTTGGCTGGATTTTAAACCTGGCATTTAATATTCATTGCCTGGAGATTAAATGACATATCACTCAGTCAGTTCCAAACTGGGTGGGGGAAGAAAAAAACATTTGCATTACCTCTGTAACTTGAGCAAGGGAGACAGAGAAAATACAAAAAAGTGTGTGTGTTTGGGGGGGGTTGGATAGGTTCAGTCTTTCTGGCATAATTTCTCAAAACTGTCAAGTAAGAAAATCTTGAATGTATGAAAAATAATTACGCAATGCCAAAATTTAGTGTTGCTAGGCTGATGGAAATAAAAATAAAATGAATAATGCAGGCTCTGCCAGGTGTACATCCCACACCTGAGTCCTGACTCAGCACAGTTTCAGAAATGCTGTCCACTCACCTTTGGGGCCCATTGGTCCAGAGGGTCCTTCCAGACCACCTTGGCCAGGACGGCCTGGCTCACCCATGGGGCCTGTGCGGCCTGGCAGCCCATCTTTTCCAGGGGGTCCTGGGGGCCCGGGTCTGCCTTGAGAGGACTTCATGTGTGCTGGAGGCATCTGGGCCAGGAGGTAGGCAAGTTTGGCTATGGAATGGGAAGAAGAGAGAAGTTCCTGAGGAATAGAAAGAGGATGAGGGACATATTGGCAGCTCACTGCAAGCTAGAACTGCAAGTAAAAACAACTGAGGATGAAGACAAGAACAGCTCCTGTGCACAGACTTCTGACTGCGTGGATATTTACAGCAGCAGCGGCGGCGGTGGCAGCAGCAGCAGCAGCAGCAGAAGCAGCAAAGATCAATTAATAGTATTAACAGTGTAGGAACAGCAGTATTGCTGTTTGTGATGGCAGCAGCAGTAATAGCTGTGGCTGTAACTGCCAGTTGGAGAAACTGAGGCCTGAGATGTTTAAGTGGCTTACACTAAGCTATTGAGTGACTTTTATCTTTTGAATCAAGTCCTCTATCAACAACTGAAGAGCCCAGTAAGCTGTTAATTGGAGATGCTTACAGATCTGTGATATAAGCATTATAAAATCTATTTAAAACCCAGAGCTCCAACTGTGAATGGGCTTCACTTTCCTGTTGGACACTGGATCCAGTGCTTACCTACTGGCTACCAAGAGCCACCTAAGTTTGTATAGTCAGAGAGCATTGGATACAAGTGCCTGTCTAATGGGTGGAGTGACAGGTGGGATTTCTGACTGCCTCATTGACTCCCTCTGCCGTTGCACCTTCACAAGGCCCAGGGATCTGTGGAAGCTACCTAAGTGACCTTGGCAATTTGATGACCTTGTCTGGGGGTCTTTGATTGTCTTCTCTTTGCTGGAAGTCAATATCTTTCCTCCTCAAAGCCTGTTTGACAGGGACTCATTCCAGCAGATGTTCTCAGACCCCTTAAAAACTCGAGGTTGACACCCACTAGGGCAGAGGCCATTCCATCACTGACATTCAAGAGGAAGAACTTGGAACTCCCACACACAGGTTCTCAGACTTGCGTGGCCCAGTGGGGCTTGCATTCTTTCTATCTCATCCCTGTCTTCCCTCACCTTCCTCATCCACAGCCCATACATATTCACCTAGATTCCAGAGGAGTAGGGGAGAGGGGCACTTTGCTTCTATATCCTCATATCCAGGGAAGTCTGAATGTGTGAGACACACAATACTGAGACATGGGACATGGGAATGGAAACATCTTTAGGTTCCCCCTTTCATGTCACAGGTTTGTGAGTGTTTTCTTCTAGGCTTTTGTCACAAGGGAAATGGGAAGAATGGCTACTAAACAGACTATGGTGGTGTAGTGCACAGACAATAAGGCTGTAAATCCCAGACTTATATTCCAGGAGCTCAGCCTCCCTGCTCCTCATTATTCTCCCAATAGTTGTGCTTTCTCTCCCATGGTCATTACTAGGCTGTCATTGAGTATGCTCAAGCTCTGAGAACCCTCCCAAGACAAGAACCCCAAATGTTGTCACCATTCCAGCTTCCCGTTCCACACCCTACCTTAAATAGGATCCAGCTGTTCTCTTTCAATGCCCTCTATGCCAAAAAGAAATTACAGATATCTTCTGAGGGCACTGCAGTCATCTTGTCTGTCTCCTGACTTACCTCTTCCTTTGGAGTTCAATGAGGGCCCCTGCACACCTTCCTAAAACACTGACTAATCATGCACATGGTTGAATACACAGAAAGTGTAGGTGATCACCACACAGTAGATGGTGGTATCTAGTGTCTATCATTCACCAGAGTCATTGTCACTAGAGGTGACCAGAGAGAAGCTAAGGGAAGACCTGGACTGTGAGGCTGGGAACCTCAAGTCACCTCTCAAGCCTGCTACTCCACACTCACCTGTCCTAGTACTTAATGGTGCAAACAACAACTGCTCTCTGGGCATCTTATCCTGGCAGCTGCAATCAGATCCAGCTACTCACCTTCTAGCTGCTTCCCAAGCTCTTCCTGAATGAGGCGCCGTAAGGTGTCAATGGATGGAGACTCGCCCTAGGAGGGAGGGAAGCAGTTACTCATCTTCCCAGTAACTCCCTTCCTCCTCCTCCTCCTCTTCCTCCTCCTCCTCCTCCCCTCCTCCTCCTCCTTTTCCTCCTCCTCTTCCTCCTCCTCCTCTTCCTCCTCCTCCTCCTCCCCCCTCCTCCTCCTCTTCCTCCTTCTTGAAGATCCCTGTGTCACTCCCAAATTCAAGAAGCTTATGAGCATCACAGACAGGGGTAATCACACCCTCTGTCTATCCCATGCCACATCTGTAGCACATTCCTCTCTTCTTTGTTATTCAGACCATGCCATTAGCATGGCAGCTTGGACCTTAGGTTTTCAGAGTCACAATATCCTTCCCCTATGATCCTTATATCTTCCTTAGTTTATTCTCTCTTGATACAAACCACTGTACCCATAAAACCTGCCATATATTGGGCCTCAGTACTATGGCTCCAAAGGCTTGTCTACCTCCAGAACATAGTGTATGGGCTGCCTCCTATGTGAAATTAAGTTTGACTCTCCTGGTTGGTATCTTTCCCCTGTACTCCCTAGGGCCAATTCTGTCCTGTTCAAGTCCACACTGGCCATAAGCAGGTAAATGATCCATGAAAGCTGAGGAATTTATCTATAAGAAAGGCTGAATGTTAACATTGTGATGGTAATTCTAAGAAAAGCTTTGGAAAGGATTCTCTATGCCTTATCAGGATCACACTTTCCTTTTTGACTCCTGTAGAGTACTACTACCCTCAAGAATGTGTACCTCTGTGTTTCTATAAGTTCAACACATTGCATGGAATAGATTCTTGTTATCTTATTCTTCTATGGCCAGAAACTTTTGTATTAGCCCCAGATGCTCCATTGCTCCACATAGCAAGGGGACACACAGAGCTTGGCAAGGCTTCATGAGGGCTTTGAATACCAACTGAGTCCTTTTAATTTCCCCTTCCTTGGCCAAGAGGGGCAGGCTCTGGCACCAAGATCTTTAGAATCACCACAACCAGAAGCAAATGATGAAGCCACAGAGTGTCAGAGAACAGGGAGTGACCATGCCTGTGTTCAGGGCACATAAAGCTCTCCAGATGACTAAGCAGGCTGCCAAGGAGAAGAGGTCACAGGGACTGGACAACAATCCCGATCAAGAGTTCAGTTCCTGTTACCTAAGTGACAACCTGTGTCTGTGATCCAAAGCAAAATAAATTAAGAATTCTGCCACTACCTCAGTGTGGGGAAATCGAGTAGGGGTCATGGGAGTGGGTTGGGTGGAGGAGCATATTCTTGGAGGCAGGAAGTGGGAGGATGGGTTGGAGGTTTTCTGGGAGGGAAGAAACCGGGAAGGGGTATAACATTTGAAATGTAAATGAAGAATATATTCAATAAAAAGAAAGAATTCTGCCACTAGAATGGCATAGGTGTAAAGAAAGTAACCAAGCTTTCTGCTTATTCAATGCCCAGGACAGTAGAGAGGACTGTCATGCCCTGGAGGGAATGGATGGTGAACCACCCCTGATGCTTGTTGGACCAATGAGACCCGATCTTCTCAATTACCTCTGCACAGGGTGCCAAGAAAATAGGGATTTACAGCTCAAGACATTAAGCCTTGAGAGTCATCATCCCTGGGGCAGAGGGATGACAAAGATGAGAGTCTGTTTCTGAATATCTCTAGAGTTACATGCACGATGCCACATCATCCTAACAAATGTGGAGAGCATTTTCTCAAAGGATAGGCACAGAGAGAGGAAGTACTCTGCCCTTTGCTGTATAACCAGTCCCCAGAAGCCTGGTATCTGCATGCTGTACTCCATTTCACCTCCCTTCTCATGGAATCTATGTCTGAAATTTTACCATCATCCTCACCCGCAGTCCTGGAAATCCTGGCTGGCCAGGTGGTCCTGGGGGTCCAGGAGGGCCACTCTCCCCTGGTTGTCCTTGGGGACCCATTAGGCCAGTATGGCCTTTGTGGCCTGGGGTTCCAGGGTCTCCGGGCTGGCCCTTCCCACCTGGTGGTCCTTTGTCACCTTTGATCCCAGGGTCTCCCTAAATAGAAGAGAAAAATATATCAGCAGGTGGCTCTGTGCTGGGAACTGACCTGAATACACAAACAGAAATCCAAGGTACTATCATCTTCCTGTTGGGACTCTGGCAGGAGTGTGTGTGTGTGTGTGTGTGTGTGTGTGTGTGTGTGTGTGTGTGTGTGTTTGGTGGGGTGTCTCACCATGGGTGTGTCATGGATGAGTCCAAGAAAGGAAGGACCAGAATTATTTCATCCATAGTCCTGATTTACAAATCTGGGCAAGAGAGTCCAGAGATAGAATCCTACCTTACACAGCATTGTGCAAGTCAGGTGGAGAACTTTTATTTTTGAAACCCACCCCCAATAAGCCACAAGGCTGTCACTATAGGAACAGCAAAAAGTACTGACATTCTTATACTACAGAGCACACTACGGTTGCCAGCATTGAGGCTGCTTATAAGAGATTATGTGGACAAATACCAGGTATTATTATCGTATGACAAGTTATAACTAGAGAACAGTATCCACAGTGTGTAAAAAATGGAGAAGAATAAAAATATCCACAAGTTTGCCTCGTGGGCATAAAATATTGTGCCCATAAAGTAATTAATTGTAAGGATGACAGGGAGGGGTGTAGAGAGATATCTCAGTAGCATTCCATTCAATGATGAGGATATGAATTTGGATCTCAAGTACCCACACAAGAACCAGGTGTGATTGCTTACATCTGGGGACACAGATAGATAAAACCCTGAGGCTTACTAGCTTAGCAATTTGGTAACCTCTGGATTCAGTAAGAACCTATATCAGCCAACAAAGCGGAGAGTAAATGAGGAAGACACCTTCCTGCGGGCCTGAGAACACACATGTATACATTCACAGATGCATTTATCCACATAAACATATGAATATGTAAAACACACATACACACACACACATACACACACACACACACACACACACACACACACACACACACACGCATGCACATATTTTCTAGTCTTAGGACAAACTCCAATTGTGCATCCCTGGAAATGGCTGCCTAACTGTGGAAAGGAGGCTGAACTACCACTCCACCCCTGAAGTGCTTTGGCCTCTATCAGTAGGAGTGACAGCCTTCTAAATCAACAGCCTTTCCTTGTAGGCCTTCTCTTAGCTGCAGTGAGTCCATGGAAGATTGGCAGGCTCACTCTACCTGGGGCCCTCCCCGCTCAGAGAATCAGATTCTGAAATTCTGGGTCAGTGATCTGGGGCACAGTAACTCCAGGACTGGAAGCCTAGTACTTGTCCTTATGTACTACCATGTATCTGGCCAGTGAGTCTCAGTGGACAGTTAGAACTGGATGCACAATAGCCCTATTAAGGCCCTCAGAGTACAATGGAGCCACAACTATTTTGAGACAGCACAGAGTGAGGGGGGCGGGAGAAAGGAGGAGACTCAAGATGGAACCCAACATGAGGTGCTGCCATCAACGTGGCAGGAGCCTCTGAGGAAGAACAGAGCATGGTCCTGAAACAGAGAAACATGCCAGGGAAAAGGTGATTTGCTAGGGTAACAAAGGGTAAAAGTGAAGGCACATGCATTTTGAAACACCCTCATCTGTGTACTCCAGAGTGCAAGGCAGGCACACAGGGAGGGAAGCTATGGGGTGAGATGGGAGGTATGCCTGATTTCCACTGCATTCCACCTTGTAATTTCTGTTCTTTAATCAGGTCTCTGCATGGCTTTCAATTTATTAACAACACTCAAAGTATCGATGAATTCTAACATTTTAATTTAGGCAAACCTAGAAGAACTGCTCTAGTTTTTCAGGTCTGATGCACTTCATGGGATCTTGAAATACACCGATGATCTGGGATCCAGAGGCATAGAACACTCTGTTGACTCACCTGGATGCCACATACCACCATGCATGTGGAGCAGCTTTTCTATTCAACAATCCTCCTGTGCGATTAAAAGATCTGTCCCCTGTTTTAAACACTCCCAGGATGAACGAACGGGGAATATAAGCACTCGGTGGCAAGGTTCCATGGAACCACTTAACAGAGGGCAGGCAAGCTCCCTAGTTATTGATTGTGTATGAAGAACAGCTTCCTGTCTGTGGGCTGAACCCTGGCTCTGAACCAGGACTCATGCTTGCACTCCTAGGCAATCGCTCTCAAGACCCCTGAGTGACACCCTCAGGAGAAAATTGAATCAGTGGCAGGCAAGTACAAGGCTCCAATATTCAAGATCAAACAGCCACAGGACAGTGGAATAAAGTCATCTGAAGGAGAGTCAAGAAGCGAAGGCAAGAATGGCAGAGACCACCTCCATCCTTCTCTTCCCAAGCCGCAGGGAAAGCCTGCCGGCTCGTTACCCATCCGACTTGTGAAGAAAGCTGAGATAAATTCTTTGCAGGGCCGTGGAAAACAACCATGGGCGGGGGTGGGGGACCAGATAACATCCATGTAGTACAACAGCTGACCAGACACAGGACTGTGGGCAAACCAGCCATGCCCAGCCCTGAGTGGAGCAAGAGTCTATGCGGGTGAATGTGTGAGAATGCTCCCTGCCCCCTCCGGCACGCACTTCTGCAAGACAAATGTCTCTCCCCTGTTGGTTTCTGGAAAAATGAAATGTAAAGAAAGGCTTTCAGAGTGTGGCGCCAAGGCGACTCATTATGGGAAAATCTGTTCCCTTGTCACCTCCAGTGACAAATCTGGCTCCCAGCAAATTGGCACTTAGGGAGCCAGGCACATTCTGCGTGAGCCTTCACACATGGTGAGCAAGGAATCTGTCAGAGTCTCCCAACACTTGCCTTGCATTGATAATTATGGTCCATGATTTTATTCCTCAAAATAACCAAAGAAAGAAACAAGAAAGAAAACTGACTATGTCAGTATTGGGGGAAAAGAATCCTACTGCGTGAAGGGCTTGAGATTCTTTTTCATGGGAAGTCGTTGCAGAAGACAGCAGTCAAGGTTGGGGTGCTTATTAACTGCCCTTAATAAATTCTGGCCTTGCAACTATGGGAAGGTCACCTTGAGCATGCTCAGATGGATGCACATCTGCACTTACCCTCTCTCCTTTGGACCCTGGCTCTCCAGGCTTCCCAGGAGTACCCTGCAATGAGATAAGAGGACAGTTATCACTTCACCACTACCATCTATACTTCCATCTTTGCCTTTAGTCTGCACAGCACTTCCTGGGGAAAAGGGGATGCTGGAGAAACAAAGATCACCACCTGCCTCACCCCCAACCCTAAAATCTTGTACCAGGTCAGCCTGGATATCAAGCCACTCCCTTTTCATTCCTTTATTCCTGCCCCTGTGCATTCTTGACCTGGGATAACATGAGCTAATGGCTTCTTTGATGTCTTCCTCTGCTTCTCTAGGGAGAAACATGACTCTCCTTGGAACTCATTGTTCTTGCTTACTAGGTTAAGTTGGAGGCAATAATGCCCCCACTCCGCTCCCATTTCTGAAGGTTGCTCCTGGTACTCACAGCCTGGTTTAAAGGTACATATGGGTATACCAATTCTGGTATACAGCAAACAGTTTTTCTTTCTATAATAGAATCACAAGAAGGTCCCACAGTAATTCCAGAAAGGGAAAAAAAAAAAAAACATGGCATTGGATGCTGGAAAGCACACAGCCTGGAAGTTCAGATAAAATCTAACAGGGATTACAAGAGGGAAAGGGCTCTGGAGGGCAGCACAAAGAGGAAGCTTCAGTGATTAAGCAATTGATCTCTGTAGCCCACCAGAAAGGCCACATTTGAAAAAGAATGTGGGTCGGGTTAGGGAAGATTAGCCAGTTCTAGTTAGTCTGAATTCTATTCTGGAGGGCAGTGGAAAGGTACAGAGAGCTCATGTAGGCAGCAACCCAACTGAGAGCTCACAGAGTTGATGCAACATTCAGAAATGGGAGTGGGGACATTATTGCCACCAACTTAACCTAGTAAGCAAGAATGATGATTGGTCGGCAAGTGAGGAGCAAGAGCGGGTCTAGCAAGTGACAAGCTATGTCTAGGCCAAAAGCACAGGGTACTCAGACTTGGAATATTTGATCCAGTTTCAAGGAAGGTAATCACTTATAACAGTGGCCCAAAGGCACTTAATGACAAGGGCGTTGTCTTTCAAGGCAAGAGTGAAGGCTTTGATACACATGTAAGCAATCTCTCTGAAAGTCTTTTCTCCGCATCTTTCATTCTATTCATTGACCCTCGAACACTTTTGGCATCTTCTCTGAGCTAGGTTCATGTGCTTGGACAGGACAGAGCAGGTCAACAAGTGCTTTCCTCTGCTGGTCCACAGAGAAGGAGAAGGGATGGTAGATGAAAGTACTTAGAACCAGAGAGACAGACAGACAGACAGACAGACACACACACACACATACACACGCACACACACACACACACACACAGAGACAGAGAGAGAGAGTGACAGAGACAGAGAGAGACAGAGAGACAGAGACAGAGACAGACAGAGAGATTTGAAAACTAATTAGTATTTAATTTAGAGACCAGAGTGGATGCAGCTAACAGGAGAGAGAACTAGGAAGAATAAGGGTACCTCAGGGGCCATTTGCACTACAAGGGGAGAGAACAGCTGTAATCTGAACTATAAAGAGTCATTAAATCCCACAGAATCTCCAACTGCTATAGAAGGTAATGGTTGGAAAGGGGAACCATCAGAAAGGTTACTGCAATGGTCCTTGCAAGAAAGGATTTGGGATTGGCCAGGGTCCATTCAGAAGAACTGAGAGGCACAAAGAAAAGGTTGAAAGGTTTTGCTGACACAATGATGCTGAAGGGTGGCTGAGGAGATATAACCATCTACCTGGTGCCCCTGTTGACTATAAAACATTTAACAGTTTGTGAAACTAAAACGTAAAACCACAGTCCAGAAAGCACACTGACACTGGCGGAGGAGATTTGATAAGCTCAGGGCTTGCTTCTTAGCCCATCTGTGGTTCCCACAGGAAAGGTCTACAAAGGAGAAAGGGCAGGGTTGGGAAATACTTGCCTCCTTTCCTGGAGCTCCTATCTCTCCTGCTTCTCCCTGTAAAAAGAACATGAGGTCAGTGGGCTCAGTAGCACCATCCAGTGCATGATAATCTTCATGACAGATGTTTCATTCATCATGTCCCAGAAAAGGCAGCAGTCAGTGATCCAGATAGTCTACCTCACAAGGCCATCCCTCATGCAGCCTTCTGGTAAGTGCATACAAGAGAAAGTAGAGAATTGTCACACACTATAACATGGTTATGGGCTCCTTGTCCATGGGATCAATGTGTCTCTACTAAACAGGTCTTAAGATGCCAGATTTACCAGTTGTCTCATGGGAGGGAGGCCACTCTTATCTTTGGGGGACAAAGGGTTAAGTAAGATGCAAAAAGGAGGGCGGAGTTCAACTTTCAATTCTTTCCTTTGTTGACTGGCTGTATGATATTAATGACTTCCTTGTTAATCCTTTAAATTCACTGTGTCTCAACTTATTCATCTATAAATTAAGAGGAGTCATTTCATCCATGTTATAGGCTACCATGATACTTATTTTAATTGAGATAGGTAAAGTACAGTGACTAGTAAAGCTGGAGAATTGATCTGTTTTTGTGAGTAAGGAGTAATTTTTTGAAAAACATAGGTACTTGGCTGCTCAGTGGCAGCCAAATTATAAACATGCACTGGAAAAGAGAGCAATTGAGTAATCCAAGGAAGTGAATGGACAAGCCATATACACCTTGGACCACAGATTAGAAGTGGAGAACAGTGGACCTGATACCACAAGGAAAGAACAGAGTTGTCCCAGTGGTCACATGAAAAGGGCAGAACCTTCTGTTACATATATCGTGGGAGTCATGGACCAGCAGTGGCAAAGGGGAAGGGGCTGGGGTTGAGGGTTCATAGAGGGAAGACTGGAAAGAGGAATAACATTTGAAATGTTAACTAATAAAATGATTAATAATTTTAAAAAAGAAAGAAAAATAGAAAAGGGCAGAATCAAACTAGAAGGGGTATTCAGGAATATGGGACCATTTTCCATCTTGAGGTGTCACATAGAACCCTTACCATCCATTAGTGCAGGCCAGGGTCTGAAGAACAGTGCATGGCTTCAGTGTGGTTATGAATAAGTCCTCATTACCCCTTTAATAGCTCCAATATACTCTATAAGGTCAAGTCAGGGAACCAAGACTAAAGTTCTAGATAGGTACAAATGTATACTGTGGCTTTGAATCAATCGCCTACATGGTCTGACCCTGTGACCAAAACCTGTTCATCTTTACAATCATTATAAGCATTCTTCAAGTTCCAGGGCCATTGTGGTCAGTGCTATCCACTGCAAATACCTACAGAGATCATCACAGTCACCTGTACTTATTGATCACTACAATGGGTTGGGTGTTACCATAGTCCTTTATGTGGATTCTCACATTTAATACACAGAAGGGAATGATGCTATCATACCACTCGAGTAAGGAGATAGCCACCATAATAAGACGTTAAATGAAGATGTCAATGTGTCTCTACTAAACAGGTCTTAAGATGCCAGTTGTCTCATGGGAGGGAGACCACTCTTATCATTGGGAGACAAAGGGTTAAGTATGATGCGAAAAGGATGGTGGAGTCCAACTTTCAATTCTTTCCTTTGTTGACTGGCTGTAGGATATTAATGACTTATAATGACTTCCCAAGGTCTTATAATTAGAGTACTGGGTTTTGGCATCCCATGCAAATGCCAATTATGAGCCCCCAATGACCTCCTAAATCATGGCCGCATACCATCTCATCACAGCATGAAAAAAAATGACCCTTAAGACATGAGTTGGGGCATCAAAATAGTGGACCTATGAAAATCCCACCTTTCAAAAGCATATCACTGAACAACCCAACATGACTTAAAAAGTTTTTGTGACTTTGAAGTTTATTTTAAAGTCAAATGGAAGAAAGCAATTGACAGTATTATGTTCATATAACATCTGTCATCCGGACAATTCAAAGGACCTTCAGCCATTAGGTTAAAATAACAAAATAACTCATAGGCATAACATTGAGTGCTTATCATCACCCTATTGTTATCTACAGGACTCATTCCTTTTATTGCATCTATTTCTTATATAATGTTTTTATGAAATGCTTTCAGGCTTTATCACAATTGCTATCAATAAAACCATCGCCTATATTTCAAAAAAAAAAAAAGACATGAGTTGGCAAGGACAGTAGTGAAACTCAAGGTTACACCTGGCACCACTAGGTTCTCTGCTTACCGGAGGCCCACGGGGACCCAGAAACCCTGGAAGTCCTGGGCTGCCAATTTCTCCTTTGTTTCCCTTCTGGCCCTATGAAGGAAAAACAGGGGATTAATTAAAGCTTGATAACATATCCAAGCTGTGGAGCTCTGAAACCCCTACTTCTTCCCTGAATTGGAGAGAGGATGGGTCAGAAAGAGACATGGGGTCTGTGAAACTTGGTATCATGACCGAGGAGCAGGGAAGGAAGATGGGCGGTGCAGGGGTATTTCCACTGATGGAGAGCAGTGACATCTAAGAATGGACCCTTAGAAACAACACCTAGAAACAACACCTATATCTAGAGGTGTGTAGCCTCTTTGAGGTTTTGCACTGCTTCCCATGACACTGTTAGGAATCCTGGTGTGGTAGTTGCAGCCTTTGGAGGAAGTCTTTGAGCTTAATGCCTTAGCTTTTCACAAAGTGCCCCAAAGTGGGTCAGTTCCCTCTGGGGTTAGCTTCTCCCCTGGGTGGATCTACCCTCAGGGTCTATCCCTACCCTGTATACTTTGTTTCAGTAGGAATGACAGATCCTACATTGGAGATCCTGATAGAGATTACTAAAATTTTCATAAAGATAGATACTCATTGTAGTTGTCCCTGGATGGGAGAGTCTCTACCAATGTGACTGGGTATCCTGGGATTTGTGGATTTCTGATCACTCTGGATTCTTTCTGGAAGTTATCTGGAAAGCACTGGCTATCACACTGTCCTGAGCATTTTATATTTTAATTTAATATTTATTTATTTATATATATTATAAATGGCATTTTATATTTTCAAGTGGCTCCAGAATAGATCTCAATCTAAGCAAATAAAAATATAAGCAGGCTAGGCAAGAATGAAATTCATACCTAGACTTGAACCTACTGAAACCCAGAATCCATTAAGGAACCATCTTCCCCATTATGCCTCTTCACTGACCTGCCTAGAAATCTACCTGCCATATTCTTTTCACTACCTACCACTGAACTTTCTTGCTCCCCACACATCATTGCGATCTCTATTCTCATGCTTACCCCTCACCCCCAATCCATTGATGTGGTCAAAGTTGCTTGGTCTGACCCTACCTTTCATTTCTATCATTTGACAGTCACTGTGAAATCTTACTGCATATCTTTGACATTGAATAGTTGGAGGTGTTCATATTTCAGACAGAAGAGATTGAGAAGTATAGTCAAATGTATGGAAACTTTTAAAGAGCTGCATACCCAGATTCTCTGGTTTTGGGACCATTTGTACCATTCAAAAATGGATTCATTCTCCAGTGTTTTCTGGGATGGAGAAAAAAACCACTTGGGACATGAGACCCTTGCTCTGACACCATCAGGAAGCTGGGGATGAATACTCACAGGGGTTCCTGGACGGCCAGGGTCTCCTGGAGATCCAGGTGATCCACTGCTGCCCTGGTGAGAGAAACAGAAAAGTTTATCCTGCCAGTACTCTGTGCCAGGGCAACGCCAGGCAGGGCACTTGAGCAAACTCAACTGGAGGTGGACAACTTAATTACACAGGCTGTTCTCATTCAGGCTGCCATAGTTCTCTGAGAACCACTTCATCTCACAGAGAAATGTTTTTCGACTTGTAAAAGGAGCCTATGATATTTAATTCATAACATTATTATGGAATTAAATGAGTCCGTGGGCATGAAAAAGCCTAACTCAGTGACTGGTGCCCACAGAACTACACAGTAAATGAGAGCAAGATCATTTTTCATTCATTCTCACAGGCTGGGCTATGAAAAATGCAAGCATAGAACACAACCCAACTCAGGGATGGTTGTGTACACCATAAGGTGTGCCTGAGGAAACAGGTGTGCATGCTTTTCTCATTGCACACACCTCCTCTAGCACTTTACTGCAATCCCAATGAGTACATGAAAACACAAAGATGCAGGAAGCCAAGGTAAATACTGACTTGCACTGTGATGCAGTTATGAACTGAAAGGATTCAATACCACAGGTTCTAGGACAAACTGCCGTGAATCAAATACTCTCCAACTTGCTACCCATTTTATGCATATTTATAATTTTGGCAAATACTTCTCAATAAGATTTTATACAGAGGTGTTCTCCTGTAATCTCAGCCATTCTGGGGAAAAGGAAAGGGGACCAGGAATTCAAACATCAGGTTCAGCTAACTCAGACATAGTGAGTTAGAAGTCTGCCTTGGCTACACGATGCCATTTATCAAACATAACACACACACACAAAAAGATCCATTGTACAGAAAATATCAGGAAGCTGGATAATTCTCCTAGCTACCCTGTTCCAATCCCAAATAAGTTCCTATTGCCTAAAATGCACACCCAAGGCTCAGCACCTTCTGCCCACAAGACTTCCAATGGTGTGCGCTCTCTCCTCTCTCTCTCCCTCTCTCTCTCTCTCTCTCTCTCTCTCTCTCTCTCTCTCTCTCTCTCTCTCTCTCTCTCTCTCTCTCTCTCTGCTTAGCTCTCATCTTTTCCATGAGTCTGTTACTTGTGGCTCTTATATCCCCAGCATCTAGTGAATGACAGACACTGATGTTCTCTGTTTAATAAAAAGACCAAGAACATCACAGAGATCCACTCAGTGTTAACCCTGGAAATTCAAGATTTGAATGATGTCTAGTGACTGAGTTGTGTACTCATGAAGGTGCCAATATTCTCAAAACCTGATACAGTCAGCAGTCTTCAGCTCACCGCCCCCCGCCCAGGTACCTCTTACATTACATACCAATTCCCCTTATACATCACTCACTTCTCATACCAAATGCAAATGTCATCACTATTTTACATGTAGAGAAACTGAGGCACAGAAATGTTAAACCATACACTCAAGAGAAGTGAAAAAACTGAGTTCTGAGTTTAGTACTGAGCCCATCCTTCACTGTCCTTGTTAAGGAGATAGCTTGTAGGTCAGTAACCAGAACCATAGCTTCTGTCTTGTCCCTAAAATGTACACATGAAACCATGGGTATTCAAGCACCTCACCTTGCCTCACCAGATGTACCCAGAAACCGCATAATATATATAACCTTATTTCATAAGGAAATAGAGGCACAAAGAAATCCCAAGTTCTGCCTGGGATCTCAGCTAAGTGAATGCAGAAATGGAAGCCCTCAAGCATTAGTTCTGACTGACAAGCATACTCAGACCTTCTAGTGAGCGCTGCCTGCTGCCCCTCCCTTTACTCCTTCCACCCACCAACCCATCTGTGTCTCTCTAAAAATATGTACTTCAGCTCATCCCTATGGAAATGATATCTCGCCTGCTTTTCCCTGTAGTCCCCCTCTATGCCTCTGCAGGAGGAGAAGGGTCACCAGACATTAGCACATGGTGCCAACACTAGTTTTGGTGTCCACTTGTTCCCTTGAAATTGGTCTTTTGGTGCTGGGACTAAGGGTCCTTCCTGAGTCACAGAACCACATTCTACCTACCTACCTATTTCTAACTATCTACATCTGTCCGTCCGTCCGTCCGTCCGTCCGTCCGTCCGTCCGTCCGTCCGTCCATCCATCCATCCATCCAACTATCTATCTATCTATCTATCTATCTATCTATCTATCTATCTATCTATCTATCTATCTATCTATCTATCTATCTATCTATCAACTGCCAACAAGAAGTCCCTCTGGATACTATGCTGCTCATGAATGAAGGCTGCTGTCATCTTCCCAAGCTTCTGATCTCTAAACTCCTCTTTCAAGCTCCTACCTACAGGACAGTGTTTCTGCAAGACAATCTAGTTCATAGACATTTAAGGTAGGGTCTTAAACTTCAGACTGTTGGTCCAGACTACTTAAGTCCACAAGCTAGCTTAATTACTGACTAACCGTGTGACCTTGGATAAACTATGAGCATCTCTGCATCTTCATTTCTTGTCTTTGCCTTGACAGATTCATAACATAGCTTCACAACTCAGAAGTCTTGGGAGAAAACTTAATGATATCTATGTTTCATGCAGTGACCTCTTCCATATTTCTTTGAAGCCAGTGGTTGTGAGATAGTAATCATAGTTTCCCATTTTTGTGTGATTAGAGATTTTAAAGAGAGCAAAATGAAGATTTGGGCAACATTAACATCTACAGTTACCATGACATGAATGAAATCAGTCTGTAAACATGATCATACATAACAGAGTTGAGGTACATATAATACTGGCAGACCATGTGTCTAACAGTGGCCCTGGAAGAATACAGCAGAGCTGAAAAGTTAATGATTCTGAGTGACATTATGCCCATCCCATTGTCACAGCATAGCACATCACTTAGACATTAGCGGTGGCGCTGGGGCTGCCAAACTACAGTAACAGGTGTAAAAAAAGTTACAAGTTAAAATGATCCACGGAACACCACACTTGACAATGACAGTAAATTGCTGTTCTGGTTTACATAGTTGAAATGACGCACTTTCCATCTTCATTTTAGAGTGCACGTCTACTTATGAAAAGCAGTTTACTGTTCATAATATGCTAAGTTACATACACAGCTTTCTCTCATGGGTCTTCATTGCTTTATCTTTGCTCATACTTTATGGAATTGCCTAGGTGCACAAATGGGAATGGATAAAACCCCAAATATTTACCAACCTATGGAATATTATGGGTTAAATTCACATGCTGAAATACTAATGTCTAGGCCCTTAGAATTTTACTTAGTTAATAGGATCATCAGAGATGTAATAAGCTATGTGAGCTTATGGTATAATAAGTTGGACCCTTAATTCAATAGGACCAACTCACCAGACCTATGCCTGTATGAAAGGGGAAAATTCACACACACACACACACACACTACACATAGGAGGAACATTCCATGAAGACGAACCTTAGCCAAAGAATGTTATTATAGTCAGCCAATGCTAAGAAGCTGGAGATATAGAGACTATCCCTCCTGACTGGTACCTTAATCTCCTTCCTCTGGCTTCCAGAAACAAGGGTGAAATATTTTTGTATAGAAGCTATCAGCTGTGGTACTTTTAGGAAACCTATGTGATAGATACAGATAGATAGATAGATAGATAGATAGATAGATAGATAGATAGATAGATAGATAGATAGATAGATAGATAGATAGATAGATAGATATCCATGCAATGGCCCCAAACTATAATCATTCCAGCTCCTGAAGTTCTTGTGGGTAGACTGTCAGTAAGTTGCCCTGGGGTACATATAGGAAGACATTGGGGACAGAGGACAGTAGCTGTTTAGCATGCTTTAGGATACAGAGCATTATTTTAAAATGATGTAGATAGCCACACCATGGTGAAACAAGCAAGTATTACTATGGTAACAGTTCAGTTGATCTGTGCAGCAAGTTAGTATCAAAGCAAAACTCACCGGTGGTCCCCTTGTTCCTCTGGGACCCTGTGGTCCAGCAGGTCCAGTGTCACCCTGGAACAGAGAGATGCCATAAAACCACAGAGCTACATGGGACAATGACAATGGCCTAGTTTGGATAAGATTTTACCAACAGACCCAGGAACCCAGTGGTGTGTCTAGACACTTCTTTTTGAATGCTAAGGACTGCAAACTTCCTTAAATTTGCTTCACCCAAATGAGGAGATGCTCTCTAGTTCACATTTGTAAACGAGTATGTTTATTTACCAGCTCAGGCATAGTTTACCTGTTTCCCTGATGGTTTAAGGTGGCCACATCTCAAACCAAAAGAAGTCAAAATGACAGATTTACTAGGCAATAATCTAGAACCATTCCTGCCAGGCTCACCTCAGAATGAAGCCTGCTACCCAACAGCACCACCAACCCATACACTGTCTCAGGCAGCCTTATAAGGTCCACCTACTGGATTAGTTTTATAACCATGTTTTAGCTGGGATTAATACTGCTGTGATAAAACTCCATGACCAAAATCAACACAGGGAAGAAAGGGTTTCTATTACTCTTCCTTATCAGAGTCTATCATCCAAGGCAATCAGGGCAAGAACTCTGTTGGATAGGCTATAAAGGAGTGATGCTTGCTGGCTTATTCCTCATGGCTTGCTCCAGCCTACTTTATTATGGAACCCAGGACCACCAGCCCAGGGATGGCACCACCCACAAAGGGCTGAGTCCTCCCAGTTCAATCACTAATTAATAAAATGCCCCACAGACTTGCCTATATTCCAACATTATGAAGGCATATTCTCAGCTGAGGTTCCTTCCTCTTGGATGACTCTAGCATGTATCAAATTGACACAAAACTAGCCAGAATAAACAGCTAGGAGAAAGCAAGGGAACTAGACTGACTTTACCATGTGATTTCTTCTAGATCCTTCAAATCAGAACCGTTAAACAACCAATAAGGTAGATCATCAGGAGAAACAAGAGGAGTCCACATGTAAGTTTCCATGAAAATCTTGAAAGATGCAAAGGTCTAGAAGGATACCACTAAGCACCTCAGGATCCTGTATCCATGCATCTGACAAGCTTCCCATTCCTAGAACAATCTATAAACCCAATGTCAGGTCACCTTGCAAAATGTCATATGCAAGTAGTCAAGTCTTGGGGAATGGGCATAGAGGGTGAGCTTCAAATATTAGCTCCAGGATGGCTCCCTCTACCTCTGAGTCTCTAGATCACAGTATTCTCATTTGTGCCTTCCAGCGAAAACCTCTACCTTCTCTGTCCCAATTTCAAAAGCAAATAAAAGTGAGAGATAGCCAAGCTGTCTAAGTTGAGATACAGCTCAAACAGCAATAGGAGCAGCAACAGCTTCTTACGCTACTGCAGGTGGTGGTCATGTTGATGATGATGATGATGATGATGTTGTTGATGATGATGATGATGTTGATGATGATGATGAAAGTGCTATAATTAGTGATGGTTTAGTGATGGCAGTGGTGATGATGGTAATGGTATTAGTCATAGCAATGTTAGTAATGATGGGAATGTGATACAGTGGTGTTGATAATGGTGGTAACCATAATGGCGATAACCATAATGGTGGCAGTGATGATGACGGTAATGGCAAGTCCTGATATCAATGGTGGTGGAGTGTTTAAGGGATTAATAATTACTGTGAGAACCAAAATGATCAAGAGACAGAGAAACAATTTGGGAGACAACGTGAAATGTCTCACAAATCAGGTAAGGTAGGTCCAACTGGACCATCACTGGATACTAGACAAATCAGATGAACCCAGAAAAGCCTCCATCAGCTGTGAGATACAGGTTGACCCCAGAGACAGGAGAAGCTCATGTCTCAATGAAAAGCAATTATGTGACATTGCACATCCTTCACAAAATGGCTACCTATGATAGGGTTCCTGGGGGCCCTTCTTGTGTTCTCTCAATCACTACAGGCCAAGGCATTCTGACTTACGTCTTTTCCTGGTGATCCTTCCCTTCCAGGGGGGCCTGTTGTGCCGGGTTCTCCCTAGGAATAAAAAACTGATGTTAAGGACAGAGCTGATTGAGCTATAGGTCACCTCAAACACAAAGCATCTGAAAGTGTGGGAGACAGACAGAAACCAAGAGGGCTGTCAGACCTAAGTGCCCCCTATGGGCTACGGCACTCTCTGCAACAGAACTCTGGCTCCCAGGAGAATATATGGAGCCCCAAGTGCCTCCCCAACAGGGGAAGGCAGGAAGACTACAAGGTTAGGTGAACCTGTTTGAGGCCCCCATTACTTGCTTATCCCTTGCTTCTCTCTACAGCATAGTTCTGTCCTAGTTATCCATGACACTCAAAGAATCCAACCATTAGCCCATCAGTCTCTTTCATTTGGTATATTTGGGGGGATGGATGTTAAAGCATACTAAAAGGCCCATGTGTTAACATATGCATTCTCTATGACCCGGGAAAAATCACCCATAACCTCTGACCAGTTTACTCCACTGAAAACTAAACCTAATACTATATAGGGCTCAGGGCAACATATGTAAATCCCACTGTGACACCATGCTACCATGTCTTCTTTTTTTCTTTCCTGAATAGAGATCAGCAAGGTGATATACAACAAAACCTTGAATCCTCTCCCTTGTGAGTGTCACCTACTTACCCTCAGACCAGGTGGGCCAGGATCACCTGTGTGTCCCTTGAAGCCCTAGAAGAAATATGGTGAAATTATGAAATTACTCTATCAAACAAGTCTGAGGGAACAAAAAGGAAGAAGGTCACAAAGATGTCCTGCTTCATTCCATCTTCAAGCTTTAGCTCATCCTGTTGCCTCTCATTTGTTGCCAGTTTCGGATGTCAGGAATAGGTGGAAGAGAAGCAGGAAGGTGAGGCAAGAAGCAAGGAAGAAAGAGGGTCTTCTACATGGGGTGTCACTTTGTATGGTGATACAACCATTAAAAGTACTCACTTCATGGTTTTGAAGTTCTGAAACATGGGTTCTGCTTTCCCCATTTTATAAAGAAACCTAAGCTCAGTATTGAATATCACTTAATAGTAAAGAGGTACCATGATTTACATATAGAGCCATCTGATAGAGAGGACACCTCTCCAAGGCCATTCTTAACACAAACATGACAGAGAGCCCATGGAATCAAATCTTATTACCACCTGGGTGCATCCCCAAGGCTCCACTCTGATTTCATCTGATGACACAAGCAAGTGAATACACAACTAAGGAGGAGAAAGCCCTAGAGGAAGGCCGGCCCAAGGAGAACTCCATCCTAAAAGACCCTTGAGGGTATTCAGGACACAACTGAGAACTGTAGCTTGTGCATCTCCACCCACTATGACTGATTGGAATATTTAATCTCCTATCCTCTGGAGGATGAGGCATCAGGATGAGGTGGCAGAATGTGGTTCCTCTAGGACACAGTAGGGTCAGTGGATAGCAAGCCTCAATCTAAATGCATGAGAATTTCACCTAAATCTGGGTTTATAAATAGAGTTCAATGGCAATCTGTTCAGAAATGACACAGTGAACTGTCAGAACATGGTAGCCATTGATGAGGAAAGGTGAAGGAAGGGAAGATGGAAGAGGAGTATGGAGTCATGTAAGATTTAGATTCAGTCTCAAACACTCTGTCACCTCAGAAAGGGTATGTGCCATTGGAGCCCTTACTATAAGATAACAAAAAACAGTTTCCTGCCTAGCTCTCTCTTCCCATATTCAGATACCCTCTGTGTCCCTGAATTTGATGCTTCAGAGCAGACCATGGGCTAGGGGTGTAAATCAAGGCTCTTCTCTCCTCTGCAGTCTTGGTACTGGGATACTTCATGTCTCTTTACTAGGATTGAGTTACCATGTATGAGCATGAGGCTGAGGCCCCTTTCTGTAGACTCACTGTACAAACTGAATAAAGCAAAGTTCTTCAACTATTCAGAACTTGGCAAGGTTCTAAGACCTTCTTTAAATAACTTAATCCCAAGATGAGCTGGCCCCCAAAAAGAAACTCTAACTTCCTCTCATCCCATAAACTCAGGACAAAAGCCCCAACTAGGTAGCTCCACACTGCCAGGCATTTGACTGAGAATTCATAGGTATCCTCCTCTTTGCTAGCATTTATAGATGTTGCACAGGTATGACAGCTATTATTATTCCTATTACATAGGAGAGGCCTCATTCGATCAAGAAATCAAAAGGAAGGACCCAGATATATCTCTCTCCAAGCTCAAGTCATCCTTTAAAGCTTTGCTCTGGCTCAGCAAGGACAACTAGAGGAACAGTCATTTTTCCCCAGCTTAGGTCTCTAAATTGCACCCATACCTGGAAATTCCCAGTGCCAAAGTGGGTCTTACTCCTAAGGCAAGTCCCAGCAAATGGGTCTCGCCAGCTGACAAGGAGCCCCACTGATTCCCGTAAGCCAGGAGTCACCAGATAAAATGGGAGCATTATTCACCAGAATCACTTAGTTCTAAGAGAAGAGACTGTGAGTCACAGTAAGCAACCTTTTGCCATATTTAAAATGCCTTATGAAAGGACTTAATGGGACTATCAACTTAAAGTATGTTTTAGGAAAAGCAACTAGTCACTGATGTGTGACTTTAGTCTCCGTGGGTGAGAACATTCATCCCCATGACGGGGCTCCTCCTGCTGCACACAAGAGAAGCAGGGAGATTGGGGAAAATGAACATTGATTTTCATGTTTTGCTTCTTCCTTAATGAATAGTAGCCAGATGACTTATTGATTTTTTTCAAAAGAAAAATAGCATGAAGGAAACAGAGGCAGTGTTCTGATCTGCTACTTTTTGATGGATAATTGGGTTTCAGTATTTTCATTAAACATCATCACCTTTTTTAAAAATTAAGAAATTATATTAAAATTTCAGCATCATGAGGAGGTAAAGCACACTTAAAATTAAAATCTTAAAATACTTGATTATTATAGAAAACTATCTGTGTTTAGTGCTATAACTAGATATAGATTTAAATATAGTTACAATCCATATAACCATAGAGGTTAGATGTGAAGTAAGGGATTTGAGAGGGGGAAGGATCTCCTGATGAAGAGAAAACAGAATACATAGTTATAAATTGATGGGGTGGGGTGGGGGACTAGAATGAAAGTATTGAAAAGAGAGGGGAGGAAAAGGGGAATGGGGTAACAGTTTTAGAGAGAGGCCGCTAAAACTAAGGGCCATTTTGAGGGGTCATAAAGAAATATTCTATAGTAGATTATTCTTAAAATATATGCATATATGAAAGAATGTAATGGAATCACCAAATACTGGAGGAGGCAAAGCCCCAACTAGATGTCTATCACTACTGAATAAAATCTGCAGTACTAGGAATGTGTTACATCTACTTGAGTTGTTGGTCAAAGATCCTCTACAGAAACCCTCAAACCCCCAAGGCTGTTCATCCCCATCACTACACCAGTAAGGTGGTGTAGGCCTGCAATCCCAGCAAACAGGAGGCACAAACAAGACCAGAAGTTGAAGGTCATCCACAGTGACATAGTGAGTTCAAGACCAGCCTGGGTTACTTGAAACCCTGTCTCCAAAAAGAGAAAAGAAAGAAACAAAGAAAATCAATCAATCAAAACAACAACAAGAAGAACAATAACAACAAAAACAAAATAAACAAAACACCCTTGTTTTCCTTCAATTATTCAAAGTAGAAAACATGGAAGTTGGAATAAAGAAAGAAATAATAAAGCAAGCTGAAAATGTTAATTAGCGTGGGATGGCTCACAATCTGGGAGATAAAAGCTTGCCTGGCCTGGAGAGAAAGCAGAATTGGTTACACAAGCACCAGAGTGTTGGGAGACAGATTTCGGTAACTCAGAAACCCTGCACACTTTCCTGGGGACAGCATAGGACCTGCACTTACCGGTGGCCCTCTGGCTCCCTCTGCTCCTGGTAGGCCTGGCTCTCCTGTCTTGCCCTGCATTGAGAAAGAAAAGAAAAGATTCCGTCTCCCATCTTCATGATCTTGAGATGTTTTGTGCCTACTTTCATACCACCCCATTCCCACATGTCTCTGGCCAAGCAGGCTATCAGCCCTGACTCTAGCATTTCTAATGTATTTCCTCCAGTTCAGTCTCCATAGTACATTCAGGCCTGATGTATTCCTGGTTTTCCTGTGGTGAGGATAGTTCAAGTCCTATTCTTCAATGAATCATTCACAGGGCCCCTTCACTGTCAGAGTACTTTTGCCTGATGAGAAACTATAAAAACCATCTTAGTTATTAATGACTTGACTCATAAAAGCACTTCAAGGTGGCTATGAACCATTACACTTTTCCAATGGGCACATTGAAGATCAAAGCTGTTTTATTTTACCAGGCTTCTAAGAACAAAGCTAAGGAATACCTCAGCTTCCTGACACCCAGGCAGGGGCTCTGCTCGCCCCCCCTCCCTCCCCAGTGGCACCACTCACAGAGGCCTGTGATCTGATCCATGCAGTCATTTCCACACCCCACGTATTCAGATACAAAGGAATAAAAGGACACACTTGCTACATAAAATTATTGCTCACAGTTTGGCACTATGCCAGACAGAACCATGACATGAAGGAAGGCAGCTGAGACAAAAGACTTGAAGGTTGGGGAGAGGATGCAGAGGAAGAGGCAAAAGGGCACTGTTGGATGGGCAACCGGGCCAGTTCTAGATCTTTTCTCACTGTAGCTTGAGAACATGGCCCTCCCTCAACTCCCTGCACCTCATTTTTACACAAAGTAAAATCTGAAGACTTCCATGAGGTTCCCATTAGAAAAGAAGGGCAAGGGAATGGGGAATTCTTAGATTTAGAGAGAAATTTTAAATGAAACCCAGGGATCAAAGGCTGGCTGTGCAGTTATGTTTTCTTGCTGCTTTCTTCCTTGGTTTATCCAGGTGTTGGGTTGCTATTTCCTCCCTGCATCTATTCCTGAAGTTTTAACTTTCAGGTGGTCCACCTTTGTAGGGCTTGGCCTTGCCCCATAATCAAGGTGATCATCAATACTATATCAGTTACTAGCAGACAAACAGCCAGTATCAGTTGAGGGTTATCCCTATGTTAGACAGAAGTAAGATGTTTGGAATCCTGATGAATCCTCACTAGGAACCAATGAAAGATGCTCCTTAGGTAAACCACATGGGGCACAGGGAAGTTAGGTCATCTTTTCGAGGATACAGAGTGAGGCTTGTAATTGATATGATAACTAAAACTGTACTTCTTCCTAAACAATAAGGGATACTCGACTATATCTCCTTAAAACATTAAGCAATGGGCAATTCAAATTGTCTCTTTTTAATTTACACATTGAAGTATTCATCCATCCATTGGACTATCATAAGCCTCTTGTCTGCCCATTTGTCTATTTCTCCATGCATGGCTCTTTAAGAGAATGAGTCAAAGTGGAGAAGAGCCTTGTATCACCGGCTCCCATTCTCTATCCTTATACCTCAGTCTCGGGCATAAGGGTTCCTTACAGTTTCTCAGGAGAGAAGCTGAATATCAGTTGTCTCTGGGGGGACCACTTACCAGTCTGTCTTTCATGACCTTCTCTACCCATGATCCATTTGTCTCCTCACTCTATAGGGGCTTAAACTGGTAGGATTCCTTCCTGGCATCATCTCTGTGTCAAGATCTCAGGGGATCCCAGACTCTACCTATCTATGCCAACTTCTTCCCAACACATCTCAGTGGGATAAAATATCAGATGACTCTGTAGTGAAATTCCACAGGAAGCCGGAAGGCCCCGCTTCTGGCTCAGGGACGTATATCTCAGGGTCCCAGAGTCCCATTAAATTTGTAGGATCCCTACGTATGACCTGTGCCATGAGATCCGGCTATCTCCTGTGTGATCCTTGCTTGCTCAGAATAGGACTGGTCTTGTATCACAATGACAGTCCCTGGAGCATGCATTCAATAAACTGATGGAAGCATGCATTCAATAAACCGATGGAGCAAAGACTAGTGACCCTGTCCTGTAGGAACAATGCTCATTCAGCCCAAAGGTGGATCATGGCCCTGAGCTTTGAGCACTGAGCTCTGAGTCAGTCTCAGAGACTCGATTCCCAGAGAATTCACTCTCCAGCTAGAAGGCCTTGGTTTAGCTATCAGCCTCTGTGTATCTCAAGTTTCCTCATCTTGGGACAAGAACATCTGTAACCATGGGCTTTACTGGGGTTTAATTGTAAAATGGGATGGTCTGGTTGTTTCTGGTCCCATGTATTCCCAAGAACACCTCTCTATCCCTTGTGCACCCCTCCTAATCCCTCCACCCTCTATCTGCCATCTGCCTCCTTGGGCAGATCCATAGAGCATCCCCACTTTGTTCTCTTGGAAAGGCTCTTTTTCTTCCCCTCAGCAGTAAACTTGGACTGTTGCAACTGACAAACAGTATAAAGAGATGAAGAAGGTGCTTCGGGCGAGCCGTGTGAGATTTGGAATGAGTCATAATAGTTTATAGCCAAGCAAATTAAATGGACCATGAACCTCACTAGAAGAAAACTTTTATATAACCCCACTTAGTGGCTGTAAAGACTCCACAGTTCTGACCTCACTAGGAGTAAAAGTAGAGCGGTCGCAGAGAGAACCTCACTAAAATAATTAAGAGTTAGATAAACCTGGGGTGCTGCACACTCTTCACCTCATTTGATCCATGACTTCTAGCAAGTTAGGACAGTACTCTCCACCCAAATGAAGGAGACCAAAGCTAAGAGAGGCTATTCGACTTACTCAAGGTCATACAGCTGATGAGAAGAAACTCCAGCATCCAATGGCACTTGGTTTATACTGTTATGGCTGGTACTGGGCATAAAATAATTTCATTTTATATTAAATTTAGTTCTATCGATATTTAATAAATAAACATTGATTTAAACTATTAAAATATGGGGCTGGAGAGATGACTTAGCTGTTAAGAGCTCTTGCTGTTCTTCTTGCTGAAGATCAGAGTTTTGTTACCAGCACCTACATCAGGTAGCTCACAATTGCCTGTAACTTCAATTCCTGGGGATATGATGCCAATTTCTGCCCCACCTCATGGTACTTCACTGTCATAGTACATATAAACTAATGCAGGAGCATATATATTAATAATTAATTAAACTGACTATTAAATTAATCTAAAAGAGAAAAAGGGGACCAGAGACAGGATTGGCAGGTAATGCTAAGGTGGATGCTTCCAAGTCTGACAACCTAAGTTAGATCTCTGGGACCCACATGATAGGAGAGAACCGATTTCTGCAAGCTGACCTCTGATCTTTGCCTGTGCACTGCTCACATATACACAAACAAGGAAACAAATAAATAAAGTAAACCTTTCAAACGAACAGTAAATAAAACACTATGGAGTATAAAGTCACCTGACTGTTCCCTTCCTGTAAAACCTTCCTTCCATGGGTGGAGTCTTCACTTCTCTTAGAGCTGCCCAGTGTTGTAGTAGATGCACTCCTGTTATATAACCAGGGAGATGTGGGCAGAACCCAGTTCTCTCCCTATCCCTGCAGTCCTTTATCTTCCTTACCAAGCATGTGATTTGCTTGGGTATTGTTTTGTTTTGTGTTGCATTGTTTCTGTTTGCTGTAGTGGACCCGGGGCCCTGCATGATAGGAAAGCACTCCGCTGAGCCACACCACAGCTCTAGATTTGTGAAGACAAGAGTAATGCCAGAAACTGTGGAGTTGGCATCATCATCATCATAATCGAACCCTGAATCCAGGCAAGTGACATCTCCAAGCTCTAGGAAAGGACCTTGAGGCCATAGATAAGTCATCTAGGTATGAGCCCACTAAGACAACTCAGGAGCTCTTTGTCTTCCCATCTCACTTTAGGTTCCTAAAGAATGCCATTAAAGAAAACTAAAAGCAACCATAAACACCTGCAGGCAGATATAAAACCTAAAGCTGGAAGCCAGCTTTTATGACCAGGAGCCAGTGCCTCCCACTTGACCCAAAATTCCTTTCCATATCCACAGGGCTGAAGCTACATGGGCAGCAAAGTACAGTGTGGAAGGTTGGGAGACCTGAACTCAAGAATTCCTGGGCTGTCACCAGACCATTACGTGACTTTGACTGGTCAGCTTACCAACCTAAGATACAGTCTTGCCAGCTGCAAAGCATGGCTGTTTTCCAAGCAGAACTATGAGAAGAAAGGGAAGTGGTATATAGGACATGACTGTGTCTGGATCATAGGAACCCTTCAAGATCTCAGAAGAGCTGAGAATAGATGGATCTGGCATGAGGGCAAGTATAGAGTCCCTTACCGGTTCTCCAGGAGGACCTGGCTTTCCATCTCTGCCTTGTTTGCCTTCTTCTCCCTGAAAGATAAATTCAAATTGCTTATTAGGTCAGGGAAGATTAGTAAGAAGGAGGGACAGACATGAAGGCACCCCACATACATCTCTCTGTGTAGCAGCAGCCTCATGTTCAGTTAGCAGCACCCAGATATCTCCCAAACCCCTAGAGTCTTGAAGTTGATTTCTGAGTCAGAAATTTACATCCTGAAATGCAGGCCATTTTGCAACTGTATCTTGATTTCTATTATTTATATACAATAGCTGCCACTATGGTCTTCCCTGTGGACTTCTTGATAAGTTGACAGGGTGTGTGTAATAAGAAAGAAGAAATCATACAGCAAAACACTTATCAGTGCTCCTAAGGCATTATGGGGTGCAGGGAAAGAGGGTTGAGGATTTGCTTGGTTCTAGAAAGTCTAATGACTTACACTTCTGTTCACAAAGCCAAACTATGATTCTCTCTCTAGTCCCTGCACCCTGATCTCAGCTCTAGATAAGGATACTGTAACCTAGATATTTATTTTATAGATAAGTACATAGTCAGGGTCTCAGAAGAAGGCAAAGATATGTCAGAAGAGACTGCAATTCCAGGCTACCTGGATCTAATAGAAAGTAGCAAAGCTGAGGGGGAAAAAAAATCACTCAAGTAGGATTTAAATTATACTTGCAGCTCTGAGACATAGGACCTTGGCCTCTTGGTGCCTCTTAACCTAAAAAGAATGAGGAAATGTGCCCTGCAGAGTCAGAAGTAACCAATTGGAATGTTCAGCAAAACACTAACACCAGCCAGGGAGGTAGTCACACAGCTGCTGTGGAAAGTGCGCACTTTCTCCACTACTGCCCTTAGCCTGTAGTGCCCGGGCATGGAGGATGCTGTTGCGAAGCAATGATCAGAATGTGTTCCCTCTCTGCCCTGCTGTGCCACCCGCTTGCTTCATTGGTACCTGTTAGTGTTTTATGAATGCTGCTCCCAGCATTACTATGTGAACTTCGAATACACGAACTCATGGAAGAGAGAACAGGAGGACTGTACCAGCCAAGCAATCAGGAAATCTACTGTAAAAATATACCTCCTAGAAATGACAGGGAAGCTTCACCAATGATACCACAAGAGTACAGCAGCCTAAACAAGAGCCAGTAACACCAACAGGCACACTAATGTGGAAGGAAGGAATCGCAGGGAATCCCTAACAGACAAAGAACTACAGGGAACTAAGGAATGCTGGAAGAGACAGAATTAGTCTTCCCCAGGGATGGTCACCCTGACTATTAATATCAAATGGCCAGCTTTGAAACTGCATATATACAAGTCAAGCAACATGACATACACTCAGCGCATTGTTTATGTATTTATGTGCTTACATATTCGTATGTGTATATGTGTGTACACATATATAGCTATATGTATATATTCATACATATGTATATATACATATATATATATGAATCGACAATAGAGAAAAAGAGGACATGAATCTGAAAGTTAGTGATATGAGGGTATGAAAAGTTGTAGGAGAGAGAGAAGGGAAGGAGAAATGATGTAATGAAATTTTAATTAAAGATCTAAAGATTAAAAAGTTCAACTCTACCATTGTTTCTCCCTACACACATAGGCCATGGGAAGAAGAGTCTAGAAAGCTGTACAGAAAGTTTGATAGAGGCTATAAAAGAGTAGGACACCAGCAAACTCAAGTTAAAGAAGGCAATGTCTAGGGACTTTTGGCGTGACTTTCTGTCCCTAAATGCAATGACTTTACAGTGTTCTGGTGGAAGAGGTTAGGTGTGGCCTCCTATGTAATCTAAGATATAAATGGGGTTTTCCAAGACAGGAAAGCTGGCTTTTGGAAGCTGCTTGGATGGACAGTTCCTAACTTTTTGAACCATGGCTTCTTCCCTTTGAGTAAATAACGATATGTTTGTACTGTACTGCAGGGTAAAGATTTGATGAAATGCCACAGATGCATCAAGCAAGGAGATAGATAGTCCTCAATAAATGAAGGGATTCATTGTTTCAGTTTCTGGTGTTGGTCCTCAGATATTAGCAAGCTTTCTGGCTTATAGCAGGTAAGATGGGGGTTAAATTCTGCCCATCAGTGATTTATGTTTACAGTCACATCTGTCTGCAACTGCTTCAGCTTGTCACACCTTCTTCCTGAGCCCTGTCAAATTTCTCTGTTTACATAACTTGACTTTGACTAATACCCTGTTACTTCTTTAAGGAAAATCTAAGAGTCTCATTAGTCCAGCTTGGGTTGTCCATCCCTGAGTCCCTACGGTTCAGCATATAACTTAGTACATCTTGTTCTACACCAATGATTCTCCCTCTTTGATTTGTCTTCTCATGTAACTTCAGTCTACTATAGAACTGGGACTTTGAATATGTGGTTCAGGAGCTTGCTATCATTCATCTGATACTCATTAGCCTTGTCCCACCATTTAGCCCAGATTGAGAAAGTATTAAATTGACACCATTAAGGAACTTGCATGAAGAGGGATTGAGAATCAAGAAAAGTTAATGGTTATGCCCTCAGTTCCATGATAGGACTTTCAGAACCTGGTATTAAATTTGGTTTTCATTTTTAATTTTATTTTGACTAATGTGTATGTGTGTCTATTTGCCACATCTGTATGAATACTCACATAAGTCAGAAGAAGGCATTGAGTCCCCTAGAAAGACAGCTGGTTGTGAGCTTCTTGACGTGGCCCTTGGCAATTGAATTCATGTACTCTAGGACAGCCAGTGCTCTTAAGAGTTAAGTCATCTCCCAGCCTCTGGTCTTAAGTCTAGTTCAAGTTCATTCCTAACCCTGCTGGGAGGTCATGGGCATGTCTCAGAAATACATGATGTCTGATGGCTTAGGAATGAGTGGGATACATTCATGTGTGGAAGGTTCTATATGCACAAAAACTATGAGGAACTCCATGGACATTGAAGCCAGTGATTCTCACTGTCCATGTAGAAGGTGAAGGAAGTATATGATAGGCATGTGGTGTCTTCCTTGACAGAGGAAGAAAAAGTAGCTGAAGTGATTGTGCTGGGGAGGGAGTTATGAGCAATGATTGAAAATAAGCTGGAGAGGATGGAAGGCTGGGTAATGTGGGTTAGGAGAGAACCCATAACCTTATTATGTCCTTTATACAAAAGCTATAGGGAAGAGGGCCCACATCTCTGCACAGAAAGAAGCCAGTGGAAGCCCAGTCTTGGTATAATGGTAGCACTGGCACTAGAAAGGTAGTAATATGATTGGGGTTACACTGAAAGGGGAGAGAGAGGGCTGGGTAAGTAGAGACAGCATGGGGCATATGATCAGTGTTAAATGTCAGACAGGAGAAGAGTGAGGAAAAGGATTGGACAGCATGATTATTTCTATGGCCTCCAGCCTCTATGTAGTTTTGTTTTTTATTAATTATAATGGGTGTGTGCAAAACCCAAACTGGATAATTTCCTTATTTGCCTTTACCATTGATAGAATCAAATTCCTATCCATGTACAAGCTACATGACACACAAGTCTCCAATACTGTAGTTTATGTAAGCTCCACACTGCTATTTCAGATCTGTGAATGTGAATGTGGTTACACATGGTTTTCAGGGCAGCTGCCTAGGAGAGGCCTCCTCCATCTGTGGCCATGTCTGGTAGACAGTTTAGCAGGAAGGGACTTCAGAGAGCTATTCACCCATTATTACTATTATCATTATTATTACTCATTGCTGTGTGGGGCCCCAAAGTTGAACATAAGATTCCCCCATCATAGAAACTGAGACATATAATACAATTCCAAACTATTTGTCTTTATTACATCCCCCAATCTAGTATATAGGAATTTCCTAACTATAGATACTGAGTGGCAATAAAAGGAGTAGGACCAGAGCCAGAATGGAGATTCCAAAACAAAAGAAAGAGACTGGGAACTCACCACGGCTGAGAAGGAAGCAAGAGTGAATACTTGGGCTGGGATTGGAGTTAAGATCAAAGGCTTCAACCATGGGGCTGTAAATGCCTAACATTTTCAATACACTAGACATTATCAGAGTCAGTAAATATAATAACAACAGATACATATATGCGTGTGCAATATATGATTTCATACACACATTTAGGATTACATACATACACGCATATACATAAGAAATCCAAGGAGGAGGAAACCAGAAGGCAAATTTAATTAGAGTATCAGGATGTGACTCAGTGGTAATTTGCCTAGTGTATATGAAACCCTAGGATCCATTCCCTGTACCCAAGACTTGAAGAGCATCCACCAATGAAGAGGGATAACCAGAGTTTATTCTGGGAAGGTAAAGCACACACACAAAATCCCTGTGGGTTAGAGGGGATCATTTGTGGCAGGAGAGATGATAATGTGTTCTAGGAGCCAAAAGAAAATCATTGTGGCTGGAATAAAGGAACACATTTTAAGGATCAGGAATAGGATGCTGTGGGCATAAGAGCTCATTCTCATGAGAGAAAGACTTCCCAGACAATTAGTATACGTAGTGATTCCAGTCCTACTGGGGTGTATATTAAATTGCAGAGCTGAGAAGAACCATTTGTGTGAGGTCATTTTATAGCATGTATCAAAAACCTTGACTATAATTACAATATAACAATTAAACTCCACTCTAGGGTGTCATCCTAAAGGAATCAGAGAACTGCTCTTCATGTGAAACTGCTCACTGTTTGTTTTATGAGGCAACAGAGAAATATCACAGGTAATGTGGTATCCATTACATATTATATGCAAATTTCACAAATATGCAACAGCGGTGCTGTAAATAAAAAAAATGTATATGTCTGTGTATATAGAGATTCATGTAGGAATGTGTGTATTTGTGTAACTATATGAGAGAGAAAATAAGAACTATTTAAATCAATAAGAAACCACCAACTTTTAGCATAAAAGGAGATTAAGATGTGTTCCACTCAAGTTTAGATGTCCAGAATAATCAGGTTAAAATTTGTTTTTCTCATAATTTTCTAAAGTACCATACATTCGACTAGTGACCAAACCTTGCTCTTACAATGCATTCTGTTTGGGGAAAGGGGAGAATATTTAAGACAGTATCTCCTTTACCACAGGCTAGCCTTAACTCCTGCATCCCCTCCCTAGTACTGGGATTATCGATGCGCACTACCACACATGGCTACATACATTTTTGCTTACTTATTTTTCTGATGAGAACCAGATTCTTTAAAGTGGTACTTACTGGGATTCCTGGGATGCCAGATGGGCCTTGGGAACCAGGAGGGCCTTCTTTTCCCTGAAAGGCCAAGACATAAAAACATCATGAAATCTTTGGTTAGCTGGAAAGTAACATTAACATTTATTTCCAGCTTGTTCTGGGAATAAATCTCACAGGAGTTTGTCCTGTGAGATAAAAGGAGCTGGAGTAAAAGCCCCTGCAGCCTCCTTGCTTCAGAGGCTATACCCCTCTTAAGGACTGTGTAATCTTCAACAAAGCATGCCCACACAGTGGTGGTGTAGGCAGACATAGTCTACATTATAAAGACTTGGGGAATCCAACCTCAGATGGCTGTAGAGGATTTGGGGCATGGGAGTTCATGAGACATGGCTCCAAATCCATCCCAATATCTATCTCTTCCCACAGCATAGCCTAGGATCCCAGGGTGCCACACTTACAGAACGAGCTCATGTGAAAGACTGACCCACAGGTCTGTGTGATGCATGACTTCATTGTGCTCATTGTGTATTTCCCCCAGAGATTCCCAAATCTTTATCCAGAAATAGCTACCAGTCATTATCCCTTCCATGAAAAACGTGTGCTATTTTCAAAGTCTGTCTTGTTAAAATGCATCAACTAGCACTTTTTGTTTCTCGTCTTGTTCATGATGGGCATAGAGCTGCTACTGTTCTGATCTCACTGTTCATCTTCCTATCAACCCATGTGCCTGACATGAGTATGAAGAACTCTTGATAACTTTCTTACTCCTTCCCAGTGCCTTTGCAGGACAAGATTCTGGTACCAAGCTTAACACTCTAATCACATAAAGAGATATTTTAAAGGGTTACTATTTTATCATCAAAATGTAAGTGAAAACAAACTAATGTATTTATTCCACATTTATACAGATTTTACAAAAACAGTTCCCATCACGGGACCAAAACACATGTTTCTTATTAAGCTATGTTTGTACTGCATATTAACTGAATGGCCATATTTTAGCCAATTCTAAACCATGAATAAGATAGCAGCAACACATGCTTACAATACCAAACCCCATTTTACAGACTCTTGAGCCGGTACGGAAGGAATCATGCTTTACTTTTATCATTGTTAAAAAATTCAGCAAGGTATTCACACTTTTTATATGCATCTAAAAATTTCGTAACTCAAAAAAAAAAAAAAAAACCCATAGAATGTGATATGCCTTTGAGTTGATTTCAGTTTGTTGTGCACTGCGGGACTTACAGAATTATATTGCAAGACATTTAGGGCTATCTGAACATACTGTGTCTCAAACCAATGCAAAATGAAGAAACAAGTGAAACACAGCATTCATCTTCTCCCTGTTATAGCATCTACCACGATATGCACGAATAGTATGGATAGACACATTAGTATGGAACATTTGTTCAGTTAACATGGGGAATTTTAGATGCTAATAATGAAGCATTGTGGACACCTTCCTGGATGGTCATTGTTCCAAAAACCTTAAAATGGAAAAATAGTGATTCCCGAACAGGGTCAACAATTTTCTGTCCTCTGCTTGCTCTTGAAAATCAAGTTTTATTAGCAGAAATACATATTCTATTAGCATATGTATTGTCTATGGCACATGTTGCCTTATAGAAGCTCAGCTGAGTAGGTACAGCAGAGAACTGTGCCTCACAATGTCTGAGCTGTTTCCTGGTTTTTTTCTTCATAGATTAATATTTACTAAGCCTTGGGCTACATCATTTACTTGCTTCTCAGGTGAGGGAGGCAAGTTCAGGAGAAGACTCTACCTCTTGACTCCCTGGCCATCATAAACACTTCTCCAATATTTACAAAGCAGTTCACTTGTCAGAGAGACTAGGAGATAAGCACAGTAGACAGAAACTCTCTAACTAGCCTCCAGGTCCATATTCCAGCACACAGAGCCAGTCCCACCATCTACCAGAACCCCCTGACCCAGTCTGCATCACAGAACCTCCCTGATCCTCTCCTTAGCACCACCAGAGCTGAATGATCAAAAGGTAACACAGGACTTTTCTCCTTAAATTTGCTTGTACAAATCACTTAATGTGGAAATGAACACACTTAAATATTTATTAAGCAACTAATTGAAATCAGGCTGAAGGAAGAAAATAATGACTTTTCAAAATTAAATCCCAGCTTTGAAACTACAAGTTCCTTGCTGTATAAATAGATAGCTATAAGACAGCTATAAAAGATCAGCAAAGCTCTACCAATCTAAAAATTCTCTACTTGTATTGCTTTAGAAGAGTTGTTACATCCTCAAAACATTTAGTAGCAAAGAGAGGCTATTTAGACATCATGTTTTGTAAAAGTAATTATAAGAGGTGATATTTGGGGGCTCAACAGCATACTGTTGCCCTTCAAATAATGTCAAAACAATAGCAAGTACTTAATATGTCTTAATTTAAAACAGTGAGAATAATTAGGATTGTATGAACTGTGTGCATCCATATTACCCAGCCAACATTGTTTCATGTAAGAAAACTTTGATCTTATCCCAACTCAATATTTATGGTAATCTATCAGGACTATGGGCAGCTCCAACTGCTACCATAACTTACCAAGGGGTCCCATGATAGAATCGAAGTCTTATTTAATAGAGTTTAATTTGTAGCAATGTAATGATTTTACAACTGGGCTCAGTATCTTATTCTCTGCAGGCAAACAGTCCATTAGTTTTATTGGGAAAATCTTTTATAGTCTTAAAATCAATAAGAAGCTGCCTGTGGTGTTTTCTATCCTGGGATTTATGCATGGGTTGTTTCAAACGGATTGACCGCAAGATGATCCTACAAAGGGCCTTGGGGCCGTCAGCTATTCAATCTCAGTGCTCCGTTGTGAGTCGGTGTGAAATAGGAGAAAGAACAGCAAACTAATAGTCTTCAAATTGACTTAAGTCTCGAGCAGAACATTAATTTCCTGTTTGCCTTTGTCTACTGGGCACCACTTTTCCATGCTAGCCTAGAAGGATGTGGTGTTGCTAACTGTACCCTAAGGGCCCTTCTGTACAGGAGCTTGCCAGAATTACAAGAGCAAGAACGTGCCCTCGTTCTCTGTGACTATGCTGCTGAGATTCCTGTAACCAGCTGTTGGCTCTGACTCTCCCATTAAATGTCGACTGCTTCTCCACTCTCACTTTCCTTATTTATAGAACAGCTGTAATGATTCAAGGCTCCTCTAACTTACAAGGCTGAAATGGCTGGAGAGAAGCCAGAAGGGATGAAGGGCATTGACATATTGGATGTATCTTTAAATGTCATACACGAATTCAACCTCCCAACCTGTAGTTCAGCTTTTGTTTTATGGCGCCTAAGCCAGATGTGGTTCTAGAAGCTTTTGCAAAGAAAAGAATCCTGAGTTTTAAGATTAAAAAAATTCAACTGTCAACCACAACAGGTGTGACTTGGGGACTTTGACCAGTGATCTTCCTTTCTGATTTTTTGCCTTCCTCTGGAACAGTTGTGCTTACAGCTGCCTCCTGCCTGATACACACTTGAACATATCACAGCACAGGCTGGGCTTCTCTGTCTCACCCTTGGCTGCTAAGAAAAGAAATTACTCTGACAAGGAGAGATGGAATGCACATTTAGAGCTTGCTTGCACTGGGGAATCACAGGTAACTAGTCAACTCTATCAGAAGCTTCATTTTAGTGGTAAAGTAATAAGACATCTAGCAAAAGGCTTGCTTTGCATTTTCCCTTCAAAAAAGCATGGCCCTGAATAGACACTCAGGAATGTGGGGGGCTCACGACTAGAGAAGAAGGGAACAGAGTTGATAAACATGGGGCTCTAAAATGTCCTTAAGGTCAACTTAAGGATGATTCTGTCTTGCGGAGCACTTACCGGAGGCCCTTGAGGTCCTGGTGGCCCAGCCGCACCTGCATTTCCGTCTGCTCCCTACAAAGAAAGACGAGGCAGAAGACCAGTTTCAAGTGTAATGGATTGAAGCTAGAGAGGCAGCTATGTTTCGGGAAGGGGCAAAGCACTGAACAGTCAGTCACCCCTAAGACAACAGAAAAGCTTCACACTTGTAAGAGACTTCCCAGCTAATGTTACTAGGGAGCATATTGGGACACAGACCAATAGGTGAACACCTGGGTCTATCTTCTTGGGGAATAGGGAGAGGATCACTAATGTCAGCCTATGGATGAAGAGAGATATAGACAAAAAGATGGAAGAAAATGTCCAGAGAAATAAGGAAGCAGTGTAGGGTAAAGCTCCAGGCATTCGTCTATAACATTGCTTTGGGAGAGACAGGGGGTCTCCTTCTGCCTACATCTTTGTCCCTATGCCCATAGGCTCAATTTAGGCATTAGTTTCTCAGACAGATATTTGCTACCTACAAGACTGAGAAGTTTAAGCAGTGACCCCTCACAAACCACAGGAACATCTCCCCCCCCCCGCCTTTTTTTCTGCTGTAGCATATGCTAATGTCTGATATCCTAGGGTTAGTTGACTTTAAATTGATTTATTATCTATATTCTTCTTTCCCAATCATTCCTATATCACAAGCTCCACGACTTCTTCTCTGCTTCTTAAGAAGCTCCTGGAATATACTGGATACTCAGCCAAATTTCTGAATAATCAAATGGGAGTAGAGGCAGAACCAGGTAGGGGGATGAAGGGAGCAATTCTCTTTTAAAAAAATTATTCTTTCATATACAACATCCTTTCTGCAGTTTCCCCTCCCTCCCTTCCATCTCATCCCATAAGTCTCTCCCCCCACCTACCTCCCTCTTCCCCCAGATCCACCAACCTGTCCATCTCCCCTCAGAAAAGAACAGGCTTTCGAGGGACATCAACCAAACACAGCATAACAAGTGACAATAAGACCAGGTATATACCATCACATCAAGGCTGCATAAAGTAATCCAATAGGAGGAACAGGGTTCCACAAGGAGGCAAAAGAATCAGAGACTTCCTCACCCCCACTGTCAGGAATCCAACAAGGACACCATGCTATACAACCATAACATATATGTAGAGAACCTAAGTCAGACCCTTACAGACCCCCTGATCTTTGCAAGCCCCCATGAGTCATGGTCAGTTAATTCTGTGGGCCAAGAATGGTGTCCCTGACCTCTCTAGTTCCGCTAATTCTTCCTCTTCTTCCTCTGCAGGACTCCCTGAGCTTCACCTAATGTTTGGCTATGGGGAACAGTTCTTTATGTGAATTTAGTCATTTATTTGCCTCTTGCTGCATGTGATCTATAAGCTTAGTTTCTTTCTCTATGAAAGTATGTAAATTGTCTACACCCTAAGAAGATGACGAATGTTTGAGAAGACTCAGAAAAAGTGCTTAGTACAGGACAGCAGGATTGGCTCAGACAGAACCTCAGACTCAGAATTCTGGGTGTATATCCTGCCTCTCTACTCTACAATCCAGGGCAGGTTGCTTTGCCCTTCCACATCCCGGCTCCTCTGTAAAATGAAGACAAAAAGGAGCAACAACCACATGTGGGTTGTTGAATGGGTTGAAAAAAGGCAATACACATAAAAAACTAGCCATCACCAAAGCACCCCAGGACAATGCACAATGTGCCATCTAATATCATATGTTTATCATCTAATATCATATGTCTATCATCTAATATCATATGTCTGTCATTCATTCAAGGAGCAGCCACAGCAGTTATTGACTACTCATGGAAGCTTGAACAAACAATTTCTCACAGAACTTTATTGATAACTAACTATTAAGTGGCCTTTGATTGATTTAAATATATTGGTTGAGTAACTTTTTTTGTAGGTGCTAGCCACGCTATAAGTACAGAGAAGTAACCATATTATAGCCTTGCATCTCAGAGAAACTTGATGTTGAAAATGTAGCTGATTTCCTAGGGATAGACAGTAAGTCAGAAAGTACAATTCTTCCATGGTCTTTCTGTCAGTTCTTGCTTCCATGTCCCTACCTTGAGTTCCTGCTCTGACTTCCCTCAGTGATGGAATGTGACCTGAGATGTGTGAACCAAACAATCCTTTATTCTCCTTGCTACTTCTAGTCATGGTGTTTTATTACAGCAATAGAAATCTTACTAGGACAATATGCAAATGTAATGCAACATAATTTAATAAGTAAAAATATAAATCTTTAAGGAATTTAAAAATTCTATGCAGTAGTTCAATGGCAACAAATTAATCATCCCCTTATTTCCTCCACAAAAGCACGTGACTGAACAAGCTGAGGGATTACAAAAGTTGTTGAAATCAGAAGCGGGGAGATTGTTGACGTCAAAGATTTAAAGTGAACTGTTCATTCTTTGACATGACTTATGAACTTAGTGTAGATGTCCACTGTGCAGGGCCAATTTTTGTTTCAATTGCTTATATGACTTCTTTAAACAAATACACTTTTTAAAGTTTGATTTATTTCAATCAATTATTACAACTAGAAGTCAATGAGTTGCTACTTAAAAAGGCAAAGCACAGCCTGAAGAGATGGACCAATGTTTAAAAGTACTTTCTGCTCTTGCAAATCTTTAAAATGCATAAAAGAAAAAAATAGCAAGCTTAATTTCCTAATTTTAACTCCATAATCCAAACTGACTCTCTTTTTCACAATTTATTTTAAAATCCTGCTTTCTGTTTGGTACAGGTTATTTTTCTATGGGCCTTGAGTCATTTGGAGTAGCCTTGTTTGCATGGTCTGAGAAAAAGCTTCACAGAGAATCCATCGAAATCTCTGGGGTCCTGAGCTCAGCAGGGATAGTAATTGCTTCTGCTTGTTGTCATGGCTACCTTCAATGAATCTAGAAACTACAGTGATAGTTGGCTCCAAGCAGAGAAACAACATGACTAATCTGTGGGTAAAGAATGTTTTTGAGCCCATGTATCCAGGCCTTGGCCACAGCTACTACAAGAGCAAAAAAAAAAAATGTATTTTTCTTAAGTGGCACAATAAATTGGACATTTTAGTTATCAAAGATGCCAGAGAATAATAATTAGTAGTTAAAAAAGAATAATACTGAACAATAATTTGTAATTATTAGTTATTGATAAGAGAAAAATGGGAAAAATCTGGGCTCTTATGGGCATCTTCAAGTTCAATATAAAAGGAGTTCTTTATAGGACATCCTAACCTTGAAACACTGGCTTGATCAATTTGTACCAGGGACCCTCAGGCACAAGCACACCTATCCAAATCGTTCGATAATCATCCCACTCACGTACTTCTCATCCCTGGGTGCTTTAAGGGTAAATCCATCCCTTCCAATAAGATAGGTTCAGTGTGATGCAATTTCCACAGAGTAAGGACACATTCCTTGAATGCCAAAACCAAGAAATAAAGGTCTACTTACAGGTGGCCCAGGATTTCCTGGTGGGCCCATGAAGCCTGGAACTCCAGGGTGACCCTAGGAAGACATAGGAGATAGGTCTTCAAAAGTGACTCTTTAAAAAACAAAAAGTTTTCTGCTTGAAACAAATAACCAGTCTAGAGTCTGCCTCCTAACCCCAGTGACAAATATGGTTGAAAATTCTGGTCACAGATGGTCTCTTTTTCATGTAACTTTAGTAACTATAAAGAAAGTGCCTCATGATATTTATAAAAATGAATATATCTTGAAAGAGTATTTGCTTCAAAAATCATTGAGGTGGGGGAAGGGCATACAGTAGTGGCAGATAAAAACAAGAGGTATGACATATTAAAACTCTTACATATAAATGAAACAGGAAAATATTTTTATTATACTTCCATTCTTGAAGATATACACATAGTATCCCACTAAAGAAGAACTAAAAGAAAACTAAATGGGCATGTATATTTACAGAATTAACACTTCTGCAAGGCTTGGTTTCAGAATATCTTCCCAAGAACATCATAATTCAAAGGCACTTCAAGGCCCTTATATAGAATGATCTATGTATCATACACTCCTGCTCTCTGGGCTACTTTCAATACTTACTGCAATGAAATACTAAAGAAAGGGTTGTTATCATATAAGGAAAACTAAAAACATTTTCAGTCATGGTTTATTCTATGGCTATGAAGGCTAAAGATATAAAGAACTAATTCATTCTCTCTCTCTCTCTCTCTCTCTCTCTCTCTCTGTCTCTCTCTCTCTCTCTCTCTCTCTCTCTCTCTCTCTCTCTCTGTGTGTGTGTGTGTGTGTGTGTGTGTGTGTGTGTGTGTGTGCTTATGCACATATATGAGAATGCCTATGCCGGGCAGTGGTGGCACAGGCCTTTGATCCCAGCACTTAGGAGGCAGGGGCAGGCGGATTTCTGAGTTCAAGGCCAGCCTGGTCTACAAAGTGAGTTCCAGGACAGCCAGGACTATACAGATGAAAAAAAATCCTAAAAGAGAATGCCTGCACAGACCAATGATCAGTCCCCAGTAATATTCCTTAGGTGCCATCCCCCTTAATTTTTTGATATGAGGTTTCTCATTGCCCTGGTATTTCTCAAGTATACCACACAGACTAGCCAGAAAAATCCCTAGGATCCCCTGTCTGCACCATCCTAGTGCTGGGATTACAAATGCAGGTCACCACTGGTGAACGTAATTTTTTTTTCTTTACATGGAAGTGGTCAAGGATGCAGATAAAAACAAGAAAGATGCTATCTTAAAGCTCTTATATCTACATGGAACATGAAAATGATCTTTTTATACTCCCAACCTTGCAGAAGTACATATAGTTTCCCACTAAAGACGAAAGTAAAGAAAGTAAGAATCAAACTCATACCTCATCTGTGCCTCCTTAACAGAATAAGCTAGGAATAATTTAATTATGACATCAATATTTTGATAATATTACAGACATTCTATTTCCATATGTGGAGGGTCTTGTGAGTTACAGAATGAGCTATTCACTCTTTATAATATAGAATTTAGCATCTAACACTTAGTCTAGCACAACTAAGCTAAAATACAGAACACCAAAGAAATTCTTTCTCTCTCCTACCCCTCAAACCTACCACTGGAAAGCCCCAACAATACTCAGTACAAGGCATAAAGTATTTGTTGCTGACATGCAACCCATGGCATGATAACCCAGATGACTTTTGTTTCTCCAGATACAGGGGAGCAAACTTTAAGCACAGCTCTCACGGGGTTGGCTGTGTAAGGATCACTGACTCAGTGGCTCACCCCACACTCACTTGTATCAATAAGCCCCGAGGTCAGGATCCACCCTTGCTCATTTTGTATCTCAGATTCTGGAGCAGTGACTGATAGGAAATTTGTTACTGTGAGCACTGGGGCTAGATGCAGACTAATGTGAAAGCAGAGAGGGAGGGCTAGTAATGGGCAAGAAAGAGAAGGAAGGGGTAATGACAGAAGGGAAGACAATCTACAACAGTAACTGGGCAAGTACTAAGGCTGTGTGGAATCGGCCAACGCTACTAGCTGGACAGAAGGGAAGCAGTACTCCAGATCCACGAGAAGAAGAGTTTTGGTACTGGTACTGTCCTCCTATGTGCTAGGAGAGGGGTCCAGCTAGCCTGAGGAGGCACTGATTGGCTCAAGGAGTGCCACAAAACATTTTAAATACTACCATGAGAGTATGAAGAAGGGCTCAAGAAGTGGTGGGAGAGTTAAAGGGATCTATCCTAGAGAATGATAAAAGTTTTCATAAGGGAGAAGCAACCAGGAAGAGAGGGGGAGAGAATGGGAAGATGCAGGCTCCTCAGACAACTGGGAGATGGAACAGGATGAGAGTAAGCCGAGAGGTCAAGATGGAAAGCAGGAAAGCAAGACTCACACATTCCTCTGCAGGCACAGAAGAGGCAAGGGCGGCATCAGAATCAGTGAGTGGACACTTCGAGTGAGACCCTTCTTGCAGTGTGAGCTTTTTCATGACACACATTGGCCTTACCTGATCGCCTTTCTGTCCCACCTCACCCTCTGCACCACGCTCTCCTGGGCTTCCCTGGGAAGGAAAACAGAAGAGTCAAGTCAAGCCACAGAAAATTTCACTAGAGCTACCGTAAACATAAAAGTACGCTTTCGTGCTTTTATCAGTTCTTCAAATTCTGTATCAAATCATTGCTGTCAACCATGGTGACGACAGACAGAAGCAAGCCCTGCTCAAAAGATTGCCGGTAAAAGTGTTTAGCTGAGTTTCAGGGGGAGCATAAGAAAACAAACAGGGCTGAGAGAAATGCAGTTCTGAGCCTGGTATGTCTGGTCACTCCTGAATCTGAACACAGTGATGAGTGGAAGGTATCGCAGAAGGAGGGAGAATGGTCCTGTGTGATATCTGTAGCCATGGTGAGAGGTGTGTCAGAAGGTCCAAGCTGAGGGAAAGAGAGTATCAAGAGGAAAGTGAGGTCTTCCAGGAACATGAGACAGAGGCAGAAACAAGTTGATATCAGTAGGTCTTGAAGAGGTGTAGAAGAAGGATAGGGTTGAGATCTTACAGGCTTTTCCCTGTCCACTTTCACAGGTTCATTGCTGTCCTCCTTGTTCAGGTCATGTTGGCGTTTTTTTTTTTAAATGTTTTGAGATAGAATTTCATAATGCTCAAACTGACTTCAATGTCACGAATAGTTAAGGACAGTCTTGAACTCCTAATTCTTCAGTCCCCACAAGTGCTGGCATATGGATATGGCCAATTCATTCAGTTTACTTAACGTGGCTTTTGCTTTGGGGATTTGGGTTTTTGTTTATTTATTTGTTTTGTTATTTTTGTTTTGTTTTTTTGTTTTTGGTTGGTTGGTTTTGTTTTGTTTTTGAGATAGTTTCTTTTTTAAATTTTTTTTATTTTTTATTTTCTATATTTTTTTATTTACATTCCCAATGATTTCCCCTTTCCCAGTTCCCCCCTCCCCGAAAGTCCCATAAGCCCTCTTCCCTCCCCCTGCTCCCCAGTCAACCCCCTCCTGCTTCTCTGTCCTGGTATTCCCCTATGTAGCTCAATTTGACCTTAAACCCACAGTGATGCGTCCATATTGCATCATGACTACTAGGAATACAGGTGTTAAGCCCCACACATAGCTTTTGGTTTATTAGATTTTTTTTTCCTAAGACAGGGTTTTATGCTATATTAAAGGCTGGCCTGAAACTCACTCTGTAGCTTAGCCTGAGCTCAAATTTGTATCACCACTCCTGCCTCAGCCTCCCAAGTGCTAAGATTATTGGAATAAGCCACTACCCCAAGTGTACTTACTAGATTAACAACTGCATTTCACCAAACAACAACATTTCCCTTTCTTTAAAATAACCTAGTGGGCTGTGAAGAGTCCTTGACAGTGAATCAGTCTAGCACTGGTTTCATTCCTGTCCCTCTTTATCCCTGCATCCTTGGGCAGGTCATGCCTCTTCCTAGATTTCAATCTGTCCATCTAAAAGGGTTAGGGGATGAGGGAAGGTCAATGTATGAGAGTCCAGAGCCCAGCAGTTTTCTCATGAGGTGTGAAGTCCAGCTCTCTTTCCATTCAGCTTATTCCACCACGAAGCAGCTCATTGATGTCATGGCTGATTGCTAATGACATTCTATCCCACAGTCCCTAGACTGTGCTATGAATCATTGCTTATAAAGCGCTAGGTGTCATTGTTTAGAGGAAGGAAGAAAATAGTTCACAGAGAAAAAAAACTGATTCTATCATCCTTATATGCTATTGTATCTAAGTGCCTAAAGTTGGCATTCTGTCTGCAGCCACTTTATAATCAAAGAAGTGTCACAGAGTTTCACACTGCCTCACTGACATTCAGGGACAATTGGCCTTAAAGGTAAATGTATTCCTTTCAAATCCCAGTCTTCAGTCTAGCTGTAGAGTGGTTTTAACATTCAGCTGGAGACAATAAAAATGCCAGCAGCCAGGATCCCCATAGTTGTTCCACTACAGACAAAGACAGCCACCTCCAAACATGACTCATTTCCTTCCAGGAAGGAATCTGACATTTCTGGAGTCCCTGTCCCACTGGGCATTCTGTTAGGGCTTTAAAAGACCCTGTTACATATAACTCGTTATCTGTAAGCTGAGTTCGTGGCTAAGTGTATAAAATGTCTAAGGCATCTGTCTTAGTCATTGACCTTGGTCTTTGCAGACTGGTAAGAAATCTGGGCTAAGAACAATGGCACCAGCCATAACCCCTAGGCTTGGGCAGGGAGGGCAGGAGGTGAAGGAGTTCAAGGTAATTTTCATTTACATAGTGAGTTCCAGAAGAGTCTAGGCAGTATGAGATTTTGAAAAAAAAATCATTTAAAGAATCAATCAATAATTAGGCTTAATCAGCCACCTAAGGTCATAGAACATGAAGAATAGGGAGTCAGTCTGTCTGATTATAAACTATCCAAGTAACCTCTTCCCAACCAAGCCATGTTTCTGACTCTTTCCTGGGGCTATGATGCCTGGTTTAGGTGGTTTATGATTTCCTGAGATTTGATGATAGTGTAGAAGGCAGATCCACCATGTTAATAGCAGATTAGGTACATGGTTGTACACTGGAAATTCAACAATCAAAAGGCAGATCTAATCCCCATCTTTGCAGGGCTTTTATCCTTGCAAAGATACAGGACCATTTTACTAACCCAATTCTCTTTAGATGTTTATTAAATACTCTTTCCAAGTACTTAATTCTTGTTTCTCAACTCATCCCTACACACACACACACACACACACACACACACACACACACACACACACACCCAAAACCTGATTCCATAGAATAAACAAACAAACAAACAAATAACAAGGAACTATATCACTCCACATGCCCAGTTTACTTTTGCGTAGTTGCAACCAAACACCTGACAGAATGAGATGAATTATTTATTTTGGATCATGTTTTTCAGAGGTATCAATCATAGTGGTAAAAGGGATCAGAAAAATATGTATCAGAGAAGTCATGAAGTAGAGAATGGGGGTATAGGAAGGATCCAGGACAAGGCATGCTCCAAGGGCCTGATAACCTGCTTTTCACTGCTGTGTTTTATCGCAGCAATAGAAAAATAACTAATATACAAATATTCTGTCTATTCATTGCCAGGAACTCAATTAAAGCCATTCTCAGAACCTAGCAATCATTTCTCTGGAATTTAATAAACATGGGGGGAGGGGTGCCTCTCTTTCCCAGTTCCTGCTGGAAGGAGACTAACATTGGCAACAGTCTGACCACAGGCACACAACCATCCCCTGTGATAAAGACTGGAGATGCTTGTATAAGTCACCTAGCTGACTGATGATCACACAGGTACCTGACCTTTTGGAGTGAATGTGGTTAATGAATGGGGTGACATGTCCTCTGTCTTAGTACTGATTAGCACCTCCTGAGACACAGATGCATGCTGAATTCAACCATACAGACTGGCTACCTAAGACTGAAGTTGTTCTGACTCTCCAGCCTCCTACCCGGCCTGTGGTGTACACTGTACTCTGAATCAGCATTCAGATGATGATAAGATTGTTTCTTTGCCCATCTGTGCAGAGAGGTTTCTTAGATTGGAAGGAGACATTGATTTGCTTTTAAATATAATCATAAATTAATACAATCATTATTTTGGAAAACATGCTACCATTTTGTGTGTTTCCATTATTTAGAGTCTGCCTTTGTGCTTTGTCCTTTGTAAGTCAAAGCTGCTAGATCTCCTCATGGGGTCTGCAAGCTTTGGAGGGGAGGGTATGAACCCTCCCAGCAAGTAAGCCTTTGCTCCAAGGCTCAGCTGTGTCAGGCCTAGAAATTCTCCCCCAAGACGCAGGGCAAATCCTGCTTAATCCCTCAATGCAACTAAAATGCACCTCCTAGTGTGACAGGTTTCCTCTTGTCACACTGCCTATGGTTCCTTTAAATTCCTCTACTCTCCTCCAGACATTTGTCCTGCTTGTTCTTAAGCCCAATGACCTAAGCGCCATGAGGACCACCATCAGTCATGTGTATTAAATGCTTCCTACATGCTGGGGTTTAAAATTGTTCTTTTGTTTGGTTCTTAAGACATCGTTCACTGCTTGGATTTTATAACCAGAGTTATAATCATGGCTTGGGCTATGAAAATGCAGGAGCAAACCAAACTGTCCAGAACAAACTGAAAAGATTCAGAGTAGCTGACAAAATGTCCAGTTAATATAATTAGTCAGTCAGTTAGTTCAGGTAACAGAAGGCGTGGGGAGTTTGGAGAGGTACCAGTTTCCAAAGTGAAGCCTATGTCTGCCAATTTAAGAGTCTCCAGCCACATTATCTTCTCTGTGTATTCCCATCAAAAGAATGGCCTATATCTGAGTTCTTCCTGTACTACTTGACTTGGAAGGATGATCTTAAAGGGAAACGTGGTGATAGTCCCCAGGACTGAGCACATGTAAGTGGAAGATGTGCCAGTTTATAAAGACAGCATGGAACAAATGGCCAGGATGACCTCTGAAGGATGAGGTTCTTGGATACTAGCTGTCAAAAGAAACAGCAGTATTACTTCAGAATTAACTAGAATTTTTCAAAGTGCATGCCTGCTCTCTGGGGTATCTCTAGATCCATTTTAGGGCCTCATTAGACCCAGGACCTGTTTGAGGATGTGAGCTGAGCAGGAAATAAAATCCTTTTCAGGGGCAGCTGTTAAACCATCATCATTACAAAGCAAGCTCTTGCAGCTAAATGCAGAAACACATGTTCCCAGGGCTGTCACCATGACTGCCATCTTTTTCCCTGTTCTTCCTTTACAAGGTTGGCAAACATCACAGCACACAGTTCCTGCCCCTGTAGTTTCTAAAACCAGGATGGAGCTCTGAAGCTATCCATGATGCTAAGCTCCACAGCCTCACCCCCACCTTTTGCAGACAGCCTCTACATAGAGGCCTGCAGGATGAATCACAGGAAATGCTTGCCAGATACTGAGTCACAGTTGCAAACCAAGGAGCCAGACTTTCTTGGCAATGCAGGGAGACCAGTGAACACTCAAAGTCCTCAGTGACCAAAGAATGCTAACAGTGGTCATTGCTTCTCTATTCAGGGGAACATTTTCTGCTGACAAACTCATCTCTGTGCTCAGAATTTTTGCAAAGATACTGTTTGGTGGGCAAGGATACACAAGGAAGAAACAAGTCTGATTTCTGGAAAGTGTCATGGAGCAAGTGAAAAGCAGAGAAACTGGACACCAAGAACCAAGACACTAACCTGAGAGTGCTCAGAGGAGGCATCAACTCCTCCATGACTCACTCATCAACAGTGACAAGGATAGGTTTTTATCCCAGCAGTCTTGTTGCAGGCCACAATGAAGGAGTATGGGTCTCCAATAGGAGCTGTTCTAAGTGCTGGTGTTGGCATGGTTATTAGAATAGCTAGAAGTATGGGGAACTATGGACTTGTAGGTCAACTTCAGCTGTACTATCTTCAGCCTTGGGCTCTGGCATCTTGTCTTGCTAAACTCTAGTTTCCTTATCTGTAAGATAAAACAGTCTCCCTCACAGGATCATGTTCTATAGGAGGCCATATCATGCAGGTGATGGCCTCATCCTTAGAGCACTTCTACTGTGGGGGTTGTTCCTCTGAGCCCCAAAGACTTTTCAAGATCACCACCAGTTATCTATTGGAGGTACAAGAGCCCTGGCTTTCCAACACAGCACTAAGTTTTGTTCTTTTTCTGGCCATTGCTCTTCCAAAATATTTAAAGAATACCCTCCCTTGGAGTAAATAATAAGAGAACAGGAATGGATACACCATCCCAAAACATTAGTGCTTCCTGCTGGGTAGAGATGACAGAGAAAATTGTCTGTTTCCAATGCAGGGAATGCACTGGCTTGATTGATTCACTTTTGTTTCTCTAGATAAAGGCTCCTTCTTCTCAGAGGCTAAGCCTGGCAGTCAGAACAATGGCAGCAAAGGTCAACTAAGAAACAGCTGACATAATTTCTCGGAGTTCTCCAGGGGAATGCATGAGCCTTCCCTGCAGAATAGGAGAGGGAGTCTCATGTGCATTGAGCAGTAGCACATTCAGTGATGCGACTTTCTTGGTACTGTTCAATGTAAAACTGCCCTTGGCCAATTCTCCAGGTCTGTGTTCAATGAAAACAAATAATGTCAGCTTTTGAAGCCAAATTCTTTAACTGTGTTAAAAACCATCTAAATCTTGACCAAGTCTATGTATGGATCACAAATGATGGACATTTGAACCTGCCTGGCAGGGCCTAAGAGACCTAGATAGTTCTCCTCATGACCCATCCTTTGGTTATGGTCAGACCACCTATGTTTATCTTGTTTGGTTTATTGCTTTGTCATTGTAGTAATATGCAGCTCTGGGAATTCTGGCTCCTTCATGCAGAGGACCTGGGTTCAACTCGTAGTACTTATATGACAGCTTACAACTCTCTGTAGCTCTAGGTGCAGAGGGTCCAGTGACCTCTTCTAGGCGCTGTAGGTACTTTATACATATGGTATGCTTACTTACATTCAGGCAAAATACTTATATACACAAAATAAACATACATCTAAAATAAGACAACACCATATTGAAGGGTTGGGTCTGAGGCAAAGCAAACATTCGCCTTTGAAATTATTGTTTTCCATTCATTCATTTATTTATTTTGAGGAGGTCACACACCACAGTGAATGGGTAGTGTTCAGGGTATGACTTTCAGGAGTCAGCAGTCTCCTTCTACCATATGGGTTCCGAGGATCAAACTCAGGACATCAAGCTTGGTAGCAAACACTTTTAGCCACTAAAGCCATCTCACCAGTCCAAGCAATTTGATAAAAAAAAATAATTAGTACCCAAGTTTAAAACACATTCCAAAGAAATATTCTAAGAATCTAAAATCAATAGAGAGAAGCCAAAATGAAGAAAATTTCAAAATGTAACAAGAGAGGGCTTCGGACCACCTGGAACTAGCAGAAAGGGTGTGAGGACAGCCAGTTATATATGGGTTGGTCTTGCTTTTGTTTAAATTGTTTTTGTCTTTTGTGGTTTTTTTTGTTTGTTTCGCTTTTTGGTTTTTCATATTCATTTCAAGTCTCCCAATGGTATTGCATTAAAATAATTTTTCTATCTTCATTATTGAGGTTTCTGGCCACCTCTAAGATTTTATATGTACTATCTTTCTGGCCCTTCCACAGGCTGTGACCCCAGGGAATAAAAGAACAATAAACAGAATGAGAGTCTGTAAGTTACCAAGTACTGATGACAGCATTTTACCTTCAGTTGTCATGGTGACTGACACTCCTTAGTTTATTAAAGCAGAAAGGCAGAGAAGTTAAGAAACTCTCCTAAGGTCATAAGCCAAGTGTCCAAGCCCATGTCTAGCTCCTGACCTCAAATCCCTGTGATCCACAGTATTAGCAGAGTGACACTACACACAGACAGGACACAGGAAGAGATACAAAGAACCAGTCCTCCCTCACTATTAACACAGAGGCCACAGAGACCAGAGAGGACTCACTATTAAGCATCAAGGGGACAAGAGTGGGCAGTAAGTCTACCTGTCATGATCCTACCCCAGCTCTGTGCATTCTCCTCTTATAGCTGGATGCTACGCCCAACAGCCTGTGGCTACAGGCCAGTGACACTTGTTGCAGCAGGCAGAGAGCATTTCCCTGCCTGCTCTTTGGTAGATATCATGCCTCTCTCCTCCCTGGTGGCCTCTTCGCATCCCTCTGCTTCACATAGCTAACATTAAATGTATGCTTTGTGTTCCCATGAGGGTAGCAGAGCTCATTCACATTCATGAAGCACTTGGCTCACTGCTTTTTAATTGATCACCAGTTCTTTTATACAGCCTATAATTCAGTTCTAGCACTCCACTGGAAGCTGTTTTATTCTATGTAGTGAAGTTGAAATATCTGATACCGAATTCATTATTATCCAGTAAGTCCCACCCATTCCACTGTTGTTGATGGTCATACTGTGTCTAACACATGTTTGCAGTGGGGAAACTGAGGCTGGCAGGCTGCACGTAGCTTTTCAGGCTACTAGGAAATCAGAAACACAACCTGAAGCCAGACTTCCCAGATGTTAAGGCCATGGGGCAGTACTTGCCTCAAACTTAGACAAAGCAGTGAAATAGAAGAATATACAGTGTTTACTGAGATTCACTGACCTGTGGTCCAGCTACTCCTGGAGGCCCAGGGAGGCCTGGGGGCCCGGTATCTCCCTGTAGTGGAGACAAAAGGATGTAAAAATTAAGAAAATAATAATTCTGAGGAAAAGCTCAAGTTGAAATTATCACCAGGCATAAGCCCTATAAAGCATCCAGATTCTTCCTCACATGTGGGCAAAGGGTATAAGCAAGCATGCTATTAAATGTGGCCATGAAATCATAGGTCTAATTACCAATAATATGTCTAGCTAGTAATGATGTGGTATCTAGTTACCAAGGTGGCCCAATATTCCTTCTTTCCCACATTCACGTAGTTCATCTGTGGCTAGCAAAAGATGGTGGGAATTAACAGTGCATTGCTTTTGCAATAAGGGTGAACAATGTCTAGCTCCCACCTTGTACTGTCTCTTCCACTTTTGTTCCTTGTCCAACTCTTCATCCTAGGAAACCCAACTTCTTAGTGTCCATTTCACTGGTCAACTCTATTGCACATTCATGTGGGAAGAGGGACTGGGACAGTGTGAAGCTCAGAACTAAACTGAAAGCCCTGGAAAGACCTTGACTGATCATCACACAAAAGTTAAAGGAATTATAACTCAGGGCTTGAGGGCCACCATGGGGGAGATCTGATCTAGAACTAAAAACTTAGCCACAAATAGCTATTGTTTTCAGCATCAACAAATATCTAGTGCACTCAGTGTAGAACATTGATGAAGTTGGAGAGCCTCCCTATGTGTGCACATACACGCAGGAGTATACACATTAGGCACAGTGAGGTGGTTGTTCTTGCTTTGTAACACATAGAATGGTAGCTGTCCAGCTCTGAAGAGGGGCTTCCCAGAGGGCAGGATGGGAATCACAGATGCCCACCAGCTCCTGCCAGGAGGAAGAGAGCAGAGTGGGTCTTTAGAATGGCTTGAGTCTCAATGCTGTTGCTATTGGTTTTTAACGCACAAGATTTTAACCCAACTTCATTGCTGGCACTGCGATAGAAGGGTGTGTTGTAAGTAGTCGTGAAAGGATTTATCTAAAACTGCCCCTAAATGATGTGGAGCTGTCACCAGAGAGCCACCTGCTGGCAGTACCACAAAGGGAGGGCTCCTGAGTGTAACAAGTAAAGAGGGTGTCTTTTTCCTATCCTTCTTTCCTTCCTTCCTTCCTTCCTTCCTTCCTTCCTTCCTTCCTTCCTTTCTCATCATTACTTCCTTTATTTATTTGTTTTAAAACTCATTGTTTAGTAGGCAAAGTAATAAAGTTCATTGTTGTATTTTTATATCCAATGCCATTACACTTTATTTGTATTTACCCATCCATAGCCCTTCCCTGCCCTCAAATCCCTGGTCTCTTTCCTCCTCTAACAGCCCTGCTTCCATGTCACATGTACTCCATCACTGTCTCCTTTCCCCTGCTCCCTGTCCCTTTAGAACACTTTCTCTGGCCTCTTCTTGCATACCAACAAGCTAAATTTAAAAGTTCTTTGAGTTGTTTAAAAATAAGCCAGGAGAAGAAGGATCCAAACGTGTCCACTTCACATCCTATACAGAAGAAAGATCTATAAGCATCCAACGATGCCCACTTCATATCCTATAAAATATTTCATGAGAAATGTCACAAATACATTTTGTTTTAATGACTTTATCACTTGGGGAACTGATCAAGGGGAAGTATTCTTATGCAAGTTGGTTCTAAGATGTGTTTTAGGACCCTTCCCAGAGTTCCAGAGGATATAGAAGGATGCCTGGGATCTTGTCATACATACACAGGATAACTGCACCTACATGTTTGAACCTCTTCAGAAGAAACATATGGTGGTTGAGTCACAAGAGAAAAAGCAAAGATTGTATTTCATATCTATGTTCGTATCTATTCCATATAAGTAATGAAACGTATTATCAGTTAGGAACTTGACTCTCTCTTTTTTTGATAATAAGAGAAGAAACCCTCCCCTAATCCATTTCCTGAGCAGTTATTTTGGATAACATCATTGTGAGTTCTCAGATTGAAATGTACACAAATCCTTTTCAGAGCTAAATGGGTTTTTTTGGTAGATTTCTAACCTATGAGTGTCTTTCTCAAGGGTCATCTCTGAAATACAATCAGCAAGGAAATGACTCTAACTTCTAATTGCTGTAAAATGTTAACACAATCCATGCTTAGGGTTGCATAGCTTCCTCCTATCACACAGAGGGGAATTTCTTTCCCTGAACTCTAGATAAAGCCAATCAGTTGAACCAGTGTTATAGTTACCAGGTGACTATAAACCAGGTATTTATGATAAATTGTACTGTTAGGTCCTCTTATTAAAGGGCTTACCTTGGTTTATCTTGAGAAAATGCCTACAGTGGATGTTTGGCTCACTTGGTTATATGAAGTGAAAATTCACTTTGCCTTAGCAATTTCTTAGCATATAGCCTGCAGTGTGTAACACATTGTGGTGGATGTTTACTCAATATCAAAACTGTTTTTTCCTTTCCTGAATTTGTGGAGAGGTTTCCATTGCTGTCATGAGATTTTACTCTCAAGTTTATCCTTCCACTCTGGGAAAACTACCTAAGCACCATTCAAGGTCTACTGTGGCAACTAGAACACATGAAATAGCTCAAAGTCAGATGGATGGGATGAAGGGAGGCAGTGGAAAGGAACTCCATGAACTCCATGAGACCTGGAACTCAAGCTTTTTATGTTGGGTCTCTCCAGTGCCTACATACTGATCAACACACATTTGTAGAGTAGGGCAATGATCTAATGCCCCACTATGTATCTGGGCTGGAACTTATTACATTGGCCAAGATGGTTTCAAACTGTGATCCTCCTCTTCTGTCTAACAAGCACTGAAGTTACAGGTGGGTGCCACTGGGTCTTGGAACACACTTAAAGGAGTCATATAATTAGGTAGTCACAAAGTGAATATATAGGTAAATGAGTGGGAGTGGCAGTTTATAGCTTACAGTTTATAGTTAATACATTAGAAGAATACATTTGGACTTTACCCTGAAGGAATGAATCTTTATGTACACATTGCTAATAGTTGGCTTATGGGGTAACCTTAATTGGAGCCGTCATCAGATGTCTCAGGATGTATGCAAACCCCAATGGCCTTGGTGTGTGTGAACCTTGCCCTGCCACTAAGAAAGAAATGATTAAAGGGAAAGAGGAATCTCCAAAACAAAACCCAGCTGGCCAGAAGGATTGATTTATCACCTCTGATCTGGTTCTCGATAAAAATGCTAAAGAGAAAGAAGACCCAGAAGGCAAAGTCTGCGCGGAGTTCCCAGGATGCTCGCTCTGAAGGAAGCAGCTCCTGCAGCTCCTGGACTTTATGTGATAGGGAAACAAACGTGTCTGGAGTCTACAGTGGCCACCAGAACATTCTAGATATCCCAAAGTCAGACATGGAATGAAAGGAGGCAGAGGGAAAGAGAATCAAAGGAACATGAATTTTTCAATATCACCATACATTGGAATGCCTGCCACAGGCAATACTTTCACAAAATGGCAAAGACCTGCAGATATCCAGGCTGCACTCCTTATACAACACTCGGATCTAAACAGTCCCAAAGCCTGACTCCTCTAAAAGAAATGAAGACCATGCTGAATCTAGACAGTGGAATTTCTTCATTGGAGGAAAGGAGCCTCAGCTCTCCATTGCCTTACCTTTTTGCCTTCTGTCCCTTCTCTCCCTGGTTTTCCTGGAAGACCCTTGTCCCCTTTGAAACCTGGTAGACCTGGGAGACCTGGGGGTCCAGGAGGGCAGTCGTTGCACACATCCTTAGAGAAGAAAAAAAGAGACTAAGTAAATAATTCAGCTATTTGCAAGGCAAAGTGGCCCCAGGTCTCACCATTCTGGGTGATACTTGGTTATAAATGCCAACAAAGATGGAAAAACAAATTGATGGATTGTCATGGTCCAGGCACTCTTGTGTCCAAATGTATTCCGACATAAATGAGTCTTGATCATTACCCAGTTTTTCTCTAATTCTAGCCTGAAGTAATGGCTTGAGAAAATGATGTCAAAATTCATGTAAAAATGCCCATGAGCATGAACAAAAACGTTTCAAGAGTGCACAGTGAAGGCAAACATTCAGTGTAACTAGAAATAGCATGTTCTGCCCTGAGGACAGAGTTGAACAAAGCCAGGAGGAGAAGTCTCTGTGGTGTGCCAAGGTAAAGTGGCTCCCTAAGAAAGGAGAACAAAGGAGGCCGTAGGCACCTAGCACAGTACGTCTTGGCTGTGACACAAAGCCACACTGTGACCCTGCTTAGCCCTTTTCTTTTCCCAGGACAGGCATTTAATAAATGTTCCTAGGAACTCAGCTTTGCCTTTTACCAAGACAGGTAAACACTGTTCCTGGAGCGAATTCAGAGACTGAGATTTGTCTGTATCAACTCTCGACCTCGAAAGTTCCCAGTGTGCCAAGGATCAAGTGACCTGACTATACTCCAGCCTTATACCGTACCCCTCTTTTGGATCACCTGCTCCTAAGCTCTTCTATTCAGTCTCTTCCTATAGGAAACTTAAGATAACACAAAGAAAGCACTAAGAAAATAGTGAGACCAGGTAGACAATGCCCAGAACATTCAGCCATTGTTACTGGTCCATTACTCATGATACTTGCAAAGCTTCTGATCTGTTGGATACAGTGCTGAGACCACTGACTCTATAAATCTAAAGGTCAGTTGGTGTTAATCAGCACAAAGCAAATATATTACCTAAGGTCCATTGAGTACTCTGTATGGAAGACCAAATAAAAGCACATGACTACTCTATGGGTTTATAATCAATGTCCTGCAGTCTCGAGAGATTCTGCATTCACCTGGATTGTCCTCAAATCCCAGAATGTAGTTTTTCTGTCATAAAAGCAAGTTCTCCTTTCTCTTGCTTCTCCCCAGTGTAATCTTCAAATATACCTTATATATCTTCTACTCTAAACTTTCCTCATGGCATCTTGACAGAGATGGGCTCATCATGCTCACTCTTGGGTGGTCTGCTTGTAAGTTTATTCTTTTCCCACAAAGTAGAGAGAGTGAGAACAGTCTTGATCTTTGCAGGGACAGCTCACAGCAAATAAGCTTCCATGGTTCTGAGTTCAATAAGTGATGCTCAAAGACCCAAATGTCTAATGATGAACAAATCAATCAACCACTTGACCTTTTCATGTCTCATCTCATCTTCATTCAGTATGCTGTTTGAAAAACTGTATATTTAGAAGATAGTATAATTGCTGGGGTATATGAAGCAATGGTAAAGTAAAATGGAGGAAGAAACTACAAACTTCCTGGTTGCTTTCTTTTAAAATTAGTAGAGAGGAGGTGATCTAGGCTTTTTTATTACAGCACATTTAAATGAGATGTATAAATTAGCCATTGTAACAATGAATGGATATAGGTAGATGCGGATAAATGGATGTATGGGTAGGTGGATGACTGGAAGAAATAGGTGAATGGATGGATGGATGGATGCTGAATGGTGTTTCAATGACTAAGTGGATAGGTGGGTAGAGGGTGAGATAGATGTGCAAAAATGAAGCTAACTTGATGACAGCAAGAATTCAAGCCACTAAGACTTTTTCTGAACTTGGAAATACAAACTCCTTACCACTTTGTCTTGTTTCCAGCAACAGTTTTCCTGTGGTCTTACATAGCCTGCTGTTCCAGAAAAATGCCAGATCCAACCTTCTGAAGTAATCTTGAATATCAGTCAGCATAAGATGAGTCAAGTACCCCCTAGTACTACTCATGTTCTCCTTGGCTGTTGACACCCTGGAACTCAGTTTCTCTAGATCCTACACCCTTTCTGTGGGTAAGTCATGAATTCTCTGAATTTCTAGAGACTAATCATAGGGTCCTTTTTCCAACCAGATGGTCATGACCAGGCCCTACTGGCATATAGCTTCGTATTTCTGGCATATAACTTTATAAGGCTTCTGCCCACTTGGAATATGGACTCATATTTATGAGCCTTAATCTCCTTGTTTGTGAAATGAGAACCTCAAGTCCAACAACAAGAAATAATGAATGGAAAATGTCCAACATCTCATCAAGCATGGAATTAAAGCATGGTAAAGTATAGTTGCTATATATTACTATGTGGTTTATTATTTTACAACCTAAACCTAACATCTTGCTCCATCTATAGACTCATTTATGACTCAATTATAGTAGAAAGTCAGTAATGGAACACTGTCCAAGAACTTGGGGAAGGGATAGATAAAGTAAGATTTACTAAAGGGAGGCATTGCATGAAGACATTCTGAAGTTGGCCTCCCAGGGCAAAGATCTAACTATAGAAGTTCATTTTACAGGGCAGGTTTCTACTGAGGCAATTTCCAAGCTGTCATGATGAGGTATATGTTGTTCTAAAATGCTTAGGGACAGTAGTTATTTTGGTAGTGAAAGACACCATCATAGTTCCCAGTTAGCTGGAATAGACTGTCAGACTTTAACTTAGAGCATCACAGTGGCTGTAGACTCAAGAATGAAAGCAAAAGATGGCCAGCTCCACAATTCTAGCCAAATCAAATAGGGCAGGCTATGGTCTAAAGCTTTCCAAGCACAGAGCACCGGCCCTAACCACAAGTGCTCGAGTTATCGCTATGCTTCTGTCTGCCTGGATGAACACAACTGAATCCTTTATAGCAGCTGGAGAATCAACATTGGGTCAATATCTGTATCAGTGCTGCGGCAATGAAGTGTGAAGTTGGACCCTCACAGTCTCATCCTCTCCTATTATCACTGCTATATAGATTGGGATATCCTAAGGTTTAAATCCTAAAGGGTGGAGGCTGCTGTAAACTCCGGCCCTCACAGAGCCACCAAATCATGAAGAATTATCTAAATCAATAAAAGCCTTTAATAAACAAGTGATTGAACCAATGAATCACTATTTCTTATAATCTCTTTGTGTAGAGAAAAACTATCTCTCCTATCAATAAAACTCTATAAATATTAGTCTACTCCTCATGTTTTAATAAAATTTCATTTTCCATTAAAACATCTCAATGTATAGGAAGATTAAAAGCCTCAAGTTTATGAGATTTTTTTTTCATGGGTTGTTTTTTTTTTAATTTGCCCCTCACCCACTGAGTTCATATGTTAACCAGAGACCTTCAGCTGCAATCCAGTGGGTTTTAGAATACAAGAGATAGCAACCTACAGCCATGTGAAATACAGTGTTGAGACAAAGGCTTGAAGTGGAGCCAGCCAAGAGTCCTCCACTCCCATCACCATCAGCACAGTGCTTCTTTCTGAATACGAATCCAAGGCTGCTGTACCCCTGCCCAGCTCTGCAGCAGTCAAGACTCAAGACCCTTAAGTAATGCACCTGGGCACCTCCACAATTCAGCTTCCAGGTGTGTTTCTGGCCATGTTCCACTTTACTCTTGTCCAGTTATGCTAGGTGTTTTGTATCTCTCAGAAAAAGAAAATATTCTTCTGGAAACCAGTTAAGTCTCCATCAAGTCAGGACTGTGCTGGCTACAGGCTCAGCATCTGTCTTTATCTCCAAAGGCCTGTGTTTTAAATCTTGAACCACCAGGAACCAGAAAACAACTGTTTGGTTCTGCCTCCAGCCATTTTCCAAACAGAAGACATATATACTGGCCAAGTACAATCTATGAACATGGGGTTCTTTTTCCAAAACAATCTATTCTATCTATTGACTCTCTTTGTGTCTCTGGTTTCATATATGCAGAACAGTAACATGAATCATACCTACCTCATGGGATTGAAAATTGAATAAACAATGTTCATCAAGCATTTGAGCATTACCCAATGGAGAACTTCTGATCCATGCCTGCACTGTCTCATAAAGAAGCTCCTAAATGCACAGGGGCACTAAGTATTTGTGGTGTGCCCAGTACAACCAAGGACCTGAACTTTAGTTGTACATAATTTTAGGCAGATGTGTGTGGATGTTGGAGGGATGGGTCAGCAGTTAAAAGAACTGAATGCTCTTCCAAAGGACCCAGTGTGATTCCCAACATGTACATGGTAGCTTACAACCATCTATAATTCCAGTTCCAGGAGATCCAAGATCCTCTTCTGGCCTCTGTGGACACTTCATGCACATAGTACACATCCATACATGCAGGCAAAATACCCATACCCATACAGCAAATCGTTGATGCATGTGGTTGGTAGCTGCCATATTGAATCTTGTGAATTTAACAGGCACTGGTCACACAGTGAATTCTTAACAAATGCTGTTGCTACAGTTCTTAATACTATTGAATATTTGTTCAGGAAGGGGAAAGGTTTTGAGGCATGTAATTTCCCATCACCATTTTTAACACATGCACTTTTACCTTTACTAAGAGATTTATGTCCTCTGGAGACAGCAGTGAAGAAGGGCCCTGTCAAAGTAAAAATAAGTAAGTGCAGATACACATGCATACATACAGTATCTTTCATGCATCTTCAGAGAGTAACTGGCCTTCAGAGTATAAGCTGTTTTGAGTATTCATAGTAGGTTTGAATACTCATGGGATACAAGCAGGTCTTTCAGAGACCCAAGCCTGGTAACCACCAAAGGAGACTATGCTAGAGCAGTAGTCATTCAGGCTGTCCAGCCTTGGACATGTCTAGAGGACTTCAAGCCTTCCTGTCCCCAGTCTCCTTGTCCCCTCATGTTCTCCCTCCCTGCCCTTATCAAACCTTAATAGGTTACACAGATAAAGGGATAGACTGCCTACAGTTCACCTGTCATGAATCTTCCAAATGGCCAAAAGCTATTGCTGTTAATCATTCATAGCCTAGTAAGATTATAAACCAGTGTCTTCAACTCTCATGGGTGAAAAAACATTTTAAATAATATACTTTATTCTGGGATGAAAGTCTTTGGTTCTGGAAATGGGAAATGAGACATGTCTGAAGGGATATGTGTAAGATGCTGTAGCCACTGGACTCACAAACCCACTGAGTTGGAGCATGCCCTATGATGCCTGTAGCCAACCAGCAGCACAGGAAAGGAGAATTCAGAGTGCATTGGGCTCAAGGAACACTTGGGGAAAATGAAAAGGAAAAACAACTTACAGGGGAGTGGCACCCTCAAATATTCATTCAGGGTTGGAAATCTCTCCTGTAAGCTGAAGACTGCTCTGAGAAGGAACACAATAGAACAATCCCCCACAGGCAGAGCATGGACTCCACCCCACATCATGGGAAGCTTGGGCCAACATCTGTAATGATGATCCTTGAAGAGAGTAAGACCCAGACAATTTTTCTATACATTTCCATTTTTCCTTAGTTCAGAGGCTTTGTCTCATCCTGTAATTGACAAGCCATCTGACTGCTTTTTAGAAGTTCATTACTGGTGGCTGCAGAAGATTTATGTGGTCTCCTGTGCTGAAAAGTTCAACAATTTAATCAACTCTCTGAGAAATTGTGATGTTTCTGAGAAACACTAGGGCTAGAATACCCCAGATTTAGGGGTGGTGGAGTGACAAGCACGGCAAGGAGAACCTATTTAGCATGCAGTTGCTAAAGGCATATCAGAGTGAGACAGTCGCTTGCTCCCAGTGGCCAGCATGAGACACTCTGGAGAAAAATCTGACCTTTCTAATAGAAATTTATTAACCTTTTAAAAGGGGGATTTTTTAGTTGAGATTATTTATGTTTTTCTGAGGTCATATAAGTTGTGCAGGGGATATGGAGGGTCCATATGGCTTCCATGGGGCATTATTAGGCAGTTAGCACTGTACTGTGATATCTTGTACTGTTTTTTGGGCTTTTAACATCTGGCGTGAGCCCTCTAAGTGTGTTGGGTATTATTCACGGGGGCACAGAGGAAAGCGGGTGAGTACAGACAATGGAAAGGCTTTGAGATAATTTTATCAGGGTCTTGCTCATATCATTTTCCTGTAACTCTCATGAAAGGTCTTGAGAAAGTCACTTTGGCTTTGTATTGAAGTGGTAACCTTTGGGCAAGGGACATAAGATGCACAGCCAGGCATCTCAGAGGCCTTTGGGAGTTATCGACATGCTAGAGATTAGGCCCAATGACCTTAGGTAACACATGGTGGAATGTATTAAAACAAAGAGGACACAACCTATACACACCTAGAATCTCCTTACTCCTTTCCAGCTTCTGCTTCTGAGAGCATTCATTAGAACTTATGGGGAAGCCATACTGCCAATGATTGGCAGGGAATGCAGAGGTCAGGCCTTGCCTGAAGGTGAGACAGCTCTATAGGCCACTCACTGTACAGCTTCATGTGGAATGGGGCTAGTTGAAGAAAGCTGGAGCTCTCTGTGATGCTTCTATGATGACCATCTGTGAGACACAACTGCCTACACTGTCTGTTGTTTTCTGCAAGTTTATACTTGCAAGGTGATGTCACGGTTTAGCATGTGACAGATACAATTTAGACTTTCAGTGCCTCTGGCCTGAGTCTTGCTCTCCTACCTGTTTCACTATGGCCTTGCCCTGCAATGATGATGTTGCTGGCAAACAGCTTCATTGACTGCTATAAATCTGGGTCTATGATGGAAAAGGAGTTATTTTCACAACTTCCAATGTAACTTATATGCATCCCTCTGGAAGTCTTCAATGGAAAGTGTTACAATGTCTCTCTGCTGTGGCTAACAGCTCTAACAAGATAGGGAGGGTTATATGAGTCCACAACATTCTCTGTGGCTTGGGAACTGTCTGAAGCCATGCCTGCCAAGAGGATAAGCAACCTCTCAGACCCATCATGAAGCTTCTGTCCCTCTGAGCAACTTGATTCCAACAGTCGACTGTGGGATGAGTCTCCAGGCCTGAGACTCCTGCCTGATGACCATACTCTCTTGGGTCTTGCTCAGCATCTTCTAATGGTCTATTTCCTGATGGAGAGGCCCTTTCCACCTCCCAGACATGCTCAGCCTCACAAGTTCTTCCTTAAAGAGGTCAAAAATGGCATGGTCACCTGGATAAACCTTTAGTACCTCCCTCCCACCACTGCCAATTTGGGCTGTGTCCCAGAAGATGGGGTAACTGTACCTCAGAGATACCTGTTGAATCTTCAATTGGCTTGTAATCAAGCTAAGGACTTGTCAGTACCTCCTCAAGTTCTTAGAGAATCACCTATTCTCATATGAATAGAAATAACTACTTCTGGCTGTCTAAATGGTAACAGCACTCAAGCCAGTCAAAAGATAGAAAACGGGCAAGTTGGAAATTTTCAATGGAAGTCATTCTTGTCCAGTTTCCATGCTAGTTCCACACTCTGTCTTGTGTCTTGTCTCAGGGCTATCCTCCTTTGCTAAACCATGGCTTAACTGGACCAAAGAGAGGTCCTATCAGGGGTTTGGGAGGTAAGAAGATGTGCACCTGCCTCAGGCCAGTCTTTCTGGTATTGACACAGATATCATCCACCATTCTAGCCAGCACATGATTCTGCAAACAAGAAGGCATGCTCCACACCATGGCGTATCCCTGGTTGCACTGTACCCCAAATGACTTCCCTCTGCCCAGTTGCTCCCCTCGTTAAAGCCTCTTGAACTGTCTTAATTGCACTTTATTTCTTGCTGGCACCCTGACTGATAGTCAGCATTCATCCAGACCCGGCAGGTGACATACTGGTTTTCCAGGAGGCCCTCTTTCTCCTGGGTTTCCTGGTGCACCCTAAGAGAGAAAAGGAAGAAAACCATCACTGTAGTGACCAGGCCCTCTCTATCTGCTCTACACATCCCTCCAGTGCCCTCTGCCGCAGCCAACTGTGACTTGGCTTCACTCAACTGTAATTCACCCAACTCTGAAGATGGGGCCTGGTTAAGTTTTCTAAGCGACAATGGTTAAGTGTGTAGGGGAAAGTAAACCTTTCTATACATCCCTCCTAAGACCTCAAACTACAACCACCTTGTGAACATTGTGTGCATGCAAACATACATCCACATGCAAATCTGTCTTGATCTTTTATTCCAAATAGGAGGAGTGGAAGTAGCTTTGAGAAGAAAGTACTTTCATTGATGACTGGATACAGGAATGTAAGAATGACAGGACAGGGGAACAAGTAGACCTGAGTGTTGGGAAATAAGAACTGGAGTAGCTTCCTTTCTGAAATAGAAGCCAATGAATGGAAAAGGGTTGTACTGTCCCTGTTTAATGGGGACCGCAAAAAGCACAGGCAGGAGATAAGCAGTGAATTCTGTTGCTTACTGAAGCATCTTTGCCCTATAAAAACTCATAGCTGCCATTTATTCATTTTGCCAGTGAGCATAGGCTGAATGCCTCTAGTGCCTGGCATGCTGGTGTGTATCAGGGACCTATAGATCCTGAACTCCGGGATCTCGGATCAAAGGCCAAGAGATGAAGACCAAAGATATCTGCTATCAGCATCCTAAATGGGTCTTGTCCCAAGGGGCCTCAGCTGAGCCTGTGTAATTCCCTTGAGGAGAAGGGGACAGAGCAGGTTCAGGAAGAAGTCCATGGAAGAATCAGACTCTATGCCATCAAAACAAAATGACCAAGAATCAAGAGACAGTGTACTGCAGACCCAGAAGTATACAGGGTTCTGAAACCATCATAAAAATGCTTAAGAAAGAAGTGTGAATCATTCAAAAAGTCACAACTGACAGAAAATTAAAAATATATAAACAAACACTCTGGGGCTCCACGGAAATGTGGCTGAGCAGGGATGCTGGTCACATGGACAAGGGAGGCTGGGAGATGGTTAGATGAGCTCACAAGGAATGACTAAACATGACTAACCCCATGGTGCTTCTCTTTACTTACATCCTGGCCAGCTGGTCCCTGGGGGCCGGGGAATCCAGGTAAGCCTCGAGATCCCTGATGAAAAAGAAAGGCAGGCTGCAACTGTGAGAAGGCAGGGCTCACCTTTGTCTGGCTACAGCTGGCTATGACTATACAATGATAAGCCATGCAGAGAGACCATTGGTGTGAAGTGTCATCCTAATGGGATTTAGAATCGCCTCAGAGCTGGGTCTCTGGACATACCTTGTGGGGATTATTGCAGTCATACTAACTGATGAGAGAAGACCCATCTTAAACATGGTCAGGGGATCCTGAGCTGTAGCAAATGGAAAAGGTGCTTAGCTTGGACTCATCCATGTCTCCTAACTGTGGATGAGATGCAAGCACCTGCTTCATGCCCCTGCTGCCTCGTCTTCCCTGCTACAACAGACTGCACCTTGCACAGAGCTAAGTCAAGAAAAAGGGCTCTTTCCTTATAGTGCTTTTGGCAGAGCATGCTATTACAGCAGCATGAACAGAAATTTGACAAGAATGCATGTGTCAAAAGCACCGTGCTCAAACCTTACTGAGCAGGATGCACTCTGTGGAGACTTGTGCTTGGTACACAGACACAATGCTCAGGAAAACCTTTCCTGGGAGCCTGACACAAGCCCCATGCATTAGTCCCTTGTGGCCCTTTTAGCTGGAGTGGAAGACACAGTTCCTATGAAGAACAAGGCCTAAGCACCAATCTAGAATGCCCTCCTAGGCACCTTGAATTGTGTAGCCAGCCCAATGAGCTGCTAATAGGTTAAACAACTTTCCTTGCACAAGATCCAACAAAATGCTCAGCTCATGCATGATTCTGATCACTTTCTTAAGATCACTCCATTATGTTGACATTTTCTGGGCATCATTAGGCAATGGATCTCATTTTCTCAGATTTATAAATGGAAAACGAGCTCTTTCTCAGGGCATTGGCTAACTGTTCTGCAGGAGCTGAAATTGTCTCCTTAGGGGTCTTTGCAGATCTCTCCTTAAATCTGCCCTTCAAGCAGAGTCCCACCTCCCTCAGCCCTATTCAGTATAACTTGCTGTGAAATCCCATGGCCGTAACACTCAACTGTTCTGAGCCTCAGTTTCTTCATGTAGCAAAACATCCACAAGATTTCCTATCCTCCTTAATCAGAAACCATAAATGACTATCAATTTAAAATATATGCACAGAGCCAAAGGCTGGGTATGATCTCAGCTGTTGATATATAGCTCCTCCATTCAGGAGATGACTTAAAAGTAGAAGATGCACCAGCACATACATACAGTGAGAGCTTGAAAATGGCCAACAATGGTGACTGTTCCTGAGAAGAAATCAATCTTGGGAGTTCTCCTGTTGAATTAGTATAAAATGAGCCCCACAAATTTCTACAATGGCTCATAGCTGTTGCTGCCTCCATGTTACAAGTCAAGAGAAATCCTCTCATGGGTTCCTGGGTCTGTGGTTGTGTAAAGTCAGAATTCAAAACCAGTTCCTCTGGCCATTTGATTAAATTCACTAAATTTGGGTTCTACTTCTATAATGGAGAGATGCTAACAGGCAAAGCCAGTCTCAGTGTGCCTGACTATAAAACAGTTGTGTTGGATTAACTGAACGTGACACTCCCTTCCTCCCCAATGTTCCCATAAGCCCATGCTTATATTTTGGAGAGTCTGTGTAGAATGAGGAATTTCTAGTGACTTTTGATTGCTTCTGATTTAGAATTGTATTAAGAGTCCTCCATCTAAAGCATACTGTACCGGGGGTCCTTTATCTCCTGGTTGTCCTGAGGGGCCCTAAGAAAAGAATAAACAAATTAACAAACCAAATAAGAATGCTCATATAACTATTTAAACATTCTATGGTCATTCTTTTTTTTTCTAAGTTTTTTTATTTACATTCCAAATCATTTCCCCTTTCCCGTTTCCTCCCTCCCCAAAAGTCCCATAAGCCCCCTTCCCTCCCTCTTTTCCCCATTCAACCCCCTCTCGTTTCTCTGTCCTGGCGTTCCCCTACATCCAGTCTTTCCAGGACCAGGGGTCTCTCCTTCCATCTTCTTGGAAATCTTCTTGGAAATCTATTGATATGCGGATTGTGTCTAGGGTATTCCGAGATTCTGGGTTAATATCCCCTTATCAGTGACTGCATACCATGTGTGTTCTTTTGTGATTGGGTTACCTCACTAAGGATGATATTTTCATTCTTAAAGACCAAAAACAAAAAAAAAAAAAACAGGGCCTCACATACCCCAGGCTGTCCTCAATATTATATAGCTAAGGATAGCCTTGAACTCTTGATCCTTTTGCCTCTACTTCCCAAGTTCTGGAACTACAAACATGTGCCAGCAAGCTCTGTTTTGTAAATTGTATTGCTAATATAGACTCCTCTATCCTCTCCTGAACAAGTATCACACACTATTGCTCCCATATGGTTCCTCAGTCCTGTTCCATCCCTTCCACCCACCTCTGGTGTGCTCAGGGTTTCCCATCCTACACACTTTGGAGAGGTACCTTTACCTCCTGAATAGGCCAGAGTTTAAGTGATAAATGAGCAACTCTGAGTTTTCCAAGAACAGATCAGCCTATGCCATGAGCCTCTCCTACCGGACTGGTGTTTGCATACAGAAGGTTGACATGCCTTTGTGCCTAGACTCACCTTGTCACACTTGGGAAAGCCTTGCATAGTGGAGTTAATCATGCCCCTGTCCTCAGCTCACTATTCTCTGCATCATGTAGCAGCACCCAGGAAAGCATGGTAAGTATTCCCAAGAGGGAGAAGAATGTTCACACGAAGGCCAGGGTTCCTGCACTGGGATGAAATACCCAGATCCCCTATTGCTTATGACTCTGGGCTGTCAGAGAGCAGATGAGTATCCTTACAAGTATAGAGTGGCACACCAGGGGAAGCAGAGAAAAATGACATAGAAACAGAGCGCTGAGGGCAGTAGGTCTGTCTGAGGAGGGGAGAAGGGTTCTAGGTTGAAACACACACACACACACACACACACACACACACACACGCACGCACACACACACACACCAAACAAAAACAAAAACAAAAAAACCAAGCAAAACAAGTAAAATTGAAACATTTAATGGATCATAACAAAACCCCATAAACATTTATGTGCTTTTCCTCTTTTTTTCCTAGAGAAAGCATCACTGGCTTTGTATGACAGGGTCTCCACCACAGCACTATACTCTGCTACTCAATAGAGTCTCAGCAAATGATCTCTCCAGACCAGACATGAGAGCATGTCTGCTCTCTTTCTACATGTACTATAGACCATCAATGAGCTAGCAGTTTTCTATGCAGAAGTATTTCAGCTAATAAAAGCTGGCAGAATGTGAATGGCATCGCTGAGCCATTGATAGGTTCTTATTATCCAATTCTCAAACTTTTACAGCACTTGGTAATGGCTAAATCCTTATCCATACACAAGGAAGACCTGATAAAGATGCAGAGGGGCATGCGCGGAAGGGGACTTTTCACTATTGCTCTCCATACCAAGGGGCTACACACACACACACACACACACACACACACACACACACACACACACACACACCACAAGTGCACACAGTCTAATATTAGCTCCAGGAGGATGCCTGCCTGCACACTGGGCACCTCAATCATCCATTTGAAATAGAGAAACTAAAGCTGAAATACATTAAGTAACTTAGCTAAAGTGAAACAGGTAAAATCATGGGCTTGGGAGTCACTTCTGCTACACCTGACTCTGAAGCCACCAATTTCCCAATCATAATGCATCATGCATCTGAATTTTGTTCTTCTCGGGTAGTTTCCAAAGGGGCTATAATACATTATTTAAAGAAATGTAATGAGAGCAGCCTGTCCTTGGCATGAGGAATGTTACTGTGCCATTTTTACTGCCACTTTTTGTTTTCAAATTAAATTCCAACTTTAAAACCTTTCACTTGGTCATTAAACCAGGTTCCAAATTATTTTCTTATGCAACTTTGATGGATAGACTTGGCATTCAAAGATGTTATTTCAGATCTTAGCTTTATCAAATATTAGCATTTTGACTTTAAGCAAATTCTTTCATGTCTCTAAACCTTATTTTTCAATTACAATACAAAGCTAGATGGTCACTTTCCCCCATGTTATTAGAAATAAAGGAAAATACAGAGTAGAAAAGCCACCTGATGTCTGCCCCATAAAAAGCATGCCCATGGCTATTCTACATACCTTTAGAGGCTTTTGTGGGATGAAAATTAATTCATAAGCCCACAACTGGAAAAAGTGCAAAGAATAAGTCAGTGGGATGCTCAGACACAAATGGGATACCTATGACACACCTGTCTATCCAAGGCTCATGGACCATCACAAAAGATGGGGGAGAAAGTTTATAAGAGGCAGGCATCAGAGAGATCCAGAGCAAAAGAGTGCCTTCTGGGCATGATAGGACACTGTGCTCATGAATTCACAGCAGCTATGGTTCCCTGCATAAAATCAAGCCACTGAAAACCCCAGCATGGGGGGAGCAGCAAGCCATGAGCTCCACCAACTGAGGAACTGAGGACAGATGGTGGCTTCTGAGAGAGGAAGAATGGATATTCTTTATGGGTGTGGCTTCTGGGAGTTCAACCACGCTCCAATGGAGAGCTCCACACTTGAGTATATAGGCAGCACAGCCAGAATCACTGGATTATAAAAAAATATTAAAAAAGGTGATTTTTTAAAAGGAGAATATAGATTTGAGATGGGCTGAGAGATGGATCTGGGAGGAGTTAGAGGGAAAAGTAGATATGAATATGATCAAAATATATTATATACATGTGCTACATTTTTCAAAAATCAATAAAAATACTTTATGTCATGGAAGAGGATTGCATGGTAATTTCCTTCCTAGTTCTAAAGCCTATGTATCTCCTCATAAGGCATTGTAATGGTTCAGGAGTGCACTTTTCTCAACACCTGTTCCCAAGATGATGATGCTATTAGAAAAGTTATAGAACACTATGGAGGTGAAGGCTACCTGGAGGAAGTGTATAGATGCTGTTAGAGTCCTGAGAGTTGTATCCTGTGCTTGATTCCAGTCTAAACTATACTTCCACACTGTTGACATAGCATTAACCAGCTGTCTCCCCCTCCTGCTGCTTCAACTGGGAGCTAATCTCACAGCTATGGATAAACAGCCATGATGGGCTATATCTACAAAACTGTGAGCTTAGAAAAACAAACCATTCTTTCTTTGCATTGTCTTTGTTGGGGACCCCATCACAATGATTAGAGAGGTAACTAGCATGTAATCCAACATGCATGTCCAAACGTCATTTTATTTAACACTCTGATTCAACCTTTGGTACCATTTTCTACCCAGAGAAATTATTACTGCTTAGTGGAGGTATAGTCAGAGATTTAACCAAAGCACATACATTTCAAACCTAGATCTCTATACCATAGACAAGCAAGGGAGTTACCAAAGGCTGCTAGGCTTATATCAATGGACTCAGGTTAAACTTGCATAGGCTTCTATGGAAATAAGCTAAAACAATTTGAGCATCAAAAAGATATTTTGAAACACCAAATACCTGCTGGAGAGATGGCTCAGTGGTTAAGAGCTCTGACTGCCCTTCCAGAGGGCATGGGTTCGATTCCCAGCAACCACATGGTGGCTCACAACCATCTATAATAGAATCTGATGCCCTCTTCTGGTGTGTCTGAAAACAACTGCAAGGTACTCATATAAATATAATAAATAAATCTTTTAAAAAAAACACCAAATGCATTTAAATGAGTTCAAGCATTCTTTAAAGTCATTCCAATGAAAGTCTAATGGGTCATCTCTGAAAGACATTATGTGAAAGCATTCACTGGGGAAGACCCTAGGTAATAATCTAAGTAGATAGGTTGTAGAGGACGGAGCTCTCTATAGAGAAACAGTCTAGCTAATAAAGACAGAAGAATCAATTCGCAGAACTACCACAGCACCAATTTGCAGCCCTTGATGTGTTAATTGATGGGGCTTTAGACATCAAAAGGGTGTGAACATCACAGAAAGAGATCCACCAGACATCCTATGTGCTTCCTGATGTGCAGTGGGCCATCTGTGAAGTCTTGCCAAAAACATCAAACCTGAGTCTGATTAAGCCTCTGGACTTGGAAACTAACTAATGAGGCCTACAAGGGTGGCGACTCGTGTTAAACTACTGAATTAGTGAATCCTGTTAGCAGACCTAAAACAACACTATGGAACAAATAATAAGCCTGACTTCCTTGATAAACAAGTAGCAAAAAAAAAAAAAAAAAGGGAGATGAGAAATCTACAAATTAGAAATTAGTCAAAGATCTTTTTAAAGACTGGGAAATTTGTTTACTTGGCTCTTGATTCAAAGAACAGAGAAACTTGCTAAACTGGGCACTGGTTTAACAATTAAAAGGTTATTGAGAGCAGTGTATTTGGCATTGTGTTTTCTGTGTGTGCTGATGAAGTTGAACTAACACTTTAAATATTCTTATCTTTCATAAATAAAGTCTAAAAATGTGTAAAGATGAAATTATGTATTCCTGTGAATGATTCAAAATAAGAGGATCAAAAAAGATGATGAAAGAAAATTAGGCACCACTAATTTAGAGATCTTGGTGGGTAACTGTTTTAGGATTTATGTTGGTTGTTGTGATGAAACACCATAACCAAAAGAAGCTTGGTATAGGGAAAGGGTTTATTTCAGTTCACAATTTCAGACAACAGTCTATCACTGAAGGAAATCAGGGCAGGAACTCAAGGTAGGAACCTAGAGGCAGGAGCTGACACAGAGGCCATGAAGGAGTGCTGCTTATTGGCTTGCTCCTCAAGGCTTGCTCAGCCTTCTGTCTTAGAGCACCCAGGACCACCAGCCAAGGGATGGAACCACCCACAGTGAGTGTGTCCTTCCTACATCAATCATCAATCAAGATAATGTTCCATAGGCTTGCCCATGGGCCAATCTAGTCAGGGAATGGCATTTTCTCAACCAAGGTTCCCTCTACCAAAATAACTCTAGTTCGGGTCAAGTTGACATAAAAAGGAGCCTGCGCAATAGCCATATGGCTACATGGGGTAAGGGGGATTCATTGTACTATTCTCCCTACTATTGGTACATCTATCTTTCTGTATCATGGAGATAAGACGACAGAGAGAATGAGGAGGGGGATTAGTTCTCTTCTGTGCAAAGCCTAGCATTATTTTTTTGCCTGGCATCTCTTCCACAGAGACATCCTGTTTCTCTTTGTGAAATGTCTTTCTCTTAAACTTTCTCATCTATCTCCTCCTATGTAGCATCTCTATGTTTTCTTAGGCAGGCTTTTCAGTGACTCTTGGTATCTTGTAACCCTGATCTATTCAGTCCTGCTCATGTGTCATGGGAATGGCTTGCCTCATATAAGGAGCATCATACGTTGGTTCTAGGAGTCACTATTCTCTGCCCCCAGCATGTAAGAAACATCATAGGCACACAGAAGCTAAAGTACTGGAAAACAATAACTTACTTTACTTCCTTAAATGCCTACAGCAAAAGGAAAAGACATGATCAACTTCTTGACAATGGGACCAGAGTACAACACAAGAACAGAGATAAATAGAAGATGTACACCACATGCCAGACCCTTGGGACTCTCTGTCTCATCAGTTTCTACTAGCTGCATCTGTCAGCAACCTCCAGTGTAGAAATGAATTTATGTATTCCCATGTGTCTTCTTATTTGTGCATGTTTGCCTCTGTGACATATAAGTGTATATTTGTAGCATGTACTCAAAACAGATATGTTCTGAAAAATGCATTGTTAGGCAATTTTTGTCATTGTGAATTCATCATAAAGTGTCTTTGCAGAAACTACGATGGCTATTGGATCACTGAACAAAATAGTCTTTGGGACTTCGTTATATATGTTGTCCTTCATTGGTTGGAATATCCTTGTGCAGAGGGAGTCCAGACCAAAAAAAAAAAAGTGCCAGACTTTCTGCACAGAAGAGAAATAGATATAGGGAATCAAGAGAAACTGAGGTCTGGCCTGGAAGGACTGAATGTCTCCAAACAGACAAGAACTGGCTCAGGTCTATGGTTCAAAAAACAAACAAGCAAACAAAACCAGCTGTAAATCTGCATTCTGGAAAGAGTACAGGGAACATAAGAGAGGCCCAGAGGGCAAGAGGTAAAAGATGTAAGTGGACACTCGGGTGCAGAAGGAGATAAAATGAAGCCAGGGTCATCCGCATGTTGAAACACAGGAGCATCAGGTAGGAACTTGGCAAGAACATGGGTTATTGAAGAAGCAATGACTACACTAGCGGCAGCCAAGGCCTTTCTCTACCAAGGACCAAGAGTTCTTCCTTATGATGACTCTGGCTGTGTAAAACTAGAACTTAGCTCTCCATAGCCAAGAGAGCTTAGGTCTCCAGGATGTCATGAAACAAGCAGGTGTCTCAGTCCCCCCCCAAATCAGGGGCTCACCACAGTGCCACCATCCAGAGTAAAGACTGGGAACATAAATGGTCATAAAAAGACACAAGAAGCACTGAAGACTGGGCCTGGGAAGTAAGGACATCCCCTCTGTCCTCCTGCTAGAAGAGTCACTGAGGTAACTGTTCTCAGTGCAGAGGGTTCAAGGCCAGATTCCCACATCTTCTACATGCCTTCAGGGGACTGACTTCACATATTCATGTCTGCTTCCTCACCAGCAAGCAGTGATGGTCCCAGGGATGCTGGGAGGATTCACTGACAATGAAGAAGGGGAAACTGAAGCTTCTTCTCAGACTGCCTACTAGAGGCAGGTGATGCTGGATGACATCACTCTAATTCTCATACTTCAGTGACTATCAGTTCTATGATTTTTACATTCTTCCACAGAAACTACAAGAATGCTTCTTCACATTAAATCAGTTGGCTCTGAGCTTCCAGCCACTCTCTTAAGCTACAAAGTCATTGGAGGGCTGTAAGGATACATTGGTGCATGTGCACACTAAGGCACATCTTGACTGATCAAGGCATCCCTACAGCTAACTGCCAGACATTTCAGGCTTTGACATTTGAGAAGTCCTGAAGATGTTTGATAACATCATAGAAGCAAAGGTAGGGTGCTAGGCATCATCACCAATAGCATCAGGCTCCATTCTCCCAGTTCCCCTGATGGTGCTGCTGAAATTGGAGGCACTTGGTCCATATGGAAACTGAAGAGTAAGAAACAGCCTGCCCTGAGTTATGTGGTTGTCAGGGAGTACCTTGTCCTAGCAGAGCTCCTGGTATCAAACACATGAGCTTTGACTTCCCAAAAGTCTGAATGAGCTCATGCTTTAGCTTTTAAATCTTACTGAAAGGAGACCAGAGACAACTTGAAGATAAAAGATTTTGTTTGTGAAGATCTAGGAGCAGGAAGTTAAAATCCCAAGCTACTGCATGACCATACTGCCTCCTGTCTGCTGATGGAGCAAGGATCAGCAAACTGGCTCTCTTCCAGGAGGCTGCAAAGCCTATAAATGATAAAAGTTTGGAGTACAGCTCTCAAGAGGAAGGAGGCAGATGACAGCTTACAACATGATCTCCCATGTTCTTATCCCAGGACTTCTTTAGCCAGAGGGATATGTGGGGTTCAAACCCAAAGCCCAGTTCTTGAGAGTAGATCTCTAACTATGGTATTGGTACATCAATATTCTAGATCCCTTGTTCTTTTTGCAGGAAATCTCTGAATGTGTACCATGTAGTTACCCAGGAGTTAGTACAGCAGAACTCGGCTGCCCACAATACATATTTGCTTGATAACAAACCATACATGGGATTTCTTCCTGTCTCTGGCTCACTTTGTCACCTTCTAAGAGTAAACTTCAAACATAATCTCTCAAACTCATGGTTGGGATACCCACCTTAACTTTGAAGGATAACTTACCTTGCCTGGGAGTGCAATATTGAGTATGATCCTTTGCTCCCTAGCATGGAACACAGAGAGAGACTGGACTGCTCAGCAAAGATCTACGTTCCCTAGTAAGTTGGCACATCACTTCCTTACCTGCACTTACTACACCTGCTAGCACAAGTCCTTGATCCTCTCATGCAGCTTCTCAGGCCATCACCAGCCTAGGCTGCTAGCCAATGAGATTTATGGTAATGCAATATGGTTTCATCCACCAGGAAGCTTTTAATAAGCCCAAGTGGCAGACATGCACTTAAGAGTTGATTTACAGCCTCTTAGCTGCCGCCAGCAAATTACTTTTCCTGTGGCATTGGTTAGGCAAGAAGATACTTCATGGTGATTTTAGCTAGCTAGATTTGGGGTGAAATGTTCCACTTCTGCTGCCTGGCTGTGTAATGATGGCTTGATGTGGTATGTCCTTGAGGTGTGGACAGGAAACAAAGGGACAACCATATTGCAGGCCCTTGGCATGGCATTTCCTTCTCTAAGGATCAACTCCATCAGGAATCAAATTCCTAACCCCAGGGAAAGGGGCCCTTCTGAGAGGAGGGCTTCAGAAACAAGAAGTCTGGGTTATTGTTTCTTTATCTTTTTTTCTTTCTAGTTACTAGACAGTAAAATAAAGAAGTCCAAACCCCCCCCCAAAAAAATCAATGGATGTAATGGAGAGCTTCGATCACTAGAAATTCTAGCTAAAAATTTCTGTTGAAAAAAACAAATCAGATGAGACCACCCCAAGGGAATTCATTTGCTCCTACCACAGTGTCTATGGAAACCAAGAAGACTCAGAGACCCCTTGCAATTCTGCCACCATGAAGAAATCTTCATTGCCAGTAGGATGGGATGTGGACTTTTCCAGTGGGGAGCTACCCAGGCTTGTTGTGGAGTTTAGGAACAGAGAACCATGTGTGAGGAGAGAGGCCTAAACTGACTCAGATTATGAAGAACACAGAGAAAAGCAAAGGGAGTTTTTATTTTGTATGATATTATAGATAATAAATTTGATCTATTTTTGGGAGTTATGTATGAAGAATTGTATTACTTGGCCTATGAGCCACAACAATGATACAACACTGAGATATCTCCAAAAGTACAACAGTGCCACTTATATTTTATAGACAAACAAAAGCTGTCTAATTGGACGTAAGGACTGCTCAACTGCTCAAAAAAAGAGAATTTATGGTTGGTACTATAAATAAGCCCACTATCTACAGTAGTAAGGCCACAGACCCTAGAGGAGAACCCACTACTGACACTACCCTGACCCAGTATAATTTCTAATGACATATAAATATTTATTCTTATACCCACAGATGAGTGTAGCTCTCAATCCCCATTAAAGAAACTTTTTTTGCAGCAGTCAGAGAAATTCTCGAAATCCACAACTGACCAAAAAGCAGAAACCATCTGACCATGGATGTCCAATCTCAAGTGACACATCTGCAACATACTCCTTGCATCAAAGGCTCAGACGCTATAGAAGATAGGGGAGGAAAGATTTTAAGACTAAGAATCAAGATATCTACTGGAATAGGGTGGTGTCTTTATATGTATCCAAGTTGCACCTAGGAAATCTTAGTAATATTGTAGATAGAGGTAATCTTATAAATGAAGAGATATATGCAATAATAGCTATCTAATAACAAGTAGCCAGTCCTAAACACATAAACACACAAACAACAGTAGATGATTTCAATAGGCTATATTTACAAACACACATGCACACATACTGTGCAACAGTAATAAAGACAAGAGGTCACAAATATGGTAAAGAGTGAGAGATGGACACAGAAGGAGTTGGAGAGGGAATTATCTGAATACAGAACTCTATCTGAAATTGTCAATAAAATAAAATAATAAAAATGTCATTATTTAAGATACTTTTGGTTGTGGTCTGCATTTCTCGAATGTGGAAAAAGCAGAGACTGTCTCATGTGCTGTTCTGGTTTCTAGCCAAGTTATATTTAGCAGGGGTGAAGTTGGGTACATGGCTTAAAATAATAATTATACGTGGGTACACAAGCTATTCCAAGGCTTAGCTGAGTATTTGAGCTTCTCTCAAGTAATAGTAAGACATGGCTGGCTGTCAAGAAAAAAAATTCAGTTGAAGCTGAATCGATATTCTGCCTTTAGCATAAAAGAGAGCAGATGGGAGAAGAGAAAAGCTCAGATTGAAAATTGTCCTTAAATTCTGAAAGCTATCACTCACTGACAGGGAGAAGAAAAGGCATGCTTCTGTAATGGCAAGAAGACGCAAAACATGATTCTATTCTCAAGAAAAGAAATATAGTTCTTCACTGAAAAGAATTCTAAATTTTAATGCCATGTGTCCTGGTTTTGGACAAAGTATGTCTTCTAAGGGAGATGGCTGGCTGAGGACAAAGAGAGTGAGCCTTCACTGGGATTAGGATCGAGAAGAAACTATAAAACTCAGAGACAACAAAGCTACGAGTTCCATGGGTCCTACTAGTCTTTACCTACTAGATGATGTAAACCACTCCTTAAAACCCATGCTGTGAGGAAGGTTTGTGGATGCTGTTTTACAACCATAATCCCATTTATGTTTTCATATTTACCAACTAGAGAAATTAGGGAAATTAACTATTTTTGTCCAGAAATACTCAAAACTACAATGTTTCCCCGGATCACAATCCTTCCCCAGGCAAATTTTATTGGCTATGATTTTTGTTACTCAAAGTTTGGTCCATGGCTCTTTTTTTTTTTTTTTTTTTTTTTTTTTTTTTTACTTTACAAACATTGTGTGAAATCACACCAGCCATTGCTATCTGCAACAGTGCTGGGTACATTTTTTATGACACAGCATCATGAAAAAGGGCCAGAGTAATTAGACTCCAACCAGCCCTGAGAAGCTATAGACACTTGCTGGGAAAGAAGTCAAACTCTTAAATGGTAGTCACTTGTACATTGAGTGCCCTTGCTCAAGTAAATAAGCCCACAACCTGTGTTCACACAGGGAATTAAGTTCAGTTGGCGACAAGCAAGAGACATGGAAACAGGAGGACAACATGCTGGGAAGAAGGGGTCCAATGGAAGGAAAGAAGAAATGAAGAAGATAATAGTAAGGATTACGACCCAAGTACATACAGACATATGCAATGGAATTACGAAAGAACAAATACAAAATTAGTGAGATTTGTTGCAATTGTTTTGAATCAGACCCATGCATCGGACCAAAAGTTGTGTTCTTCTTGTTCCCATTAGAGGTACAACAAATTTTGTACCAACCACAGCCATACAGACCTGCATTCAATGGACCCAAAGACATACAACTCACTGCCATATCAGCTGAAACAGGACCATCTCTGCAAGGGATCTAGCAGGGATTTGCAGTGTGAGCTGAGAAGAATGATACTGAATAAAGACTCACAGGTGGACCAGCAACCCCGATGCCTGGGTCACCACGGCTGCCCGGAGAGCCAGGGATCCCAGGTGTTCCTCGGTCACCCTAGGGAGGCAGAAAGACAGGGTTAACAGGTTAATGCTGGCCAGATCAGTCACAGTGTATAATAAGAATTACATGTTTCACAGAATCTTCACTGTTGCTCCATCAGCTCCTTACCCATCACCTGTCCTTTGTCCTCCATTGCACAATAGGAGCTCATCCTCTCTCTTGGTCCAGCACTACATGGACCAGAGCCCCCATGATTGTGATCACATGCTTCTCAAACCTCCGCCAGTTTGAGCATGACACCAACTGTGATTAGGAAAGTAAGACTCCCCATGTTGGAGAGAACACATATCTACTGTGCTTACCATACCTCCGTCCCAACCATACATGTACCACATTACAACTCAGATCCCACATCATCAGTAAATAAACAGACCGATGTTGATGTTTCAAGACTTTCCCAATACCTACACGTTGTGGTTAGCTCTTCTGGGTGTGGCAGATGTAGTCTTAAAGATAACTCGAGAAAGACTATTATTTCAGGTATCACAAAATATGGATTTGGATGTTGGAGGCTCAACTTTAAATCGTGGCCTCGGCACTTAAAACCATGACAAGTTCCCTAAGCATATTTTCTTTACCTATCAGAGTGGCACACATGAGCAGCTAAGCCTGCATGGTAGTACACTGGCTAAATGTGTTAAGCATGATGATAACATGTATGCAACCCTGCTGCTCAGTCCCCATGAGCCAGATGCTACATTTGCTTCTGTTCTTGCCATGTGACTCTCTGGACGTGATGGAGAAAGAAAGAGGAGAGGAAAAGGCTTTGCCATTTCCCACAGAAAGAAGTCAATATTCTGGTTTCTGGTGTTTTAATTTCCTCCATCTCAGAGGAAAAGGAGTCTTTGATTCTAAGTGTGCAGCAAGCCTGACTGCTGCTGACACTGGCATTTCCAGTCTTGGATCACCCCATTTTGCATAAATATTCAGATGTTGGGTGCTTAACTGCCAAGGAGTTTGTTTGCTGTGCCTTTCCCAGCCCTACAGGCAGCATCAGGAAATGCGGTTTCCCTAGGACTTTTTCTTACAACCCAAATTCAGAATATACAGCAATACGTTACATGAGGGATTGTCTACCTACATCTCCAGCCTGACAATACAATGGGAGGTGTCCTTCCTGAGGCCACTTAATATCCCTGGAATGAGTCAATTTGTTTCACAAACAGAAACAGCCCAGAAGCTGGTCACGAAGAGCCAAGGAGATTACGTTCAGAAAGCTGACTATAAGAAACATTGATTTCTTAACAATTATGTTTTTAAGCATATTGTTAATGAACAGGCTATGTTCTTTTTGGCCATAATGGTCACTGAAAACTCTTGCATTTGGAACCTTTAAGAAAATAATGCTGATCCTTGAGCAAGTAATCACTGCTGCTGAGCTTGTGTGTACACCGGCCATGCCATTTCCAAACAATGCTTCACAACACTTTCCTGTCTGCCAAGCCCTATAATCTTTCCCCCTACTCTTCTGCTGTGTCCTGAGCCTCACATGTGTGTGCGGGGCATCTAGATATCCCTGGACAGCTGATACTCACATTCATCTTTAAACAGTTATGAATCTCTGCATTAGCAACTGCCCACAGCATAAAGAAGCTTCTCTGACCAAGGCTGGCAGGCTGCCCATCCTCAGTGGATAGCCTGCCCCACTTCTACAAGCATACAGGACACCATAATTGCACTCAGTGGATTATTTTAAAAAACAAACATACAAACAAACAAAAAACCAAAGGAGGGCATGAAGTTGTGAGGGAGATGTATTGGCAAGCCCAGGGAGAATTGGAGAAGAGCAAGTGGAGGAACAAATATTATCAAGTCATATATATTTATACAATTGTATATGTGTGTATATGTATGTATATATATATATATATATATATATATGAAATTTTCAAATAATAAGTAAAAGACATCATTCAAAAACAAAGAAGAAAAGTCACCCTCCTAAGGTAATTTGTCTTTCCTGCTCCTGGGATGAATACAGTTACTCATTCAGCTAACCCTCACTGTCTGTCCCATGTAACCTGAGACCTAGATCCCAACACTGACCTGCAATTCATTTATGATGCCTGCTTACTGTCAGTACCTAGTGCTAAGTTCTGAAGTGGATTATCGATCATGAAGATAGATGGGAGGAATGGAACTTACAAAGCCCTTACAAAAACATCGGCATCAAAACCCAAATCCTCACGAAGCTCCCCTAATCCCTGCCATTTCTTTTCTTTGTCCTTCCAAGCCCAATGTGGCTATGCCACCAGCCACTGATGATCACTGAGAAACAGATCATCCATTGTCCCACCCTCACCTATGCTACTAGATCTTTCCTAATTTCCCTTCAAATTCCTCCTTAGTACATTCTGTTCCTTTAGGGTGATGTGGTATATGGAATGACTAAGCCTGGGAAGCAAAACCTACTTTGGATCTAGGAAATCTAACTATAAGGAAGGGGTTGAAAAGATAAATACAGGAACAAGAGTGAACTTGACCCATGGCTCATCTGCCACCAATTCTTTAGAAGAGTGAAGATGACCAGGTAGGAATATCTCAGATGTAAGTGAGCAACTCTTGGTTTGGCCCCAGGATAGTATCATGTACCTCCTGTAACCTTTGGAAGGCTTCTACACATGAGAACCTTCATGAATAAAATAGTAAGATTCTACCAAGATTCCCTGCACTTATATGTAATCATTCAGAAGGAAAGTGGCTATAAAGTTGAGAGACACACTGAGTACTGCATTTATTTTTTTTATTTTATTTTATTTTATTTTTTTAATTTACATTCCAAATCATTTCCCCTTTCCCGTTTCCTCCCTCCCCGAAAGTCCCATAAGCCCCCTTCCCTCCCTCTTTTCCCCATTCAACCCCCTCTCATTACTCTGTCCTGGCGTTCCCCTACATCCAGTCTTTCCAGGACCAGGGGTCTCTCCTTCCATCTTCTTAGAAATCTATTGATATGCAGATTGTGTCTAGGGTATTCCGAGATTCTGGGTCAATATCCCCTTATCAGTGACTGCATACCATGTGTGTTCTTTTGTGACTGGGTTACCTCACTAAGGATGATATTTTCAAGATCTGACCATTTGCCTAGGAATTTCATGAATTCATTGTTTTTAATTGCAGAGTAGTATTCCATTGTGTAGATATGCCACATCTTCTGAATCCATTCCTCCGTTGAGGGACATCTGGGTTCTTTCCAGCTTCTGGCTATTATAAATAAGGCTGCTATGAACATAGTGGAGCATGTGTCCTTATTGCATGCAGGTAAAGCCTCTGGGTATATGCCCAGGAGTGGTATAGCCAGATCCTCCGGGAGTGTCATGCCTAGTTTTCTGAGGAACCGCCAGACTGCTTTCCAGAGTGATTGTACCAGCTTGCAATTCCACCAGCAGTGGAGGAGTGTTCCTCTTTCTCCACATCCTCGCCAACAACTGCTGTCTCCTGTGTTTTTGACCTTAGCCATCCTGACTGGTGTGAGATGGAATCTCAGGGTTGTTTTGATTTGCATTTCCCTAATGACTAAAGATGATGAACATCTCTTTAGGTGCTTCTCAGCCATTAGATATTCTTCAGGTGAGAACTCTTTGTTTAGCTCTGTACCCCATTTTTTAATAGGGTTACTTGCCTCTCTGGAGTTTAACTTCTTGAATTCTTTGTATATCTTGGATATTAGCCCTCTGTAGGATGTAAGGTTGGTAAAGATCATTTCCCAGTTAGTTGGTTGCCGCTTTGTCTTTTTGACAGTGTCTTTTGCCTTGCAAAAACTTTGTAATTTAATGAGGTCCCATTTGTCTATTCTTGATCTTAGAGCATAAGCTATTGGAGTTCTGTTCAGGAAATTCTCCCCTGTGCCCATATGTTCAAGGTTCTTCCCTAGTTTCCCTTCTATTAGTTTCAGTGTGTCTGGTTTTATGTGGAGATCTTTGATCCACTTAGAATTGAGCTTAGTGCAAGGAGATAAGAATGGGTCAATTTGCATTTATAATGTTACCATTTTACTACAAGAGTTAGCGGAAAGAAAAATTAGATGGGCACACACAAAGTTAACTAAATCCCTGCCTTCTGAACCTTGGTTTCACTTTAAAGTGACTTCCCTACTATAGCCAGTTTCCAGTTCCCTCAAAACCACATTCCATGCATATCAAGTAACTTGAATGACAGGTCACAACATGCTCCTTTTGTTGTGGCTGGGATGAGAAATGTCCTCGATGGGCTCATATATTTGAACATGTGGTCCTCAGTATGTGGGACAGTTTGGGAAAGTTATAGAAACTTTAGGAAGTGCAGCATTGTTGGAGAAGTACTTCACTAGGATGGAGATAGGGTTGTGGTTATGATAGATGGTCCCACTTAGTGTTTTCTCTCCCTCCCTCCCTGCTTTTCCCCCACCCCACCTCTACTTCCTGCTTTCTGTGTCTGGATTAAATATTATCACTCTGCTTCCAAGCAGGCTTATCTCTGACTTCTTTGAGGCTATTGGGATACTTCCAGTGTATGGATAAAATGTGACCCCTCAGCTTCCTGTCAGGCTGAACTCACGCTCTGGACGCCATGCTTCCCCCCACGATAAGGGACTCAACCCACTCTGGAACTGCAGGGCAAAATAAATTCTATCTTCCATGACTTATTTTTTTTTTGTCATATTATTCTGTCACAGCAACAACAAAGTGACTGTTACTCCTGCTTCCTGTATGGGGTACTGCTTCTGGGTTCTAAGCTCCCAAGCACTGACCCCTCCCCTGGGTTGGTCTAGTCCTTCCCTTTCCATTCAGCTGCTTAGCACACCTCCCCTTCCTCGTTCCTTCCCTCCCTCCCTCCTGTCTGTCTGTCAGATTTCAGGTATTTGCACACCTCTTCACTAATCTTCACAGTGACCTCTTGTTGTCTCTGTGTTCAACTCCCCTCTGATTTCCCTGAGGGTAGATTCCCCATTCACTTGTCTATTCAACAAAACTTACCACCACATACCTCAAACGAGTCAAACCTGATACAGGCTAGATATATCTATGTATCTCTGTATCAAGTGTCTCTACCTAAGGCCGGATGATGCTGGTGGCTGGCTTTAATGCCCTCCATCTGGATGCAGGAGCATGCAGTCTTTTACCAGCCATTGTGTCAGGTACTGAATTGTTCCTTCCCCGAAATAAGCCTCTCTTCTGTACCCGAGAGAAAAGAATGTGCTAGCAAGGCCTCTCTGACTTAACTGAGCAGCAGTGAGTGGGTACATGATTGATTTTCTGCAGTGACCAGGTCTAGCCCCATCTGTGTCCATAGCCTATTGTGATACTAAAAATTCCCTAAAGAAACTACCTCCCAGCTTAATAATGAACAGACACTTTTAGAAAATGGGCCCCAAAGGACACAGAGAGAAACCTAGCCCTATGTCCTCAAGAGCAAAAAGGGCCAGCAGGCAGGAAGAAACAGTGCCTGGGACCCACATTCAAGAAAGGAGTATGTGAAGGAGTTTGGGGTTCTGCAAGGTGATGAGAGCTTTAGGACAATGACTATGCACAGTAAGATCATTTATCTCTCAAGGAGCCCTTTTCAGTGTCAAATGTTCTTGACTTCTCCAAACAGGAAAGTAACAAAGACTCAGAAAGCTAAAGCCATTTGCTTCCCAGCTTACCTTGTAGGTAGCTAAGCTGAAATTCAGAATGAGTTCCCTGTGGAGCCCAAACATGCTCACTTTGCAGGAAGCAAGTATCATTCACTAAGAATTGCCTGTAAACACCAGCAACCAGGAGCCATTGAGATGTGCTCATGGACTGTGCTTCCCCCCCAACCCCCCCAACTTTTGAGCGGGTAATTCCAGACCTCAGTGCTAGCCACAGCCTCCCCCACCTAGGGTGGAGCTCTAGGACCAAGGTGAAGTCCATTGTTCTTCAAGGACCTGCAGTTTCCTGAGGAGAACCAGCCACCTGCTGAGCAACCGAACAGGCTCTGCATAGCTCCCAGCCTTTGGGGGAAGGGTCCCCCCAGCTTTAAATTTGGAGCCCCCCATTAAACATTGAGCCTTGATCAGAAACACTTGGTCTTGGCTCCTTATTTCTCTTGCCTGCCTGTCCTTTCTATTTCAACCCCAGCTTTCCTTCCAGGTGACCTCGCTTCCCATAGCCGCAGGCAGTTACAATGGACACTTATAGATTGCTTCCTCCCTTCATCCCATGAGGTGTGTTCTCTCAACACCTGGGAAAGGGCTAGAGATCCCTCTCCATCTCTCCCCTTCTCCTTTGCATCCTTTCCTCTATGTGCCCAGTGACCAATCCATTCTCTAAATAAAGATGTCCTTGAATCAAATTACCACACTGCAAGCAAATTAGTATATGCTCCAATCCCACTTACTGCAGGTTTAGGGTAGTTACGGAGAACATCTGCCTGAATAGGGAGACGATGATGAAGCTGAGCTTTCTGCTTTGCTACTGTCAACATCTATGGAGGAACCTCAAACTTCCTTATGCTAGATATTTGTCTGGTGAGCTTTTCACATAGGATTTTACATTCAGTTCACTCTGAACTCATGTTGCTGAGATCCCAAAGGGAAAACTGCCGGGTAAAAGAGACAAATCAGGGAATGGTCTCCCATCAAGTGCTCGGGCTCTAAGGCTGAGAATAAAACTTCCAAGTCACAGCAACATACATGGAAATCTAGGATACCATCTGGAATGGGAGGTAGCGTGTTTCAGAAAGTGCTAGCGGTTTCAGGGTGACTCGCTGGATGACAAGATGATGGTGTAGAAGATACATAAAAATATGCTCTTCCTGTTTTAAAGCTGTCTCAAGAGACCCTGACTCTGTAGCCCAGGCTGGCCTGGATGCAACCTCACGACCCAGTCTAGCCTCAAACTTAAAATCCTCCAATCTCTAGCTCTACTTCTCAACGTTGGGATTACAGGTGTGTGTCACCACTGGCAAGAAGGACTTTTTAAGGAAATTGTTTTGATAAATAGCCACAAGTGGTAAGAAG